>VDFB02000008.1:269390113-269805113 GCA_007258455.2 Sequoia sempervirens
AGAAATAGGAAAGGTAAGCCTAAAATTGAAAAATGGGAAAGGATGGTAAATAAATGGAATTCTAATTTTTTCCTTATATTTTATCAACTAGATCTACTAAATAGGTTACAAAATGTGAGATAGAAACATTATACCAAGGATCATTATAAGTTATCTATTAGAGTTTTTCATCAAGAAGGTAACCAAGAGAAGGTGTCTATATATGTATTAAATAGTTGAAGGGGTTCACTCGAAGAAGAATTGAATATATTAACTATCTATTATGTTGATAAATCATATTAATTTCACTAAATCATAAAGATAACATAAATTTTAGATTAAAAAACAAAGAGAATAAGAGGGGAAGAAGCAATTTTTTTTTTCAAAGGTAGGAACCATGGAAGTGGATGAGGAGCTCATGATGATGATGATGCTAAAACAAAATAAAGTATATAAAGTTAGTGCAATAAAAAATATAACTATAAAAGAGGTTGAGGTAGATATGGAATAAGTGGTGGAAGGTAATCTAGAGGACCCACTTTTTTTAAGTGTGGAGGTAAAGGACAAAGATTATTTGTGTAATTGGTCACAAGGAGAATATTAAAGAAGATCTAAGAGAACCACAAGATCATCACATCTTGATGAAGAAGTTTCTTCTAATAACTTGAACAAGTATGCTAGAAAAAGGAGAATCATTCTTATTAAAAATAAATTTTCTAGTCTTGCAAAGATCTAAAAGAACTATTACAAATAATTTCTTAGTTAGAACTCTATGTCAATTTGGTAAATTTAATAGTGATTCTTTTAACAATCAAGTTTCAAGTAAAATAGCAAAGAAATTAATTTTGAAAATGCTAGAGCATGCTAATTCATATAGAGTAAAATTTTGGTTAGTGAACTATATCATGAAATTTAAATTGGAGTATATGGAGATGAGGTTTTTTGTGACATTATACCAATAGATGTTTTTTATATTTTGTTGGGTGGAACATGGAAGTTTCATAGGAAACATATACATGATGGGAGGGAAAATACTTATAGATTTACAAAAGATAAAGTGAAACATGTACTTCTACAGTTGAAAGAGGGTAGTGAATTAATGATTGATACTGCAAGAGTAATGTTAGTAAATTCCATGAAATTCCTCAAAATGTGAAGAAATAAAATAATTTATTTTATATTTTATGAGAAAAGAAGATGACACAAAAGTGGGAGAAGAAAATGCAAGAGTAATGTATCCTCATTTTCTAACTTGTTGACATAGTATATTGATATTATTTTTAATAGTTTTTTTATAAATATTTTCACTAGAGATAAGTCATAATATGTATCTAATTTAAGGAAAAATTTTACCTAATAAAGCAACACATAGGTTGACACCAACTAAAAATGAAGAATTGAATTAGAAAGTTGCATAATTGTTGAAGGATTAATTGTAAAATAAAGTTTCATTCCATGTGAAATATTACCAATTCTAGCACCAAGGAAAGGAGGGGCATAGAGAATGTGTAAAAATTATAGATCTATAAAAAAAATTACTATCACTTGAGTACAAATGTCCTTTACAAAGGATGAATGATCTTATGGATTGTTAATGTCCATCACAAAATATTTCAACAAGATAGATTTGAAAAGAGGATGTCAACAAATCAAGATTAGATAAGGAGTTGAGTGGAACATAAAATTTTTAGATAAAATAAGATTTATATGAATGGTTGATTATGCCTTCACATTGACTAATGTACCTAGTACTTTTATGAGGCTAATAAATGAAGTATTTAAACTACATCTTGATAAATTTTTCCATGTATGCATAGATGATATTATAATTTTTAGTAAAATATATCTAGAGTATATTAGATTAGTACTACAAAGGTTGAAAGAAAAAAATGTTGATGAATGTTAGGAAATATAGTATTATCAATAAACAACTAGTTTTATAGGTTTTGTTATTTTTCCTAATGATCTGAAGATGGATCTTAAGAAAATAAAATTTATATTTGAATGGCCAAAAGAATTTATAAAGTATATATCTTCATTGGTTAGTTTTTACAAGAATTTTATCAATAATTTTAGTGGTATATGTGCACCAATTATTGTTGTCATAAAGAATGATAAGAAATATGTTTAATTTTATCTTCATGGGTTAGTTTTTACAAGAATTTTATCAAAAATTTTATCTTGGGATATGGTTCATTATAAAGTTAAAAGTCAAATATGTTTAAATTATTAGTACATAGGTCATTTTCATTATTCATGGTCCATTTAGGAGTTTATTTTAATATTCTTGAAAAACTATCTTTATTTTGGATGTGGGAGTTTTTTAATTTTAATATTTCTAGGAGAGCTACAATAGTTGTAATATCATGAATTAATTATGTAATGGCATAAAAATTAAAAACATTATGAGTTAATTATGTAACCATGTAAGTCAAATATAATTCTATCAAGAAACAAATATCAAATAGATAATATAATCACATAACTCATACATTTCAGTGTCATTGATCTTCTTCTTCATCCAACTCTTTGTGTGTATCATCCAATCCAGATTTGACATTGTACGAATTGGTCATATCATCATCGTCATCATTGATATCAGTTTCAATAATGTCATCATCCACACGGATATCATCTTCATGAACATTAACTCCTACATCATCATGATTTAGTTCCTCTTCTTTGACATCTTCGTCAGACAGATCATCAACTAACCGTTGATCTTGATCATCATCTACATCATCTTCTAGTTCTTTGGTATCTTCTTCTTCCACCACATTATACTTTACCAACCTTCCTCTTGGATCATGTCTAACAACAAATGACCAGCTTGGTTTACCTAGAACCTCTAAGTAAAATACCTTCTCACATTGGCTTGGAAGAACGTAGGGCTCATTTCCAGCTCACTCGATTGACCTTGTATTAACCATGGTAAAACCATTATCATGTTCAATAATAGTTTTCTTGGGATCATTTTAATTCAATCCTAGCCTGTACCATTGGATGACAAACATAACTAATTTGAAGGACTTAAAGTCACACTCAAGTATATCATCCAAAATCTCATAGTATTGATTTTCTAATACTTTTGGATGTATGTTGCTTCTAGATGAAACATTAGTCACCTAAAAGACTACAGTTATCCCAAAATCACAAGTTTTCTTCGTGTCATCCAACTTTTTGATTCAAAATTTATGACCATTGCACCACGCAGCCTTGTGGTGTTTCACCTACAATATGTCAAACATGTAAAAATTATTGCATCATCAGTTGGTAAACATATTTATTCTTGGCCGAATGTATGCAAAGAAAAAAAAATAACATATATATACATCAATATAATTGAAAATAATTAAATAATATGGGTGATTAATATATTTATACATACCTGTTTATCTCTTAAACGATATGCTAAATCAATTTCCCTTGGTGTAACATTGGAATCTCCATTACGATGAGCTTCTTTAACCAATGAAGCCACACCTTCCCATGTTAATGCGCGACTAGATTGTTGACATTGTTCAATCCGTACCATCATCCAATAAAGATTGTTTGCAATGTACAAATGTAGTGCATCCCACTCTCGACCAACTATATAAAAAAAATGAAATTGAAAAACAACGTATAATTAGTTAATTACCATGGTATACGACCTTAATTTATAATTGATGTACCTAAAAACCTAACATCCCACTACCAATGATATTATTCTCTTTCATTGGATGAATTCAAATTAAAGGAGTATGCACAAAGAATGAATTATGACCCTGAAGGGTACATATACTCTTGTAAGAAAAAGAAAAACTTTAGTGGATACACCCATGTTCCTATACTGGGGGAAGATGTGTTTAAGAACAAACAAGACAAAGAAGTAGAGGAGGTTATAGAAAATTTCATGAAGGAGTTAGAGAAAAAAAAAAAAAAGGTTGCAAGAAATGGATGATTCATCTGAAGAAGAATCTGTGGGAGAAAATGAAGCACAATGAACTATGAAGCCATTCTTGAGCATGGGAGAGTGAAAAATAGATTGGGTACTAAGAGACATGATATGCAGCTACATGAGGGATCTGACACCAATTCCATCTCGGCCATTGACACAATCATGAGAAAGCATGACAAATATGATGAAGACTTATCACTCAGAAAATACAGGCTTTGATGATACTATGAAGTTGGGATTACCCAAATTATGTGATAAGAACTGGTTTCTGAAGGAACAAGATGATTGGATGGATGAATGCAATAGGATACTTCAGGAAGCATTAGATACAAAAAAAGTAGAAAGGATATTGTTGGATGGAGCATGCAAACATATGGAATTGATGATAAAACTCAAATATGAAGCCCGAAATGTAGTTCATGATGCAGATACCCATACCTTGGAGGAGTATAAATAACATCTCTCAGCGGCTAAGTCAATGTTAGGAGAAGATTAAATTGTTTTATAAGTTTAATTAAGATCAATAGTTTAATTATTTTCCAAAAGACAATCCGAAGAGACACCTTTGTTGGGTATTCTTCTTATATATATGAAATTCAAATTGTAATATTTGATCATCAACACTTTTTAAGATTTTAATACTTTTCAGCAATGAAAGACTTATTTTCTGGAGTTATGCAATACCAGTACTTTTCTATTTGTGTGTGGAAGATTCTTTCATTTCGACTAGTTCTTTGTTGTTTCTTTTCAGGCAATTGAAGGCAATGTAAAACGTATTCTAATTAATCTCCATGACCATTTTATAATTACCTCTCACTTTCCTCAATCTACCTTTCCCCATCAGGTACTCCCCTTTGAATTTGTTAATGGGGTTGAGATCCCAAATGCGATCTACATGGATCTTTGCTGCGAACTTAGGAAGATATTCAATAATGTACACAATGGTCTGGTATACCATATATCCCTCCACCATAGAACACTCAGGATGTGCTCTTTGTCTAACCAAAGCCTTCAAAAATTTCAAGTGCCTCTCAACCATCCACATTGACCTTGTGTGTACAGGTCCACACAATTCAATCTCCTCAACTTGGTGTATGAGTTAGTGTTATTGTGAATTAAAATTGTTTGAAGGTAGACGCTTTTGCATTTCACACATTAGACAAGGAATTTTTCTCCTCCAATAATTTATATCTTCTTTATGAATTTTTTTAAATGACAACCATCTACAAGTGATTCAAGGTACAAATGTATTAATGAGATTTTAAAAAAATATCTAATATATTACATATAAACAAGTAAAACAAATGGAAAATATAAGATCTATACAACGAATTGAACAAATATCGCTACTTACCTCATGTATTTTCCAAGATCATATATAACTTTCTTGGAATTGTTGTTGAAGTTGTCTTAGAGAGATAGACGTAGAACATACTGCAACAATTATAATGATCTTTTCATTATTTTTCCAAAACTAGTTGACATAATACATTGAAAAGTACATGCGGTATACAAATATATATAAAATATACCAGACTAATTACCTTAATGAAGGTATGCCAATCATGCATTTTCTTCCCTAACCAAAATTCAACTTTCCTTGTTATGATATTGTTTATGTTCATAGAAAATCCTTTGGGAAATCAAAAAAATTGTATGAATTCTTTTATAGCATTTCTTTGCTGCTCCGTTAATAACCAAGGAAGGGTGCCTATATTAATTTTGTCTCCATCGCTATTTAATTGAATGAAATTTTTCATTGCATGATTGGCTTCCTGAATGTCACTACAAATTTTGACATTTTTTTCTTTGTCATGCCCTCCATCCAATATTTTCCATAACTTTTCTATTATATTCTTTATGATATGCATTGTATCAAACAAATGCACAACTTGTAGTTGTTCATAGTAGGGCAACCTACTAAATTGTTTGGGATAAATTATAAGTCCCTGTGGAAGCCGACCATTAATTCCTTGATGACTTTCATGAAGAATATAAGTTAAACAAATTAACAATGACAATCATTATCAAATATAGCATGAGTAAACAAAACACAATATAAAAATATAAATTCCAAAATAAACAATTTGATCTGATGTATAACCTTGATGATTAATTCTATTATTTTCCAACTTCCATAGGCGAGGTGTCATTGTTCGTGGTTTTCATGTAGTCTCTTCTTTCCCATTGAAAATATGTTTTTTAGTAGTTTGATACTTATGATTTCTATGGAGGAAGTGCCTATACTCATCAAACACCTACTTTCCTAAACTTTTTGAATGATGAGATTTCATTTTTTGACCACAAACTGGACATGTAAATTTTCCCTTTGTTTGAAGACCTACAAGATCATATATAATTGGATTAAATATGTCAATTTTTATAATTATAAATAATGAATAGATTATTTTAAAAATGTGTATGATATCTACTTCATAAAATTAAATATCGTTAAAGTGCAGTCAAATGTTATAACATACCACAAAAATGTGTTAGCCCTGAGGCATCATGAATTGTCCATACAAGCATTGCATGGAATTGAAATTGTCTTTTTCCTATTGGTCTAGAGACGTCATGCATAGTGACACCATTCCATAACTTTAGTAATTCATTGACAAGAGGCTCGATATATACATTCATATCTTTAACTTGGTACTTACCTAGTTGGATGAACATAAACATTACATAATTATTGTAACCATTTTACTGCAATATATATAAATTAGTGTACATGACTATTAAATGAAAAAAATATAAGTCATTATGCAACAAATAAGACAAATGAGATGCTACTACGTTAAAGAAAAATGATGTAAAAAAATAACTAGAACAATCATTGCCAACATTATGTTCTCCTTCTTTATTCACATCCATGGAGGAATGTTATTGTTGATAACAAAAATAGGCCACACTGAGTAAATAGATCTTAGCTCTCCAAATGGATTGACACCGTCTGCTGCCAATGAAAGCCTAAGATTATGAGGTTCTTCTTTAAAGTGTGGCCATTTTTCCTCTATGTCCCTAAATGTAGAACCATTCACAGGAATTCGAATAATGTCATCTCCACTTCTATTTCATGCATGGTAATCCATAAATTATGCTAAGCTTGTGCACCTAAATAATCATTGTATATGTGGAATAATGGGAATATAAGGAAAAACCTTGTGAGGCACCTTTTTTGCTAGTTGATTTGTTCAATATCTATTGATATGACATTCTGGGCATTCTGTTGCAAATTCATGTTTTTTATGATATATAATATGATCATTGGAACATGCATCTATTGTTTGATACTCCATTCCAATATCTTTCATAATGGCAGATAAATCTCGTTATGAGCGAGGTAAAATATTTGATGGTGGTAACAAAAAATCACCTATCAATCTACACCAAAAAAATAATTTGTTAATATAAAAAATATTAATGGTACATATTTCATCCTTTATTTACTAGTGATGAACTAACAACAAAATAGATGAAAAAAGATGGCATATATGACATACCTTAACATCCATGAGATTGTTATGTTGGATAAACCATTCATAACCTTTAATTTCACTAGCAACAATACAAAAAAGAGAAGAGATATTTGGGAGCCTTCATAAAGGGGCTCGTATGCCTTCTCAAGTACAGGTAAATCATGAACATCGTCAAATTCATCTCGATCATCATTATCAGTTGCCCCACTTATACAAGAGAGAAGTAGTTAGAGGAGTGTTTGCATGGTTGGAATGGGGTAGTTGTAGAATTGTTCAAAACATCCCAAACACCTGCAACCCAATACAATGTAATACAACCATAATTATAATAATGCTAGCATTCCCCCCCTTATTACATTTTTTTTTACAAATTTATCCTCTAAATTCTCTTTTTCACTTTTCCAAGGGACCCCCTTAAGGCTTACATAACAAAACTTTCTCATAGCAATGGTGTTAGAAATAACTTTAAAGCGGGGCATACATTGATGATATCTTTTGATATTTTGCATGTTTCATGGTGTAATTTTATTTTTTCTTGTGATGCATCCTTTTCTTGGTGGTGTCATTGGGTTTAATTTCCTCCAAGAGTGTAATATTTCTTAGGCTATGACTTTCCTCGTAGTGGTTATATGACACATTGCATTCCCTAAGTTGTGAAGCTTTTACTCTTGATTTGTCCTCTCTTGGAGACATTAGGAATGGTGATCCCTAAAAAGAAGACCTTACACAAATGAAGTGAAATCCATTTGAACAGAAAACCTATATACGAAATTTTCATAAGTGTTTGGAATAATGTAACTTGTCCATCTTGTGAAGCTCAAAACCCTAGATTCAAGGCCACCTACCATAACACACCTTTCTTGACTATGGAGCCAAGTACCATGTGCATAGGTGCTTAGCATTACACAACTCATTAAGCACAAGATAGGAATGTAAGTGGAACCCTATTGGAGTTATCAGAGGGATAGCTTTGTTATGGTAAGTATAGTGAGAGCAAACATAGAGGCACACCTTTTTCACTAAGCCACCTTCCTATAGGGATACTCACCTAGTGGACGCCTTGAGGTTCCACTACCCCAGAGTGAGTGCATGACAAATTAAAATAAAAATTCATTGTCTAGATGTGTTCCACATCATGTTGGACTATCTAGGCTTGATCATTTTTTGGTCTTTTATGTTGTATGATTGTGAATCTTTGTCATTTTTGAATACATAATTTTCTTGAATGTCTTCTTTAGTGTGAGTTTTACATAGAGTCACACTCTCACTAAAGTGGGGGAAAAATGTAGTGAGGGAAAAAGTATCCATTTTTCCTTAGTTTTGGAATGAATAATTAATATTAAAATGAGCCTAATGTTTCCTTGATTTAGTGTTGTAATGTTTTTTACACATTCACATTAAGTTTAGGAATACTTTTAATAAAATGACTTAATTTTTCCTTATTTAGGGTTTTGTAAAATGTATCTTTACACATTCACACTAATCTAGGGCTTTATTAATTAATTGAGCATAATTTTCCTTAACTACCCCCTTTAATACAAATCCAAGTAAATTAATTATAGATTCTGAGGGATTAAACCTGACACTATAAATGATAGTACATAACACTTAATTTTAGAATGTGCGTGTCCTAGGTTAGTGAACTAGGACCCATTCACCACCTGGAAAATGGGTCCTCACTAGGTCCTAGGACCCTATTTTCACATAACATTTCACAATCCCCAAAGTGTGTCTTAGCTAAGTGAGCTAGGACCCATTTACCACATTGTGAATGGGTCCTCACTTACACCTAGGACCCCCCCTTGGGATATGTTTTTGGTGGTATTTTAATGATTTCAAATCCTATATTTTAAATGTCAGCTTGTGTTATTTGAATTTTTGGGTTTAACCTTAAGTTATTTAACATAGTTTCATCTAACAAAATTGAGAATTTTATGAGAAATCAAGAGTACTTTCACAAGAGCATTATAGATCATTCAAGAACATTTCTAAGGAATTCAAGGGTAGATTATTGAAGCATATTTCAACAATCAAGATTTGAATTTTCATGTCAAAGATTTAGTGCATCATGCATGTTGTTGAGCTATTGTGTTGATGTAGCATTCACAATCCAATTCAAGCATTTTTTCACATCAAGTTTATGATCAAGATCTACATTTATTGAGGCTACTTCATGCAATATTGCTGATTTGTACACCAAGGTTTCAATTGAGGATTAGTGAGTTGTGACATTACATTTTTTCATTAATCATTTCTTTATGATTTTATTCATTTCAAGGTGTAGTGTCAAAAAAAGTAGCTCTTTTTCACACTTAATTTGGGAATAATTGACATAAAATTAACCTAACTATGCCTTGATTAAATGTTTTAATGTGTTGTACACATTCACATTGAATCCAGGGCCCTTTTAAACAAAATGGACTTAAATTGTATACCTTACTCAGGGTGTTGTAAACTGTTGTATTACACTTTCACACTTATCTAGGGTTTCATTAATTAATTATGCTTAATTCAACTTAATTATCCCCTTTAATTCAAATTTAAGACTTATTAATAACACCTTCCAAAGGATATATCCTGACACTCAATAATCAAATTGCATAACATTAAATTTGGAAAAATCAAGGTCTTAGAAAATGATGCTAGGACACATTCACTTTTAGTGGAAAATGGGTACACTCCACATAGGACACCTGTTTCTATACATTTTTGAGTTGGGTTTTTTATGTTCTTTCAACCCCTCGAAGCAAGGTCCTAGAAACTTGTGATAGGAAAAATTTTCCCTTAGTGGCGAATGGGTCCTCCTCACATAGGATGCCCCTTTTTCAATTTAATTTTAGCGGGATTCTAATTATTTTAATTCCTAGATCTAGTGTCAGCTTGAACTATTTGAATTTTTAGGTTAATATTTAGATTTAGTATAAATATGGGGTTAATTCACATTATTTCTCCTAGAAAATTGATGTGACTTCATGAGATCAAGAGCAAGAGAATTGTAGATTTTACAAGAGCATTTCAAAGGCATTCAAAGGAAAATTAGTGAAGTTTAATGCAGAAAATCAAGATCATTCCATCATGTCAAAGGAATAGTTAATTCAAGCATGTTGTTGAGCTAAGATTGTTGATGTAGCATTAAAGATCTACTTGCAAGCATTGTTTCATATCTTATTTGAGATCAAGATCTACATTCTTCATGGCCACCACATGTTAGTTTGTAGATTTATACTCCAAGAAAACTTCCAAGGGGTCAACATTTCATTATTCCATGTTCATTCTTCAATTTCATTATTTCATCATTTGGTTTAATTATTGTAGTGATAAAAGTAATCCTTTTTCACACTTTATTTGAAATAATTGACACTTAATTAACTTAATTATGCTTTGGAGTGGTGTTGTAAGGTGTTACACACATTAAAACCTCTCTAGGGTCCTTATTTAATTAAAATATACTTAAATTTCACCTTTTACAAGAGTGTTGTAAAGTTTTGTAAGGTATTTTCACACTTTTCTAAGGCATGTTCATCTATTTAAGCCTAATGGACCCCTCTTGTACTTAAATCAGGCCCTATTTATGGTGTTGTAAAGGGTTTAAACACACTTTCACATCTATCTAGGGTGGTATTAATTAATGGTGGTTAATTAGATTTCATTGCCCCTTTCAATTCAAATTCAAGCCGTTAAAATTGCACCTCTCAAAATCAATCCCAACACCCAGTAATTAAATGACATAACCTTGATTGTGGAAAATTTTAGGTCTTGGAAAGTGTAAAATGACCCCACTTTATTGGCATATTCCAACTAGGTTTTGATCCTCTTTTCACCCCCTGGAGCTTGTTCCCAGAAAGTGAGCCAAGACCCATTCGCCCAAGTGGTGAATGGGTCCTCACTAAAGCAAGACCCTCTTTTTGAATTTCATCTTGGTGGTATTTTAATTAATTTCATTTCTAGATCTGAGGTTAGCCTAAATTATTTGAATTTTGAGGTTAAATCTCTAATTTAGTATAAATAAGAGTTATTTGACATAATTTCACCTAAGAAATCTAAGGGAAAAAATTAGAGCAAGATTACAAGCAAGCAAGACAAAGCATTCAAGAAAAAGTGAAGTTTGGAGCAACATTTTAGGATCTTCAAGCTCATTTTATATCAAATATCAAGCATTATTGAAGGTTGATGATAGATGCCTATGGAGAATCATCAAACCTTATTCTAGGTGTTGGGAGATGTACAAGTCATACAACCAAGTCTAAGGACTTGTTTTCAAAGTGATTCCATCTTCTATAATCATCCTTTTTGTATCTTACAAGAGGTATTTTCAGATTTGTGATTCATTAAAGGTATTAGACATATTTAGTGAGTCATTTACATAGTTCACACTACAATCAAGGGTTTTATGCTAACACAATTGGATAAAATTTATTTTTACATTCTCTTGGATCTTAGTCTTAGATACACTTAAGATTGAGATTGTGCACACTATTACATGTTTGAAATTTTCATTCATCATCAAAGGTTTAATTACCAACAACGGGTTTGGCTAAGGAAAACCCCTATCCACCAATAAGACACCAATTTCTTTTTGTAGGTTATAGGCAAATCCAGATTCAGAAATAGGAAATTCAAGGTGCAAATGAGAAGAGAAAACTTGGAATTTGCAACCCAGATTCAAAGATTTTTGGAAGGCCCTAGTAGGACCCATTCACCTTTAAGGGTGAATGAGTCCCGGTTGGGGGCTAACAGGCATCAAATTCCAGACATTCCAAGCTTCTATTTCTAGTTCAGAGCACCCCAAAAAGGCCTACCAGGACCCATTTTCCTTTGGTGAAGAATGATTCCTTGTTAGCAACGAAAAAAAAAGTTAGACTTCACCAGGTGTACAAATTCCTTGCCTTCTCGTTCCTCCAAAAAAGTTGCAGTTTCTTTTTATCTTGTATTCAATTTATGCATTTTTTTGTTAGACCTAGGATTAGGGTTTATTCATTAGCTCAATTTTGTCTCCCTCAAATTGAGATCTAGCTCACTACCTCATCCTTACATAGAGGAAAGAGTGTAAGATCCCTCAATCTTGATTTAGTTCACCTCTCAAGTTGATAGTTGCTTCAAGATTCTTAGATCTCATCTTTTTAATGAAACACCACTTATAGAGAAAATGTGGATTGGGGACATTCTTCTCCTCCCTTTCTCTCTATGTTTCATTTTGGTGAACCCAACCCCCTTTTGGAGCATCTTAGTTTCTAATTTGGAGTGTAATTCAATCATAAACCCCTAGCTTGAATTAGGATTTCATTAAATTCTAGGGTTTCTTTGTTTTGCATTAGTGAGCATTGTATATAGGATTAGATTGCATGTTTGCATTACTTCTATTCATTAAAAATCTAAAAAAAATGTTTAAATTGCATTTAGTTTTCAATTTTTTTCACAATGAGATCATCATTGAAGCATTTAGATTCAAATTGCATCATAGATTTTCCAATTTTAATCATCCTTCAATCATAGAAAAACTTGCATTTAGAGACCTTATACCTGGAAAATTTGTTACAACATTCACTATCACAGATCTAAGAAAGATTATACATAGAGCCAACTTAGAAAAACTGAAATCAAACTTAGAAAACCCTAAAACTAGGACCCATTCACCTTTAGTGGTGAATGAGTCCCTTGATACCCTAATCAATAGGAATTTTGGGCATATTCTATTTTTTTAGGTTCATTTTTTATCTCTGTAAGTAACTGTGCTAGGACCCATTTTCCTTCAGTGGCAATTGAGTCCCTATACAACTTGTGACAGCAAAATTTTAGGGTTTTTTTTGGTTACTAGTAAGCATTTTTTCCTTTGTTCTAAAATTTGAAAAGTGTTAGTCTAAAACAAATTGTTTTTGCACGCAATTTCTTGTTTATTTAGATAGATTTAGCAATATTGGGAAAAATAATTTATTGCATTTTCAGTTATAGATAGCATTATAATTTTACATTTTTAGCATTTTTCATTTGAAGACATGTTCAATTACATTTGACATTCATTATAAAAATAAATTAAACCAACAAAAACATCAAATGAGACTTGTAGAGAAAGCAAAAGAATGACAAGTTTTCTTTTAAAGGTTGACCTACCCTCCAATCCTTTTAGTAGTGATGACTTTGACATGTTAGATGAAGCCCTTGCATATTTCATCTCACAAGGTTCATCCACTAAGGCTTTTCATGACAAACTAAAATAAAAATACGTAATACCATCACACATCAACTCATAATTTATCCTCCCTCACAAAAAGCTCAAGTTCAAAACAAGCATGTGCTCATCCTTCAACCACTAAAAGATAAGACTTCATCCAACAATGGTAATGCTTCACAAAATAATTATAACACCGTTACACATACCTACAATACAAGAAACAATAGACAACAACAAAAAAATTTTGTTTCATTACCATTTCCTAATCCTATTTTTCCTAGTGCTCCTCATTTTCTGACAAATAATGGAAATGAACATTACCTTGTTTAGCACCTTAAGAACACTCTTGCTAAGATTTATGTATGGGACTTACTTCAAGTATCCCCTAGTTATCATGGCATACTTGAAGAGGCCTTGCAACAAGTTATGGTTCCTTCTAACAATAACTCAAATGATGTAGCAGCACTAATCCAACAAATGAACGAAATGAATCTAAACATAGTCTTTCACAAGAATGAGTTACCTCCCTTGGAAATTTAGAAGTATGAAGATTTCAACATAATAGCCCACATTGTTCGAGTTGCCATAAAACAGACTCTTGTTGACAATGGTTCAGCCCTAAATGTGTGTAGTATGAGCCTTATGAAAATACTTAGGATGAGTAAAATAAATACTAAGACCAATTCCTTATCTATTCAAGGATTTGACAACATAGGGAAACAACTACTCAGAGTCATCACATTGCCTATCATAATTGGGGAAGTCACATTACAAACTCTGGTCCACATTATGCTCAATGATCTTTCTTATAATCTACTTCTAGGGAGATCGTGGATTTATGAGATGAATGGTGCACCTTCCACTCTACATGACATCATGAAGTATGCCTATAACAACAAAGTTTACACACTAAAAGTTGATCCCAAGCCTAAAATTTGTTTAATGGTCGAAAGATATGGATGAAATCCTTTAGAAGCATTGGAATCCTATACACCACAAAGTGTGTCAGAAGAAGAAAAAGAACACGAAACAAACATTGATGAACTTACTAAGTTATTTGAAGATTATTCGGGATCCTTGGATTTCACACCAAAATTCATTGGAGAATACAAGATAACAACAAAGGCTAATGAAAATCAAAAGCAACCAATGGTAATGTCAATGAAAAATTTGCAATACATCTCACAACCATCTACCTCATCTACTTTGGAAGAAGACACAAGTTACATGATGAATTTTGATGAGATGGATTATTCACAACCACAAAACCCAAAGGAAATGGAAAGAATTTATGGGAGAGGTTATAAGCTTATGAAAAAACTTGGGTATAATGGAAAAGGATCTAGAAAGAAAGAGTAAGGAATTTGTATCCCTATCGAGCCTAACACATAAGAAACAAAAAGTGGTTTGGGATATTTCCCTTCTAAGATAACACAAGCAACAAAGCAACCTTCACTCAACATAAACACTATTATATGTAACTCTAGAAAACCAACTCTCACCTTGAAGAATCTTGAATTGTGTGACATGGATTTTGATGTATCTTTGGAATACTTTGAGGATGATGGAGCTTTAAAAGAACTGCTAGGAGTCTATGATAAACCATTCACTCCCACAAGGAAAAGGGTCACATGTGCATTGGTTAGCACTCAACAAGTTGATGAAGATAATGGAAACAATGAATACCATAAAAGACAAAGAGGAATATGATCCCAAGAAATAAAAACAAAAAGAAATTCATTTGGGAGATACAATCAACATACCAATGGATATCAACAATGAGGAGAAAATACTTGAAGTAGGGAAATGTCTTGATGAAGACTAACAAGAAGATCATGCAACTTTACTTCATGACTTTCCCAAACTATTTTATTTGAATTATTCAGACATGCAAAGAATTGATGCTAAGATTGTAACACATAACATAGTCCTTGCAAAAGGTGCTAAATGAGTACAACAAAAAAATACGAAAAATGAATCCTAAAATATCCCTATTGGTAAAAGATGAAATTGAAAAACTTCTTGACATTGGATTCATCCGACCTATTGATTATTTTCTGTGGATCTCGAATATTGTCATAGTCATGAAACCTGGCAATCTTATTAGGATGTGTACAAATTTTAGAAACTTAAATAAAGAATCCTTAAAGGATAACTTTCCCCTTCCTAATATTGACATGATAGTGGAATCGACTATAGGACATGCTTTGTTGTCATTCATGGATGGATTTTCTAGATCTATATTCAAATATTTATGAACCCTCAAGACCAATACAAGACAACATTTACCACCATTTGGGGAAAAAAAATTTGGGTTGTCATGCCTTTTCGATTGAAAAACATAGGTGCAACATATCAACAAGCAATGACATTGATATTTTACAGTTACATATGCAATATTATGGAATATTATGTTGATGATATTCTAGCCAAATACTTAACTCAACAAGACCATGTAAATATTATTCATAAAATATTTGAGAGAATGCAAAAGTATAACATGAGATTGAACCTAAAGAAGTGTATCTTTGGTGTATTTAGTGGAAAACTTTCAGGTTTTATCATATCTCATAGAGGCATTGGGGTGGACAAGAATAAAATTGATGCCATATTTAGCATGCCACGATCTCCTAGAAACATATCCTAATTGCATATGTTACAAGGATGGATTTAGGCTATATGTTGTTTCATAAATTTTTTGGTCAATTGAACATTACCATTCACAAAAATCCTTAAGAAAGATGTTCATTTTGACTAGAATGAGGAGTGTAAGTAGGATTTTGAGAGTTTGAAAGATTATCTTGTTACTCCACCTATCTTACAACCCACTATGAAACACAAGCCATTTATCCTTTATATAGCAACATTAGCCCATGCTCTAGCAGCATTTTTATCTCAACAAGATGATAATGGTAAAGAACATCATGTTTATTACATTAGCCAAACTTTAATTGACTATGAAACATGATAAATAACCATATAAAAGAATGTTTGGATCTTGTGTTTGCTACTAGTAAACTAAGACATTATTTATTAAACACTAAAATCCATGTTATAATAAAGTTTTATCCTTTAAAACATCTCTTTCCCAAAACAGATTTGTCATGATGCTTAGTTAAGTGGGTTATGACATTAACTGATTTTGTCTTTAAGTTTGTTTCAGAAAAAGAAATTAAAGGACAAGCATTAACTGACCAATTAGTTGATGATCCTTCTCCTCTAGTGTTTCCCAACATAGACTCATTCCCAAATGAAAATGTGTTGACTATACAAAAAGAAAAAGAGATATGGGAATTATACTTTGATGGTTCTAAGTGTAGAACAAGCTCAGGGGTAGGAGTTATCTTAATTCATCCTTTAGGAAATCCTATTCCCTTATCTTTTCATCTAAAATTCCTATGTACCAATAAATCTACATAATACAAGTCTCTAATAGCTTGCATACGTGCCACATTAGAATTAAAAGTGAAACACATTTCTATATTTTTGGACTCACTCTTAATCATTAAAAAAATCAATGGTGTGTATCGAGCGAAGCATGATAAACTTGTCTGCTATAGAGATCTTACAATGATACTCTTAAACAAGTTTAAATCTTACATGATAGATAACATCCCACATAAAGATAATAGCCATGCAGATGCAATGGCAAGCACTGCTTCTCTTATATCTCCGAACGATCCTCTCGTTGACTTCACATTTAAAGTCCAAATGATACCAAAACCATCGATAGAAGATGAGAGTAAAGAATTGTTATCAACTGATGCTAATGGTTCTAGTGAATGGCTTACACCTATATTCAAATACCTAAAAGATGGTACCTTTCCTAACCCTACAACTAAGAACACTCAAGCACATATGTGAAAGCTCACATCCAAATATATAATCTTAGCCAACATTCTCTATAGAAGATCATTTAATGGAATTTTACTCTGATGCATTAAGAAATCCAAAATTCCCATAGGACTTGAACAAGGACATGTAGGTGCTTGTGGGGGTCATTTTGGAGGAAGATCCCTACTTCAAAAACTAATTTGCATAGGATATTATTTGAGACACATGCAACAAGATTGTTTTGAGTACATGAAGAAGTGTCATAAATTTCAAGAACATAACAATTTGATTCATGACCCTACCTCTAAACTTCATGCTCACGTTCCTATTTTGGCCATTTTAAGTTTAGGGTTTGGACCTTATTGGGAAAATATCACCGTCTTCTTCCACCAGAAATACCTTTATCATTATTGCAACCAACTACTTTATGAAGTGGGTAGAAGCTATCCATCTCCACATTAGAACACATCATTTCTCACTTTGGTCTCCCTTTTGTATTGATCTCAGATAGTGGAACTCCATTAAAAAACAATCACGTGAAGAAATTCTTAGAAACATTCAATATTCAACATCGTTTTTCAACACCATACTATCCACAATCAAATGAACAAGCATAAGCAACTAATAACACTATTTTACAAAATTTGTGAAAGACATTAGGCAAACACAAAAAAGATTTGAATACACAATTAACCTACGCGTTATAGGCTTATCGTACGAGAGTTAAAACTTCCACTAGAAATACTTTGTATAACCTAGTCTATGGTGCTAAAGAAATTATTCCTTTAGAGTTGGAAATTCCTTCCTTTATAATTTGTCTTAAAGGGATTATTGATGACAATACCTACAAAGAACAACATTTGCATCAGCTTAAAATTCTTGATGAATCAAGTGTATTAATTCTCTTGAACACTTACAAGTGTACTCTAAAAGAATGCAATGTGGTTACAATGATAATGTCATTCCCCATGAATTTAATCAAGGCGATCTAGTTTTATACGAAAACCAGAGAAATGTTAGTGCTCCCCCGAATGAAAAAAGAAATTTTAGCCCTAACTGGTGGGTATGTGGAGGATCATGATGGGCCAAAAAGTGGCAATATGATGGGTATGTGGCTGACGACTTCTTTTTAACCCAAAATTGATGAAACAAAAAGGGTTTCTAAAGGAGATTATCAACTTTCCACCAATATAAATTATGCTTTACTTTTAATTTAATAAGTAATTATTATTCATTTTCTATTCAAATTATGACTAAAGTCCTGATTGATAAACTGATTGAAAAGAAACTATAGCTTTCAAATGATATCACATTTTTTGAATCCAAAACATGCATCGCATTCTATGTTTCACATACAATAGGATTAAAACAATAAAATTTGAATTTTATGAAGTTTTGACCAAGTTAAGGTGGTCAGACATATGAGTTTTTTATATATTTTAAAACTTGTAATAAAAAATTCATAATTAATTATTTACTTGGAAAAAAATTACAAAAAAATATGCATCACTTCGGGACATGAGTCCTCTACTTATATCTAAAATGTTATAAAAAAATATTGTCATTTTATTGTGGTTAGGTGGTGACAGACACCTACTTCTTATTTTTTCCCTAAAATTTAAGTACTTGCATTGAAATTTCAAATTTTCACCAAATTGATTTCTTTCTTTTTTTAACAAACCTAGTAGTTTATAAACTAAATTCAATTTTCTATAGATTCTATTGTTACATATTTTTGAAATAATATAGATAACTTATTCAAATTTTTACGTCAAGTTGCCTAACTCTGATTTTTCTTATTTTTTTGCCACTTAAGGCCCTATTTTTTCCATGATGATCCTGCACATATGCTGGTTAGGCACTAAAATTATTAAATAAAAGTATGGATCAAGAGCCTATTCATTAACTGAAAGGGATGGTACATCTCTAAAAGACCCTATAAATGTAGTGCATCTGCATTGGTATTAAATCTAGCAATTCTTGTTTTGAATGGTATGTTAGAATAATGTTGTTAGGTGAAGTAGATAGGTTCTATTTTATCTCATATTACTTTTTTATTTGATACATAATAACATGTGTGTATATGAGATTCTAGGGTAATTAATCAAATATTTTTTTAATTACTTTAGTCACCATACTATTAAAAACTTAGTGTGTTATGTTAATTTAAATCCTTACATGAGTTTAATATCATTAAATAATAAGTGTATTTAATTTAGCTTAGCATCTCTTAATCAAAATGTAGTATCTAACATAAAATATGAATGGTTTAATTAGATCACCTAAAAAATTAAACGATGAAGACATTTATTAAATATTCTTGCATAGGATGTTTGATAAATCACATTGACATTTAATTCAAAACAACATCATAAACCAAAATTTCCATATATATATAGTCATCAAGAGTTTTGGGTATATATGCATGAGTGAGTACAATGCTAGTAAGGTCTATGATTGTCTGAACCCTTCGGGGCCGATGACCTCTGCGACCTTCATGACACAGTAGTGTAAGACTATGATCTAACTGAGTCTCTTTGTAGAATATCTAGCATCCCTAATGCCCTAGCCTTCCACATGAGAGACTCAACATGCTCATGGTCAATCTAGTCCCTTTCTGCCTATATCTTGGTGACCTACTCCTATAGCCTTAATACCTCTGCCTGTAGGTCACTCTCCACCCTACTATCAGCAATACCTAGAGAAGCTAAAACTGCTATAAGTTGTGCATGGAGCTCATCGGCACGACTAGTGGCCCTCTCATATGCTATACCCAATCTCACCATAGGCTCAAAATGATATGCATGTGAATTCACTGAGGGTGGGGGAACGTACACCTCAAGGACATCATCCTCAAGATGTAACAGAGCACTAGTGCTATAGCTTCTCACTGATAAAGGTCATGCCACTCTCGTGTAGATCCTACAAAATGTAAATCATAAACAACATCACTAACCATTGTAATCATATATATAAAGTAAATGTATAAAATATATATACATATAAAAATAATATAAATCATCCAAATATCACCTAGATCACCTATTTTCCATTTGGTGTATGCCCATACAATGGTGGTCCCTCCCTATGCTGATGATGTAGGTGGTTTGCTACCACTAGCCTCCCCACGCTTATGTGTATAGAACTATGACCTGAAAGTGGCACGTGGTCTAGCCAATATGATAAGGCGTACCTCTACACTATCATAAGTCGTTGGATCCTCCTCTATCTTAGCAGTATCCTCGCTCATGGGCTAGTCATCATAATCATCCTCATTAGCCTCCTCCTCCTCATAGCCCACATCCTTATCCTCCTCATCTGCATCTGCAAAGATGTTGGGTGTGATAGCATCATCTATGGCTGCATCTATGTGATCATCATCTATGTCCCCTCCATGACTTGGAGTAGGTTCGAAAAATCCCATAGGGTGATGCAAAGGGAACATGCGTGCTAGCCTCCATGTAGTCCAACACTCCTCGTAAGCCTGAGTAGTACCTGTGTCATCAACCTTAGAGTCTAGGGGTAGGTCAAGGTCATTATCTGAATCACTAAAGTATACATCACCCCTCGTGATATGGAGGTCATCCTCGAGACCAGTGGTGCTACGTGTTGATCATTGAAATGATGGTCTAGAATGTGGAGCCACCTAGGTATTCCAAAACTATCTCATCACCCTATCATAATAAAATGGTTTGTCCACATATTCCTGTCGACCCAGCCAAAATTGATCCATCTATAATCTCCACATCTCATGTTGGTGATCTGTCCATTGTGGTATCCACTAATAGGGCCTCCAAAAGATGTCATCCTCATCTACCTGATCAAAATCAATCCTCTAGTATAATAAATCCCCCTCCTACCAAGGTCATCTAAGTGGGTAGTTGATAACCCTTGGCTCACCTGCAACCACTATAAAAGGAAATCCAATGGGCCTAGTACATGTAATGTGCTCAAAGCACTATATATCTATAGTAGAGTACAATGTATGATGTTCCAAAGCTCTCGAAAGGAAAAGAAACTGATATCATAGTACAAATGAGTGAGCATGCTGTGATCCCAAGAATAAACAGTCCAATGCTGGTCCATCCCTCTAATAGCGTGCACCAAACCACAATCTAAGTGTGCCCCTTGACCATCTAGAACCAATGTAAGTTTCATGGAAATGATCATAATCTGCCACAAGAGTGGTGAGCACACGTATAGGATCCATTTAAGATCCACACATGGTTCTATGCTCGAGTGTCGCATAAGACACTCTACACAATAACAAATATCATCCCTCATTTTTGTAAAGGATTAATCAATGACCAGTTGCACATGCTCACCATGAATAGGGATTTGTAAGATGTGGTGAATGTCCTCTAGTTTGATAGTCATCTCTCTTATGGGAAGATAAAAAGTACACATACTCGCATCCCATCTCTCTGCTAAGGCCAATAGCATGTTGTCATGGTACCTCATAGGTGGCATGAGGTACACCCAAAATAGACCAACCTCCTCTAATAGCCAAGTCATTAAATCTTGAAGGAAGTAAACATTCCTCCCACCGAGATGATGTCTGGCTCGAGGAGGTACCTAAGAGACAAAATTTACATAAAATAAGTCCTAAAATTACCAATTAACATCATTGGAGTTGTTCTAAGATGCTTTTCAGACAAAATGGAGACCTAGACCATTTCAGAATGAAGACCTGGGACACTGTATATATGGGTAGGTGTAGGATCATCATGGAAAAAATAGGCCCTTAGGTGGTGAAAAATTTAGAAAAATCAGAGTTAGGAAACTTGACGTAAAAATTTGAATAAGTTATCTATATTATTTCAAAAATATGTAAGAATAGAATCTGTAGAAAATTGAATGTTGTTTCTTAACTACTAGGTTTTTTTTTTTTTAAATAATCTATTTGGTGAAAATTTGAAATTTCAATGGAGTAGTACTTAAATTTCAAGGAAAAAATAAGTAGGTGTCTGTCTGACTACCCTAACCACAATAAAATGATATTATTTTTTTATAATACTTTAGATATATGTAGAGGACTCATGTCTCGATGTGATGCACATTTTTTGTAATTTTTTCCAAGTAAATAATTAATTATGAATTTTTATTACAACTTTTAAAAATACAAAAATTGTATGTCCGACCACCTTAACTTGGTCAAAACTTCATGAAATTCAATTTTTTTTAATCCTATAGTATCGAAGCATATAATGTGACACATGTTTTAGATTCAAAAATTTGATACCATTTGAAAGCTATAGATGTTTTTCAATCAACATATCAATTAGGACTTAAGTCGTAATTCAAATAGAAAATGAATAATAATTATTTATTAAATTGAAAGTAAAACATAATTTATATTGGTGGAAAGCTAAGAATCTCCTTTAAAAATCCTTTTTGTTTCATCAATTTTGGGTAAAACAAAAGTCATCAGCCACATGGTCCATCATATCACTTACATATCACCACTTTTTGGTCCATCATGATCCTGCACATACCTGTATCTATTCTAGGACACTTTGCGCCAAAGTGGGACACCTTGTGAAAATTTATTTTAAGGTCATAAAACTACTCAGATTACATAAAAATTTATAATAAAGGTACAAAAACAAAGCAAACGCAAAGCAGAATTCACTCACTGTACGTCAGATGATGCCTCATTGTGCATCATCATGAACTAGGTCTAATCTCAGAGGATTGTACAACTTGCAGCTTGGAATCTTCACTCACTCCGCACTAAGGTAAGTTTGCAACAAGGTAAAAGTCAAATGAATAGTGAAAAGAGTCATTTTAAAAAGTATATAATAAAACCCTGGTAAATAAAGCTTATTCATTTAAAAGGGAATGTTCATTAAAATGAACATATTAAGGGCTAGAGGAATTTTTTTTTTGACACTGTTTGTTGTGTTGGATTCGTAATTCTGCTCCTATTCTCATCAACTATCTATCATTATGTTGTATGGTTTGTGGAAATAATGTATGATACGACTTGCGTAATTCGATGTGGTTTAATGCTCACCCTGATTCCACCTCCATAAAGCAAGTGAAATTAGGGGGCAATACATTACCCTCGAATTCAATTCTTTGTAGAAGTTTGATAAGAGGATTTTTGAATGACTAACGAATATATGTTGTAGGATGCGGTTCCTAACATTGTGGTTTTAGAGGTAGCTACAATGGGAGATTCATTCTCCCTAATGAATCCATATGAGTATCCTTTTCCGTCGCATTTATTTCCTTTAGTTTACATATCCATGAAGTATCATATGGTAAATAAAGTAGGGGCTAAATGTAGTGTCAAGAAGAGTAATCCCTTTTCACACTTTATTTGAAATAATTGACACATAGTTAACTTAATTATTCTTTGGTGTAGTGTTGTAAGGTGTTGCACACATTCGCACCTCTCTACGATCCTTATTTAATAAAAATATACTTAAATTTCACCTTTTACAATATTTTTGTAAAGTGTTATAAGGAATTTTCATACTTTTCTAAGGCCTATTCATCTATTTTATCCTAATGGACACCTCTTGTACTTAAATAAAGCCATATTTATGGTGTTGTAATGTTTTTAAACACACTTTCACATCTATCTAGGGTGGTATTAATTAATGGTGGTTAATTAGACTTAATTGCCCCTTTTAAATCAAATTCAAGCCCTCTAAATCATAGCTTCAGAAGATCAATCCTTAAACCCAACATTTAAATGACATAACCTTGAATGTTGAAAATTTTAGGTCCTAGAAAGTGTGCCACGACCCATTCACCACTAAGGGAAAATGGGTTCTCCCCTAACAGGAACCCAATTTCTTAGTATATTCCAACTAGGTTTTTGATCCTCTTTTCACCCCTCAGAGTTTGGTCCTGGAAAGTGAGCAAGGACCCATTTTCCCAAGGGGATGAATGGGTCCTCCCTTAACAAGTACCCTCTTTTTGAATTTCATCTTGGCAGGATTTTAATTAATTTCATTTGTAGATCTTAGGTTGGCCTGAATTATTTGAATTTTGGGGTTAAATCTCTAATTTAGTATAAACACAAGGTTATTTGACATAATTTCACCTAATATTTCTAAAGGAGAAAAATAGAGAAAGACTACAAGCAATCAAGACAAAGCATTCAAGAAAAAGTGATGTTTGTAGCATCATTTCAGGATCTTCAAGCTCATTTTGTATCAAAGATCAAGCTTGCATTATTGAAGGTTGATGATACATTCCCATGGAGAATTATGAAGGATTCTAGGTGTTGGGAGATGTAAAAGTCATACAACCTAGCCTAAGGAATTATTTTCAGAGTGATTCCATCTTCTACAATTATCTTATGTATAGCCTACAAGAGGTATTTTTAGATTTCTAATTCATTGGAGGGATTATACATCTTATTTAGTAAGTCATTTACATAGTTCACATTGCATTCAGGGGTTTTATCCTAACACAATTGGATAAAATTTCCTTTACATTCTCTTGGATCTTATTCTTAGATACACTTAAGAATGAGATTGCACACACTACTACATGTTTTATATTTTCATTCATCATCAAAGGTATAATTACCCACAAGGAGTTTGACTAAGACAAACCCCTATCCACCAATAAGACACAAAATTTGTTTTGTAGGTTATAAGAAAATACGGATTTGAAAACAAGAAATTCAAGGCGAAAAGGAGAACTACATACCTGGAAGTTGCAACTCATATTCAAATATTTTTGGAAGGCCCTCATAGGACACATTCACCTTTAAGGGAAAATGAGTCATTGGTGAGGGTTAACAGGCATCAAGTTCCAAACATTCCAAGCTTTTATTCCCAATCAAAGCTCCGCAAAAATTCCTACCAAGACCCATTCGCCTTTGATGGTGAATGAGTCCCTATTAGCAGCATAGAAAATTCATATTTCACTAGTTGAACAACTTCCTTGCCTTCTTGTTCCTCCAAAAAAGTTGCAATTTCTTTCTATCTTGTGTTCAATTTATGCATTTCTCTATTAGACCACTAGTAGAATTTGGCAAATAAATGACTAGGGTGAAAAAAATTTAGTCACAACAACTAAAAATGACTAAATTCTACTCATTTTTGCAACTTAGCTATAAATGAGTAAATAAATGACTAATTTGGTCATTGACTAGTTAAAAAATTATTTAGTTAGAGAAATAAAAATGACTAAAGAGTTAATCGTCAAATCTAAAGTAGACAATTTTTTAAAAAAATAATTTGGCCAATTATTGGCGTGATGTATTCATGCGCATGATGTATTGGCATGATTATTCACTTTCATTTTATATTCATTCATCTCACTTGACCTCACTTCTTTCGCTTGACCTCACTTCATTCATTAGCCTGGCATGAGGCATTTTGATCAGTTATAACAACTACTTGCATTGGCAATAAGGATTTAGAGAGGACCTAGAGACTTCTAAAAGTTGGGAAAGGGAAAGCAATTCAGAGTTTGCTACTACAAATTTGAATTCACTGAGGCCCTTTGTAGTGAAATCGGATTTGGGGACACCCTCTGCAGTGAATTTAGAGGTAATTTGAAACCCTCATTACATTAAACACAAATTCAAAATGCTCATTACAATCTACTACTCTTAATAATGTTCTATTTCTCTTAATAATGTTCTTTCATAATCTTTCCACTCTTCTACTTTGTAATGTGCTCACGCTAAATATAGTAAAATTTGGGTGTAAATACCAAATAAGAATTTCCTCAAACATTTTTTATACATTCTCACTACAAGCACAAATTGTCCTTGTGCAAAGTAAACATGTTATAGATTTACCCACACATCAGGGATCTGAAAAAGATGTTTCCTGTTAGATCTTCTCGTAGCTATGTAAAAATTTCATTTGCAATATCAAATTAACCCCTTTCAACTAGCACAGTGGTTGCCTCATTTGTAGCATAAACATATCCTGGTCTTTGCACCAAAACTTTACAATATAGTTCTTTAGCCTTATCAACATAAGAATTCTTTGCATCTAATTCACTTTGTCTAGCTTTAATTGTTTCTTTGCTTTAATCCAGTCATCTATTTTCAGCTCCATTTTTCCAAGCATAGATAAAGCATTTGATGAGTTTTTATCCACCTTAAGTGCATCCCAAATAAATTCCATGCTTATTTGGATCTCATTTCGAGCTTGAGGCATGGTTGTAAAATGTAGATATGTATCCACCTAATCATGAAACTTGAACAATATTAGGCTGTATAAAAGATTTTATTTTTCAGTATCATGTATTTCTTCAAACAACCTAGCAAGATTAAATAGTGTTGTGAATTTATCCCATGATAACTCAAGTGAAACACCACCTTCTTCTAGTCGATCAAAGAATTTCATATCCTTAAAGAGAATAGGAAAAACTACATAATTAGCTCATTGGGGCTTTTTTTTATGAATTCAACCCCAATGCCATTTCCTAATGCCTCCATAAAAGTTTGTTGAGCCAACTCTAGTTCATCTCACTCAAAATGAAGAACCCCAATATTGTTTAACAATTGAACGAGTACTTCTTCTCTTCTCTTCTTCAGAAGAGACTTTGGCATCTTAAGAGAATCTAACATGGATGCACTAGGGTCCGACGATATTAATAACTCACCCATCTTGATAAATGCATGGGTATCATGTGGATCTATGTGAGTTTCCTTTCTTAAAATTTCCAAAGCCTTCTCTGCCTACCCTAGTTGAGAATATATATGGCCTAAAACTTTTAAGCTCTCGTAGTTCTCAGGGTGGACCTCCAAAACCTTTTCAAAATTTGAGAGAGAACTCTTAAGATTACCCAGCTTCAATTGAACCTATCCACAAAATCATGTGGTCTCTAGCTTTCCTTGACTGATGTCATGTAGTAGCAGCTAGTGGTCTCATAATCACTTTTAATATGGGGTACTGTCATAATAGTGGTTTACAATTCCTGAGAGGAACGAATTTTAGCTGAAATCACATATTTTTAGAAAATATAATGATTTAAGCCTTAAAAAGTTCCATTTTAAGGATTCCAATTGAAGAGGGTTTGATCAAATCACCTTAGATCAAACCCCCTTGGATAGAACCTCGCTAGTTTTAAACCATACCTATAAATGCTTCTCCTTTACACCTAGCAAAATGCTGATAAAAAATCATTTTTGATTTAGATTTTGGGGGATCAAATGAATTCATTTAAAATTTATTTCAAATGATTATGGTATTCCTCAGAACAAGCTATCCAATGAATACAATTTTAATATGTTTTGGTTTTGTTATGTATTTGTTTTTAAGTTTTATTAAACATAGGTTTTTCATCAAAATGAATTTCTTTGTTCTTCACATGTGGAAAAATAGAAGATTATTAAAAAAAAATTGAAAAATATGAGTGCACCAGATATTGAAGTCCTTGATCTAACAAAAATAAAATAAATTTTTTGACATATACCAAAAAGTTATGTGTTATACAGTTGTGCTTGTCTGAATTGTAATTCATTTGACTTTGAAACTTTATTAAGGAAAAAATATTCAATAAACAACTATCTAACCAAGTGGAAGCACTAGATATCAGAGTTACAAATCTAAATTTTAAAGAATTAGAATTTTATCCTTCATGGAAAAAAAGTTATGCATTATACGGTGTGCGTCACTTTTTAAAAATGTTTTCTGAAAAAAAATCTATTTTCGTGGGAGATGGAAAAAGAAGTGCAATTTGATTCCAAGAATTTTGAAAAAAATATTTTTAGAATCTACAGACAAAATTTGATGAGACTCTAGTTTGCACCATCTTCAAATTCCTCATAGTTTAGCTGCTATAGGTGCTCGAATGTGAAGATTTAGTTAAAAATAATAATTTCAGTGTCCAGTTTGGCCAAAAATTGTAAACCACTATTATGGGAGAACCCTATGATAAGATAGTGCAAGCTTATAATATGAATGAGATTTCATGAGAGGATGGTCAATTGAAACAAGAGCTATCTCAGTCAATTGTTCCACAAGAAAATGCTTCCCTATGAAGAAAAAACGGTTTACTAAATGATTTAATGCCATTGCAGGGTATGGGTATAATTCAAAGGATCTATGCATCTTTTCCATTCCTTCATGAAGGCTACATTTTTCACAAACTATGAGAATCCTACAATTAAAAAGTGCACAAAAATTACCACAAATATTTTTCCCATTTCAAACAGCAAAATTGCCAAAAAAATGTGTTTAAATTTACGTGCAAATAAACACAAATAACATCACATTGATTTTCAAGCCAAAAAAAAACATCAGACCATAGCTTGTTGCTTACTATTATGCTTTGATAGATTTTTTCCAAGCATTGATATCCTTTTTTCAAATCACCTATTTTAGGCTTTTAGCTATAGCAGCAAGGTAGTGAACTATTTGATATAATACTTTGGGGTATGTGCAAGATCATGATGGGCCAAAAAGTGGCAATATGATGGATATGTGGCTAACGACTTTCATTTTACCCAAAATTGATGAAATGAAAAGCGTTTTTAATAGAGATTCTCATCTTTCCACCAATATAAATTATGCTTTTCTTTGAATATAATAAGTAATTATTTTTCATTTTCTATTCGAATTACGACTAAAGTCTCAATTGAGAGGATGATTGAAAAACATCTATAGATTTCAAACGGTATCACATTTTTTGAATCAAAAACATGTGTCACATTCTATGATTCACATACTATAGGATTAAAAAAAGAAAATTTTAATTTCATGAATTTTTGACCAAGTTAAGGTGGTCAGACATACAAGTTTTTTATATTTTTTAAAAGTTGTAATAAAAATTCATAATTAATTATTTACTTGAAAAAAATTACAAAAAAATATGCATCACATTGGGACATGAGTCCTATACTTATATCTAAAATCTTATAAAAATTATTATCATTTTATTGTGGTTAGGGTGGTCAAACAAACACCTACTTCTTATTTTTCCTTGAAATTTAAGTACCATGCATTGAAATTTCAAATTTTCACCAAATAGATTTTTTTAAACAAACCTAGTAGTTTAGAAACTACATTCAATTTTCTACAAATTCTATTCTTACATATTTTTGAAATAATATACATAACTTATTCAAATTTTTACGTCAAATTGCCCAACTCTGATTTTTCTAAATTTTTTATCACTTAAGGGCCTATTTTTTCCATGATGATTCTGCACATACCCTTTGGTAGACATGTATAAAAAAATGTGGTAGCATAGAAAAGGAAATGAGCTTTGGGGAAAATGCCTCAAAGAAATGTGGTCTCATGGTGATTGAATTCCATGATGAATGTCATGGCAAGCGAATTGTAATGGATTGTCATGGAATTCCATCACCATGAGACCACATTTATTTGAGGCATTTTTTCCACAAGTTCACTGCCTTATCTATGCTATTGCCTACTATTATTCTTTGATATATTTTTTCCAAGAATCCTTAGCTTGTTGAAACGCATTTGTTTTAGGATTTTAGCCTTAGCAACAAGGAAATGAATTATTTGATAAAATCCTTTCGTAGAAATTTATGAAAAATGTGGTAGCATAGACAAGGAAGTGAACTTTTTGAAAAAATTCCTCAAAAGAAATGTGGTCTCATGGAATGCCATGACAAGAAAATGAAATTGGCAATTGCTCCTAGTTATTAGTTATGCAATGTGAGGTAAAAGCATAACTGCTTAGGTTGACTTTGTAAAAACTATATTGTAATTAAAAAATTTTCATCTATCAGCATAGTTTGAAATATGTGCAATGCAATGTAATCAACAATTTGAATTTATAAAATACAAAAATCTATTTTTTACAATTCATTAGTTAAACTCTCAATTTTATTTTCTCTCTATAACTCTATTGCTATGGAAATTACTTTCAATTAGAGAAAACAGTTTTTGTCTCTTAGTCTATAATTTTTTGTTACTATGTGTAGAAAATTATAGATGGATCAATGTCAAAGTTTGACTAGGGATCAATACCATGCATTTGATGATAGAATAGACGATGAGAGGGATATGCAAAAATATCCATGTCCATGTGATTATTGTCTTGGTGGAAAGGTGAAAAAAAGAAGTGACATTTATCGACATATGATAAGATACAGGCATACTAGGATAAGCCCTTGGAATGTTAGTTATTACAAAGATATGATAGAATGGAAGAGTGTGAGAGATGAAGAGGCAACAAACATAGATGAAGTGGCACCAAACATAGATGAAGAGGCAACAATGTTAGATGAAGGGTTTGAAGTTGATAGAATGTTGAATGAGGGTCTAAATGATGATTGGGCTAAGTTGATGGAGGATTCTTCAAAGCCTTTGTGTGTTGATTGCAGGTTAAGTCATTTGACAATAATCCTTCAAATTTTTAACTTTCAAGTGGTGTTTGTTTGGAAAAATGAGAGTGCAGATCAATTATTGGCATTACTAAGTTTGAACATTGTTACCATATGACTCTGCGTTGCCAACAAAACAAAGTCAATGTAGAAAGGAAATCACTAAGCTAGGCTTAGGGTATGTAAACATCTACACATGTGTGAATGGTTGTGTATTATTTCACAATAATCGTGCAAGTGAGAGTGAATGTCCAAAATTTCATGAAGAGAGCTATAGAGAAGGGTTGAAATCAGTTGTGGTTCGTAGAAAGGTTCTTCATCACTTTTTAGTAATCCCATGATTACTTTGAATGTATAGGTGCAAAAAAACTATTGAACTTATGCAATGGCATACCCAAAATAAGAGCACTAATGGAAAACAACGACATGTACCTAATTGTAAGATGTGGATGGAATTTGATAACAAATGGCCTGATTTTTCTCAGGATCATTGTAATATAAGGTTGGGTTTGGCTCTAGATGGGGTGAACCCATTCTGAGATCAAAGTAATAAATGGTCAACTTGGCTAGTGTTTTTAATAAATTATAACTTGTCTCCATGGTTAGAAACTAAACCATTTTTCTTAATTCTATCATTGATTATACCAAGAAAGAAAAGTGTGACTTTAGATACAATTGATGCTTATCTAGAGCCATTATATGATGAGCCAATGGAATTGTGGAAAGGAATTGAAGCAATTGAACCTTTAAGGGATGTTCATTCAATAAAATTCACTTTTTAAGATATTCCTTATTGTTTACAATTCATGATCTTCCTACATATGGCACATTGTCTAGTCTTAGTGTTCATGGATACCATGCATGTCCTACATGCAACTTTAAGGATTTTGTGAGGCACTCAAGAAGTTTGCATAAGTATATTTATTGTGGACATCGTTCTTACCCTAAAATGGATCATCCATGTCATCAATAAAAAACATGGTTCAATGGTCAAGAAGAGAATCGTGAAGCGCCATTGCTAATAATAGGTGATTACATTGTTGAGAATGGACAAAAAGAATGTAATTTATTGAAAATGATGGGATTGTTGGTAATAGATATGATCCATGTAATGAAAGTAGTGTAAAAAGGTTATGCATATTTTATAAGTTTCCATACTTTTAGGATATAGCTATTAGGCATACTATTGACTTTATGCATACTAAGAAAAATATAGCCTATGTTATTATAGAAACTCTTTTTGGTTCTTTTGAAACTATTTCATTATGTGAAGACTTTCAAAAACTAAAGATTTGTCAAAATATTTGGGTTGAAAAATACTATTCATGATGAAAAATATAGAAATCCTAGTGCTCCTTATGTTTGGAAAAAGGAACGACGTGCACAATTCTTATAGTTGATGTCTCAGACTCACTTTCCCACTAGATATCTAAGTAGTAGTTTTAGAATCCAAACTGACATTAATGGCTTAAGAGGCCTCAAGACCCATGACTATCATGTCATTATGGAGAATATTTTACCTATCGTGGTAAATATATTAAGTTTTCCAAAGGGGCCAAGATTGACAGTTATAAGGTTGGGCTTAATATTAAAGAGAATGAGTTTATATGTATTAGATCCTTCGAACTTTGATAGTTTAAGGGAGGAGGTTGTTGAAGTCCTTTTTCTATTGGAACGATAATTTCCACCAACAATATTTAACATTTCTATGCATCTTTTGATACATCTACAATATGAACTAAAGCATTGTGGCCCAATAAGAACAAGATGAATGTATCCTATAGAATGATATATGAAGGTTTTGAAAAATATTGTTTGTACTAGGGAAAAACTAGAAGGCATCATGTCTGAGGGATATTCAATGCAAGAGGCCATGGGATTTTTCACATAATATATGAAGGATTTTAAAAATGTCAATCAACATGTATGGGACGATGATGAATAAGAGACAATTGTAGGTGAAGTATTAGAAGACAATGGATGTCACTTCAAGCTATCACATCAAGAAAGAAGTGTGATACATGCTTATATTCTTCAAAACACATCTCCATTCGATAAGTGGCGTAGGTTAAAAATATTTTACACAATTATTTATTTACTCAATTGAATTTACACATTTATATTATAAATATTACTATTTTTAAGTTAATATTCTATGTAGAAAATATGAAGAAGACAATCAAGCTTGGATGCAACATCGACTTCAAAAGCCTAGACATCATGTAGATTTGATTCGAGGTGATTCTTTTCCAAAATTTGAAGAATGGATTACTAATGTAGTCAATGATGTAAAAGAAGAAGGTCAAGATATAACAACAGAGGAAAGTGAGCTTTCACAATCTCCACATTTATGGGATACACATTTCAGTATATGTGGGCCTATGGTATTCATTTACGAGTGGAGGAAAAAGAAAAAGGAAAGATAAATTGTGATTGTGTTGTTAGTGCTAAATTTCTTCATGAAATTGAGAATAAATTTTATGTTTGATTCATCCAACAAATTATTCTAGTGGACTATGGTGAAAATAGTCCTATATTATTAAAATGTAAGTGGATCTGACCATCTACAGAACAATATGATGAGTATGGATTTTTATGCACAAATAGAAGACATTTTTTTTATCAAAGACAGATGATTTGTATGTTTCCCCTCTTCAAATTAACCAATCACTTCTAATTGATGATGTAAGAAGCCTAGGATGGTCGTATGTCATTCAAATAGTGTCTCTTTCAAAATGAACATTCATGGAATTTGTTGATATAATGCATGATGGGAAATATGTTAATTCACAAGAAAAAATTGAACAAGTGGATGAATACAATGATGGAGTGTTTGAAGAAGACGTTTTAATTACCGGTTAAGAGATTGGGAGAGAGAATGCATTGCATGTCACAGATGAGGATGAGGAATAAAATCAAGTAGATGTAGACGCAAATGATCAATATTTTAATCTTTCTAGCAATGCAGATGATTATGATGATGTTTTGTCACCTTAAGAGGTTATCTTGTCACATAAACTTTGGTTATATGTATGGTGTAATTTATTATTGAATGTAATAAAGATCTAAGTATCGGTATGCTTATTCACTGATGTTTTACTAATATATTTCTTAATATAATCATCATTATTCTACTGGTACATTGTATACAAAACTTGAGATGTTCACTACTAATTTGAAGTGAATTTAAAGTTAGGTTCAAGCATTCTTCTTAGTTTTCTTACTTTGGTTGAAAGTTTAAAATTAATTTCAAATGTTTAGTTAGAATATAAATTCTTCTCTGTCCTATATGTTTTCTAGATGCAAACATATAATGAACAGCTATGATTTAATAATACATATAGATATCTTAACATTAGGTGAGCTAAGCCTCCCCATTACAAATAAAGAAATGATTTATTAGGTCCGAATGACACTAAAAACTAAAACTAAGAGACTACAAACTTAGAAAATTGTTCAATCTTTTCAATAAAATGATATCTAAAATATTGCATTCATAATAAATCCAATACCACACTACCGCAATAGTCAATAGAGGTATGTGCAGGATGGTAGGACATATAGGTCAATTTACAAATTCTTACCACAATACCGAGGCAACCAAATATGAATACCGTGGGGTGGCGGTGATAATATGTTAACAACTAAAGTAAACCACAACCTGTCACGGGGTAAACAATGACACTACAGTATGGTGGTGAACAATCACTCAACCATTAGAATTAACCCACTATCCTACGGGATTCCAAAAGGGTGTACATAGGGTGGTAGTACTTCTACCTCTACCTCGTTGTTAGAAACCAAGATCAAACATGCAAACCAAAAAATCTTCCACATAAGAGAAAATCAGAAAAAACAAAGCTATTGCAAAAATATCTATAAAATAATATTATTCAGGAATTCATAATTACAGATGGTTTGCTTTATAAAAGAAAATTATGCATAACCCTAATCTTATCTTGAGCACCAAGATAGCTCAACAAGATAAGGATGACAACTATTAACCTAGGAATTAAAATATTACCTAAGTAAAGTTATGCAAGTGTAATTAAATATTAATTACACTAACACCCCCCTATAAGTGCAACTTAGGGAGACTAAAAAAAGAATTCACCTAAGAACTAATATGAATGCAAGAAAGCATGAATGGGTCCCAAAAACAAGGCATGATCAGGTACCCATGTACAAATGCAATAATGAGGTAGAGGAAAAGGCTGGTGGGACAAAACCCCCCCTACAATGAGATGATTGTTGTGAAGAAGCACTTGAAGAACACCAAAACCTCAATCCAACAAGCAAGGAAAGATTCTTATGTTTACAAGAAACCAAATGAGAGTCACAAAAATACTCAGGTGGAATCATAATATTGTAGCAGCAGACCCGATGCCATAAAACACTAGAAAACTCACAAACTGGAACAACCCTGGAATCTGTGAAGTAACAGTAGATAAAATGATGATAGAATCTAGAAACCATGTATCTCGATGACGATGCCAAACTGAGACAAAAACTCTTCCATGGGAAAAAGTACCATAAATACTCTAGAACATTAAACATAAAAACATGGCCCTCAAATTGAGATGGATCTAAACCAATGCGGATCAATAACCATAGGCTCTCAATCTGAAGTATGAACCAATGTGAATTTGATATGTGTCAAGAAAAGACAAGATGTGGCCAAAATAAACAAAGAAACAAGATACAACCCATGCGAGTTGTCATCAAAACAATATGGAGATCAAAGTGCATGCACACTCTAGTCAGATTATTATGCAAGAAACCCCCTTTGATGGAACTTTATATCAGTTCATGTATTACAATAACCCATGATTGTAAAAGGAGAGCATGTAAAACATGCATAAATAGAAAATAAAAATAGAGCTTAGATCTTTGTAGAGGACTGAACCAGCTTTCCAACACCGAAAGAATAGCAAAAATAAGATAAGCGAGTCAAAAGATATGTCTCCTAGAGTGGAAACAACATGCGACTTTCGAGGCTGAAAAAGGAATCAAAAACAAAAACCCAAAAAAAAAACCTACACCATTGCGAAGAACTTAGAACTAGCTTTCCAAAGATATCACATTTACAAATAAATGATGTTGTATGCAAAAGGTATGCCTGATTCTGTGAAACTGCTTTGTAGAGGCCCAATATTCCCTTTTGTAGCCCTTAGGGGCTAAAAAAGTAGAGCCCCTAGTGGCCTGGGCGGACCAGGAGGCTAGCGGAAAACACCAAGGGCAGAGCACTTGGTCGTTGATATGACCAGGCCTAAGGCTATAGACTAGCGGGGGCTGGGACTTGGCTCCTGATCCCGTAATATGACCAACTACAGCATGGCAAGCCCTTGGGGGCTGAATGACCCAGAGCGGCGGGTTCGTGGTGGTAATGAGGCTGGTGGCCACTTGGCAGTGGATAGGTGGCTGCCAAGCATTACTAGATTTTAAACAGTGGGCACAAAAATCATTTGATTTTTTTTATTTTTTATTTTTTTAAAAAAAATTGAACCTTGAAAAACATACCTTGGGGCCATACAGCCCTAGGGCAACAAATTTTTGCCTCTCCAGATGACTGTGTCAAAAATGGAAAAAAATTATATGAAAAAAGGGGTTTCTGGGTGCTACGGACTTAATGATGTGGTTCTTTTGAGCCCAAAATTCTCTAAAAATTAGGCAACCCCCAGATCTCCTAGAAAAATCACCAAGCTTGAAACCCTCATAGATTTCTTCAACAATGACCAAAATCAGTGAAATAAAAGTCAATCTTGACTTTTTCTAGCACTCTTAATCCAATGGAAAACCCTGATATGATCCAAGACACTTCATGAATATTCTCAAGGAATGAAACCCTCAAGGAACCCCAAACATGCTCGACAATGTATTTCTCCAAGCAAGTTGAGAAGGGGCTGCAAATCGAGGCTCTAATACCATGTTAGAAACCAAGATTAGACATGCAAACCAAAAAACCTTCCACTAAAAGAGAAAATCAGAAAAAGCAAAGCTATTGCAAAAAGATGTGCAAAATAATATTATTTAGGAATTCATAATTACATGAGATAATTTTCTTTATAAAACCAAAGTATGCATAACCCTAATCTTATATTGAGCAACAAGATAGCTCAACAAGATAAGGATGACAACTATTAACCTAGGAATTAAAATATTACCTAAGTAAAGTTATGCAAGTGTAATTAAATATTAATTACACTAACACCCGCAACGGTCTTGATATTATAGAGCGGTATGGTGGTGAATCACTCAATTGCTAGAATTAACCTACCATCCTGCAGGAGTCCAAAGGGGTGTGTGCGGGGTGGCGGTACTACTAACGCTACCCCACAATGATCTTTAAATGACCTAACGGTAGTGTGGTACTGTAAGCTGTCAAAGAATTAAATGATTACACCATTTGATTTCCCAATCAACGACATGTATTCAAACTCAAAATATGGATAGATTCTGAAATATTTTGCACAAATTAACATTAATAGTGAGGTGACTGAGCTCAGCAATAAATATTACCTGGGACTCAATGACATTTTGGCAATCATTCACAAAGCCCAGTGTACCAGAGGCAAGGGAGTTCAAGCGGGAAAACTCTGCAACTATTATTTCACCAAGTAAGTTCATAGAAACCCTTTGTAGCAAGTGTATAAGAACTGAATTTTCTTCTACAAGTAGACACTTAAAAAATCAAGTAGGAGTAAATTCTTCATCATGTCACCCAAAAGAAGTCAACTTGTGAGTAAAAAGGAAGAGTCCACAGTTTCTAAATCAAAGAAGAGGTCCCTGCAACAATCCATTTTAGATGTGTTACCTAATTCTATAGACAAAGGATCGAAAAAGGTGTTTAAAAATATAGCCCGAGGATGTAGAGACCCAATTATCCCTATCTTAGGGTGGGATATGTTTTGGTACTTCTATGAAAAAAGGGTTGAGAAGATACCAGTTTTGAATCCTTGGACCTTAGATTTGGCCAAATTGATAGTCCCAAATGTCTTCGTAGATTTTGATTTTATTAAAGTATTGACACAATATTATCACCCAGCTACTAGGACTATAAGAATTCCAGATGGTTCACCATTAGTGGTGCTAACTAAAGAAGCAATTATAGATTGTTTTATGTTAAACAAGCAAGCTATCACTATGATCAACTTGGACAAAAGTGAGGAGGATTATAGGAGATTGAGAAAAACCTACATGAGTGATGAACTTCCTTTACACATGAAAAAGGGTGTAAACAATAGGAGGATACCTATCTCCCCCTCCCAAAATGAGCCATTTTCCACAAAAGACTTCCAAATATATTTCAAAAGAACTTATTTTTCTTTGTGCCAAGTGCTTGGAATAGATGTTGAAGAGAGGATGCCAACATATCTCATGATGATGGAAATGAGGATACAAAATCCTGAAGTCAACATTGAGTATGAATTTGCTGTTGAAATTGAGAAAGGGATGTACATCAGGGATTTTTTCAAGTAAGAGAGAACTTAGCTCCCATGACTTTCAGGAAACACTCTATATTGTATCATTTAATATTGTACCAAAACATAAATAGATGGACTAAAATAATGTGTTTAGGAATGACTAATGATGAAGGGAATAAGTTTCTTGTACAAAAATGGTGTTACATCTAGGATAGTAGATGTAAAAATAGTGATTATGTAATATTTCATGATGATTCCATAGTAAAGGTCATGGCCGATCTTGGTCATATTTCACCAAGATTGCATAATAAAATCATGCAAGCATTAAGACCTTTAGCATTGAAGCTAGAGCAAGGACACACTCACAATTTTGGTGACTGTTTTTTCTTAGCAGACCAAACAATAATAAGGGTCTATGGGTTTCCTCAAGCCCCACATGTTTTACCTAAATTTTTTTCTATTCAAATTGAATTTTTAGAATTTATGTGGAAAATGTTATGTATGGAGTAGGATCTTATGAAAAGACAAAAAAAGGGGACATTCCTCCTGACCTAACTAAATGTGAGAGGCTATTCGTAGGGTCTAACACTCTTGAAGAACTACAAAACTATTTGAATATGGAGTATTCATTGAAGTGATGAGAAGAAAGGGTCTTTGATCCTAAAGGGCATATTAATTTCATAAAGCAGACACTGCTCACTAAAGCTGGGATTACCCATGCAATGGATTATGAAGAAGATGTAATAAGAAATTGCTTTACACATAATGAAGTTTTTCAGAGGAAGAGGAAGTGGGAAATCATAAAGAGGCTTGAGGAGGAGAAGAAAAAGGACACTGAATTCCAATGATTCTATGTTGAAGAAAAGGATCTTATCAAAAGGATGAATGCAATAATTGACAACTTTGAAAGATTATATGTTCAACCAGAAAAGAAACCCAAGGGTGAGTCTTCAAAACCCTCCAAGCTTCTCATCAAACCAAGAGGTATTGTAATCATGCAACCCCTACCAAACACTACCACAATACAATCAGAAGCATCTCATAAGCAACCAAGTGCTAAAAGTTAGATGACACATGGAGTGGCCCCCTTAGTGGCATAAGAAATAAGTGAAGGATCAAGGATACTCAAGAGGTAGTCGATGTATTTTTAAATTTTAAAGATGATGAAGTTGATCAGCCATCACCCAAGCTTGCACCTGATGCTCACAAACTAGAGGAAAGAGTGGATGTACATGGGAATAATGATCAAGAATTACATGACGATGAAAGGGTGATTGTTGCCCTTATATTTATTGAAGATGATAAATTTATTCAAACTCCCGAGTTTAAGGATTTTTGGTTTAAGATGAAATTGAAAAAATTTAAGGAGAGACTCCAAATTAATAAGATGTGCATTGAGGAGTCACAACATGACCAGAGTGTTGCCCAAACTCTTGAAGAACTTAGGATTAATAAAATTATTGTTAGCACCAAGAAGCAAGGAAATTGGTCTTAGAAAGTAATATACTAATTATTCCTGGGATGGAGTTAAAAAATATATTCTTACTGGATCAAGTAAGAAGCCAAGAAGATACCACATTTTTTTTAATTCAATTCAAATGAGGGAATGAGTGGCACAAGTTACAATCCAAGACTAGAAACCCTAGCCTTCTGGACAAAGAAAAAAAGAATAGAAAATCCAAGATTTCTTGATGTTGTAAAAGAAATGAGAGGAATTTTCATGGTAAACACACTTCAATACACATCAAATTTGGAGGTAGCTACTATGACAATGCACTCAACAATGTTTACTAGGGATAAGGTTAAAGTTATGGAGCTTAGATTGGAAGAATATAAGAAAGCACAAACTAATCTGAATGATGAAGTGAATAGGTTATTAATAGAAAATGTGAAATTGAAACAATAGTTTAAGGGAGCAAGTCCTTCCCAAAGCACAAAATTAATAGTATACTATCCCCCTACCATCCAGACTGATACAGGTGAAATCACTATTGAACAACTCAATGTGCTAAAATAAGAAATCGAGAAGTTGAAAAAGAGTAATGAAGAACAAAAGGAAAGAGCAAAGAGAGAAACCCTCAAGCTATTGGAATAGATCTTGGAGCATAGGTTTAAACTAATTGTGGAAAAATGGAAAATTCATATGAATGTTATGTTTCCTTGTCACAAGCAATTAATCAGATAAAGGCCCATGTACCTATGTTGGACCCCTTAGTCAAGAAATGGCAACCTATACATCACATCTTAACGAATTTGTACATAATTTTACAAAGGAGTGTTGAGACCCCCATAGATTTAAAGCCTACTAAGAAAATGGTGTGAATGGTCATAGATGAATTTCAATACATGTTTGTAGAAGACCAGAAGATCAAGGAAAGAATGGATTCATTTCACACGCTAAAGTAGTGGTTCATGCCTAAGATACTAAGGGATGATGATCAAATGAAAGGCTCCAAGGATTGGAAAAATGAGTATAGTAAAATTGTTCCCAACTACCTCACTAATATATAGAAGGATGGTGACATAAATATTCACCACCTCAATTTAACCTTGTATGGAATACTTGCACTGGATTTTGGGTACTCAAAATTCATCACGGATACCAAAGGGTTATTGGACAACAGATGGAAGAGTCACTTGGCCAACACACAAATAATACAGGAGTACAAATGGCCTCATGATTACATGGTGTACCAATGGAAAAAGACATATCTACTTCCCCAAAAGAATAGGCCTTGTAGTGAAGTGCCAAGCCTTGTAGATACTATCATGGAGAGATGACCTTTCCTGATATGAATGATCATGGGTACCTTATGATGAGTAACAGACTTCCGTATCTTGCGGGTGTTATGGACTTCAACATTTGATAAATTTTTTCACTTATCATCTTTCATTGCTTTTAAAGTTTTATGTAAACAACGATAATTAAGAAATTTTGATTTATGTTAAAAGTCGGTAATTGACATGACACTTTATGACATGTCAGTCAACACAAAATTTTCAAATGTATTGTAAAATATTTTTGAAGATCAATAGAATAAAGTTATAATTGGTTGTCGAATTCTAGTTTCAATTGTTTGTTGAAGTGAATTAATGAATGTTTTCTTGATGTCTCCAATTTGATCTTTCCTTGTTATTTAAATCAATATATCAAGGGTATATCTGGTTTATCAAAACATATTTGTTTTCAAACAATTCATTTTGTACTACATTTTTGTGCCAAATCTTTGGTAATTATGGTTAGTTTCATTACATTCAAATTCTAAATTCTAGGAAATTATATATAGTAAATAGATTGATGGTTGTTTGGATGGTGAAATTAGCTCTCTTAGAAATTAACTAAAATATCTTGTATTGAAATATCTAGAAGGATTATTTTAATTAAAGAGGATTTTGTGGTTATTGTTCTAACAATGATTTTACAATGCATCTAGCTTGCTATTTTCATTCAAGATACAAGTCATGATCAAAGTCAATCACATACCAAGAAGATGGTACTCTACTTCAAACCCTCAACCTCACTTAGTTTAGTCTACTTACATGTGGATATTAAGGAAGTTTCTAAACAATTAATATATATCTTTGTTGTTTGTGAAGGAGAATCATATGAGATCCAATATGGCAGTAGATCAATATCTGGTTTCTTTTCTGCTAATACTGAATGAGCTTAGGGTGCTACAACAACCAAGACATTTTACTTTAGAACATCAGATTTTATAGTTATGGTGGCTAATACAGATCCTCCTACCATTCTTGATCCTTTGATTTCATTCGCCAAAGATAAGGTATTGATTTTTTCTCTCTCCTTGTACCATTTTGAATTTTTAGATTATTGCAACCTTTTAAGATGTCAGATGGGCATTGCAATATTTTTAGATTAACTCCATGTTTCATGCAATACTTGAATCATTCCTTAATTTGTAAGATGATTTCCTTCAATTTCCTCTGATATGTTTCAACCATTCACTGGAAATCTTTAAATCATGTAGATGTTTCAAAGGTGGATTGAAGGGATGAAAACCAATAAAATGAACAGGTTGTTTCATTCTTATTGTATAGGGCAGTAATCATATGGGTAAAATGGTGGGATTGAAACTAATCAAATGATGTTTTACATAGTACAAAACCCTTTTAATTGTGAAGTTTTCCCACGATCAAATCCCATGACTTGCTACCCTTTTTTATAATTTTGATGAATTGTAAGAGAATAAACCTAAATAACTTGCATAGGAAAATCAAATTTTTGGACTTATACTAATGATGAGTTTTGAACCATTTGGTGATGCTTCTGTGTATTTTTTCAAGTAGTTGTTTTCTTGCAAGTTTAATGGATGCCTTAAGTTTTGTTATTAATCATTAGTTTCAAAATTACTGTTGTAGAAAGTACCTTACGTGTTTGTGACTTCAAAAGTTGAATTGGTCGGTGCTTGTAAAGTAAACGGGGAAGATGATGTCGCAATTGGGAAACTTCATTTGGATCATCAAGTTAGTAATTCTTGGATGTTAAGGCTTCCCAGTTGGATATCAAATATCTTTTGTCATCAAGTTAATTTGGAATTTATGTATAAATGGATTCTTTAATGGTGTAGGTCTTTATTGAGACAACACATGAACTAGGGTTGACATTTTTGTTGTCCAAGTCTAATGGAATTCTTGGGCTTGGTTTCTAGGAAATTTATGTTGATAATGTTGTTCCAGTCTGGTTAGTGTTGATAGCCTTCCTTCTATAATATGAGTGTATCACCTTTCTTAAATTTTTAACAAGGTTCTCAAAAAGGGTTCAATATGAATATTTCAAGCCTATGTTGAACACTCTATTTAAGGAATTTGTTGAAAAGGCTACAGTTTTTTAACTGATTTATTTTTTTTGTTGTGTTCGGACTTTCTTTTGTAAACTTGCAATATACAATGCACTTTTATTCTTTTTGAATTGGGAGTAATATTATTATTTTTGGTTGTATTAAGGCATGAATTCATTCATGGCATAAAAGGAAACACCCTAATGTTTCTCATATCAGATGGCACATTGCATATAAAGGAGGAAATATTCTAGTTGGGTTCCTGTTGACTGCATTGAAGGAGAGAGCTTCATATATGGGACACGATCAACACTCTCCTTGGATTCTACATGTTACATCTTGCTCCAGGAAGATTTCCCACATTGTAGAATTTTTAAGAGATGAAATTAGGGGCATGTTCTCGCATTGAACTAGGGCTTCAAGCATGTGTTTCCATCATTGCAAAAGTATTTTGGAGAAGTTTCTTTATTGCAGTCATTTCTCTGCAATATTGTAACTCAAATTTTTAGTCTTGTGACTGAAAATAACAATTGTAATACTCTATTTCTAAGTTGTAACTAGAACACCTTTCTTTTATTAATAAAATTCACCAATTTTTCCTTCTCAATAGTTGTCTTATATTTGTGTGCAATTGATGACTGATGTGTATTTCTATGTTTTATGCTTAAATCCTTAAATATAATTCAATTAAAATCACTAAATATACTATGAAATGACAACAATTAATAATTAAATTGACTAAACATACTACCAATTGATAGAAATTAGTGTTAACAATGAATAAATATGACTAGATATATTACTAGTGAAATCAGTGAATAAAAATGACTAAATATACTACCAAATTGATCAAAATGATGATTAAAATTATTGACTAAATACACTACCAATGCACAGAAATTAGTGCATCAAAATGACTAAATAAGTAAGCAGTTAACAACAATAAATGACTAAATATATCAATGAATAAAAAAATGACTAAACAAGTGACCACATTACAACAATCAATGACTAGTTAAATATATCAATGAATAAAAAATGACTAAATAAGTGACCAGATCACAACAATGAATAACTAAATTGATGACTAAATATACTACCAAATCGATCAATCAAAACAACCAATAAATGACTAAAAATGGTTTATTCATTAATTTGTTTGCATTATATATGACTGGCAATAAACTACTAGTGGTCACGTGATCAACTGTAGTCATTTATAAGGAGTTTTAAGTAGTTTTTTTAGTAGTTTGTTGTTTTTTTTATACTAGCGGACCTAGAATTAGGCTTTGTTCATTAGTCCAATTATTTCTCCCTCAAATTCAGATCTACCTCACCACCCCATCCTTACATATTAAAGGAAAGAGTGCAAGATCCCTCAATCTTGATTCAATTCATCTCTCGGGTTGATAGTTGCTTCAAGATTCTTGGATCTCATCTTTTGAATGAAACACCCCTTATAGAGAAAACATGGATTGGGGAAATTCTTATCCTCCCTTTTTCTCTATAAACATTCAATTACCTAAAATGGGTTTGACTTAGTAAAACCCCTATTCACTAGCACTCAACAAGTTTTTTTCCCCTTGAATGCGTATTTGCAAATTTACAAGTTGAAGATCAAGTGGAGAACAAGTTTGAAGAAAAATTGTCAAAGTTGTCAAGTTGTGAAGTCATTCATAGTGCAAGAAGGAAGAAAGAAGGATGCATTATTTTTTATAGGTTTTCAGGAGCTGATAATCGAGGATATGAGAGTGCATGCATCAAGGAACATAACCTAGATCTCAGTTTTAGAAAATCTAACAGGGACCCATTCACCACTAAAGGAAAATGAATCCTTTGTGACTTAAAAATAGGCTTCTTGCAAGAAGGTACACATTGTTTTAAGCTCTCAAAACTCCCTTGATATTTTCTATAACAATTAGGGTTAGTTTCTAATTTTTATTTGCATCATATCACACACAAAATCGCATGTTTTTGGGTGAGAATTAGTGGTGTATCATCTTGATTTTGGTAAACCCCTTATTTTTCCATAAAACATAATGGTGAACTTGACCTATTGAACATTGCAATTTTATGATTTGGAAGTCTTTCATTGCATCATAGGTTAGATATTGCATTCATTTGTATCCCATTTTCATTGAATTAGATCTCATATAGGGTTTAGTACTTTACATTCAAACTTACATCTCATTTAGCATTTAGAATTGCATTATTTTGCATTTCTCTAAATCTAAAAAATACGAAAAATAAATTAGTCATTTTGTATATCATTTAGATCTCATAAATTTGTATTTGAAAATGAAAAAAAAATTCATTTCAACTTAGGCCTTTGCATTCATCATTTCATTGCATTTTCACATTGAATTTCTAGAAAATCTGAAACTGCAAGTTATTATCTCAGACCTAGAACTGAAAGACATTGCATAAAGCTTGAAAATCATTCAAAAATAGTTACAAAATCCTAATCAAGGACCCATTAACCTTTACAATAAAATGACTACTTGATCAAGTTGGGTCTGTGCTTTTTGGCATCTAAAAAGCATTAAAGATCACTCAGAAATTAGTAAAAACATTCCAAAAATCCTTAACCAGGACCCATTCACCCTTACTGGTGAATGAGTCCTTGATAGATCCTAATTTGCATTTTATACAAATTGAAATCTCAATTTTAGGCTTCTATTTTCTGCTGTTACTTTCCTATTTCAATTTTTTGCTTTGTTATTTCATCCAATTCATTAAATCTAGCTGAAATTGCTTCATTTAGGTCATTGCAAAATTCAAAATGGAAATTACAACATTTCATTTTCAGGTTGTTAATAGCATAATCAATCAATTATCATGTTCTAAATCTAAATATTTTATTCTCCTATTGTTTGTTTGACTTATCAATGTTGCATTTCAAATTTGTAAGAAAATCATTGCATCATGTTTTCATTGAAAAAATCTATGGTTATCATACTTCATGTTCTATTTTCAAATCTTGTTGAGTACTGTAAGAAATTTTTGTTATGTGCACATGAATATGAAGACCAATCCCATCTCTTTTTGTTCATCAATGATCCCTCTCCTAGTATCCCTCCTATGAGTGAGACTAGTCTAGTGAAAGAGAATACAAACTTGGGTAATCATAACAATCATATTCGTTCTTCTCCTAATATCTCTCCTAGTTGTGAAGAAGATATTTTGGTGTTAGAAGAACCACTCAATGAGAGTTTTGAGAGCCCTAGCTATTTCTCTCCTCTTAACTCTCTTATTAGGAAAGATATTGATAAACAAGATAACACAACCATAGGTTATCATGACGATCACATAACAAAAAACAAGGAGACCATTGAAACCTACCTACAAAATACTTCAATTAGTCTACATTCATCTCCCAACATCTTCCCCTCTTGTGATAATGTTATAAATGATGAGGATATGTTGGTGTTAGCTAATCAAATCTTTAAGATCTATGACAACTCCCTTTATGTTTCTTCCCCTACCTATCCTATTTTGGAAGAAATTATAGGACATAGGGATGTAATTCTAGATAATCATGATAATCACATGGGTTCTTCTCCTAATATCCTTCCTAGTCATGAAGAAGACAATTTAATGTTAGAAGATACACTTGAAAGTCATGAAAATCGTGTTTCTCCCTTTCCTAATACTCCTACAATTTGGAGAGACCTATTCAAACAAAAAGATCCAATCATTTGTAAGCATGAAAATGATAGTTGCCCTTCTCTTGAACCCTCCCCTTTTTGTGATGAAATTACTTTATAAAATATAACCATAGCATGTGGTACAGGAGGACCTAGAACATGTAATGCCTTCAAAAGGCTATGTTGTCAAATGCATGTATTTAAGTCCAAATTAATGTTTCAAGCCCTAATTTGAATGTATTTTAGTCATGTAATAAGTTACTAGGAGGTCAAAAATAGGAAAAAAAGAAAAACTTGAATTAGTGCCATATTGTCAAAAGTTGTTAAGCTAACAAAAAATGCAAGACAATCAAGAAAATCAAGAGTTAAAAGGTAGTTTCAATCGATGGAAAGGCATTTATTGAAGGAAAAAACTATAAAAGGAATTTGTAAGGCATGGGAGAGTTTAGTCATTGTATTCTTGTAACCAAATTTGAAATAAAAGCCCATGTTTTCTTTGTTAGCAACATTTCTTCCATTCTTTTTATCTTGTATAGATAGATTAGGAACATCAATAGCTAGTTCTTGTGTGAACTCATTTCAGCAGGAGCTAGCTTTCATTGCAAATAGTTAGAAGGTTAATCTTTAAAGAAACAAAAGAACTAGAAGCAACTTCTTGTACCCGGGCAGTGATCTTCACACTGTGGTTTTGAGAGTCATTAAAGAAGTTTAAGACAGTCCATCTCGCCTATATAAGCCTAGTAGAATGGTGGGATGGGATAAGTAGGGTTTTTTTATGTGATTTTTTTGTGTGTGAGTGCAGGGGTGTCAAAGAATAAGGAATATGATGGTTGTTTCAAACCAAAATTTTGAGTTTTACCCTTGAAGATAGAGGTTTCAAACAGGGTTTTTAGAAAATAATGTATGCAAGGACCTCGAGGAGATTTCAAAGGCTTTTACAAACTCATTGAAACATGTTTCAACTATTGGTCAGAGACCTTGAGATTTACAATGGTGATATTCATGAAACCCTCTCTATCTTTGGTGATTTCACCCTTTAAACAAGGTTTTACTGGTTATTTGTGTTGTTAGGTTTTTCCCATCTTGAAACATGATTATTTATGAGTTTTTACACCTATTCTAAGACTTTTTTGGGTTTGGAAGAGCGTTGGTGTTGATTAAGGGGCACTTGGTTTGTTAATTAGACCTAATTGAGGGCTTTTACAAGTGGACAACATGTTGGTTCTCCTATATTTTGTGAAACAATTGTAATTGTCATTTGAATATGTTATTGTTGAATGAAATGGGTTTAAGAATCTGTATTGATTTTGTGAATGAGATTTTTGATTGAAAATAAATCACCTAATTCAAGAGTAGACTGACCTACTAAAGGTATATGGCATTATTTGATCAAAATAGAGAATTTGTAAGAACTGTGAAAGGAATGTTGTTAGATGCTTGGGAACAATTTCATTACAGGTGATTATATTATTGGTTAGGGTCTAGAAAGAAAATTTGATAGTTTTGTGGTATTGAACAAAAGAAACCCTATGTGACAAAGGTGTCTTGACTACAAGAAAATATGTTTCCATGCTTATGTCTTCAATTGTTAAAATCAAAACATGGTGAAATTGGTGTCTTGAAGGACTGGTAACTAGTATGGAAATGGTTTGGCTTTAAAAATGCATAGTTTGTTGAAATTTTGAGGTAAGTTGAAGAAAGGATGGATATGGTGTGTCATTATTTAGAGATTATTGAGCAGATTAGTGTTTTGTTTCTATCAAGTTGATGTTCTTGATGGTCGGATAATGGCTAATAGCAAAGGTGCATGTTTAGTTGTTCTTTTTCCTTGATAATAACAAATTTTAAATTGATTTTGAAAGTGGTTTGCTAGATGGAGATGGTGAGTTGGCTGTTGATAGCCTTATAATTTTAAATGAAAATGAATGGATTTTAGTTGAATGAAAAATATATTTCCAATGAAATTACAATTTGATCTTCACCTAATTTATTTGGGATTGAAGTTCCCTAAAGAAATGATGTTGTTGAAGGATTCTCTACATCAAATTGGTATCATAGCTTGAAGATGCTCTGGAAAAGTTGTTTGTGATTAAGTTTTTACTGATAGTAGGTTGATATTGTTGGTTGGTTGCAGGTGCTTATCCATCTAAGCTACATTGAGAAAGTCCAAGAGACTAGGCAGAGTAAGTGGAGACACCTAGGTGAGGCAAGTTGAGTTATGTTGCAGTTAGAACCTAATGGATTCGTGTCTGAAGAAGCACTAAAGAGTTGCAGCCCTGATGAAGGATACTCCACTGATGGGGATAGTAGAAGATGAAGATGAAAGGTGATTGAGAAGGTCAAAGAAAGTGTGCAAGGATAGTCTTGTGTCCTTGGCTAAGCAAAGAGTTGGTAGAAAGATGAAAAGGATAGTCTTGTGATCTTTTGGAAGAGGAAAAGATAATTTAGAACTTGATGATGAATACTAAGAAAGGAAAAGAGGAAAAGGGAAGATAGAGATGAAGGAGAAAAAGATGACAAGAGAAAGAAAAGATAAAGTGAAGACAAATGGTGAAGACAAAGGAAAAGAAAAATAAAGATAAAGAAGACAAAGAACAAGGGAAGATTATTTTGTTTTGTAGGTACAAGCATGTTTCCAAGGGACTTGGAAAGGTTCAATTGGCTGGTTGTATGGTGTAGGAGCACCTAGAACATGTAATGCCTTCAAAAGGATAAGCTATAAAATGTGTGTATTTAAGTCCAAAATAATGTTTCCAGCTCTAATTTGAATGTATTTCAGTTATGTAATAAGTTACTAGGAGGTCAAAAATAGGAAAAAATACCAAACATGCATTAGTGCCATATTGTCAAAAGTTGTTAAGTTGACAAAAAAGGAAAGGCAATCAAGAAAATCAAGAGTTAAAAGGTAGTTTGAACTGATGTAAAGGTAGTTTTGAAGGAAAAAACTATAAAAGGAATTTTTAAGTCGTTCAAGAGTTTAGTCATTGTATTCTTGTAACCAAATTTGAAATAAAAGCCCCTATTTTTTGTGTTAGCATCATTTCTTCCATTCTTTTTATCTTGTACAGATAGATTAGGAACATCAATAGCTAGTTCTTGTGTGACCTCATTTCAGTATGAGTTGGCTTTCATTCCAAATATTTAGAAGGTTAATCTTTTAAGAAACAAAAGAACTAGAAGCAACTTCCTGTACACGGGCAGTGATCTTCACACTGTGCTTTTGAGAGTCATTAAAGAAGTTTAAGACCCATCCCACCAATATAATCCTAGTGGAATTGTGGGATGGGATAAGTAGGGTGTTTTTATGTGATTCTTTTGTGTGTGAGTGTCGGGGTGTCAAAGAATAAGGAATATGATGGCTGTTTCAAACCAAAATTCTAAGTTTTACCCTTGAAGATAGATGTTTCAAACAAGGTTTTCAGAAAATAACTTACACAAGGACCTCAAGGAGATTTCAAAGGCTTTTATAGACTCATTGAAACATGTTTCAACTGTTGTTCAAAGACCTTGAGATTTACAATGGTGATATTCATGAAACCCTCTCTATCTTTGTTGATTTCACCCTATAAACAAGGGTTTACTGATTATTTGTTCTGTTGGGTGTTTCCCACCTTGAAACTTAATTATTTGTGAGTTTTTACACCTGTTCTAAGATTGTTTGGGGTTTGGAAGAGCTTTGGTGTTGATTAAGGTGCAATTGGTTTGTTAATTAGACCTACTTAAGGGTTGTTAGAGTAAAGGTTTTAACTTAATTATGTTAATTAAGTTACCTTTATTCCTCTCTTAAGATTTCACTTTAGTTTACATATTGTGACATTTAATAATTATATTAATTATTGAATGTTTACCTATTAGGGTTACTTTTAGGTTTTCATGATCTCCTTTCTTAAGGATTGATCCATTTTATATTTTTCATTCTATTGTTTTGTCAATACATCTTTCATATTATAGAGCTTCAAACCCTCTCATGCTTTTTTCTCCATTCTCTTCCCTGTGATGGGTATCTCTTTGCATGTTGGTGTTCTTGGACTCTGAAGTTGGTTTTGACAACTTCTACATTGTATCAGAGTGTGGACCTGTTGTAGCTTGTTCTTGTTTTGAAGAATTTGGAGCTATGAAGATTTGATTAGGCTTTCACAAGTTTCTAGGTTGATTTTTTGTGGATCTGGCTTACTTCGTTCTTTGGGTTCATTTTGGTTGCAAAAGGACCTCTTCGTTGGATTCATAGCTCCTGAAACCCCTATTTTCATCTAAATATTGACCAATTTGGCCACAGTTGATTAGGGAGGCAAAAAAAATTGACCCCAAGGCCATACGGCCTAAGGGCACGATTTATGAGGTCAAAATTAAAAAAAAAAATTAAAAATTTAAAAAAAAAAGGTTTATTTGTTTTTTCTAAGTGGCCCCAGTGTAAAAGTAGGTCATTTCCCACTGGCCACTTGCCAACTGCTCCAACCAGTGGAGCCACCCAATAGTGGCCACTCAGTCACTGCCAGTCAACCACTAGCCAAACACTAGCGGTCCGTCCGAGCGCCGCCAGTGCCCAGCCCCCGTGGCCCCCTACACCCCAACCACCAGTCCTATTAGTGACCAGGGGCTCCACCTAGGTGACAATCCACAATGCCCCGGTTGTCCACATGAACAAGAGCCAAAGAATTTTAGTCCCTAAGGGCTCGATGACCTTTGCAAGTGCCCTTTTAACCCACTTTTACTAAATCCGCTATAACTTGGGCATTTTAGCTCGAATTTTTGAAAAAAAAAGGCATTGGAAAGCTAGCTCCTAGCCCGTTGTGACGGTGTAGGATTTTTTTATTAAATTTTCTAGTTCAGTTTCCTTTCTTGCAGTCAAAGTTAGATGATTATTTTGCACTCCCGGGTGCATAACTTGGTCATTTTTGCTCTGTTTTTCAAAAAACGAATAGGCGTTGGAAAGATGTTCATGCACTCTATTCATATTTTCTATTATTTTTTCCAGAAAAATTAGCAAGTACACAAGATTCAGTCTGAAACCCTTTTTTCTTTTTTCCTATTTTTTCACTGATAAATCATTGTTGGGGTTTGGTTTCTTATATTGTGGGGGGAGTTTTATTTCTTGCTTTCTATCATTTAATTTTGAAAACCAGAAAATCTTCACATTAAACATTCATCAAACCTCTCCAAACATGGCCGAAAACCCTTCTACTGTTGAACTTCTCACACCTCATAACTATCATACTTGGGAGGCATTCATGACACATATTCTTAGATCAAAGGGGTTGTGGTCCTATTTAGATGTAGTTCAACCAGTTTTGACACAACCATTTGAGGTTATGTAGCATAGAAATAAGATGGATGAGGCTATGGGTTTTATTTCCTTACATGTTTCAGACAGCTTGTTGTTTCATCTTGATTGGTGTAACAATACTCTTGAAATGTGAACCAAGTTCAATGATTTCTTTGGTACCATCAATCAGTTCCATGCAATACAGATTGAGGATGAGTTGACTTCACTTGTACCCAATTCTTTCCCCTCTATTGAGGACTTTTTGATGAAATTGAAACAACATATATCTCTTCTACAAGGTTGTGGTAAGAAGAAAAAACAGATGAGGAGTGTATTTACCTGATTCTTTCTAAGCTTCGAGGTCCTTTTTAGATATTCTCTTCAACATTTTATTCCACCATGGATGCATTGAGAAACTGCTTTACCATGCCTACTTTTGAGGTGTTTTGTGATCGGTTGACATGAGAGAAGGCCAAGATATCATAATTGGATGCTCTCACAGGATCTAAGAACCAAGCACTGGTGATTCAATCATCAAAATGGAAAAAGAAGCAGAAACCGAAGCCCAAGAAAGATTCAACAGGTAGTGAGAGTTCCTCCAAACCACCTCGTAAGACTGATTCAAAACCATAATTCAATTATAAACAGGGAAAATATTTAAAGTCTAGTGAGTCTTCCTCCAAGACTAAGAAGAAATTGGGTGATTCTTGCAGTTTATGTGGCAAGGAAGGAAATCCAATTACCAGGTGTTGGAAATGATTAGAGGCTTTAGAGGAAGCCATGCAATAGCATAATATCACCTCACCTCAGCCTCCTTCCCAACCCATAAGGAAAGGTCGTGCTCTTTCTGCACGAGCATTGTCCTTGGGAACCACTTGGATTCTAGATTTTGGTGCTTCTCACCATATGACACACACACAGGATTTGGTCACCGCACTTTCCCCTACTAGCACTACACATATTGTAGTTGGTGACTCAACACAACTTTCAATTCAGGGTTCAAGTATTGTTTCATTAGATGGTGGTTGTTTGTAAGATGTGCTTCTAGTTCCTGACATTTCAACAAACCTTCTTTTTGTTTATCATATTTTCCCCTCTAGCTCTGGTAAGATAGTTGAGTTCTCACCACATGATGTGGTTATTCGAGACCTTCATGAACCTGACTTGGTTGTGGCTACTAGGAGTGTTGATTTTTCATCTCACTTATATAGATTTGATGGCTTTGAGAGTTCAAAAACTATAGGCTCCTCTCTTATAGCACATGCAGACTTAATGAGTAGGCTTTGGCATGAGCATTTTGGCTATGTCAATTACATATATCTATAGCAGATGAGTACTTAGGCACTTGTGATTGGGCTTTCTCAAATTTCCTGTACTGATGGTGTATGTCGAGGTTGTGCTCTTGGAAAAAATCACTGGGATCCTTTTCCTAAGGGTCAAGCTACACGTGCTAAGGCACCCTTGGATTTGGTACACAGTGATCTTATGTCCTTTCTGACTCCTTTTTCAAGGGCCCGATATGTGCCCACTTTTATTGATGATTTCTCTAGATGTACATAGGTGTACTTCCTTAAGTACAAGTCTAATGTCTTTTATTCATTCATGAACTTTAAGACATTTGTGGAGAAGCAATCTAGACTTTCTATCAAGAGGATACATATAGATAATGGGGGGGAGTATGTTAATCAGGATTTCAGAGTTTTTTGCACTGAGCATGGTTTATAACATCAGTTTATAGTACCTTACACCCCTCAGTAGAATGGTGTCACTAAGAGAAATAATAGAACCTTATGGGAGATGGAAAATTGTATGATACAGTCTTGAGCTATGAGTTCTTCATTTTGGGCTAAGGTACTCAATTATTCCAATTATATTTAGAATGGATGCCTCATAAGGAATTATGACAAATGACTCCTGAGGAGGCTTGGACCCATGTCAAGACTAATGTTTCTACATTTTGAGTTTTTGGTAGTGAGGCTTGGGCATTTATTCTTGATGCTCAGCAGAAATCCATGGAGAGGAAGAGTTGACCACTCATATTTGTTGGCTACTGTGAGGATGTTAAGGTGTACAGGTTGTTTGATCTTGATTCTAGAGAGGTCTTGTTTCAACAGGATGTCTAGTTTGATGAGCACTATCCTCAGATGGATTCTCCATCACCAGCTTGTCCCTCACTACCTAATCCTCCCTCTTCATCTCTTGAGGATAATGTAGATGATGATCCACCATCTCCACCACCACTAGCCACTTAGCATTTTCCTAGGTGGGCCCGTGTTACTATTGAGGCAGCTGGTTCTTTGGTAGGTGATCCTTCAGATACTCACCATACTCATGCTCAAACATTTGGTTCTAGTCTTTTGATTCATGCCATTTTGGATGATCCTCAGAATTTTTCAAAGGCTAGAGGTCACCTTGAGGCAGAATAGGGCCATGGATGAGGAGTATTCTTCTTTGATGAAGAATCATACTTAGGATCTTTGTCCTCTTCCTAAAGGAAGAACTTTGGTTCTATGCAAGTGGGTGTACTGTACCAAGTATGATGCAGATGATTCAATTCATAAATATAAGGCATGTATTGTTGTGAAGGGGTTTTCTTAGGTAGAGGGTAGTGACTACTTCAAGACCTTTGCTCATGTCACCAAGATGAACTCTATATGCCTTGTACTTTCACTTGCAGCATCACAGGGATGGATAGTGTTTCAAATTGATGTGAAGAGTGCTTTCTTACATGGAGACCTACATGAGAAGATCTATATGGAGTAGCCTCAGGGATTTGTGTAGGAAACTTCTTTGGTTTGAACACTTCGTCATTCATTGTATGGTCTCAAACAAGCCCCTTGGGCTTGGTATGAGAAGATGGACTCTTTCTTTCTTTCCTATCACTTCACACGTTGTCATTCTGATCACAGTGTATATTCAGTGTCAGGAGGGTGATATTTTGATTCTTGTGCTATATGTAGATGATCTCATTCTTAGAGGTAGCTCATCCTCCATGATTCAGAGTGTTCAAAGAGCTTTGATGGAGCAGTTTGAGATGACAGATCTTGGTCTTCTGCACTTTTTCTGGGTCTACAGGTTATTCAGTCTTCAGACGGGATTTCCATATTTCAATAGAATTATGCTCTTGATATGCTTCAAAGATTTGGCATGCTTGATTGCAAGCCTGGCCCCACTCCATTTCAGACAGGTGTTGTTTTGTCTTCCACTTGTTCTACTCCTTTAGTGGATCCCACTTTATACAAGCAGTTGGTTGGCAGTTTGTTGTACCTGACACATTCTCATCCTAATCTTTCCTTTGTAGTTGGCCTTGTTTCTTGATTCTCCCATGATTCTCATGAGAGCCATTGGCAAGCAGCCAAATGTATTTTGAGGTACATTCAGGGAAACACTCATTATGGCATTCACTACACTTCATGATCCCCTCACATTATTGGATTCACTAACTCAGATTGGGCTGGTGATGTCAATGATCAGAAGTCTACTTTTGGCTTTGTTTTTTTCCTTGGTTCTGGTCCTATCACATGGTCTTGCAAGAAGTACTTTTCTATTGCATTATCATCTATAGAGGCTAAGTACCGAGTAGTAGTATTAGCTAGTCAGGAGGTTTTACGGCTTTGGTAGTTGATGATAGAGTTTTGGTTTCCTCTTGATAGTCCCACTATTCTTTGGTGTGACAATCAGAGTGCCATTCACATTTCTCACAACCCAGTGGAGCATCAATGAACTAAGCACATTGAAATCCACATGCACTTAATCAGGCAGTTGATTCAGGATGGTTCTCTCATCTTGGAGTACATTCCTACAGAGGAGAAGGTTGCAGACATCTTCACTAAACCTTTGGCATCGTCACGCTATCTTCAATTGTGCTCCATGCTTGGGGTGAAGAAAGTTATCCTTGGGGCGTTTTAGTGAGGCCTTCCTTCCTTCATGTTTTTTTTCAGCATATTACTTTATCTCTTTTTGGAGAGGAGTTTTTTCCCATTGGTTTTTCTACTTTAGTCCACTTTATAGAGATTTGGTTGTATTTGAGTACCTGATTAGGCCTAGTTGTCGGGACCCTTGTTTTCTTTCATGCATTATAGTTACCTTTGCTTTCTTTGTTTGTAGCTGCACTCTTGCTCATCTTAAGGGGGAAGGTTTTAACTTAATTATGTTAATTAAGTTACCTTTATTCCTCTCTTAAGATTTCACTTTAGTTTGCATATTGTGACATTTAATAATTATATTAATTATTAAATGTCTACCTATTAGGGTTACTTTTAGGTTTGCATGATCTCCTTTCTAAGGATTGATCCATTGTATATATTTCATTCTATTTTTTTGGTAATACATCTTTCATATTATAGAGCTTCATACCCTCTCATGCTTTTTTCTCCATTCTCTTCCCTGTGATAGGTATCTCTTTGCATGCAAGTGTTCTTGGACTCTGAAGTTAGTTTTGAAAACTTCTACAAGGAATTTTACCAGTGGAAAGCGTGTTGCTTCTCCTATATTTCGTGAAACAAGTGTAATTGTCATTTGAGTATGTTATCATTGACTGAAAGGGGTTTAAGAATTTGTATTGAGTTTGTGAATAAGCTTTGTGATTGAGAAGAAATCACCTGATTCAAGGGTAGACTGGCCTACTAGAGGTATATGGCATTATTTGATCAAAATGGATAATTTGTTAAAAAAACTGAAAATTTAGTTTTGTTAGATGCTTGGGAACAATTTTATTATAGGTGATTCTATGCTTGGTTATGGTCTAGAAGGTAGATTTGATAGTTTTGTGGTATTGAACAAAAGAAACCCTATGTGACAAAGGTGTCTTGACTGCAAGAACTGATGTTTCCATGCTTATTTCTTGAATTGTTTCAATCAAAAAATGATGAAATTGGTGTCTTGAAGGACTGGTAATAGGTATGGAGATGGTTTGGCTTTAAGAATGCATAGTTTGTTGAAATTAGGTAAGTTGAAGAAAGGAGGGATATAGTGTGTCTTGATTTAGAGATTATTGAGGATATTAGTGTTTTGTTTCTATCAAGTCGACATTGTTGATGGTATGCTAATGGCTAATAGTAGAGGTGCATGTTTAGTTCTTCTTTTTCCTTAATAATAACAAAGTTGAAATTGATTCTAAAAGTGGTTTGCTAGATGGAGATGGTGAGTTGGTTGTTGATAGCCATGTAATTTCAAATAAAAATTAATGGATTTTGGTTGAATGAAAAGTAGGTTTCTGATGAAATTACAATTTTATCTTCTCCTAATTTGTTTGGGATTGAATTTCCTTGAAGAAATTACGTTGTTGAAGGATTCTCTACATCAAATTGGTATCAAAGTGTGAAGATGCTCTAAGAAAGTTGTTTGTGATTAAATTGTTGTTGATAATAGGTTTAGATTGTTGCTTGGTTGTAGGTGCTTATCCATCTAAGATGCATTGAGAAAGTCCAAGAGACTAGGACAGTAAGCGGAGACACCTAGTTGAGGCAAGCTAAGTTGTGTTGCAGTTAGAACTTGATGGATTCATGTCTAAAGAAGCACTAAAGAGTTGCAGCCCTGATGAAGGATACTCCTCTGATGGGGGTAGTAGAAGATGATGATGAAAGATGATTGAGAAGGTCAAAGAAAGTGTGCAAGAATAGTCATGTGTCCTTGGTTAGGCAAAGATATGGTGGAAAGATAAAAAGGACATTCATGTGTGCTTTTGAAAGAAGAAAAGATGATTAAGAACCTGATCATGAAGACTGAGAAAGGAAAAGAGGAAAAGGATGACAAGAGAAAGAAAAGATAAAGTGAAGAAAAATGGTGAAGACAAAGGAAAAGAAAAATGAAGATAAAGAAGACAAAGAATAGGGAAGATTATTTTTTTTGCAGGGACAAGCATGTTTCCAAGGGACTTGGAAAGCTTTAGTTGGTTGGTTGTATGGTGCAGGAGCACCTAGAACATGTAATGCCTTCAAAAGGCTAAGTTTTCAAATGTGTGTATTTAAGTCCAAATTAATGTTTCAAGCCCTAATTTCAATGTACTTCAGTCATGTAATAATTTCCTAGGAGGTTAAAAATAGGAAAAAATACAAAACTTGCATTAGTGTGATATTGTCAAAAGTTGTTAAGTTGACAAAAAAAGAAAGACAATCAAGAAAATCAAGAGTTAAAAGGTAGTTTAAACCAATGGAAAGGTAGTTATTGAAGGAAAAAACTATAAAAGGAATTTGTAAGGCGTGGGAGAGTTTAGTCATTGTATTCTTGTAACCAAATTTGAAGTAAAAGCCCTTGTTTTTTGTGTTAGCAACATTTCTTCCATTCTTTTTATTTTGTACAAATAGATTAGGAACATCAATAGCTAGTTCTTGTGTGACCTCATTTCAAGATGAATTAGCTTCCATTCCAAATAGTTATAAGGTTAATATTTTAAGAAACAAAAGAACTAGAAGCAACTTCTTGTACCTGGGCAGTGATCTTCACACTGTGGTTTTGAGAGTCATTAAAGAAATTTAAGACCCATCCCACCGATATAATCCTAGTAGAATGGTGGGATGGGATAAGTAGGGTGTTTTTATGTGATTTTGTTGTGTGTGATTGTAGGGGTGTCAAAGAATAAGGAATATGATGGTTGTTTCAAACCAAAATTCTAAGTTTTACCCTTGAAGATAGAGGTTTCAAACAGGGTTTTGAGAAAATAACTTATGCAAGGACCTTAGGGAGATTTCAAAGGATTTTATAGACTCATTGAAACATTTTTCAACTGTTATCTAGAGACCTTTAGATTTACAATGGTGATATTCAGGAAACCTTCTCTATCTTTTGTGATTTCACCCTATAAACAAGGATTTACTAATTATTTTTGTTGATAGGTGGTTCCCACCTTGAAACATGATTATTTGTGAGTTTTTAAACCTGTTCTAATAATTTTTGGGGTTTGGAAGAGTTTTGGTGTTGATTAAGGGGCACTTGGTTTGTTAGTTAGACCTAATTAAGGGCTTTTACCAGTGAACAATGTGTTGGTTCTCCTATATTTTGTGAAACAAGTGTAATTGTCATTTGAATATGTTATTGTTGACTGAAAGGGGTTTAATAATATGTACTAATTTTTTGAATAAGCTTTTTGATTGAAAATAAATCACCTGATTCAAGGGTAGAATGACATACTAGAGGTATATGGCATTATTTGATCAAAATAGACAATTTGTAAAAATAGTGAAAAGAATGTTGTTAGATGATTGGGAGTAGTTTCATTATAGGTGATTCTATGCTTGGTTAGGGTCTAGAAGGAAGATTTGATAGTTTTGTGGTATTGAACAAAAGAAACCCTATGTGACAAAGGTGTCTTGACTGTAAGAACTAATGTTTCCATGCTTATTTCTTGAATTTTTTCAATCAAAACATGATGAAATTGGCCTTTTGAAGGACTAGTAACACGTATGGAGATGGTTTGGCTTTAAGAATGCATTGCTTGTTGAAATTTTGAGGTAAGTTAAAGTAAGGAGGGATATGGCGTGTCTTGATTTAGAGATTATTGATCATATTAGTGTTTTTTTTCTATCAAGTTGATGTTGTTGATGGTCTGATAATGGCTAATAGCACAGGTGCATGTTTAGTTGTTCTTTTTCCTTGATAATAAAAAATTTGAAATTGATTCTAAAAGTGGTTTGCTAGATGGAGATGGTGAGTTGGTTGCTGATAGCCTTATAATTTCAAATGAAAATGAATGGATGTTGGTTGAATTAAAAGTAGATTTATGATGAAATTACAATTTGATCTTCTTCTGATTTAGTTGGGATTGAAGTTCCCTAAAGAAATGATGTTCTTGAAGGATGCTCTGCATCAGCATGTGATGAGCATCTTCATATTATGGCACAAGAGAATGAGCCCTTAGGAAAAAAGGATGAAATCATGGACAATCATGACAATCACATTTTTTATTCTCCTAGTATCTCTATTAGGGGTAAAGAAGAGACTTAGATGTTAGAAAATCAAATGAATGAAAGTCATGAGAATCTTAGTTTCCTATCGTCCACTAGGAAAAAAATTATTGGACAAGAGAATTCCATCATTGATAAGAAAGACAATCCAACCATTGATAACTCCCTTACTTGCAATGAATTCATTTTACAAGAACCAACCTTTGAATGTAATGAGCATCTAGTTTCTAGTTCTCCTAAAACTCTCGTCCTAGGGAGGATATCATGGTGCAATAAAATGACAACTTTAACATTAATGATGTGGTTTCTTTAGGTGATGGTGAAAAGATGACACTAGATTCCCTTTCACTAGAAAGACCTCAAACCAAAACCACTGAAGTTATGAATGCATAAGTGTCAATTAAATCCCCATTGATTATTGGACCTCCTACATACCTTGTGTGGAATCCTAAGAATCCTCTAATTATTCACCCACCCTCACAATGACCACAAGTTCAAAATAAACTCGTGCTTATCCTTGAACCATAGAAAAACAAGCCTTCATTTGATGATGGTAATGATTCACAACAAATGGCTTATAATATCATTGCAAATACCTACAATACAAGGAAAAATAGACAACAACAAAAAACTACTATCTCATTACCCCTACCTAACCCTATTTTTCCTAGTGCTCCTCTTTTACTTGTGAATAGTGGAAAGGAGTAAAATCTTGTTAAAAAACTTATGAATAATCCCGCTAAGATATCCCTATGGGAACTTCTTCAAACACCACCTAGTTATCATAGCATGCTTCAAACAACCTTGTAACATGATGTCATCAAGGTAGGAGGATCAATTAAGGATTGTCCAGCCATGCAACATAAATTACTAACTCCATGATCACAATATATATGCAACAAAAATTAACAACTAATCCATAAATAGATAAAAGACGTTGATGAACATCGAACACAAGATATATCCTAGGAAAACCCTAACAAGGAAAAACCCAGGCTTCAAAGATCATTCCTCATTATATTAAATCTAAAAACACATTAAAAATGCCTCTCAGGCTTTACAGATTCTAGGCCATAGCCTAGGGATTACAAATGACTCATATAATGAGAATGTTCACAACAATTTGCCATCGACTCCATTTCCTGGTCCACACTCCCTCTACTAAGAGGTTCTTCCAGATCATAATACTTCATCACCATGCTTCATAATTCTCACTATCAAGCACCTTATTGATCCATCCCTCTTCTCCCTATTATAACAAATCCTCTCTCTTCAGTTTATATCATCTGAAAATCGTTTAACTTTTAACAAGTTGGCCCAATTGCAATGACTAATAAGGTAACATACAGACCCAAATAGGTCTACCCAAAAAAAAAAAAAATTTACAACGTGAACCAACCAAAGTTGTCCACAACAAAGTAAGGACCCAAAACAACTTCCATGAACAAAAAATTCCTTCAAAGATTACTCCTCAAAGATCCACAACACACTACAACTCCCAGTCATCCAAGAACATGGAAAACATGAACTCATGAAAGAAAATCATCGATTGCGAGCACAAAGATCAATGTGGACCAACACCACATGGTCTAGAAACATCCACAATCGTCACAAATCACCACAGAAACATCCGCAATAACTCAAGTTGCCAGAATCGCATCATCTTCCTTCAGGAACTTTGATTAGAACAACTGAACAAATGTTCGAACACAAATATTCATAACTCGATTAGATCCTCCTACGGATCCCTAAAACTTAACATGTAAACACTAGACATACTTGACAACAAACCCTTAAATCCACAACCTTTTACCATCAACATTCTAAACTTCATTGGATCACGACAACCCTGCCACTTCACTGCAATTGCCTCAAGTTCTTGAATGCTTCTGGATGCCCCTGCATCAGACTCTTGGGGTTATTTGAAAAGTGAAACTCTTCACTTTGGTCTATACTATACTCTTACATTGGTTCGTAAATCTATCCACAGGCACTTGCAACTGCCTCAAGGTTAGCATTTTGTTTAATTCCACCCTACAAAACTACCTCAAGTTCCTCAAAGTTTGGCGCTCTACTTGTAGGCCTTGCACTACCTCACTGGTCGATGGTCTAAGCAAGCCCACCCTGCAAATTGCCTCAAATTCTTCATCTTTTCATGGTCAAGGTTCAGTGGTATACTTACAAGCCTTGTACTGCCTCACTGGTCAACGGTCTGAGCAAGCCTTCTCCACAAGTTGCCTCAAGATCATTGTCCTCTTCTATTTCTTCATTCACATTTACTTCACTCTGGTACATAAACTTTCTCCTTAAGATAAATGCTTAACCTTCTTTCAGTTATATGAAATTTGATACCTCCAAAGGTTCCCCTTCCTCTACATAAACTAATTTTGTATCAACAAGCTCTCCTTCATTTGCACAAACTATCTCTGCATCCTTTACTACTTCTCTTTCACTAACTTCTCTAGTATTAGTTTTTTGATGACACTTAGTGCTTGATTATTTCTTCCTCCAAACTTGAAAATAAGTTCCTCTTCTAGTAAATTCTCTTTCACTCCTCTAGTACCCTTCATTGTGATAAGCATTATGACTCCTATTTTTTTCTACATAAGGTCTTCTTTCTTTGCATCTTGCTCCCTCTTTTCTTCCAACATATGAGTTCCTACATCGATAAAATCTTCTAATCATACAAGTAACATGTTTCCATTTTTCTCCATCAATCCATCCATAATCCATTTTCTTACAATCTATCATAGGCTTTCTCTTTCTAATTTTACCCCAACACATCTTTTCAGAATGATTTCTTAATCCACATAACATACAAGGATATAGATCCCAACACAATTCATTTTCATTTCCATTCCTATTACAATGTGAACAATACATACCTTTTCTTCTCTGACTCAAACTTGCAATAACATTCTTACCTCTGTCATATCCAATACCTTCACTTTTTGATCTCGTTATTGGTTCAATAGGTTATGTAATTCCTTTCTTATTCTTTCCCAATACTTTTCCTTCATATCCCATTCTCTACATGATTTTGAAACCAATAACATCACCAACAAGTGTAGGCTTCATTACATTATCATCTTCAACATCACCTTCTAAAGAAACTTCTGCAACATCACAAAAATCATTAGTATCAGAAGAAACATCCCAAAATTCAAGCTTGGATCTCAGATTCTCATTCTTCTGGCATGCTATAAGTCATTTCCCCAACTGATCAACATGTTTATTCAAATAAGATATCTCCTTCTACAAATTGTTCTCCTTGTTCAGCTCCTTCAAACTTTCCTCCAAACTCTCTTCCTCTTTTCCACCTTCTTAAACAACTTGAATCCTTCTACAAATTCCTTTTCAAGATCCTCAAACATATCCAGCTCTGCCTCTAGTTCTTCATTTCTCCTTCTTACATTTTTCAGTTCCTCTTCAAGAGCATCATACTTGTCTACTCCTAGTTCTTTCATCCTCTCCATCAATTATACATTACACTTCTTGAGTTTGTACATTTTTTCTTCCAAAGTATCCCTTTTGTGCATTAGGGTTTAATTTTCCTTCTTCATCCTCTTCCCACTCTTCCCCATTGAAATAAATCAGATAAACAACCAAATAACAAACTCGCAACCATCTCTGATACCATTTGATGTAGTCAAGGTAGGAGGATCCAATTAAGGACTGTCCAGCCTTGCAACCTAAATTACTAACTCCATGATCACAACAGATATGCAACAAAGATTAACAGCTAATCCACAAAAATGATAAATGACATTCATGAACACCAGACACAAGATATATCCTAGGAAAACTCTAACAGGGAAAAACCCAGCCTTCAAAGCTCATTCCTCATTATATTAAATCTCAAAACACATTACAAATTCCTCTCAGGCTTTACAAATTCTAGGCCACAGCCCAACGATTACAAATGACTCATACAATGAAAATCTTCACAACAATCATCCATCAACTCCATTTCCTACTCCACACTCCCTCTGCTTAGAGTTTCTTCCATATCAGAATACTTTGATCACCATGCTTCATACTTCACACTATTGAGCATCTTATTGATCAATCCCTCTTCTCCCCATCATAACAAATCATCTCTCTTCATTTTATATCATTTGCAAATTTTTTAACTCTTAACAAGTCAACCCAATTACAACAGCTAATAAGGTAACATGCAGACCCAAATAGGTCAGCCCCAAACAATAAACAATTTACAATGCGAACCAACCAAAGTTGGACACAACAAAGTAAGGACCCAAAAAAACTTCCACAAACACAAAATTCCTTCAAATATTACTCCTTAAAGATCCACAACACGCTACAACACCTAGTCAGCCAAGAACATGGAAAACATGAACTCACAAAAGAAAATCACCAATCACGAGCACAAAGATCAATGTGGACCAACAACATATGATTTGGAAACATCCACAATCATCATGAATCACCACATAAATGTTCGCAACAACTCAAGTTTCCAGAATCACATCATCTTCCTTTAGGAACTTTGACTAGAACAACTGAACAACTCTCTGAACACAAATATTCATAACTCAATCATATCCTCTTGCGGATCCCTAAAACTTAACATGGAAACACTAGACATACTAAAAAAAAAACCCTTTAATCCACAACCTCTGATCATCAACATACTTAACTTCATTGCATCACTGACAACCCTACCACTTCACTGCAACTACCTCAATTTCTTGAATGCTTCTAGATTCCCCTACATCACAACAAGTTATCGTTCCTCCTAACACTAATTCAAACGATGTGGTAGTGCTAGTCCAAAGAATGAATGAGATGAACTTAGAAATTGTCTTTCACCAGAGCAAGTACCCTTAGAAATTTAGAAAAGAAATGAAGCCTTCAAAATAATAGTCCAGGTTAATCGAATCACGATAAAGTGAACCCTTGTTGAAAATGGTTTAGCCTTGAATGTGTGTAGTGTGAGTCTTTTGGAAAAGATTAACATGAGTAAAAAAAGCATTAAACCTGATTCTTTATCTATCTGTGGATTTGATAATATAAGAAAACAACTGTTTATGGTAATCACATTACCTATTAACGTTGGGAAAGTAACATTACAAACCCTAGTCGACATTATGACTGAGAACCTTTCTTATAATCTCCTCCTAGGAAGACTTTGGATTCATGAAATGAATGGAGTACCTTCTACCTTGCATCGTGTAATAAAGTATGTCTATAATAACAAGGTTTAAACGATAAAATCTTATCATGAACCTGAAAGTTGTCTTATTGCTAAGAAAGAAGGATGAGATCCTTCAAAATAACTAGAATCAGGTACAAAAAAGGAAACTACAAAGCAGGAAGAACACTAGAATAAAATTGATGACATCACTAAGCTATTAGAAAACAATTAGGGTTCCTTAGATTTCACACCAACATCCATGGGTGAATACAAGATCATATAAAAGCAGTCTTAAAAGGGAAAAGAAAAAGGGATAATTTCAACACAAAATTCAAAAGCATCCACCTCAACCACTTTAGAAGATCAAGCCAATTACACAACAAATTTTGACGAAGTTAATTATGAACAACCACTGAATCCTAAAGAAATGGAAAATCTTCATAGAAGAGGTTATGAACTTATGAGACAAATAGGTTATGTGGAAAAGGATGTGGTGCTAGAGAACAAGGTATCCATGTCCCTATAGAGCCTAACATGCAAGAAACAACTCGTGGTCTTGGCTATTGTCCTTTGATAGAAATAAAAGCATCAAAAATTCCTTCACTTAATATCAACACTCTTACAAAAGGTTCTTCCAATACATGTTTAAATTTGGTGCATCCTGAACTAGTAGTTACTACATGTGGACATATTTCATTAGATCTGCATATAGTTTATACTTTTTCTACTCATTATAATCAATAACAATAGTTGTTGCTCCTTGCCATGTAATAGTTGTAGGATCCTAGGATACTCACTATTGCATGTTTTACATTAATTGCAAATCATTTACTTATTGCAAGGAGTGCCATATTACCATCATCCATCCTCAGCTCACTCTTGTCCCACACTTAGTGGGGGCAACAGGTTAGGTAGATTTGTCCCTATATGTCACTTGTCATTGTCTCTTTTGGCTAGTTGACCACCTTCCATGTATATGTAAGAGTAAGCTTGGAATGTGGATTACATACCTTAAGTTGGCTCACATGTGACATACTTTTCTTTCTAGGTTTAGTATTGTATTTTTGGAGGCAACCCCTTCTTTCCTATTTCATGGTGTAGCTTTATTTTAGAAACATATGACTTCGCATAGGGTTTTCAAAGGAAAGCTCTCATGTCTTAGGGAAAAACATATGCTACTTTAAATAAATTTCTCACAGTAATGGTGTTAGCAACCACTTTAAAGTGGGGGCATACATTGATGATATATTTTGGCATATTTCATGGAATGATTTTATTTCTTCTTGTGATGTGTCCTTTTCTTGGTGGTGTCATTGGGTTTGATGTCCTCCAAGAGTGTGATATTTCTAAGCATATGATCTCCCTTCATGGAATGATGCAAAATGAGAGGCATCCTATAAGTGGCCATCTGATATTGTTTGATTTGTCCTCTCTTGGAGACATTAGGCACCATGTTCCCTAAGAAGAAGACTTTAAATGAAAAAAGAAAAATCCCCTTTAACAAAAACTTACAGACATGACATTCAAAAGCATACAAAAGCATTACATTGTGGCACATTACCAAAGTTGTTAGGAGGATAACTTCGGTATGGTATGGGAGGCTAATATGATTCTTTCATTTTCCACCTCATTGGGATAACTCACCTAGTGGATAGATTGAGGTTCCACTAACCCAAATTGAGCATACATGATTGGGAGAACTCACCTAGTGGATAGAAAAAGGTTCCACTACCCCAAAGTGAGCATACATGATTGGTAAAACTCACCTAGTGGATAGAATTAGGTTCCACTACCCCAAAGTGAGAAGCATGCATTCTGAAAAAACAAATCCTTTCCACACTATGTTGGAATGGTTGTGCTTGATCCTTTTCTTTTTCTTTTTTTTCCTTGGCCTTTGACAAGGTATGCCAATGTACCTTTGTTATTGTTGCATACTAAAGTTTCTTGAATGTCTACATTAGTGTGAGTTTGTCAAGAGAGAAAAATATCACTAAACTGGGGCCAAAATGTAAAGCTAAAAAATGTAGCTCCTTTTCACACATGATTTGGAAATAATTGACATAAAATTAACACAATTATGCCTTGATTTAATGTTGTAATGTGATGTACACATTCACATTGAATCCAGGGCCCTTTTAAACAAAATGGATGTAAATTATACCTTCTTTAGGGTGTCGTAAAGTGTTGTATTACACTTTCACACTTATCTAGGGCTTAATTAATTAATTGTGGTTAATTGAGCTTAATTATCCCCTTTAATTAAAATTTAAGCCAAGTATTAATGACACCTTCTGAAGGATCTATCTCAACACTCAATAATCAAATTGCATAACATTAAATTTGAAAAAATCAAGATCTTAGAAAATGGTGCTAGGACCCATTTTTCTTTAGTGGTGAATGGGTCCTCTCCACATAGGACACTACTTTCTATGCATTTTGAGGTGGGTTTTTGATGTTCTTTCAACCCCCCAAAGCAAGGTCCTAGAAACTTGTGCTAAGATCCATTCACCTTTAGTGGTGAATGGGTCATCCTCACATAGGAACCCCCCTTTTCAATTCAATTTTGGTGGAATTCTAATGATTTTCAATCCTAGATCTAGTGTCAGCTTGAATTATTTGAATTTCAAGGTTAATCTCTAGATTTAGTATAAATATGGGGTTAATAAACATTATTTATCCTAGAAAATTGATGTGACTTCATGAGATAAAGAGAAAGAGCATTATAGAGTTTACAAGAGAATTTAAGAGGCACTTAAAGCCAGATTAGTGAAGTTTATTGTAGAAATTCAAGATCATTCCATCATGTCAAAGGAATATTACATTCAAGCATGTTGTTGAGCTAAGATTGTTGATGTAGCATTGAAGATCTATTTGCAAGCATTGTTTCATGTCTTATTTGAGATCAAGATCTACAATCTTCATGGCCACCACATGTTAGTTTGTAGATTTATACTCCAAGAGAACTTCCAAGGTATCAACATTTCATTATTTTATCATTTGGTTTAATTAACTACAAGGTGTTTGACTTAGGAAAACCTCTATTCACTAGCACTCAACAAGTTTTTCTCCCCTTGAATGTGTGTTTGAAGATTTACAAGTTGAAGATGAAGTGGAGAACAAGTTTGAAGAAAAATTGTCAAAGTTGTCAAGTTGCAAAGTTATCATTCATAGTGCAAGAACATAGAAAGAAGGATGGGTGCTTCCACAAAAATGGGTTACACTTTTTAGGACATCCTGATTTTTGCCTGAAATCACATATATTTAGAAAACACAATGATTTAAGACTTTAAAGGTTTCATTTAAATTATTTTAAGTAAACAGGGATTGATCAAACCCCCTTAGATCGAACCCTCTTGGATAGAACCTTGTTAGATTTAAACCATACCTATAATCAAGTCTCCTCTACACCTATCAAAATGTTGATAAAAAACTATTTTTGATTTACCTCTTTGGTGAACAAATGAATTCATTTAAAATTTATGTTTTGTAAGCATATAGCCCTTGTTATAAGCTTCCCAAAAAGTATAATTTTAAATATGTTTAATTTGATTATTATATTTATTTTTTATTTCTTGAGAATGTAATATTTTCAATGAACATCAAGTTTTTTCGTTTCACACATACGAAAAAATAGAAAAATAGAGAAATTTTTTTCTAAAAAATACATGTGCACTAGGTATTCATGTCCTTATTCCAAGAAAAAAATAATAAGTTAATTCAAATGAATAGAAAAAAAGTTATGCGGGCCGAAGTAAACCTTTGTCCAAATTATAATTACTCTGACTTGGAAAATTAATTAAAGAAAATTATGTAACAAAAAATTATGAAAAAATATCCATGCACTAGATATTGGTGTGAAAATTCTATATTTTTAAAATTAGAATTGTATCGTATCTATAAAAAAATTTATGCGGTCCAAAGTAAACATCACTTTTTAAAAATGTTGATTAGTAGAAAAAATAAGTTATTAAAAATTACATAAAATGATTCAAAATTTATTTTTGATTTTTAAAAAAAAAATATAATCAAAATCTACACAAAATATCTAACAAATAGCTAGTTTGATTTATCTTCAAATTCTTAATGGTTTAGCTGCTATAGGTGTAAGAAAGTGAATATTTGGTGAAAATTTCTGATTTTAATGTCAAGTTTGGCCAAAAACTGTAACCCATTATTGTGGAATCACCCAGATACAAAAAATTTTACAGGTTTTAAGAGCCGATAATCAAGGATCTAAGAGTGTAGGCATCAAGGAACAAAACCCATATCTTAGTTTTAGAAACCCTAACAGATACCCATTCACCACTAAAGGAGAATGAGTCCTTTGTTACCTAAAAATAGGCTTCTTGTAGCAAAGTACACATGTTTTTAAGCTCTAAAAAGTACCCTCATAGTTCCTATAACAATTAGGGTTAGTTTTTTATTGATATTTGTATCATATCACACATAAAATCATATGTTTTAGGGTGAGAATTAGTGGTCTATCATCTTGATTTTGGTAAACCCTAATCCTATTTCCTATTAAACAGAAGGTTTAATTACCAAAATGAGGTTTGATGAAGGAAAACCCCTATTCTGTAATAAAATAATATGGGTATGTGCAGGATCATCATGGAAAAAATAGACCCTTAAGTGGCAAAAAATTTAGAAAAATCAGAGTTAGGAAATTTGACGTAGAAATTTGAATAAGTTATCTATATTATTTCAAAAATAGGTAAGAATAGAATCTGTAGCAAAATGAATGTAGTTTCTAAACTACTAGGCTTATTTATAAAAACAAAAAAATCTATTTGATGAAAATTTGAAATTTCAATGTAGTAGTACTTAAATTTCAAGGAAAAAATAAGTAGGTGTCTTTTTTACCACCCTAAACACAATAAAATGATAAAAAAAATTTACAATATTTTAGATATAAGTAGAGGACTCATGTTTAGATGTGATGCATCTTTTTTTGTAATTTTTTTCTAATTGAATAATTAATTATGAATTTTTTATTACAACTTTAAAAAAAAATAAAAAATCATATGTCTAACCACCTTAACTTGGTCAAACTTCATGAAATTCATTTTTTAATCCTATAGTATGCAAAGCATATAATGTGATGCATGTTTTGGATTCAAAAATGTGATACCATTTGAAAGCTATAGGTGTTTTTCAATCAGCCTATCAATCAGGACTTTAGTCGTAATTCAAATAGAAAATGAATAATAAGTATTTATTAAATTCAAAGTAAAGCATAATTTATATTGGTGGAAAGATGAGAATCTCATTTAAAAACCCTTTTCATTTCATCAATTTTGGGTAAAAAAAAGTTGTCAGCCACATACCCTACACATACCCATCATATCGCCACTTTTTGGCCCATCATGATCCTACACATACCCATATTTTTTTCTCCTTTGATATATGATTGTAGGTTTTAGGTTGAAGGTCAATTGGAGAGAAAATTTGCAAAAGTTGTCAAAGTTGTCAAAGTTGCTAAGAAAGTGTTCAAATCATGGAAATTGAGCTACAAGATTTATTTATGAATTTTTTACAGTGTGCGACTACAATCTAGAAGTGCAAATATTGAAGAAAAAAATGCATAAACTATTTTTCTAGAGTCCTAGCCAAGACCCATTCGCCATAGGGTGAACCAATCCTTAGTGAGGCTAGAAAAAGAATATTTTGCAATAGGTACACAACATTTGACCTTCTTAAAACATACCTTTTTACTCGTACTTTGGTTATGATTGATTTATATGAAACTCATTTATGCATTATAACCCTGATAATTAAATGAAATACAAGTGAAAATAGGTTCGTCATTTTGATCCCATTGTGGTGAACCTATTTTCCTTTGTTTCAAAATGAATGAAGAAGGCTATCGTTAATGATGTTAGGGTTAGAAGGTATATATCTAACAATTAAATACAAATTTGATCAATAAAATAGAGAAATAAAACACATAGAAAATCATATCAGAAACAAGACAATATAGAGAATTTAACGTGGTTCACCCAATCCAGGCTACATCCACAAAACCATAGCCATCCAATGATTTTATTATCCATTGTAAAACATATTATAATCTCGCTAATAATTCCCTACTACAACCCCAATCCAAACCACTTATGTAAGCTTTTTAGAAGCTTCCAAAATTAGGGTTTTACAAATTCAATTTTTTCTTTTGTCCGTGATACATGAAGAGTGTACAATATAGCATGATCAGTCACCACATACCAACAAATGAGTTTTCATTGATTTCAATACTACATGATGAATGTTAGAATAATATATAGGATAACTGTAGAAGAGTTATTTTATAAAAGGGTTTGATCCACACACAAAAATAGTTAAGTACTTTTTCTAAGTGTCTACACTAGTAGATTCAACGCACAATATCCTCTTGTAATCTAGTTCATATTTGTTCTCCCATACAAATTTAATTTTATGATTCTAATATATTGTTCATGAATATTAGTAGCATCTTAATTCATAATTTTAGTTGATTTGAATATGTGGTTCAAAATTTTCAAGTAATAGAAGATCAACATATATGGTTTACAAAGTTTTTTTTCTATTAGCTATAACCTAACTAGTCTGCACTCCTCTACAAATTTGAGTTAGACTTTGCAGTTTTTGGAGAATGTTAACAGATGTCAAACAAATGTATTTTCTAGTGGGCATGATATTTTGAGTTCCACATATCCTATGGTGATGATCTATTGGAGTATTTTTGCTTTTAAGTCTTATGCCTAGTCGACCTAATTTATCTAAAGAGTTATGGAGATTAAATATTGTTGGTGTCAACCACCTCCCAGAATCACCATCTTCAACAAAACACCTTCACAATATAGAGATAAGCACAACTATTTCACCAAAGGATAGAATAAAAATGAGATGAGTAAATTACATATCATACAACCTTTTAAAAGAAAGAAATATCAAATGGGTGAGAAAACTACTCTATGGGAAAAAAAACCACCCGGATTAATTACCCTAAGTTAAACTTAATACACTAACACCCCCCCTTAAGTGCAAACTTAGGGAGAATGAAGATGCAAAAAATTAAAAATGCAATATCGGTCTTGGCTACACAACCATGTTAGGTACCCATTTACAATGCAATCTCTCACAACCAGAGAAAAGGAGAAAAACCCTGTGGTAAAAATCCCCTCTCCAAAAGAAAGAAAAGAAAAAACAAAACAAGATGTAAGGATGGAGGACTCAATCACAACCCCCCCAAGGAGTACATACATCAGGTATATACAATTAATGATTTTCCCCATAGAAAGGAAAAAATGAGATATTATATCCACCCCATAATAAAAAAACTCCTTGATGCCAATGGAATATGCCTAAAAATGGGTATGTGTAGGATCATGATGGGCCAAAAAGTGGTGATATGATGGGTATGTGGCTAATGACTTTTTTTACCCAAAATTCATGAAACAAAAAGGGTTTTTAAAGGAGATTCTCAGCTTTCCACCAATATAAATTATGTTTTACTTTGAATCTAATAAATATTTATTATTCATTTTCTATTTGAATTATGACTAAATTCCTAATTGATAGGCAGGTATGTGCAAGATCATCATGGAAAAAACAAACCCTTAAGTTGTGATGAAAATTAAAAAAAACAAAGTTAGGAAACTTGACGTAAAAATTTGAATAAGTTATCTATATTATTTCAAAAATATGTAAGAATAGAATCTATAGAAAATTGAATGTAGTTTCTAAACCGACAGGTTTATTTTTTTTTTTAAATTCTATTTGGTGAAAATTTCAAGTTTCAATGTAGTAGTACTTAAATTTACTAGAAAAAATAAGAAGTAGGTGTCCATCTGACCACCCTAACCACACTAAAATAATAATATTTTTTATAATATTTTGGAAATAAGTAGAGGACTCATGTCCCAATGTGATGCATATTTTTTTGCAATTTTTTTCCAAGTAAATAATTAATTATGATTTTTTTTAATTTCAACTTTTCAAAAATATAAATACTCGTATGTCTGACCACCTTAACTTGGTCAAAACTTCATGAAATTCAATTTGTTTTTTTTAAATCCTATAGTATACGAAGCATAAAATGTGATGTATGTTTTGGATTCAAAAAATGTGATACTTTCTGAAAGTTATAGATGTTTCTCAATCAGCCTATCAATCAATACTTTAGTCATAATTCAAATAGAAAATGACTAATAATTATTTATTAAATTAAAAGTAAGCATAATTTATATTGGTGGAAAAAAAGGGAATCTCCTTTAAAAACCCTTTTCGTTTCATCAATTTTGGGTTAAAAAAGTCGTCAGCTACATACCCTACACATACCCATCATATCACCACTTTTTGTGTAACGCCCATCGTGCAAACCCCAAAGGACAAACATTGCAAACAATTTTTTTATTTATTTTTAAATAAAAATTAAACATGAAACTAAACATTAAAACATATTTACATTGCACATTAACATTATAAGTCAAGTCCTCTGGGGCACACGAGGTCACATTGCATAACAAACTCATAACGAAAAGATAAAAGATGAAACTAAATAACTTATCTAAAGATTCATCCATCATAACATTACAATAACCATAAGTAAAAGTATAATTACATCATATGATACAACTATATCAAATCTCATAAAAATAATGGTTACAAATGTTCATATACAATACATCATTGTTTAATACATTACATGCTCGATAAAAGAATTATGACAAATCCTCCCATGCATGTGGGATAAATACTTAGTATAATCATGTCAAAATTAAAAAGTGAAAAAATAGTGCAAGCTCCAACTGAAGAATGCTAAGAAGAATGAACGTTGATGGGGAACCCAACGGGTGCGGAACACATTCCACCCAACCACATGAGTTATAAATAACCCACCCCCCATGCTCAAAGGTGACAAGGAAGTAACCATGACCATCAATGAAATAAACCAACTCCAATAAAGGACAACAAAGTACAATAATTCCAAATACAACATCACAGAGTACAAAGAACATAAACGAAAACATCCATGAATTAACATAATAACATAAAGCCATAAATCTCATCACAACAAGGCAAGGAAATAACCATTAACCAAGTAACCAAAGAACAATCATAAATCAATTCCAAAAGAATCTGAAACAACAATTAGAACACAATTCCAGAGGCAACCAAGAAACAAAGCAAAAAGGGTATCTAGTGGAGAGTGTCATCAAATAGCTTACATGGGATATCCTGGCCCTTCCTCCAACCTGAGGCGTTGGCCCCTATCCATGGTTATCTTGGCCCTTCCTCCTACTTGAGGTGTCGGCCCCATAGGGTAGCTCATGCAGAGCCGTTAACCTCTCATGAGGACAAGGTTACGAATTTTCCTACCATGGCCTTCTCAGTCTACCATTAGTTTGTGATCTGTATAGGATCTAGACTATATGCAGTATTGAATGCTTAAACTTTTACAATGATTATTCCAAGTTTATGAAATTTGAATTCATGCATACATTAACGTAATTGTGCATTAAAAACTGAAACTTAAAGTGACAAATCAGAACATGAGAGAGGAGAGAAGTGCAAACAAATTGGTAATGGAGTTCGTCACAAACGTGACTACGTCTCCGGGTCCACTCCAATAGAGAGACCGATCCGATTAACTCCAAAATCAATTACAAAAGCACCACAACCATTCTCCAAGCACTTCGGCAGCATAACAGTGCTCTGGCATACAAGAATGGCTCAAAGAATCTCCACAAGACCTCTCTTTCGTGTCACCATAGCTTCAAGACTTCATCAATACTTCACCTGAAAAAAAAAGTGCTTAATCTCCACTCTCACCTTACACCCCTTTTCATACAAAAAATTAACTCAATATGGTATAAAACCATATGATTTTACAATATTCTCCAAATCCCCCTAAAAATAACTAAATCTCCCAAATTTACAAAGAAATCTTTTTTGAAAATAACCCCCTTAAAATTTAAGCCCCTAATTATTCATTTCAGGCTGATATTGTTTTGATGGTTTTGATTTAATCCTTTAAAAGGATTATTGTTTGTTTTAATTTAAAATTGGGAGGTTTGTTTTTATTTAAAAAAACATTCGGTTGTCTGCTGTCAAACAAAATAAACTGACCCCTTCACAATACCCAAACACTTCGCTAGTGGAACGGCGGACATGCCTTTTATTACCCGAGTGGTTCCGGGTTCCACTCCCAAGCGGTACGTTTGTTTTCAAACTATCTCAACAAATTTATAACAAATGGAACTGGTACTCATATATCATTAGGCGCGGGTATGTAGGAGAGCTGGTCACCGGCCGCTGCGGAGAGTGGAAGGTATGGGGTTCGAATCGCCCCATCATCATGCATTTTGTTAACAAACATTCCAACTTTCGACTGACGAAGAGAAGAGGGGCCAGGTGTTGTGAAGTTATTCGCTAACATTGCCACATCTGCCGCTGATGAGACTGCCAACACAACAACTTACTGCCAACTCATCATGCCAAGTGTCAAAATATGATTCACCAATTCTGATGACGTGGAGGATGACTAGATGATGACGTGGATGTTGATTGGGACTGCCACCTGGATGCCACATCAACTCTGACTCGACTGCTACATGTCTGCTGACTCGGAGTATGGTGCCACGTAGAATGCTAACTGTATGTACGGACTAACACGTGTCAATGCATGATTCACTATCCCTTGCTAACATCACCTGCCACATCATTGTGCCACGTCGACATGTACGAACCGTACGGACTGCCACGTGTCAACTTTCGATTGGTCCATTTCAGATTTTGTACGATGTGCTGACGTCAGCTATACGGATGATGATGTCATCACTATACCTTGAACTCCACCAAGTCAACTTGAAACTTTGACCAGCTGTATCTTGAGCCTCCGATGTCAGATTTTGACAAAATGAACACCGTCAGAAAGCTTGCGATGAGCTCTTCACGATGATGCCAATTTCAACAAATTTTGATGACATCATTTTTTTCGCTTGCTAGATGCCCTCTGATCCTAGTTTAACCCAAGGTTTGACTGGCCATAACCTACGCAAATGGACTCCTTTTCGCTCCATTCAAGTTGTGTTGGAATCAGGACGTTGAGCTCTTTCTGATGGTGTAGATTCTGGAGAGAAATGAGACACTTCAATTTTCACTAAAAATATCCACCGGATCAGGCCTCCCCATTGAAGACCTTTTGGACCTCCAAAAGTGACATTTACTCTGACATTAAGTGAGGACTTTGCTTCCCCACTTGTCCTGTATCCTCTATACATCTGAATACCTGGCTCACATGCACAATGAAGGCTGCAACAATATTGTTGAACATAAACATTATTCTATCACTTCCATAAGCTTCTACATCAAATGTCGTAGCCACTAACCAACAAAAATTGACTATCATCAAGCTGAACAACAATGCAGAAATGAAAGAGAATAAGTCAACAACACATCGATCCTTTACAACATGAACATTTTTACCCAAGGAACCATCAATGCTTTCAATCATCATTCCCTCATGTTGTACTGCGAGTGCATCCTGCAACATCTGACCCTGGTTAGCTACTCCAAGTTCAAGTTTAGAACCACCTGTGCTGATAGACATAAGAGTTAACTCTTTACTTGCATTAATTTCCCTCTTTAACTGCCCTGTGTTTGCAAAAGAATGATTAGTCTTAATCCTGTGAGAATGTACAATATACTGAATGCCATCTTTAAACAAGTGATAATGATTCTTTTCCCTATAGAAAATAGCTTTCCTGTCATATAAATAAGGGCTACCAAGCACTATCCCATAGATATCCAGTGGAACCACATCAAACTGTACTTCATCCACTAACTTACTAGTGATTGTGAACCTTAAAGTGCATTGTTTTGTTACTTGCAGCTTATCATTTTCATAAATCCAGCCTAGTGGATAAGGTTTCTTATGTTGTGTAGTTTTCAATCCCAAGTTCTTTACAATACTTTCTGAAATCAAATTAACTTGAGAACCACTATCTATGAGTGCATCAATCTTAATGTTCTTAGCAACAACCCTTAAATGAAATAGCTCATTCCTTTTCTTAGCTTCAGAGAATTCATTAACTATAGAAGTAGAAGCACAACTAGCAATAGAAACACCAGAAATAGGAGTTTTACCTTTTAGACCCATAGCTTTTATCTTAGTCTCATCATCTGAATCTGAACCAAGATCCAAAACAACATTCGTGGCTTTCTCCTTACCTTTCAGTTTCTGATTCTGTCTCTGAGCCCACTTAGGCTTCAGTTCTGGATGCAACTGCCAACAATGTTCTTCACCATGACAATTCTTGTCACAATGCGTGCAAGAAAGTTTCTCATCCTTCTTAACTGTAGCTGCCTTCTTTCCTTTCCCTGTCTCTGCATTCTTAGAAGATTTCTTTACATCATTATCAAATTTATCAATAAAAGATCCTTTACCCCTTGACTCTAAGTGGGTAGCTTGAACAAACACTTCATCCAAATTACAAGGGTTCAATACCAAAATGGAATGCCTAAGGTAGGAATGCAGACCCCCTATGTACTTCAACAAAGTGTCCTGAGTGTACAAAGGAACATTCAAAGCAATAGCCCTTTTCCTGAATTCATGGGTGTACTCTTGGACAGTTTGACCTTTCCCTTGCCTAAACATTTCCCAGTCCATCATTAACTGTTGCCTATGGCCTAGGGGATAAAATTGCTTTTTAAGAGCATTAACAAACTCTGCCCAAGTTAAACTGACTCTACCATGTTGTTAAACTTCTGCCCTAGTCTTACTCTCCCACCAGGTTAAAGTTGTACCTCCTAACCGAAGAGTAGCTAATTGGATCCTATCAACATCATCTAATAGATTTTGGACTCTACAATAGACTTCAACTTGTTGAATCCAATCATCCAATTTTTCAGCATTAAGTTCACCACAATATTTAGGCAAGTCAAATTTTACATCCAATTTGATTTTAGGCTTATACCCACTCTTGCAAGGATTAGAAGAAATAGAATGAGAAGAAGATGGAGAAGAAGGAGAAGGAGAAGAGGGAGGAGAAGAAGAAAAGGGGTGATTTGGTTGCTTGCCACAATCTCCATGTTGTTTCCCTTTCTTGTCTTCATGAGCATCTTGCTTCGACGAACCTTCTTCACGTTCCTTCCACTCTTGTCTCTCCTGAAAAAGAATGTCCACCTTAGCCTTCATCTCAAGGAATGCTCTACGAAACTCTTGCTCACTGATTTCTTCAGGAACCTCCATTCTAGAAATAGACATCTTCAGCAATGTTCTACGCTTCCCGATCTTAGGATTAAAGTCTTTGAGCTTGCCTTCACCCTTCTGAATCCTGGATCTCATTAGCATTCAAAACAAATAACTGCAATAATAGTCAATTGAGCTCTGATACCAACTTGATCTGTATAGGATCTAGACTATATGCAGTATTGAATGCTTAAACTTTTACAATGATTATTCCAAGTTTACGAAATTTGAATTCATGCATACATTAACGTAATTGTGCATTAAAAACTGAAACTTAAAGTGACAAATCAGAACATGAGAGAGGAGAGAAGAAGTGCAAAAAAATTGGTAACGGAGTTTGTCATAAATGTGACTACATCTCCGGGTCCACTCCAATAGAGAGACCGATCCGATTAACTCCAAAATCAATTACAAAAGCACCACAACCATTCTCCAAGCACTTCGGCAGCATAACAGTGCTCTGGCATACAAGAATGGCTCAAATAATCTCCACAAGACCTCTCTTTCGTGTCACCACAGCTTTAAGACTTCATCAATACTTCACCTGAAAAAAAAAAAGTGCTTAATCTCCACTCTCACCTTACACCCCTTTTTATACAAAAAATTAACTCAATATGGTATAAAACCATATGATTTTACAATATTCTCCAAATCCCCCTAAAAACAACTAAATCTCCCAAATTTACAAAGAAATATTTTTTAAAAATAACCCCCTTAAAATTTAAGCCCCTAATTATTCATTTCGGGCTGATATTGTTTTGATGGTTTTGATTTAATCCTTTAAAAGGATTATTGTTTGTTTTAATTTAAAATTGGGAGGTTTTTTTTTATTTAAAAAAGCAATCGGTTGTCTGCTGTCAAACAGAATAAGCCGACCCCTTCACAATATCCAAATGTTTCGCTAGTGGAACGGCGGACAATCCTTTTATTACCCGAGTGGTTCTGGGTTCCACTCCCAAGCGGTCCATTTGTTTTCAAACTATCTCAATAAATTTATAACAAATGGAACCGGTACTCATATATAGTTAGGCGCGGGTATGTAGGGGAGTTGGTCGTTGGCCGCTCCGGAGAGTGGAAGGTATGGTGTTCGGATCGCCCCATCAACATCCATTTTGTTAACAAACATTCCAACTTCCGACCGACGAAGAGAAGAGGGGCCATGTGTCATGACATTATTAACTGACATTGCCACATCCGCCGCTGACGAGACTGCCAACACAACAACTTACTGCCAACTCATCATGCCAGGTGTCAAAATGTGATTCGCCAATTCTGATGACGTGGAGGATGACTAGATAATGACGTGGATGCTGACTAGGACTACCACCTGGATGCCACGTCAACTTTGACTCGACTGCTACATGTCTGCTGACTCGGAGTACGGTGCCACGTAGAATACTAACTGTTTGTACGGACTGACACGTGTCAACGCATGATTCACTATCCCTTGCTGACATCACCTGCCACATCATCGTGCCACGTCGACATGTACAGACCGTATGGAATGCCATGTGTCAACTTTCGATTGGTCCATTTCAAATTTTGTACCATGTGTTGATGTCAGCTGTATGGATGATGACGTCATCACTGTACCTTCAACTCCACCAAGTCAACCTGAAACTTTGACCAGCTGTATCTTGAGCCTCCGATGTCGTATTTCGACGAAATGAACACCGTCGAAAAGCTTGCGACGAGCTCTTTGCGATGATGCCAACTTCAAAAACTTTTGATGACATCATTTTTTGCTTGCTGGATGCCCTCTAATCCCAGTTTGACCCAAGGTTTGACTGGCCATAATCTGCGTAAACGGACTCCTTTTCGCTCTGTTCAAGTTGTGTTGGAATCAGGATGTCGAGCTACTTCTGATGGTGTAGATTCTGGAGAGAAATGAGACACTTCAATTTTCACTAAAAATATCCACCGAATCACTTTGTGATAGCCCTAATGCATAGACAGGGTATCCAATATTATCTTGTGAATTTTCACTACCCATCCCCCCTAAGTTCTATTATTAGGTTTTCACTTGTTTAACTACTCGTACGTGGGTTATCCTGAGCCCTTCCTCCTTTTGAGGCACTAGCCCCCATGAATAGCCACTCTCCCTAAGACCCCAAAACATAACAAAACAAGCAAGGGTTGTACCTTATGAAATAAAGGATAAATCTCAAAGCAAATACATGTGAGGAATTACCCATCTCGCTATAACTCATAATCAAAACCTCAAGAAACTCGTACAACCCTTCCAAAATAATAAAGCTAAAATCATACGACAACAAAGGCACATTAATCGAGAATAAATATCCAATGATAGAAACACACCTCTAGAAAAGTAAGGTTTACAATAACCATAATTGGGTTCATAATACAATAGGGTTCCCACATTCAAGAAAATCCAACAATACCAAATGGAAAGATAAACAATTTCATAGGGTTTCAAGTTTAAAACAACATAATTAGCAACGCATTTAATTCTATCACATAATCTCTATCCCCATAATGAAATATGTGAACTAAAAATCAATGATAAATAATTTCACCTTTTTAATAATCAATATAACTATAATTTCCTTTTTCCAAAATCAAACAATATAATATTGTGCTTATCTATGTTCATTTAACCACCCCATTAAAATTCCTAATTTTCACAATCATAGAAAATAATTCAGAATATCTTTTTTTATATAATTATATACATAGATATATAAATATTTATATATATAGATATATGAATATATACACACGTATATATAACATCACACACACACACACACACACACACACACACACACACACACACACACATATATTATATATATACAATATTTATACCTATATTTCTTTGATATTTTTATACAATTTAACATTTAGATATATATAAATACCTGCATATATATATAAACTTACTAATAGAATAATAAAAAAAAATCAACATATTGTTTTGTTCTAGGGTCGTGCGGTCGGCGCAGTAAAGACTACGCACAACTGTCATGGAGACTGCTGCGCATGGCAGTCTTTATGGCTGTCGTGCACAACAGTCTTCAAGACTAATGTGTGGCAGTCATATGACTACAACATGGTACCGCGAGGGCGGGGGGGGGAGGGGTACGGCCAATGCCGTCCCTCCCCAGAAACTTTTAAAAAAATTATATATTTTTTATAAAAACAAACATTTCAATAGTGTCGATTTCCAGGGTTCGGCCATAAATTTGATACAAACGGCCAAAATGAATATAAAATTTCAATTACAAAAGGAGATTTATTATAGAGGGAGATTTATTTTCCATAATAGAATTTTAAAGAAATCTAGAACAATTTCATAATTCAATGGTGCATTTTTCTTCTTATAGCCAAATTGAATAAAAACACAGAACATTTCAGAAAAAAAATTTAATTTCCACCATAAGTTTGCTATTCAATACATTATAAATCCCAAAAGTTTTCTTATTCTTTTACAAAATAATTTATCTATTTTGTTTTTATTTTTCTTTTGAATCAGAAAACTAAAGAAGAAGTAATTGGAACATGGAGTCCTACACTGCTGAAAATATGATGAAGCTTAGCTTGATCTAGACAGCCTTTCGAAGAGCTCTCATTCCTGCCTTGAACTTCTTCAGTTGATTCCCTTGCTCAATATTCCAATTTAATATTCAATTCCTAAGAACCTCCCTAGTATAAAGAAAAAAAATGAAATAATTTCCCAAAAAATCCCAGAAGATCGAATATTTTAGAACTATTATTTCTGTGCAACTTCTGTTCCAAATTTCCCATGAATGAAAAGTCTCTCAAATTTGCAATTAAATAAAATATATCTCTTCTTTTTTGAAAGCTCTAAAAATCCTAATTAAAAGAAATTTTCTAATTTTAATTCTAGCTTTTTCAACCAACACTCAACTCTCATTCGTCCTTTTATCTTTTTCTTTTCTTTTATTGATTCTTTTCCATTTAACAATACTTTCTGCTTTAATTTTGATTTTTCAAGATTTACTTGCAATTCACACAATTTCATTTATTTAATTACTTTATTTCATAATTATCTTCAACAATCTAATTTAATTAAATTAACAAATACTAATCTTAAATAGTTTAATTAACACTTAAATAAAACACATTAATTTTAAAATAAAACTTTTATATTTTATATATAAAAATTAATTCCAACACTATAATAAACATTTATTAACGTCATTTAATTAAATAAATCACCACATAAAAAATACCAACGTAAAATACATACCAAAATACACTCACACAAATTACTATAATAAATTGTGAAACTTATGAAAACAAAGATACACAATACCACTCAATCAGGACAGTTTGACAAACATGGGACAGGGTGACTTCTTTGTCATCTTCATTTCAACATTATGCCCATTGGGTAAATTTGATACTCGCCCTGTCCTACCGAAGCGGGTGGAATCGAGACTCTATACATACAATTGCTGCATCCAAACAAGATCATGTATATGTATATATATATAAATCAAAGCATCACATTATGAGAAGGAATTGCAGCATAGCAGGGAACTCGTAAATGAGTGGTGCTACACTGTCCTCCCACCAACTATACTAACATTTATAATACCAATGATCAAATAACACTTCTAACCAACTTATCACATCATAAATAAATTACTAAAACATTGCAACCAAATCTATTACTAAAAACAAATTAACATCACGAAACCATAATGTCATATGAAATATCCATGTCCACAAATGAAATAGTATAATCACCAATAGTATAACTATCCAATACACCAAACCACACAATAAATAGTACTATCACAATCTCAAATTATGAAACCAAAGCATAGAAAAATAATAAGTCCAAACAACAAACATGAGGGATATTACATCCTCCCCCCCATGAATCTGGCTTACTCCTGGAAGCTAGTAAACAAGTAAGGGTAGGATTCCCTAAGACGGGGGGAATCCTCCCATGTTGCTGAAGTCTCATCATTGGGGTCCCACAAGACCCGCACCCACTCAATATCCTGCCTCTGAGAGTGAGTCTCCTATGCTACAACACAACCACAGGCTCTAGAGCTAGCTGCCCGTCCTCGACCTGTACAGACATTCCAATCAAGGATGTGAGTAACATCAGGAAAATATGGCCTAAGGACTGAAACATGTAAAACATCGTGAATCGTGACAGACTGGTGGCAAGGCCGGCGGTAGGCAACAGGACCAATATGTTCAAGCACCTCAAATGACCCTACCAAGCGGGGATGCAAGCTTAGAACCCTTTCCATAACAAATAGGGATCTTTCGAGGATGAACTCAAAGAAACACTCGATCTCCAACTGCAAACTATCGATCAACTCTGTGTGCATCAACATATTTCTTTTGCCTATCTTGAGCCGCTACAAGATGCTCTCAGATGCGAGCTACCTGCTGCTCCATATCTCGAAGCATTTCAGGTCCAAGAAGAACCCTGTCCTCTAATCGATCCTAGCTCAAAGGGGTATGACAAGGCGAGTACAAAGCCTGAAATGGAGCCATGCCAACCAAACTATGATAACCATTGTTATAGGATAACTCAACCAAGTGCAGATAATCTTCCCAACAAGATTGTTGGTCCATGACATACATGCAAAGCATATCCTCATGCACCTGATTGACTCTCTTAGTCTGACCATCTATCTGGATGGTAGGCATAACTAAAATTCAACTTAGTCCCTAAGGACCACTATAAAGATGTCCATAATGCAGATGTGAATACCAGATCTCTGTAAGAAATAATTCTATGCGGTATCCTATGCAATTGAACAATGTCTTCCATGAACACCCTAGCCACCACAGAAGCAGAATAGGAAGATTGGATAGGAGAGAAATGGGCTACCTTGGTCAAATTTTCAACAGTAACCATGATAGTGTCGTGCCACCTGGAAGACATAGGCAAGCTGACAAGAAAATCCAATGCAATAATGTCCTACTTCCATTCAGGAACAAGATGAGGCTGCAACAAACCTATTGGATGATCATGCCTAGCCTTAACCCTCTGACATTCTAGACACCTAGCTACAAAATCAGCAATGTCACGCTTCTATCTTGCCCAAAAATATAGTGAGGGAAGATCAGTGTACATTTTCTTAACTCCAGGATGTGTCGAATAAGGAGCCCAATGAGCTTCGGTCAAGATTAGGGTGTGAAGACCCTCTACAAGAGGTACATACATTTGGCCTGCATAATGCAAAACACTATCCGATTCCAAAGAGTAACTAGCAAATTTACCTTCCAACGCTCTGCCTGACTCAATCTCCGATTTCACCACTTGATACCAATTATTTGAATAAACATTTGTGAGGATATGACTCCTCAAATCAACCTCGAGAGCCATAATAGACAATGCATGCTTGCATTGACTCAATGAATCTGCCACCACATTCTCTTTGCCTTTAATATATTTTACTTCAAAATCATATTCGCACAAGAATTACATCCACCTTCTTTGCCTTGGATTCAGGTTTAGCTATGTGAAGATGTATTGCAAACTACAATGATTTGTATGCAACTCGAACTGGTGTCCTAGAAGAAAGTATCGCCATCTTACCAAGGCATGAACAACTATGGCCAACTCCAAATCATGTGTGGGGTAATTAAGTTCATGATCCTTAAGTTTCTGTGATTCATAAGCAATCACTCGCCCTTCTTGCATCAACAAAGCCCCTAAGCCTTCCAAAGAAGCATTCGTACAAACAACAAACTCACATGTCAGATCTAGTACTGCTAAGATTGGAGCACTAGTTAGCTTTTCCTTAAGAGTCTCGAAAGCTAACTGACATTGATCGGACCAAAGAAACTTCTTCCCCTTCCTCTGGAGAGAGGTAATGGGATGTGCCATCCTAGAAATTCCTTGGAAAAACTACCGATAATAGCCAGCAAGTCCCATGAAGCTACGAATTTCTGAGACATTTGTCAGTGTAGGCCAATTTGCAATGGCCTGAATCTTTGCAGGATTAACTGAAATTGCCTCACCCAAAATCACATGACCCAAATATTGAGCTTCAGTCTTATAAAAGTCACACTTTTCCAAGTTAGAAAACAAGTAATTGTCCCTTAAGCACAGTAACACCTACTTTAGATCTTCCTCATGTTCCTCCATAGACCTAGAATAAATAAAAATGTCATCAAGAAACAAAAGGACGAATCTATCCAAGTATGTTTGGAACACTCCATTCATTAAGCTCATGAAGACCAAAAGTGCATCCGTTAACCCGCACGACATCACAGTGAACTCGTAATGCCTGTATCGAGTACAAAATGTTGTTTTATGAATATATGAATCTGCAATCTGCAACTGATGATATCTAGAATTAAGATCAATCTTAGAGAACACCTTCGTCCCTTTTATCTGATGGAAGAGATCGTCAATTTTGGGCAAGGGATATCGGTTCTTCACCGTTACCTTGTTCAACTGCCTATAATCAATACACAAGCATAGAGAACCATCCTTCTTCTTTACAAATATCACAGGTGCTCCCCAAGGGGAAATACTTGGGCGGATAAACCCCTTAGCCAACAACTCTTCCAACTGCAGACAAAGTTCCTTAAGTTCCTGCATTGTCATCCGATATGGAGCTCGAGATATTGGTTCAACTCCAGGTACTAGATCCATCCTGAAATCTATATCTCGCTTTGGCGGCATACTAGGTATCTCTTTCGAAAACACATCAGAAAACTCATTAAGGAGAGGGTACTCATCCAATGAAACCCCTCAACTATCCTCTGACTCCAGATTACTCATGGATACTACAAAAAGCTGACAACCTTGTCGGAAGTACCTTTTAAGGTACATGGCAGAGATCATTCCCAAAGAAATGGGTCTTTGAACACCCACGATCTCCACCTCCTTTTCGAAATCATCAATGTACCACACTGCTTTACAATGACAATCAATTATAGCACGGTGTGCACTCAACCAATCCATGCCCAAGACGACATCATATCAGCCGAGTGGTAGGATTTTGAGGTCCACTTTAGTTTACAAATCCCCTATGATCAAACTACAACCCTGCACCAGCTTCTCTACAACAAGCTTTGACCCTGAGGCCAACTCAACCTGCCATTTAATGCCTTGACTAATTGCCACTAGTCTACATCACTCAACTACTAAAGGAGATATAAAAGAATTAGATGCACCTGAATCAAAGAGTATAGAAATGCTATTGTTATGCAACACACCTGATGTCTCAATGACGATGCTCTGGTGGTCTTCCTATCAATTATCCACTATAGCAAAGACATAATGAGATCTCCCTGCATCGCCTACTGTCGGCTCTGATCCAGCTAGCCTCTGATTAAATCCTGAGGTGTTCTTCTGAGGAAACAATCTAGCAATATGCCCTTGCTGCCCACATGAGTAGCACCTAGTACCTCTGCCAAATCCACTGCCCCCTGATGGAGCATTCGATTGTTGAAAGCTTCCTTGACTCTGTGCTGACTAAAAACTAGGTGTAGGCTACACAAAACACTCCTGACAAGCTCAGTTCTTATTCCGATCCCTATGAAACTAAGAATTGCTACCCTGCTGAGATTGAAAGTTCTTATTATTGGACTACAACTACTACTGATGTTGCTGCTACTGACCCCCTTTAGAGAGTTGATACATGTTCCTAGAAGATCATGCACCTTGTGACTGACCTCCATGAGTACTAAAACTAGGTGTAGGTGCACTACCAATCTATACTCCATTGTGACCACCCAAGGCCATGGCCAAATTATCCTCTACCAAACGAGCCTTCTCAACCGCCATTTCCATCATCTTCAGTTCAAAGACACACATTCCTCCACTGATGTGGGCATTTAAGCCCCGAACAAATTTCTACACCAACATGCCTTCATCATGGCTAATCCCTGCATACTGCTTCAACTCATAGAAGCATCACTCATACTGTTCCACTAACATCAACAATGGCTAGAGATCATGAAACTCATCAGCCCTATGTTGCCTCCAATGGTCTGAGAGGAAGTGACCCCTGAACCTATCCAGAAATAACTCCCATGTGACCATACTGATATCAAGGTGTAACTTTTGTTCTTCCAGCCGCCACCAAGTAGATGTGAAACCTCACAGATGCATAACTGTGCAATGAGCTTTCGTATTGCTACCATAGGGTGCATCGTGAAGAAATGATCCAAGTCAATTAGCCATGTTTTTGCTTCCAGTCCTCCTCTAGAACCATTGAATTTCAGTGGGTGAGCTATCATCAAATCTCTCATATGGACTTCGATGACTGCATCATGATCTGTAGTTATTTCTCTCTGCCTTCGTGACCTTTGTCTTTCTCTCTCAACCCGCTGCTCCTCCTCTGCGCTAGGTCCCAACCGATCAAGAATCTCTCCAAGAATGTGCTCCAACTGACCATCTAATCTGGGCTATCCCGGGTTCTGACCACCTAAAGGATTGCTATGAAGACTCTACTATTCCTCATGCTCAAAACCATGGGAACCAGAAACTAAGGGACTTTGCCCGTTTGCTCTTCGACCAGCCCCATGGCCTCTTGCTCGGCCACATCCTCTACCTTGAGGTATATTTATATGAAACAAGATAAAGGTACAAGCGAGCTCAAGAGTCAAACAAAAGGTTTCCTAATAGTCTTAACTACCCAAAGACCCCAGTGTTTGCAAACATTGGCTCTGATACCAAGTTGTAATACCCGTCGTGCAAACCCCAAAGGACAAACATTGCGAAAAAACTTTTTTTAAATGCAAAGTAAACATGCAACTAAACATTAAGACATATTTACATTTCACATTAACATTATAAGTCAAGTCCTCTAGGGAACGCGAGGTCACATCCCATAACAAACTCATAACGAAAAGATAAAAGATGAAACTAAATAACTTATCTAAAGATTCATCCATCATAACATTACAATAACCATTTACAGAAGTACATCCATGAACCATAAGAAAAGTATAATTACATCATGTGATACAACTATATCAAATCTCATAAAAAGAATGGCTACAAATGTTCATCTTTAATACATCATCGTTTAATACATTACATGCTCAATAAAACAATTACAAAAAATCCTCCCATACATGTGGGATAAATACATAGTACAATCATGTCAAAATTAAAAAGTGAACAATGGGTGCAAGCTGCAACTGAAGAATGCTAAGAAGAATTAACATTGATGGGGAACCCAACAGGTGTGGAGCACATTCCACCCAACCACATGGGTTATAAATAACCCACCCCCTATGCTCAGAGGTGACAAGGAAGTAACCATGACCATGAATGCCATAAACCAACTCCAATAAAGGACAACATAGTACAATAATTTCAAATACAACATCTCAGATTACAAAGAACATAAATGAAAACATCCATGAACTAATAACATAAAGCCATAAATCTCATCACAACAAGGCAAGGCAATAAACATTAACCAAGTAACCAGAGAACAATCATAAATCAATTCCAAAAGAATCTGAAACAACAATTAGAACACAATTCAAGAGGCAACCAAGAAACAAAGCAAAAAGGGTATCTAGTGGAGAGTGTCATCGCATAGCTTAGATGGGATATCCTGGCCCTTCCTCCAACCTGAGGTGCTGGCCCCCATCTATGGTTAGCCTTTCCCTTCCTCCTACTTGAGGCACCGGCCCCATAGGGTAGCTCATGCAAAGCCATTAACCTCTCATGAGGACGAGGTTACGAATTTTCCTACCATGGCCTTCTCAGTCTACCATTAGTTTGCGATAACCCTAATGTATAGCTAGGGTATCCAATATTATCTTATGTATTTTTACTACCCATCACCCCTAAGTTCTATTATTAGGTTTCCACTTGTTAAACTACTCGTACGTGGGTTATCCTGAGCCCTTCCTCCTTTTGAGGTACCAGCCCCCAAGAAGAGCCACTCTCCCTAAGACCACAAAACATAACAAAACAAGCAAGGGTTGTACCTTATGAAATAAAGCATAAATCTCAAAGCAAATACATGCGAGGAATTACCCATCTCACTATAACTCATAATCAAAACGTCAAGAAACTCGTACAACCCTTCCAAAATAATAAAGCTAAAATCATGCAACAACAAAGGCACATTAATCAAGAATAAATATCCAATGATAGAAACATGCCTTTGGAAAACTAAGATTTACAACAACCATAATTGGGTTCATAATACAATAGGGTTCCCACATCGAAGAAAACCCAACAATACCAAATGACAAGATAAACAATTTCATAGGGTTTCAAGTTTAAAACAACATAATTAGCAACACATTTAATTCTATCACATTTAATCTCTATCCCCATAATGAAATCTGTGAAATAAAAATCAATGATAAATAATTTCACCTTTTTAATAATCAATATAACTATAATTTCCTTTTTCCAAAATCAAACAATATAATATTGTGCTTATCTATTTTCATTTAACCAAACCAAAAAAATTCCTAATTTTCACAATCATAGAAAATAATTCAAAATATCTTTTTTTATATAAATATATATATATATATATATATAGATATATAAATATTTATCTATCTACATATATTAATATATACACACGTATATATAACATCATACACACACACACACATAGATATATATATATATATATATAATATTTATACCTATATATTTCTTTGATATTTTTATACAATTTAACATTAGGATATATATATATATCGCATATATATATATATATATATATATATATATATATATATATATATATATATATATATATATATATATATATATATATATATATATATATATATATATATATATACTAATAGAATAATAATAAATAAAATTGTGATTCTTTTGTTCGAGGGTTGTGCGGTCGGCGCAGTACAAACTACGCACAACATTCATGGAGACTGTTGTGCACGATAGTCTTTATGGCTGCCGCGCACAATAGTCTTCAAGACTAATGTGTGGCAGTCATATGACTACGACATGGTACCGTGGGTGGGCGGGTACGGCTAGTGCCATCCCTCCCCAAAAACATTAAAAAAAAATTATATATTTTTTTAAAAACAAACATTTCAATAGCGCCGATTTCCAAGGTTCAGCCATAAATTTAATACAGACAGCCAGAATGAATATAAAATTTAAATTACAAAAGGAGATTTATTTTCCATAATAGAATTTTAGACAAATCTAGAACAATTTCAGAATTCAATGATGGATTTTTCTTTTTATAGCCAAATTGAATAAAAACACAGAACATTTTAGAAAAAAAAATTAATTTCCTCCATATGTTTGCTATTCAATACATTATAAATCCCAAAAGTTTTCTTTTTCTTTTACAGAATAATATATATATTTTGTTTTTATTTTTCTTCTGAATCATAAAACTAAAGAAGAAGTAACTGGAACCTGGAGTCCTATACTACTGAAAATATGATGAAGCTTAGCTTGATCAAGACAGCCTTTCGAAGAGCTCTTTTTCCTGCCTTGAACTTCTTCAGTCGATTCCCTTGCTCAATATTCCAATCTAATATTCAATTCTAAAGAACCTCCCCAGTATAATGAAAGAAAATGAAATAATTTCCCAGAAAATCCTAGAAGATCCAATATTTTAGAACTATTATTTTTGTGCAACTTCTGTCCCAATTTTCCCATGAATGATAAGTCCCTCAAATTTGCAATTAAATAAAATATATCTCTTCTTTTTCGAAAGCTTCAAAAATGCTAGTTAAAAGAAATTTTCTACTTTTAATTCCAAATTTTTCAGCCAACACTCAACTCTCATTCGTCCTTTTATCTTTTTCTTTTCTTTTATTGATTATTTTCCATTTAACAATACTTTCTGCTTTAATTTTGATTTTGCAAGCTTTACTTACAATTCACAAAATTTCATTAATTTAATTACTTTATTTCATAATTATCTTCAACAATCTAATTTAATTAAATTAACAAATACTAATCTTAATTAGTTTAATTAACACTTAAATAAAACACATGACTTTTAAAATAAAACTTTTATATTTTATATATACAAATTAATTCCAACACTATAATAAACATTTATTAACTTCATTTAATTAAATAAATCACCACATACAAAATACCAACGTAAAATACATACCAAAATACACTCACACAAATTACTATAATAAATTGTGAAAACTATGAAAACAAAGATACACAATAGCACTCAATTAGGACAGTTTGACAGACATGGGATGGGGTGACTTCCTTGTCATCTTCATTTCAACATTATGCCCGTTGGGTAAATTTGATACTCACCTTGTCCTGCCGAAGCAAGTGGAATTGATACTCTATACCTACAATTTCTGCATCCAAACAAGATCGTGTATATGTATATATATAAAAAAATCAAAGCATCACATTGTGAGAAGGAATTTCAGTGTAGTAGGAAAATCGTAAATGAGTGGTGCTACACTGTCCTCCCACCAACTATAATAACAATTACAATATCAATGATGAAATAACATATCTAACTAACTGATCACATCATAAATAAATTACTAAAACAATGCATCCAAATCTATTACTAAAATCAAATTAACATCACCAAACCATAATGTCATACGAAATATCCATGTCCAAAAATGAAATAGCATAATCACCAACAGTCTAGCTATCCAATCCACCAAACCACACAATAAATAGTACTATCACAGTCTCAAATTATCAAACCAAAGCACAGAAAAATAATAAGTCTAAACAACAAACATGAGGGGTATTACATCCTCCCCCCCATGAATCTGGCTTACTCTTGTAAGCTAGTAAACAAGTAAGGGTAGGATTCCCTGACATGGGAGGCATCCTCCCATGTCGCTGAAGTCTCATCATTGTGGTCCCACTAGACCCGCACCTACTCAATATCCCTGTCTCTGGGAGCGAGTCTCCTGTGCTACAGCACGACCATGGGCTCTACAGCTAGCTGGTTGTCCTCAACCTGTAGATAATTCCAATCAAATATGTGAGTAACATCAGGAAAATATGGCCTAAGGACTGAAACATGAACAACACAGTGAAACCGCGATAGACTAGGTGGTAAGGCCGGCGGTAGGCAATAGGACCAATACGTTCAAGCACCTCAAATGACCCTACCAAGTGGGGTGCAAGCTTAGAACCCTTTCCATAATGAATAGGGCTCTTTCAAGGAAGAACTTGAAGAAACACTCGATCTCCAACTACAAACAGTCGATCAACTCTGTGTGCATTAGCATATTTATTTTTCCTATCTTGAGCCGCTACAAGATGCTCTTAGATGCAAGCTACCTACTACTCCATATCTCGAAGCATTTCAAGTCCAAGAAGAACCCTGTCCTCTAATCGATCCTAGCTCAAAGGAGTACGACAAGGATGACCGTACAAATCCTAAAATGGAGCCATGCCAACCGAACTATGATAACCATTGTTATTGGATAACTCAACCAAGTGCAAAGAATCTTCCCAACGAGATTGTTGGTCCATGAAATCCATGCGAAGCATATCCTCAAGCACCTGATTGACTCTCTCAGTCTGACCATCTGTCTCAGGATGGTAGGCATAACTAAAATTCAACTTAGTCCCTAAGGACCACTACAAAGATGTCCATAACACAAATGTGAATACCGGATCTCTATCAGAAATAATTCTATGCGGTATCCCACGCAATCAAACAATGTCTTCCATGAACACCCTAACCACCACAAAGGCAGTATAGGAAGATCAGATAGGAGAGAAATGGGCTACCTTGTTCAACCTGTCAACAGTGACCATGATAGGGTCATGTCGCCTAGAAGACATAGGAAAGCCAACAAGAAAAATCCATTGAGATAATGTCCCACTTCCATTCAGGAACACGATGAGGCTGCAACAAACCTACTGGATGATGATTCTCAGCCTTAACCCTCTGACATTCTAGACACCTAGCCACAAAATAAGCAATGTATCACTTCAATCCTACCTAAAAATATAGTGAGTGAAGATCAGCGTACATTTTCTTAACTCCAGGATGTGCCAAATAAGGAGCCCAATGAGCTTCAGTCAAGATTAGGGTGTGAAGACCCTCTGCAGGAGGTACATACATTTGGCCTGCATAACGCAAAAAAACATCCGAGTCTAAAGAGTAAATAGCAAATTTACCTTCCAACGCTCTGCCTGACTCAATCTCTGATTTTACCACTTGATACCAATTATCTAGAGAAAGAGCTATGAGGATCTGACTCCTCAAATCAACCTTGAGAGCCATAACAAAAAACTCATCCTTGCGTCGACTCAATGAATCTGCCACCACATTCTCTTTTCCTTGAATATATTTTACTTTAATATCATATTCGCACAAGAATTCCATCCACCTTCTTTGCCTTGCATTCAGGTTAGGATGTGTGAAGATGTATTAAAAACTATGATTATCTGTACGCAACTCGAATCGATGTCCTAGAAGAAAGTGTCACCATCTTATCAAGGCATGATCAACTACAACCAACTCTAGATCATGTGTGAGGTAATTAAGTTCATGATCCTTAAGTTTTTGTGATTCATAAGCAATCACTCGCCCTTCTTGCATCAACACAGCCCCTAAGCCTTCCAAAGAAGCATCCGTACAAACAACAAAGTCACCTGTCAGATCCAGTACTACTAAGATTGAAGCTAGTTAGCTTTTCCTTAAGAGTCTAGAAAGCTAACTGACATTGATTAGACCAAAGAAACTTCTTTCCCTTCCTCTGGAGAGAGGTAATGGGATGCGCCATCCTAGAAAAGCCTTGGACAAACCGCCGATAATAGCCAGTAAGTCCCATGAAGCTGTGAATTTCTAAGACATTTATGGGTGCAGGCCAATCCACAATGGCCTAAATCTTCGCAGGATCAACTGAAATTGCCTCACCCAAAATCACATGACCCAAATATTGAACTTTAGTCTTATAAAAGTCAAACTTTTCCAAGTTAGAAAACAACAGATTGTCCCTTAAGTACTATAACACCTGCTTTAGATGTTCCTCATGTTCCTCCATACACCTAAAATAAATAAAAATGTCATCGAGAAACATAAGGACGAATCTATCCAAGTATGTTCGGAACACTCCATTCATTAAGCTCATGAAGATCGAAGGTGAATTCATTAACCCAATAGACATCACAGTGAACTAGTAATGTCTGTATCGAGTACGAAATGTTGTTTTATGAATATCTGAATCAGCAATCCGCAACTGATGATATCCTGATTTGAGATCAATCTTAGAGAACACCTTCTCCCCTTTTATCTGATGGAAGAGATTGTCAATTCTGGGTAAGGGATATCGGTTCTTCACCGTTACCTTGTTCAACTACCTGTAATCGATACACAAGCATAGAGAACCATCCTTCTTCTTTGAAAATATCATAGGTGCTCCCCGAGGGGAAACACTTGGGCCAATAAACCCCTTAGCCAACAACTCTTCCAACTACAGACAAAGTTCTTGAAGTTTTTGCATTGTCATTTGATATGGAGCTCGAGATATATGTTCAAATCTAAGTACCAGATCAATCCTTAAATCTATATATTCATTTGGTGGCATACCAAGTATCTCTTCTAGAAACACATTAGAAAACTCCTTAAGGAGAGGGTACTCATCCAATGACACCCGTCGACTATCCTCTGACTCTAGATCACTCATGGATACTGCAAAAAGCTGACAACCTTGTTTGAAGTACCTTTTAAGCTACATGGCAGAGATCATTCACAATGAAATGGGTCTTTGAACAACCACGATCTCCACCTCCTTTCTGGAATCATCAATGCACCACACTGCTTTATGATGACAATCAAATATAGCATAGTGTGCACTCAACCAATCCATGACCAAGACGACATCATATCAGCCGAGTGGTAGGATTTTGAGGTCCACTTTAGTTTACAAATCCCCTATGATCAAACTATAACTCTGCACCAGCTTCTCTACAACAAGCTTTGACCCTGAGGCCAACTCAACCTGCCATTTAACACCTTGACTAATTGCCACCAGTCTACATCGCTCAACTATTGAAGGAGATATAAAAGAATTAGATGCACCTGAATCAAAGAGTATAGAAATGCTACTCTTATGCAACACACCTAATGTCTCAATGACGGTGCTCTGGTGGTTTTCCTGTCAATTATCCACTATAGCAAAGACACGATGAGATCTCCCTGCATCACCTACTTTCGGCTCTGATCTAGCTGGCCTCTGATTAAATCCTGAGGTGTTCTTCTGAGGACACATTCTAGTAATATTCCCTTGCTACCCACATGAGTAGCACCCAGTACCTCTGCCCTCTGATGGAGCATTCAACTACTGAAATCTTCCTCGACTCGGCGCTGACTGGAAACTAGGTGTAGACTGCACAAAACACTCCTAACAAGCTCAGTTCTTGTTCTGATCCCTATGAAACTGAGAATTGCCACCTGCTGAGATTAAAATTTCTTATTCTTCAACTATGACTACTACTTATGTTGCTACTGCTGACCCCCTTTAGAGGGCGGATACATGCTCCTAGAAGATCCTGCACCTTGTGACTGACCTCCATGAGTACTAAAACTAGGTGTAGGCACACTGCCAATTTGTACTCCAATGTGACCACCCAAGGCCATGGCCAAATTATCCTCTACCAAACGAGCCTTCTCAACCACCATTTCCATCATCTTTGGTTCAAAGACACATACGCCTCCATTCATGCGAGCATTTAAGCCATGAACAAAATGCTACACCAACATGCCTTCACCATGGCTAATCCCTGCATACTGCTTCAACTCATAGAAGCATTGCTCATACTGTTCCACTAACATCAACAACTACTTGAGATCATGAAACTCATCAGCCCTACATTGCCTCCAATGGTCTAAGAGGAAGTGAGCCTTGAAGCTATCTAGAAATAACTCCCATGTGACCATACTGATATCAAGGTGAAACTTTTGTTCTTCTAGCCACCACCAAGTAGATGTGAAACCTCACAAATGCATAACTGTGCACTAATATTTGGTATTGCTACCGTAGGGATGCATCATGAAGCAATGATCCAAGTCAATTAGCCATGCTTCCGCTTCCAAACCTCCTCTAAAACCATCAAATGTCAGTGGGTGATCTCTCATCAAATCTCTCATATGGCCTACCATTACTGCATCATGATCTGTAGTTATTTCTCTCTGCCTTCATTCCTTTGTCTTTCTCTCTCTACCTGCTCCTCCTCCTCTGGCCTAGGTCCCAACCGATCAAGAATCTCTCCAAGAATGTTTTGCAACTGACCATCTAATCTGGGCTATCCTGGGTTCTGACCACCTAAAGGATTGTTGTGAAGACTCTGTTGTTCGTCATGCTCAAAACCATGGGAACTAGGAAATGAGGGACTTTGTTGGTTTGCTCTACGACCAGTCCCACGACCTCTTGCTCGGGCACGTCCTCTACCTTGAGGCATATTTATGTGAAACAAGATAAAGGTAAAAGTGAGCTCAAGAGTCAAACGCAAGGTTTCCTAATGGGCTTAACTACCTAGAGACCCCAGCATTTGCAAACCTTGGCTCTGATACCAAGTTGTAATACCCGTCGTGCAAACCCCAAAGGACAAACATTGCAAACAAACTTTTTTTTGAATACAAAGTAAACATGCAACTAAACATTAAAACATATTTACATTGTACATTAACATTATAAGTCAAGTCCTCTGGGGCACGTGAGGTCACATCGCATAACAAACTCATAACGAAAAGATAAAAAATGAAACTAAATAACTTATCTAAAGATTCATCCATCATAACATTACAATAACCATTCATAGAAGTCAATCCATGAACCATAAGTAAAAGTATAATTACATCATGTGATACAACTATATCAAATCTCATAAAAAGAATGGTTACAAATGTTCATATACAATACATCATCGTTTAATACATTACATGCTCGATAAAATAATTACAACAAATCCTCCCATACATGTGGGATAAATACATAGTACAATCATGTCAAAATTAAAAAGTGAACAACTGGTGCAAGCTCCAACTGAAGAATGCTGAGAACAATGAACATTGATGGGGAACCCAACAGGTGCAGAGCACATTCCACCCAAACACGTGGGTTATAAATAACCCACCCCCTATGCTCAGAGGTGACAAGGAAGTAACCATGACCATGAATGCCATAAACCAACTCCAATAAAGGACAACATAGTACAATAATTCCAAATACAACATCACGAATTACAATGAACATAAATGAAAACATCCATGAATTAACATAATTACATAAAGCCATAAATCTCATCACAACAAGGCAAGGCAATAACCATTAACCAAGTAACCAAAGAAAAATCATAAATCAATTCCAAAAGAATCTGAAATAACAATTAGAACACAATTCCAAAGGCAACCAACAAACAAAGAAAAAAGGGTATCTACTGGAGAGTGTCATTGCATAGCTTACATGGGATATCCTGGCCCTTCCTCCAACCTGAGGCACTGGCCCCCATCTATGGTTATCCTAGCCTTTCCTCCTACTTGAGGCGTCGGCCCCATAGGGTAGCTCATGTGGAGCCGTTAACATCTCATGAGGACGAGGTTACGAATTTGTCTACCATTAGTTTGTGATAGCCCTAATGCATACACAGGGTATCCAATATTATCTTATGTATTTTTACTACCCATCCCCCCTAAGTTCTATTATTAGGTTTCCACTTGTTAAACTACTCGTACGTGGGTTATCTTGATCCCTTCCTCCTTTTCAGGCACCAGCCCCCACAAAGAGCCACTCTCCCTAAGACCCCAAAACATAAATAAACAAGAAAGGGTTGTACCTTATGAAATAAAGCATAAATCTCAAAGAAAATGCATGTGAGGAATTACCCATCTTGCTATAACTCATAATCAAAACCTCAAGAAACTCGTACAACCCTTCCAAAATAATAAAGCTAAAATCATGCAACAACAAAGGAACATCAATCAAGAATAAATATCCAATGATTCAAACACGCCTCTAGAAAACTAAGGTCTACAACAACCATAATTGGGTTCATAATACAATAGGGTTCCCACATCGAAGAAAAGCCAACAATACCAAATGGCAAGATAAACAATTTCATAGGGTTTCAAGTTTAAAACAACATAATTAGCAACACATTTAATTCTATCACATAATCTCTATCCCCATGATTAAATCTGTGAAATAAAAATCAATGATAAATAATTTCACCTTTTTAATAATCAATATAACTATAATTTCCTTTTTCCAAAATCAAACAATATAATATTGTGCTCATCTATTTTCATTTAACCAACCCATTAAAATTCGTAATTTTCACAATCATAGAAAATAATTCAGAATATCTTTTTTTATATAAATATATACATAGATATATAAATATTTATATATATAGATATTTGAATATATACACACGTATATATAACATCATACACACACACACACATATATATATTATATATATATTATATATATATATATATATATTATATATATTATATATATATTATATATATTATATATATATACAATATATATACCTATATTTCTTTGATATTTTTATACAATTTAACATTGCGATATATATATACCTACATATATATTTATATATAAACTTACTAATAGAATAATAAAAAAAAAATTGACAGATTCTTTTGTTCTAGGGTCATGCAGTCGGTGCAGTACATACTGTGCACAACAATCTTCAAGACTGATTTGTGGTAGTCATATGACTACGACATAGTACCGGGGGGGTGGGGCGTACAGCCAGTACCATCCCTCCCCAGCAACTTTAAAAAAACATTTTATGTTTGTTTAAAAAACAAACATTTCAATAGCGCCGATTTCCAAGGTTTAGCCATAAATTTAGTACAGACGGCCAGAATGAATATAAAATTTGAATTATAAAAGGAGATTTATTACAGAGGGAGATTTATTTTCCATAATAGAATTTTAAAGAAATCTAGAACAATTTCAGAATTCAATGATGGATTTTTCTTTTTATAGCCAAATTGAATAAAAACATAGAACATTTCAGAAAAAAAAATTAATTTCCTACATAAGTTTGCTATTCAATACATTGTAAATCCCAAAAGTTTTCTTTTTCTTTTACAGAATAATATATCTATTTTGGTTTTATTTTTCTTTTGAATCATAAAACTAAAGAAGAAGTAATTGGAACCTAGAGTCCTACGCTACTGAAAATCTAATGAAGCTTAGCTTGGTCTAGACAGCCTTTTGAAGAGCTCTTGTTCCTGCCTTCAACTTCTTCGTCAATTCCCTTGCTCAATATTCCAATCTAACATTCAATTCCGAACAACCTCCCTAGTATAATGAAAGAAAATGAAATAATTTCCCAGAAAATTTCAAAAGATCCAATATTTTAGAACTATTATTTATGTGCAACTTCTTTCCCAATTTTCCCATGAATGAAAAGTCTCTCAAATTTGCAATTAAATAAAATATATCTCTTCTTTTTTTAAAGCTCTAAACATCATAATTAAAAGAAATTTTCTACTTTTAACTCTAGCTTTTTCAACCAACACTCAACTCTCACTCGTCCTTTTATCTTTTTCTTTTCTTTTATTGATTCTTTTCCATTTAACAATACTTTTTGATTTAATTTTGATTTTGCAAGCTTTACTTGCAATTCACACAATTTCATTTATTTAATTACTTTATTTCATAATTATCTTAAACAATCTAATTTAATTATATTAACCAATACTAATCTTAAATAGTTTAATTAACACTTAAATAAAACACATGACTTTTAAAATAAAACTTTTATATTTTATATATACAAATTAATTCCAACACTATAATAAACATTTATTAATGTCATTTAATTAAATAAATCACCACATACAAAATACCAACGTAAAATACATACCAAAATACACTAACACAAATTACTATAATAAATTGTGAAAATTATGAAAATAAAGATACACAATACCACTCAATTAGGACAGTTTGACAGACATGGGACGAGGTGACTTCGTTGTCATCTTCGTTTCAACATTATGCCCATTGGGTAAATTTGATACTCACCCTATCTTGTCGAAGCAGGTGGAATCGAGACTCTCTACCTACAATTTCTGCATCCAAACAAGATCGTGTATATGTATATATATATATATAAATCAAAGCATCACATTGTGAGAAGGAACTGCAATGTAGCAAGGAACTCTTAAATGAGTGGTGCTACACTGTCCTCCCACCAACTATACTAACAATGATAATATCAAAGATGAAATAACATTTCTAACTAACTGATCACATCATAAATAAATTACTAAAACACTACATCCAAATCTATTAGTAAAATCAAATTAACATCACCAAACCATAATGTCATATAAAATATCCATGTCCACAAATGAAATAGCATAATCACCAATAGTCTAACTATCCAGTCCACCAAACCACACAATAAATAGTACTATCATAGTATCAAATTATCAAACCAAAGCATAGAAAAATAATAAGTCCAAAAAAAAAACATGAGGGGTATTACATCCTCCCCCCCATGAATATGGCTTACTCTTGGAAGCTAGTAAACAAGTAAAGGTAGGATTCCCTGATATGGGAGGCATCCTCCCATGCTGTTGAAGTCTCATCATTGGGGTCCCACTAGACCTGCACCTGCTCAATATCCCTGGCTTTGAGAGCGAGTCTCCTGTGTTACAGCACGACCATGGGCTCTAGAGCTAGCTGTCCATCCTTGACCTGTAGAGCATTCCAATCAAGTATGTGAGTAACATCAGGAAAATATGGTGTAAGGACTGAAACATGAAAAACATCGTGAATCTACGACAGACTGGGTGGCAAGGCCAGTGGTAGGCAACAGGACCAATACATTCAAGCACCTCAAATGACCCTACGAAGTGGGGCGCAAGCTTAGAACCCTTTCCATAATGAATAGGGCTCTTCCGAGGATGAACTTGAAGAAACACTCGATCTCCAACTACAAATTATCGATCAACTCTGTGTGCATCATCATATTTCTTTTGCTTGTCTTGAGCCGCTACAAGATGCTCTTAGATGTGAGCTACCTACTACTCCATATCTCGAAGCATTTCAGGTCCAAGAAGAACCCTGTCCTCTAATCAATCCTAGCTGAAATGGAGCCATGCCAGCCGAACTATGATAACCATTGTTATAGGATAACTCGACAAGTGCAGATAATCTTCCTAATGAGATTGTTGGTCCATGACATACATGCAAAGTATATCCTCAAGCACTTAATTGACACTCTCAGTCTGACCATCAATCTCAAGATGGTAAGTAGAACTAAAATTCAACTTAGTTCCTAAGGACCACTACAAAGATGTCCATAACGCAGATGTGAATACCGGATCTTTGTTAGAAATAATTCTATGTGGTATCCAATGCAATCGAACAATCTCTTCCATGAACACCCTAGCCACCACAGAAGCAGTATAGGAAGATCAGATAGGTGAGAAATGGGCTACCTTGGTCAACTTGTCAACAGTGACCATGATAGCATCATGCTGCCTAGAAGACATAGGCAAGCCGACAAGAAAATCCATTGACATAATGTCCCACTTCCATTCAGGAACAAGATGAGGCTACAACAAACCTGCCAGATCATGATGCTCAACCTTAACCCTCTGACATTCTAGACACCTATCCACAAAATCAGCAATGTCACACTTCAATCTTTCCCAAAAATATAGTGAGCATACATCAGTGTACATTTTCTTAAACTCTAGGATGTGTCGAATAAGGAGCCCAATGAGCTTCAGTCAAGATTAGGGTGTGAAGATCCTCTATAGGAGGTACATACATTTGTCCTACATAACATAAAACACCATCCAAGTCCAAAGAGTAACTAGAAAATTTACCTTCCAATGCTCTCCTAACTCAATCTCCGATTTCACGACTTGATACCAATTATCTGAAGAAAGAGCTGCGAGGATTTGACTCCTCAAATTGACCTCGAGAGCCATAATAGAAAACTCATTCTTGCATCAACTCAATGAATCTACCACCACATTCTCTTTTCCTTGAATATATTTTACTTCAAAATCATATTCGCATAGGAATTCCATCCACCTTCTTTGCATTGCATTCTGATTCAGCTATGTCAAGATGTATTGCAAACTACGATGATCTGTATGCAACTCAAACTGATGTCCTAGAAGAAAGTGTCCCCATCTTACCAAGGCATGAACAACTATGGCCAACTCTAGATCATGTGTGGGGTAATTAAGTTCATGATCCTTAAGTTTCCATGATTCATAAGCAATCACTCACCCTTCTTGTATCAACACAACCCCTAAGCCTTCCAAAGAAGCATCCGTACAAACAACAAAGTCACCTATCGGATCCAGTACTGCTAAGATTGGAGCACTATGTAACTTTTCCTTAAGAGTCTAGAAAGCTAATAGACATTGATCGGACCAAAGAAACTTCTTTCCCTTCCTCTGGAGAGAGGTAATGGGATGTGCCATCCTAGAAAAGCCTTGGACAAACCGCCGATAATAGCCAGCAAGTCCCATGAAGCCGTGAATTTCTGGGACATTTGTGGGTAAAGGCCAATCCAGAATGGCCCGAATCTTTGCATGATCAATTAAAATTCCCTCTCCCGAAATCACATGACCCAAATATTCAACTTCAATCTTATAAAAGTCACACTTTTCCATGTTGGAAAACAACTTTTTGTCCCTTAAGTACTGTAACACCTGCTTTAGATGTTCCTCATGTTCCTCCATAGACCTAGAATAAATCAAAATGTCATCAAGAAACACAAGGATGAATCTATCCAAGTATGTTCAGAACACTCCATTCATTAAGCTCATGAAGATGGAAGGTGCATTCGTTAACCCGAACGACATCACAGTGAACTCCTAATGTCTGTATCGAGTACGAAATGTTGTTTGATGAATATTTGAATCCGCAATCTGAAATTGATGATATCCCGATTTGAGATCAATCTTAGAGAACACCTTCGCCCCTTTTATTTGATGGAAGAGATCATCAATTATGGGCAAGGGATATTGGTTCTTCACCGTTACCTTGTTCAACTACCTGTAATTGATACACAAGCATAGAGAACCATCCTTCTTCTTTACGAATATCAAAGGTGCTCCCCAAGGGGAAACACTTGGGTAGATAAAACCCTTAGCCAACAACTCTTCCAACAGCAGAAAAAGTTCCTGAAGTTCCTACATTTTCATCTGATATGGAGCTCGAGATATTGGTTCAGCTCCAGGTACCGGATCAATCCTGAAATATATATCTTGCTTTGGCAGCATACCGGGTATCTCTTCCATAAACATATCAAAAAACTCCTTAAGGAAAGGGTACTCATCCAATGACACCCCTCGAATATCCTTTGACTCCAGATCACTCATGGATACTACAAAAAGTTGACAACCCTGTCAGAAGTACCTTTTAAGCTGTGTGGCAGAGATCATTCGCAATGAAATGGGTCTTTGAACACCCATGATCTCCACCTCCTTTCTGGAATCATCAATGCACCGCATTGCTTTATGATGACAATCAATTATAGCACGGTGTGCACTCAACCAATCCATGCCCAAGATGATATCATATGAGCCAAGTGGTAGGATTTTGAGGTCCACTTTTGTTTACAAATCCCCTATGATCAAACTACAGCCCTACACCAGCTTCTCTACAACAAGCTTTGACCCAGAGGCAAACTCAACCTGCCATTTAACGCCTTGACTAGTTGCCACAAGTCTACATCGCTCAACTACTGAAGGAGATATAAAAGAATCAGATTCACCTGAATCAAAGAGTATAGAAATTCTAGTGTTATGAAACACACTTGATGTCTTAATGACGGTGATCTGGTCGTCTTCCTTTCAATTATCCACTATAGCAAAGACACGATGAGATCTCCCTACATCGCCTACTATCAGCTCTGATCTAGCTAGCCTTTGATTCAATCCTAAGGTGTTCTTCTGAGGACACAATCTAGCAATATGCCCTTTCTCCCCACATGAGTAGCACCCAGTACCTCTGCCAAATCCTCCACCCCCTGATGGAGCATTCGACTGTTGAAAGTTTCCTTGACTCAGCGCTAACTGAAAACTAGGTGTAGGCTACACAAAACACTCCTGACGAGCTCAGTTCTTGTTCTGATCCCTATGAAACTGAGAATTGCCACCCTGCTGAGATTGAAAGTTCTTATACTTCATTTGCGACTACTACTGATGTTGCTATTGCTGACCCCCTTTAGAGGGTGGATACATGTTCCTAGATGATCCTGCACCTTGTGACTGACCTCCATGAGTACTAAAACAAGGCGTAGGTCTACTGCCAATGTGTGCTTCAACGTGACCACCCAAGGCCATGGCCAAATTATCCTCTACCAAACGAGCCTTCTCAATTGCCATTTCCATCATCTTCGATTCAAAGACACACACGCCTCCGTTGTTGTGGGCATTTAAGCCCCAAACAAAATGCTACACCAACATGCCTTCATCATGGCTAATCCCTACATACTGCTTCAACTCATAGAAGCGTCGCTCATACTATTCCACTGACATCAACAACTGCTTGAGATCATGAAACTCATCAGCCCTACGTTGCCTCCAATGGTCTGAGAGGAAGCAAGCCCTGAACCTATCCAGAAATAACTCTCATGTGACCATACTGATATCAAGGTGTAACTTTTGTTCTTCAAGTCACCACCAAGTAGATGTGAAACCTTGTAGATGCATAACTATGCACTTAGCTTTGGTATTGCTACCATAGGGGTGCATTGTGAAGCAATGATCCAAGTCAATTTGCCATGTTTCCGCTTCTAGTCCTCCTCTAGAACCATCAAATGTCGATGGGTGAGCTCTCATCAAATCTCTCATATGTCCTACCATGACTGCATCATGATATGTAGTTATTTCTCTCTGCCTTCGTCACCTTTCTCTTTCTCTCTCAACCCACTGCTCCTCCTCTAGCCTAGGTCCCAACTGATCAAGAATTTCTCCAAGAATGTGCTGCAACTGACCGTCTAATCTAGGCTATCCAAGGTTCTAACCACATAAAGGATTGTTGTGAAGACTCTGTTGTTCCTCATGCTGAAAACCATGGGAACTAGGAACTGAGGGGCTTTGCTAGTTTGCTTTATGACCAGGCCCATGTCCTCTTGCTCAGCCACGTCGTCTACCTTGAGGCATATTTATGTGAAACAAGATAAAGTTACAAGTGAGATCAAGACTTAAACGCAAGGTTTCTTAATGGACTTAACTACCCAGAGACCCCAGTGTTTGCAAACCTTGGCTCTAATACCAAGTTGTAATACCTGTCGTGCAAACCCCAAAGGAAAAACATTGCAAACAATTTTTTTTTAAATACAAAGTAAACATGCAACTAAACATCAAAACATATTTACATTGCACATTGACATTATAAGTGAAGTCCTCTAGGGCACGTGAGGTCACATCGCATAACAAACTCATAACGAAAAGATAAAAGATGAAACTAAATAACTTATCTAAAGATTCATCCATCATAACATTACAATAACCATTTAATACATAAGTACATCCATGAACCATAAGTAAAAGTATAATTACATCATCTGATACAACTATATCAAATCTCATAAAAAGAATGGTTACAAATGTTCATATACAATACATCATCATTTAATACATTACATGCTCGATAAAAGAATTACAACAAATCCTCCAATACATGTGGCATAAATACATAGTACAATCATGTCAACATTAAAAAGTGAACAACTGGTGTAAGCTCCAACTGAAGAATACTGAGAAGAATGAACATTGATGGGGAACCCAACTAGTGCAGAGCACATTCCACCCAACCATGTTTGTTATAAATAACCCACCCCCTGTGCTCAGAGGTGACAAGGAAGTAACCATGACCATGAATGTCATAAACCAACTCCAATAAAGGACAACATAGTACAATAATTCCAAATACAACATCACGGATTACAAAGAACATAAATGAAAACATCCATGGATTAACATATTAACATAAAGCCATAAATCTCATCACAACAAGGCAAGGCAATAACCATTAACCAAGTAACCAAAGAAAAATCATAAATCAATTCCAAAATAATCTGAAACAACAATTAGAACACAATTCCAAAGGAAACCAAGAAACATAGCAAAAAGGGTATCTAGTGGAGAGTGTCATCGCATAGCTTACATGGGATATCCTGGCCCTTCCTCCAACCTGAGGTGTCGACCACCATCTATGGTTATCCTGGCCCTTCATTCTACTTGAGGCGCCGGCCCCATAGGGTAGCTCATGCATAGCCGTTAACCTCTCATGAGGACGAGGTTACGACTTTGCCTACCATGAACTTCTTAGTCTACCATTAGTCTGCGATAGCCCTAATGCATAGACAAGGTATCCAATATTATCTTATGTGTTTTTACTACCCATCCCCCCTGAGTTCTATTATTATGTTTTCACTTGTTAAACTACTCTTATGTGGGTTATCCTGATCCCTTCCTTCTTTTGACACGCCAACCCCCACAAAGAGCCACTCTCCCTGAGACCCCAAAACATAACAAAACAAGCAAGGGTTGTACCTTACAAAATAAAGCATAAATCTCAAAGCAAATACATGCGAGGAATTACCCATCTTTCTATAACTCATAATAAAAACCTCAACAAACTCGTACAACCCTTCCAAAATAATAAAGCTAAAATCATACAACAACAAAGGCAAATTAATCGAGAATAAATATCCAATGATACAAACAGGCCTCTGGAAAAATAAGGTTTACAACAGCCATAATTGGGTTCATAATACAATAGGGTTCCCACATCGAAGAAAACCCAACAATAACAAATGGAAAGATAAACAATTTCATAGGGTTTCAAGTTTAAAACAACATAATTAGCAACACATTTAATTCTATCACACAATCTCTATCCCCATAATGAAATCTGTGAAATAAAAATCAATGATAAATAATTTCACCTTTTTAATAATCAATATAACTATAATTTCCTTTTGCCAAAATAAAACAATCTAATATTGTGCTTATCTATTTTCATTTAACCAACCCATTAAAATTCCTAATTTTTACAATCACAGAAAAGAATTCAATATATCTTTTGTTTTTATAAATATATATAGATATATATAAATATTTGAATATATACACATGTATATATAACAACATACAATCACACACACACACACACACACACACACACATATATATAGTATTATATATATATAAAATATTATATATATGTACAATATTTATACCTATATTTCTCTGATATTTTTATACAATTTAACATTTAGATATATATATATATATAAACTGACTAATAGAATAATTAAAAAAAATGAACATTAAAAAAAAAAACCGGCAGATTCTTTTTTTCTAGGGTCATGTGGCCGACGCAGTACAGACTGCACACAACAGTCATGGAGACTGTTGCACATGACAATCTTTATGGTTGTCGCATACAGTAGTCTTCAAGACTACTTTTTGGTAGTTATATGACTGCAACATGGTATAGGGGGGCTACGGCCAGTGTCATCCCTCCCCAACAACTTGAAAAAAAAATTATATATTTTTTTAAAAAAACAAACATTTCAATAGCGCTAATTTTCCAAGGTTCGGCCAAAAATTTAATACAGACGGTCAGAATGAATATAAAATTTGAATTACATAAAATTAATTAAATATATATATACACTATATATATATATGTATATATATATATATGTATATATATATTTATGTAAATATATATATGTATATATATATATATGTATATATATATATTTTTTGTTTTTTTGTTTTTTTTCAAAAAAACTTTTATTACAGAGGGAGATTTATTTTCCATAATAGAATTTTAAAGAAATCTAGAACAAGTTATGAAATTCAATTATGGATTTTTCTTTTTATAGCCAAATTGAATAAAAACACAGAACATTTCAGAAAACAAATTTAATTTTCTTGATAAGTTTTCTATTCAATACATTGTAAATACCAAAAGTTTTCTTTTTCTTTTACAAAATAATATATCTATTTTGTTTTTATTTTTCTTTTCAATCAGAAAACTAAAGACGAAGTAATGGGAACCTGGAGTCCTGCGCTACTGAAAATATGATGAAGCTTAAGTTGATCCAAACAGCCTTTCGTAGAGCTCTCGTTCCTGCCTTCAACTTCTTCAGTCAATTCCCTTGCTCAATATTCCAATCTAATATTCAATTATAAAGAACCTCCCTAGTACAATGAAATAAAATGAAATAATTTCCCAGAAAACCCCAGAAGATCCAATATTTCAGAACTATTATTTATGTGCAACTTTTTTCCCAATTTTCCCGTGAATGAAAAATCTCTCAAATTTGCAATTAAATAAAATATATCTCTTCTTTTTCGAAAGCTCTAAAAATCCTAATTAAAAGAAATTTTCTACTTTTAATTCCAGCTTTTTTAGCCAACACTCAACTCTCATTCATCCTTTTATCTTTTTATTTTCTTTTATTGATTATTTTCCATTTAACAATACTTTCTGCTTTAATTTTGATTTTGCAAGCTTTACTTGCAATTCACACAATTTCATTTATTTAATTACTTTATTTCATAATTATCTTCAACAATCTAATTTAATTAAATTAACAAATACAAACCAAAGCATAGAAAAATAATAAGTCCGAGGGGTATTACATTTTGGCCCATCATGATCTTGCACATACCCAGGCTGATTGAAAAACATCTATAACTTTCAAATGGTAACACATTTTTTCAATTTGAAACATGTGTCACATTCTATGCTTCGCATACTATGGGATTTTTAAAAAATGAATTTCATGAAGTTTGACAAAGTTAAGGTGGTTAGACATACGAGTTTTTATATTTTTTAAAAGTTGTAATAAAAATTTCATAATTAATTATTTACTTGGAAAAAAATTGAAAAAAAATATGCATCACATAGGGACATGAGTCCTCTACTTATATCTGAAATCTTATAAAAAAATGTTATCATTTGATTGTGGTTAGGGTGGTTAGACAAACACCTATTTCTTATTTTTTCCCTAAAATTTAAGTGCTACTGCATTGAAATTTCAAATTTTTACCAAATATTTTTTTTAAAATAAAATAAACCTAGTAGTTTAAAAACTAAATTTAATTTGCTACAAATTCTATTCAAGATTACATATTTTTGAAATAATATAGATAACTTATTCAAATTTTTATGTCAAGTTTCCTAACTCTGAATTTCCTGAATTTTTTGCCACTTAAGGGCATTTTTTTCCATGATGATCCTACACATACCCAAATAGAAGATGATCCAATGCCTACAAGAAACTATTCTCCCCTTAGGAAGAAAAAATTCCTCCATGTGATGAAGAAGCCACTCCATGTCCAACTAAAAACAAGAAGGAAATCTCCAAATAGAATAGTCCACTAGATAAAAAAAACCAAGAAATGTAATGAATCAAGTGAAAGTGAAGGCTCAACAATGTCAACCTCCAATGAAAATCTAGATGTATCAACTTCCATGCTGAAACTGTCATCAGAGAGGAGAGAAATCCCCTCAAGTATATCTCCCAAACCTACAATATGAGACTCCACAAACAAATCCGATATTCCTAGCAAATACTCATCCAATAAAACAAGATCTAAGTGATAAAAAATATCTTGTTGTGTTAAAGGATCAACCTTTGAGGAAATAGGATATGTATCAACATGATTCTAAAGAACTCTAAATTTTAGATGGCCAATCTGTCTGGAGGGATTTCTATCAACACTAGCAAGAGGGGTGCAAGGAACATAGTCATCATCATCAACAAAATGAGAGAAGGTATACAAACGAGACTCATGATCAACTTTACCAACTGCAATGACTTTCCAGTATTAGCCTCTCTAATGAAAATAGAATCTGTAGTGAACTCTACAGTCTTCAGTACCTCACCATGAGTGATCTGATAGATGGAATGAAGATTTGTGTGCAACTCAGGTTACATAGTACATCCCTGAAACATACATAACCTATCTCAACATTTCCTACCCCCACAACATCTAAAAGCTTAGTATCTCCCAACAAAATCTTGGAAGTGTCAGTAGGATGAAGACCCAAAAAAGGATAGTGAGAATAACCCATGTGGTGAGATGCCCCTGAGCCTAAAAACCATCTATCATGACCAGAATGAACTACAAAAGTAACCTGTACATGTCCTTTACCCATGTAGTTTTGTATCTTCTTTTCCACTTCCAAATCCAATGCATTCCCTAACTATGTAGGATTGGATGTAGATGGAGATGGAGATGTAGAGGTTGTAGAAGGAGTCATAGATGAGGTAAATTGAATATCATTTTTCTTAAGAAGATGTGATAGCTCATCAATCTTCTTCATATAAAAATGATTTCCATCATGCCTTTTATTCTTACAATATACAGAACTGAATTTCTCCTTCTTAGGTTTGTCCTCTTTTGAAGAGGCTAGGAAGTGTCATTTGACTTTGTCTTAGGTTTAAATTTCTTCTTCCCTTTTCTCTTAGATTCTTGTGCAACCAATGCATGATTTTTAGGGAACCCCTCTAACTAGACAAGTTTGGCTTGCTCCTTTGTCAACCGGTCACAAAAAGTCTTGAAAGAAGGCATTTGGAATGTGTTTCCCAAAGCGTCCATTATGGAATAGAAGGTAGAAGAAAATACTGCAAGTGGGCCTCTTAGCTTAGACAAAATAAAAAATATGGACTTCTTATTAGTTTTTCCCTTCCCACATCCCTCCAATTGTGACCTTATAGATTTGAACCTGACTAGAAAGTCATCAATGGAAAAAAATGCATTAGGGATAAGAGAGCTCAATTTAGCCTCTAATTGCAAGGCACAAAACTCATTAACTTGACTAAATAGGTTATGTAACTTATCCCATATATCCTTAGGGTTATCACATTCATCAATATGAAAATAAAGGAGACTATCAGAAACATTCACTTTTATCAAACCCATAGCTTCATCACACTTATTTATATGGGAAAATATTTCATATTCAAGGGGTGTGTGAGCTCAGCTATTTAGGACTATTGCGAGTCCATTTCATATTTTATTCCTTGTGTGGTGTATGACCACTTCATGCAGTATAAAAATAGTGTTTTTGCTCCTTCCTCACAGGTTGGTATTTCCTTCAAGAATTCTTGAACTTTGGTATGTGCATATGCACATTTCTCTTTGATATCCATCACCTTCTTCTTCGTAAGCCTTATTTCAACCTCTATTTCAACTTGTCCTTTCAATCCAGTGGCATATTCCTTAAAAGAAAAAATCAAAAATTTGAAATTTTCCACAACAGATAAAGATGTATCAACATTAGTTCTTGGTGTGATCTCTTTTAATCCCTTTGCAACTTCATCCATTAACTCACTAATCTTTTGATATGTTTCAATGATTTCTTTTCTTGTTGATGCATTAAACACATCATGAAGTTGTAGCTTGTGTATAAGAGATATCTTATCTAAATCAACAATGCCCTATTGCATGGGAAACTACAACAATTGAGAAGAAACAACTAGATGAAACTTTAACTATTTAGACAATAAAATTTTTAAATGATTATTGGAGAAGGATTCACCAGAGGGCTTAGGTAAATACTAAGACTTCTCTGCTTCTTCATTCTTTCAGGTATCATAATCTTCTTCTTCCTTTGTTTCTTCTTCTTCTTCACCGAAGATCTTATCTTTCTCTTTGTCTTCATCTTTTTATTCATCTCCTTCATCCTTATCCTTCACTCCTCTCCTATTATCTTCAATTTTATCTCCTTCTCCTTCCTTCTCAACCTCATTCTCTCTTTCTTGATTCTCTTAATTCTCATGCCTTTTCTCATCAATAGTATCATTATTTTCACCTTCACCTGTGTTATGTTCTATATCTACCAAAGGAATAAATGTTTTTGGATTTCCTTGATATGCAGTATCATGTGTCATTGGAGGAATAGGAGTGTCATCCTTTGTGTTTACCTCTCTGGTCACAATAACATTCTCATCTTCAACATTTTCTTGCATTTGTTCATCTATATCCAGAGGAGTATAATCTAGATCTTCTTTTGTATCAGTAACTCTAATGTTTTCATTTATCAGATCTTGATATTTTCTAAAAGAGGCAATGAGAATCATGCCAAAATTTTGTGCCATATCAATAATATTTTCCTCTATTTTCTTTTACATTCTCTCAAATTGATCCTATTCTCTTCCCATCAAAAGTTTGACCCTTTTTTTTTTTTGAATTCTTCACTAAGGACTTCGTCCAATGTGTCCTTATCAATATCAGATAGGGAGAATCCTATTTTCTCCACAACATATAGTCTAATCTTCTCTTCCTTTTCTTTGTCCTCTTTTATTCTCTCCTTTAATATGTTCCACACATCATTTGGAACCTTCATCCTAATTTTCTCCATTTCTACTTGAATAAACAAAATGTAAATGACGATTGTCTCTGTTATGGTGGCTTTGTCCACGTCATTTGCATTTTTGTAAAAGGCTGCTATTTCTCCTAGCATCTCATGATGAAAAATATCTTTGAACAATGATTCCAACTACATTAGACTGTGTTGTCTCTTCATAGTTTTCATCTTTTTCTTCTTCGGTTCAATTGTTTCTAATTTCTTTTTCTTCCCTTCCTTCATCCACTTATGCATATATATCTAGAAGGCTTGCTTTTCCTTCTCAATATCTTCTTCTTCTAAGGTATCATAAATATCTATTCTCTATTTATTTGCACGAGTTCTTTTCAAGATCAATGGGGCATCTTCATTCTCTTCTTCTTCTTTGGATATTACACTCATGTTATTTTCTCTTTTAGATTTTTCTTTTCTTCTTTTTGATGTAGTGGCAGTAGGGGTTTTCAGAGTAGCTTTCTTTCTATTTTCAATCCTTGTGGCCTCCTTCACCTAAAGGTCCTATAATACCAAAGCACTAGTCTCCATTCTCTTGGTTCTTCTAGTGGTAGAAACTAATCAGAGTGTTGTTAAGAACTAGGGGGAATGGTGGAAGTAATTCTTCTAGATATTCTTTTTCTAGAGGACCCACTTGATATTATCACTTCTCCCTCTACTTTTTCTCTTAACACTTGTATTTTTTCTTTTGTGAATCCCTTTTCCTCGAGATGGTCATGTACAATTTTTTCCACCTTCCTCCTTATTTCACACTTTTTTAGTTCTATATGTACTTCAAAGGATTTCTCCTCATACATTCCATATCTTTTTCTGAGTAGTGTCCTTAGGAATCTTCAATAATATATCAGCATAACCATCTACTTTAGTTTCATTAATCTCATATCCAAGTTGTATAATCCATACTACCCTAGGTTCCACATCTTTAATAATGCATTCATCAATTTTGACCAAAAATGTGATATCATCTCGATATTTTTCCAATATAAGTTAGGGATCCTCTCCCTATCATGCATTATCTTTTGGAATACTACAAAGAATGCAATAAGTGCTCCATATTGAGATTACATGTCACCAATGTTGTTTATATTTTTAAATATTTGATAGGATATAGGTCTAATTTTATTCCATATAACATTGCTTCTTCCTAGAAGCTCCCTCAGAAAGTAAAACAACAAACAGACTACCAAAGAACCAAACTTGAAGGGGTATTTCTTCTCTTTAGTTTTCTTCAAGTTGTCAATTTTTTTTCAAAGAAACTCACATAAATCATAGTCATTTCCCTTTTCCATCATTTTCATAGGCTACATGAATTATTGTGGCTAACACATAATTCTCTCTATTCGTGTAGTATATATTATATTGTATAACCATAGTTGCATACCTTACTAGAAGATTCTATATAGTGTTCACAGTGAGAGCCCTTTGATCAAATATGGCTCTAATTAATTGCATCACATGCTTGTTCTTTAAAGATTTCAATACAGGTACAGGTTTGATGTAGCAAAGTCCAATAATCACCCTCATGACTTTATTAGATATCAAACTAGGCATGTTTGTCCACATGAATTTTTCATTCACTCTACTTAATGCCATTCTCACATACTTAATTATATCATCATACATGAAGCATGGAAATAATTGCCAGATATCTAATTTCTTCTTCACTAGGTTTTCATACTCAGGTTTGTTGTTGAAATCATCTCCAATAAATTGATCTATCCACATGTCTATAAATTTTGTATGATTGTACTCTTCCATTTTCCTGTGGATGTATGCCCTAATATTCTTTGTGGGAAAATCCCTATATAAAATGCTCGAAAAATCTCTAAGTGGGTCGTTCTCAAACACTTTCATGGGGTATTTCTTGAATTAGATCTGGGTTTCTCACTCAAATTTCCTACTATAGGTGTTTCCATCTCTATTGAATTCAAATTATTTTAAAAAAAACTCTATTTCAGCTTTGGACTGAACCATAGATTTTAGGGGTGTGAAATGCTAACTCTCTTTTGCTCAATTAGGGTCTTTCACCTAAATGAAAGAGATAGATACCACACCACAAATCTAGGTGGTCCACTCAAACTAAGGAATGTATGATGAAATTATGACTAAATTTAATAATATAAATGCAGATAATTGATAAAATTGATTGAATATGAAAGCAAAACTAATGAAATATGCAGAAATGAACTAGAAATGAATGTAAATTGCAACAAAAATGGATGAAACTGAAAATGTGAACTTGAGATCTTGATGGAGACTAGAAATGACCTATGAAATTCCATTGATCCTAATTTTTAGGCCTATTGAGACTCATTCACCATTCTGGGTGAATTAGTCCCAAATATGGGAAACTGTTCCAGAACCCGTTTCAGACAAATGGGTATCCAAAAATGCAAAAAACCAAAATCAGGCCTAGAAGTGGGACTCATTTTCCACCCATGGTGAATGAGTCCACTTTTTAATTTTTGGAGATTCAAAGGTGGAAACAAAGCCTTGGGTTTGCACTTTCTGCTTCTTTAAGTGTCTAGTTCTAAAACTATCAGATTTGGGCGAGAAGGTGACTTTTTGATGATATTTTTCCTTAGCTAATCAAGAGAAGACTTAAACAACTTTCCAAATTGATTCTTAATGGTTTTCAAGCTTCCAAGATTCCTAAATATGCAAACACACAAGAAAAGAAGGAGAAATTTTGAATGTTAGGGCATGTGGGTTTGCCTTGGTTAAACTCCTTTGTAGGTAATTAAACCAAAATGATGAAAGAATGTAATGAAGCATGCAATAATGAAGTTAGTACCTTTCCATGATGTTTTATCTTGAATTTTTCCATCAATGGAGGAAGATTCTACGCTTGAATGTCTTTGGAAGATTTCTTGATAATGTACAGTGATAAAACCCAAACTTGCTTGACTTAATAGAGAAGATAGATGATGAATGAATTATAAGAGATGTGTGAATGAGTTAAGAGATGTAAATTATGGTTTAGAGACATGGTTTTATAGGAAATTCACCTTATTTTCTTGTTAATTAGATCCCTAAGGCTGACATGAAGAAAAACAAAACTTAAATTCCAAATTTTCCTGCTCTAAAGTAAAAAATGGTCCAAATATGACTCATTCGCCACCTTGGGAAAATCAGTCCCACCTGGTAGGGACTGATTTGCCATAGATGGAGAATTAGTCCCACAGGGTCCCATTTTCCAGTTGGGTTGTTGAGGAATGACGAATTCTAGTTTATATGGTGACTTAGTCAGTTATTTGATCAAATATTTCCTCAGGATGCACAATATGGGGTAATATGGGCCTATTAATGATGATGTGAATGTCAATTAGGGATTGGGACACAAAAAATGTGAAAGTGTGATTAAATACTCTTTACAACACTAAAATGAGGTCTACACAACCTAGAAAGGCACAAGAACCAATGTGAATGTGTATAACACATTACAACACTAGATTAAAATTAAGTTCAATTAAAAAGCCTTCTAGATAATGAAATTAAATACATTTATAATGTTGAATTAAGGGAGAATGGGTTTACTAAGTATAGAAAAGCATGAAATTATTTTACAACACTTTACAAGACATTGTTAAATGCATTTGAAAGGGTCCAAGACCTAGTTTGGATGTGTAAAACACCTCACAACATTGAATCAAGGCCTTCTTAAGTCCAATTTATCATCAATTATTCCCTAAATCAAGCAAGTTTCCTTTTTTCTATGGCACATTTAGCCACCACTTAAGTGAGAGAATGAACTTACTTCAAACTCACTAAAGTAGACATTCAAGAGAGATCTGAGTGTACAAATGCATATGACAAAGAATGACATAGATCAAGAAGGAAATCAGGCCCCCAAGATCAAGATCCTAAGTCAAACCATCAAGATACGCAATCATGCAATGGAAAGAACTAAAGGAAAGAAAAACAAGGTGGAAAGGATGCACTCACTCTTGGGCCAAAGAAATTTAGTTCATCTATGGGATGAGTTGTCTCGAAGAATTGATTTGAAAAAAAATAGGTGAATCAAGCTTCGACTATTTGTCCAACACGTTATGGATAAGATCTAGGTTGTCTTTCTGAAAATGCATACTCACCCTGAGGCGACGAAACTCTTGGTTGTATGTTGGGTGAGAATTCCTAAGAGATGAGACACATACGACTGATATATGCTCACACACACGTAGGTGGCTATGGGGAAATTCGTGCCTTGGAATGGGCTTCCTGCTCAACCTTACCAAATTTATACTTCCTGATAACTTTAATAAGGCACCAAAAAATGATCTTCAAGCTCTATGAGGTAAGCAAAACTTTGTATGCTTAACACTAAAAGGCATTGTAAATGAAAAATGGTGTAGCATTTGTTCAAAGGGATTTTTCTTAGTTCATGCAATGTCTCATCTTAGGGAACATCACGCTTAAAGTCTCTAGGAGAGGAAAAATTAAAATGGTCTTATATTGTTTCCAAGAGAGGAAAAGTGTAATGTCTCATCCTGGGAAACATTGTACCTAATGTTTCCAAGAGAGGAAATCACAAGAAAAATAAAATCACACAATGAAATGTAAGTGGTGATGTATGCCCCCACTATAAAGTGATTGTGAACACCAGTACTGTGAGCAATTTCCTTAAAGTAGAAGAGAAAGATGAAGACATGAGAGCTTACACAAAAAGCCCTATGCCAACTCATATGTTTCCTATAAGCTACGTCACAAAAAAGGTAGTATGTCACATGTGAGCCAACTTAAGGCATGTCGTTCACTTCCCAAGCTTGCTCTTATATGTTCATTAAAAGTTAACGACTAGCCAAAAGAGTCAACGACAAGTGACATATGAGGAAAAGGCTACTAAACCCCTTTCCCCCACTGAGTGTAGGACAAAGGTGAGCTGAAATGATTGATTAAATGTAGGGGAGAGTGAAAATCGAAATCAATTAGAGTAAGTAGTTGCCCCCACAAAAGGAAGAATACCAAACTCCTAAAAATGTTGGATTTTACGACTCAAAACCTTACATTCATTAGTGGAATGGCCATGAACTCTGTGATATGCAAAAAATGAGGTCTTGTAATAGCATTTATTTCAAGTTCATGGAGGGAGAGATATCAAGTAATCTTGGAGGAGTCTTGACAAGATACCCTCTTGATCAATGGGAGAAGTAGTTTCTATTGTTGGTGGCAAAGAGATGTCTTGCTTAGTACAGGATGTCATACCTATGCAAGGTTCTTTAGATTGCAATATTATGTTCTCACTCTTATAGGAAGAGAGAAAATCTATCGAATACAAATCTTTAGTGTTATCTGAGGTGACATTGATGTTAAGCAAAGAGTTATTTGTGTGGTTTGGTTCAGGAGAAATATTAAGACCAGTAGTGTTGATCAGCTTAGGATTTACTACTATTAAGGTTGTTCTAGAAGGATGTTTTGTGATAGTATTGATGTTAAGGGATGGCTTGTTTATCTCAATCAAAGGACAATAACCAAGACCATGAGTTGTTTTTTCTGTGATAGGGTCTATAGGGTTGTGGATACCTTGTTCATGAGAACCACATCCTTTTCCACTATAGCCAAGTTGTTTCATAACCTCGTACCCTTTTCCATAAAGCCTTTTCATTGCTTTTGGATCAGGTGGAAGTTGGTGATAATCCCCGTCAAAGGTGGTTGTGTAGTTTACTTCTTTGTCTAAAGTGGTTGAGGCGGATTCTTTCGAAAGGTCGTCTGAATTTTTTGTTGAAATTATTGTTGTTTCTTTTCCCTTATTTGAATCCTTTTGGATGATTTTGTATAGCCATGAAGTCATGTTCAAAATCCAAGGAACCCCAATCATCTTCTAATAGCATCATGACTTGTTAAATATGTTGTTGTTTTTCTTTTTGTTGAATGTATTCCACTTGTGTGGTTGATGTTGATGTGTTCAAGGGATTTTCTTTGGTTTTTTCAAGTTGTAAAACACTATAAGGCTTAGGATAAACATAGAGTGTGCACACTTTGTTGTTGTAGATGTATTTCATTTTTTGATGAAGAGTAGAGGGCACCCCATTCATTGCATCAATCCACAATCTGCCTAGGATAAGATTACATGAAATTTTATAAGGAATTTAACATGGTTTGGTGTATTCAATGTGGCCACTCCAACTATAAGAGGTATAATGATTACCTTGAGTGGTTTCTTTTCGACATTGTCAAATCCTTGAATAGATAAAGAATCAGGTTGAATGTTTGATTGATCAATGCCAAGCCTACCTATAAGGTTCACACTACACACATTAAGGGCAGAACTAGTATCTACAAGAGTTCTCTTTATCCCCTTTCATTGGTATTGTGCTATGATCATGAAAGGATCATTTTGTTTTTGCACATCCAAAGAGGGGAGTTCACTTTGGTGGAAAACAATGTCATTGTTTAGTCCATGAATGATGGCTGCTATGTCATTTGGTTGCACATTAGAAGGGACAAGAACTTGTAAGGTTGTTTGGATCATGTTATGAAAGTGAGGGGAGGCTTGAATAAGTTCCCACAATGATATCTTAGTAGGAGTATTCTTAAACTGCTTGACAAGATCATACTCCTTGTGACCTAGAAAGAAAGGGTTAGGTGGGATAGGATTAGGCAATGGTAATGCTGTTGCGGTTGGTTTTGGTGGTTGCGGATTGTTTCAAGTGGTATACATATGAGAAATGGTATTATGACTCAGTTAATGTGAAACATTATTCTGAGGAGGGTAAAGGATAAGTTCAGGTTTATTTTGAGTTTGTTGTTTGTGTGAAGGTGGGTAGAGAATTAGAGGGTTATTAGGATGTCCCACTAGGTATGCATGAGGTCCATTGATCGAGGGGGATCTAAGGGACACTTGCACATTCATAACCTCGGCGGTATTGGTTTGATGTATCTCTAATAGAGGGAAATCAATAATCATTTTTTTTATTTAAGGAAGACACATTATTATTGTTGCCACTTTCTGGCACCATGATAGTATCCCTAGGAGGAGAGTTTTTTGGAGAACTATGAATCAAATTTTCTTGACATTCATGGATTGGTTCTTTGAAAATAACTTTTCTGCAAGTAGGGGAATGCTCAATTGTTGGATTTTCTTATTTATTGATAGTGGGGAGAGTAGGGGAAGACTCTATTTGATTGTCATGTTTCGGTAAGGTCTCATTCATTTTTCTGCATATTATCCACCCTACTAGGAGAGCTTATAATATGGTCATCCAAGTTTGAAATTTGTAAAGGAGCTACATCACAAGTGGGGGAGGTATCAAGATAAGGACCACTATGATTTTCAAATAGATTATCCCAAATGGGAGGAGCATTAAGGAAGGGAGGATCAAGAGTTTCATGATTCTTAATAGGGGTATCTTCTAACACCAACCTATCCTCATGGCATCAAGAAGGGATATTAGAAGAAGGATCATTTTGCTTGTCATGGTTATGAAGAGTAGGTAAGGTGATGGTTAGAACTGTTTCTATGGTTTCATCCTCTCTTTTTTTAATGTCTTCCAAAGGGGAATGAAGAGAGAGACAATCAAGACCCTCAACACTTGTATCTTCTTCCACTAAGATACCTTATGGGTGTTATGATTGTCTACACAACCATTCTCAACAATGGGTAATGTAATATTAAGGATCGTATCAATGGTTTGATTATGTTTCTTAATGACTTCATCGTTGTAATCAAAATTGAACTCATAAGAGGGGATGTTGTATTTATGTAATCCACTATAAATGAAATCAAAGCCACATCTTTTGAAAGAAAACATGCTATGATGAAAAGGGAAAGAAAGAGCAATGTAATGACTTAAAATGAAATGCAATTTTTAGATATGCAATAAGGGAATTTTCTGATTACACTATGCAACAATCTGAAAGATGAAATGCTGGAAATGAAAATGTGAATTTAAAAAGTGCCTAAAATGAGCTCATGTAAATTAGATCTAATGAAATACATGGTATAGAAACTCAGCTAACTAATATAGGTAGGTAATGGCACCAAATAGAAGCTGAAAATTAGGGTTTTCAGATCTGTAAAAGGAAATTTCAGGGGTGAAAAGGGTATGATTCGCCCAGGGTGCAGACTAAGTCCTAGTGTGGGTTGTTGTCAAAATTTTCAAAAAACTTCTGAGTGAGTTTGATTTTTTATGAGTTCTATGATGCAAAGCTAAGTTAAAAATGCAAAATTTTAGAAATTTTCAATGATTAAAGATGCAAAAATTCAACTTATTATGCACTTTCACTAATGCAAAATTTGAAACCCTAGAATGCAACTTAACGAATGCAACATGCAATGAAAGATAATTCTAGGAGAATGACGGACTCAAAATCAGAAAAGAAAGTATTTGAAAAAGTAGGTTCACCAAAATGAATTATAAATTTTAGGTGTGTGAAATGCTAACTCTCTTTTGCATTAGGGTCTTTCACCTAAAGGAAAGACATAGATCCCACACCACAAATCTAGGCGGTTCACTCAAACTAAGGAATATATGATGTAAGTATGACTAAATGTAATGATCTAAATGTAGCTAATTGATAAAATTGATTGAATATAAAATCAAAACTAATGAAATATACAATGTTTGAAAACATAATGTGATATGCATAAATGAACTAGAATTGAATGTAAATTGCAATAGAAATGGATGAAACTAAAAGTGTGCACCTGAGTTCTTGATGGAGACTGGAAATGACTTATGAAATACTACTAATCCTAATTTTAGGCCTAGTGAGACACATTTTCCATTCTGGGTGAATTAGTCCTAGATATGGGAAACTATCCTGGAACATGTTTAAGACAAATTGGTATCCAAAAATGCAGAAAACCAAAATCAAGCCTGGAAATGGGACTCATTCACCACCCATGGTGAATGAGTCCACTTTTGAATTTATGAATATTCAAAGGTGGAAATAGGAGCCTTCGGTCTGCACTTTCTACTTCTTCGAGTGTCTAGTTCTAAAACTATCAGATTTAGGCCTAAAGGTGACTTTTTTTATATATTTTGACTTAGCTAATCAAGAGAAGACTTAAAAAAAATTGCAACTTGATTCTTAATGTTTTCCAATCTTCAAAGATGCCTAAATCTATAAACACACAAGACAAGAAAGAGAAATGTTGAATGTTAGAGCATTGGCATTTGCCTTTGTCAAACCTCTTTGTAGGTAACTAAACCAAAATGATGAAAGAATGTAATGAAGCATGCAATAATGAAATTAGTACCTTGCAAAGATGTTTGATCTTGAATTTTTGTAGCAATGGAGGAAGATTCTTCCATTGAATGTCTTTGGAAGCATTCTTGATGACCTAGAGTGATAAAACCCTAACTTGCTTGACTTAATAGAGAAGATAGATGATGAATGAATGATAAGAGATGTGTGAATGAATTAAGAGATGTAAATTAGGGTTTAGAGACCTTTTTTTATTGGAAATTTACCTTATTTTCCCATTGATTGGATCCCTAAGGCTGACATGAAGGAAAACAAAACTTAAATTCCAAAATTTCCCACTCAAAAGTCAAAAATGGTCCAAATAGGACTCATTCGCCACCTTGGGCGAATCAGTCCCATGTGGTAGGGATTGATTCGCCACAGATGCCAAATTAGTCCCAGAGGCGCCCATTTGCTAGCTAGGTTGTTGGGGAATGAGGAATTCTAGTTTATATGATGACTTAGTTGGCTATTTGATCAAATATTACCTTAGGATGCACAATATGGGGTAATAGGGGCCTATTAATGATTATGTAAATGTCAATTAGGGTTTGGGACAAAGAATTCAATGTGAAAGTGTGGTTAAATACTCTTTACAACACTAAAATGAGGTCCACACAGTCTAGAAAGGCACAAGAACTAATGTGAAAGTGTGATTAAATACTCTTTACAACACTAAAATGAGGTCCACACAGTCTAGAAAGGCACAAGAGCCAATGTGAATATGTAAAACACATTACAACACTAGATTAAAGTTAAGTTCAATTCACAAGCCTTCTAGATAATGCAATTAAATACATTTTATAATGTTGAATTAAGGGAGAATGGGTTTTTTTATGTCTAGAAAAGCATGAATTTCTTTTACAACACTTTACAACACCTTTACAAGACATTGTTAAATGCATTTGAAAGGGTCCAAGACCTAGTGTGGATGTGTAAAACACCTCGCAACACTAAATCAAGGCCTCCTTAAGTCCTATTTATCATCAATTATTCCCTAAATCAAGCAAGTTACCTTTTTTGTATGGTAAATACCCTTTTCTTGCTCCAAATGCATAAAGTGAATGAAGTAAAAAAATCATAGGTATATAACCCTTTGAATCTTCCCTAATTTATATTTAATACAACAAAAAATAAAGTTGGTAAAACCTTCTCTATGCAAGAGTAAACCCTAAATCACTTCACAAATCTCTATAATTGCATATTTTCTTCCAGACTCTTCCCCAAAAGATCCATAATGTCCATATCCATCTCATATCTTCATGCCAATCCATGAAATCTCATATTGATAGGAGGTTATTGTTGAACAAGACAACTGAGAAGCGTGGGTGAATTAGTTGTAACAATTTTATCCTTGAAAATATTTCACCAAAGATTAAATATATTATCATTCACAAATCCTTTACTCTATTAATATGATTAATCATTGAGTGTAAATTCAAAAACTAAAATAAGTAACACCATGCACATAATAACACTAGATTTAGGTGGAAAACCCAATAAGGGAAAAACCATGGTGAGGATTTTCTCACAATATAGAGAATATCAAATTGAATACAAAGGATCATTGCCAAAATAGGACTTACTATCCAAAACAAGACTCACTTTCAAACAAGGTTTTACCACCCAAAGGGCTCACTACCACAAAATTACAAAGAATATAGAAGAGATTTGTTATAGACAAAAAAAATTCTCAATGCAACAAAGATTTCCACCATAATTTGCTCACACAATTGCAGATATGCTTGAATGATAGAGTACACCTTCAGCTCACTACCTCCAGAAACTCAACAATTAGATTTCACATTGATATGCTCAAACTCGCATCACACACACACAAACTATTTAAAATCCATCTTTCTTGTATTCATCTTTCACATACATCTCAACTTGTATCTATATTGTCTTCAACTTTGAAAATCATCCAAAGTCGTCCACACACCTTTTGTATTTGCAAATTTAAATTAGCTTGATGAAAAAAAATTCTATGGTGGAATTAGAATGAGGACAACCAAAACAAACACTTAATGAGAACTAAAAAAAAATTCCCAACATGACTCAACACGCTTCCATAAACTTTGTAAGTAGTGTTTAACACAAGGTTGGCCAATACCAATGTAAAACACATAAATCAATTAAGCACATGCTACCTTAACAAGATCCAATCTCTCTAGATAAATAGATTAACTTGAACACAACCTCATCCACTTATCCTGAGAATTGCAAGTCATAAAACTTGAACAAGAAGAAATATGGAGCAACTACATTTCTCCAAGACCTCAACAAGATACATAGAAAAACACATTTCACAACTAGTGAACATAACTCATAATGTAAAATGATCCAGAAACCCAAAATATGGATATAGAAACTTCCTACAACCATGAACAATACCTCATATCCTCACTAGATAGCAAAAAATTTCAAAGAAAAACCCGAACAATATTGTTGACATATAAAAATAATAACCATCAATCATGACGTCAATGATAACAACAACAAATTGACAACCATTTAACTAGTTTACATCATTGAAAAGACCTTGATACTTGCAACAATCTCCCCCTTTGTCATTGATGGCAACACATGATGTGAAAAAACATCAAAGAAAACACAACTCTGAACCATCAATCTCTAGAAATGATTTCTTCCCCTTACTTTATTTTTTACATGATACTTTCGCCCCCTTTGAAATCAATGGAAAAGGAAAAATAATTTTTACATTGTTTTCCCTTTTGACATTAAGAAAATTACTAGTATTGAATACTCCCCCTTAGGAGTACACCCAAACATTTCTTCAATGACAACACATGACACTACCTACTCCCCCTTAGAGGTAGCCACCAAACATCAGTCTAGAAGAAAGATAGATTCATAAACCCACCAGATTGATGCATCTCGGTATGCATCTAGTTAAAGAAAAGAGGGGGAATAACACAACCTCTCCTAGAGATACTTAAAAGTATCTTTAGGAAGATCCTTAGTAAATATTTTAGAAACCTGGTCCTTTTTAGGTACATACTCAAGATTTACTTCATTCTCCACAAGCTTCTCTCTCAAAAAGTGATACCTTATTGATATATGCTTTGACCTTGAGTGCATCACTAGATTATTTGAAATGTTATTTGAACTTGTATTATCATAGAGGATAGAAATGGGATCATCATACCTTACTAATATTCTTCAATGGTTCTTTCATCCATAAAACTTATGTATAACAAGATGTTGCAACAATATACTCAACCTCTGCAATGGATAAGGAAACTAAATCTTGGTTTTTACTCAACCATGACACCAATCTACAACCAACAAACAATGCACCACCACTTGTACTTTTTTTGTCATCAACACAACCTTCCCAATTTGTACTTGTATAAGCACATAGTATAAAATTAGTATCTCTAGGATACCACAAGCCATAATTGAGAGTGTCATTCAAATATTTGAATATCCTCTTAATTCCTGATTGATAGGATGATTGAAAAACATCTATAACTTTCAAACGGTATCACATTTTTTGAATCCAAAACATGTGTCACATTCTATGCTTCGCATACTATAGGATTAAAAAATAAAAAATGAATTTCATGAAGTTTTGACCAAGGTGGTAGACATATGAGTTTTTATATTTTTTAAAATTTGTTATAAAAAATCATAATTAATTATTTACTTGGAAAAAAATTACAAAAAAATATGCATCACATATGAGTCCTCTACTTATATCTATCATTTTATTGTGGTTAGGGTGGTGATTTAAGTTGAAATTTCCACCCAAACCTAGTAGTTTAGATTCTATTGTTACATATTTTGAAATAATACATACCTTATTCAAATTTTACATCCTAACTTTGATTTTTCCAATTTTTGCCACTTAAGGGCCTATTTTTCCATCATGATATACCCAATGGTTCTTTCATCCATTATGTCAATCCCAGTATCTCACCACCACTAGGGTACAAGCCATAATTGAGAGTGTCATTCATATCTATGAATATCGAATTACCTATAAACTTGAGAAAAACATCTTAGAAGGTTAACAAGTTTGGTAGTAGTTTGATTACATATTTTTGAAATAATTACCTTATTCAAATTTTACATCAAGGACTGCCATAAGGATGATTACCCAATGGTGCATAAGGTATCTTTTGCAGCACTATCTCTAGGATGAGAGTTGCGAATTTCTGTGAATACCATATTTACATGAATTTCATGAAGTTTTGACCCACATATGAGTTTTATATTTTAAATTTGTTATAAAAAATCATAATTAATTATTTACTTGGAAAAAAAAAAAATATGCATCACATCGAGGCATGAGTCCTCTACTTATATCTCAAATTTTATAAAAAAATATTATCATTTTATTGTGGTTAGGTGGTCAGACACCTACTTCTTATTTTTTCCCTGAAATTTAAGTACTATTGCATTGAAATTTCAAATTTTCACCAAATAGATTTTTTAATTTTTTTAAACAAACCTAGTAGTTTATAAACTACATTCAATTTTCTACAAATTATATTCTTACATATTTTTGAAATAATACATATACCTTATTCAAATTTTTACATCAAGTTTCCTACCTCTGATTTTTCTAAATTTTTTGCCACTTAAGGGCCTATTTTTTCCATGATGATCCTGCACATACCCAATGGTTCTTTCATCCATAAAAAATATGTAAAACAATATACTCAACCTCCACAATGGATAAGGAAACTAAATTTTGGTTTTTACTCAACCACAACACCAATCTACAACCAACAAACAATACACCACCACTTGTACTTTTTTTGTCATCAACACAACCTTCCCAATTTGTACTTGTATAAGCACATAGTATAAAATCAGTATCTCTAGGATACCACAAGCCATAATCGAGAGTTCCATTCAAATATTTGAATATCCTCTTAATAGAAGCAACATGTGTTTCTTTAGGGTCTTCTTGAAATCTAGCCACAAGACAAACTGCATGCATGATATTTGGTCTAGTAGCAGTTAAATACAAGAGTCCTCCAATAGTATATCTATATTTTCTCTACTAAACCTTAGGTGAATCATCATGTTTACTCAATTTTCATCTAGTCACCATAGGAGTGCATACTAGTTTGGAACCATCCATCCCAAACTTCTTCAACTTTTATTTTACATACTTTTATTGTGAAGTAAAAATCCTTTTTTTGTTTGATTGATTTGTAGCCCAAGAAAGAAATTCATCTCACCAAACATAGATATCTCAAATTCTTTTTACATCTCTTCAAAAAACATCTTGCACATTGTTTCATTTCCTCTAAATATAATATCATCAGCATATACAACTACTACCAATATCTTGTCATTTTCAATTTTGAAATATAAATTACTATCTACCGTACCTTTATTGAAACCTTTCTTAATCAAATACCTATCCAACCTTTCATACCAAGATCTAGGAGCTTGCTTCAATCCATATAAATCCTTCTTTAATCTGTAGACCATATCCAACTGATCTAATAAATGAAATCCTTTAGGTTGTTTCATGTAGACTTCTTCTTCAAACACACCATTCAGAAATGAAAAATTTACATCCATCTAATAAACTTTAAAATCTTTATGTACAACAAATACCAAAAACATTCTAACAGCTTCAATCCTAGCCACCAGATCAAAAGTCTCCTGAAAATATATACCTTCTACTTGTGAGTAGTTCTTACACACAAGCCTTGCCTTATCTCTGACCATTTCTCCATTCTCATTCAACTAGTTTTTGAATACCCATTTTGATCCAATTATTTTTTTATATGTCGATCTAGGGACCAATTCCTAGGTTTAACTCTTCTCAAGCTGTATAAGTTCTTCCATAGCTTTCATCCAATGCTCATATTTATATGCTTCACTCACTATCTTAGGTTCAACTTTAGAAAGTAAACACATTTATTTCAGTAATAGCTTTGCTTCTTGTCAATACTCCTTTTCTCTTGTCTCCAATGATTTGAATTTTTGAATGACTCTTTTACACATATTTTGGTTTATTTGGGGACACCACCAAAGCTTCTTCTTCTTCATTCTACTTTTATTGTTCTTCCACAACTTCTTCTACTTCTTTGTAATCAAGTTCATCAGATACATATCCATCAACTTCAATTAAATTCTTTAATGCTTCATCCACCTTGACATTTGTTCTTTCTACAATCTTTCTCAGTCTTTTATTAAAGCATCTATAAGCTTTGCTTCTAGTAGAGTATCCAAGAAAGATACCCTCATCACATCTAGCATAAAACTTCCCTAAATTTTCTTCATCTCTTTTGATATAACATTTTCTTCCAAATACCTTGAAATACTTGATAGTAGGAATTCTTCCACACCATAGCTCATAGGGGGTCTTAGTACTATTAGCTTTTTCTTGAACTAGATTGAACACATAAATAGCAATGTCAATAGCTTCTCTCCAATAATCTTCTAGTAGATATGCCTCAATTATCATTGATCTAGTAGCTTCTTGAATCATTCTATTTTTTCTTTCAACAACTCCATTATGTTGAGGAGTTCTCAAAGTAGATAACCATCTTTTTATTCCATGAACTTCACAAAACATATTAAACTCATTGGAGGTGAATTCACCACCTCTGTTAGACCTCAAACATTTTATTCTCAAATTTTCTTCATTCTCAACCATAGCCTTAAATTCCTTGAATCTTTCACCTTGTAGACTTCTCATTCTCGTAGGACCACAAAGATATATATGAATCAAATCTAGTAGTCTGGTAGTAGATTGTTCCTTTCACCTAAAGCAGTTTCTAGCTTACTTTCCAAACTAACAATCCTTTCAAATAACATTAACACACTTTGTAATCCTTGGAAAATATCTCATAGATTATATAGCATTGATTCTCACTCTATTATCAAAGTTTATATGACATATCCTCTAGTGCCATAACCAACTATCATTAATCTAATTAGACTTCTTACTAGTAACAATCATTATTATAGATCCTTTCCTAATTTCACAGCTCTCATCCTTGAATACAAGATTATATCATGTACTACAAATCTATCCAACACTTAAAATATTACACCTTAAACCCTTAACATAGTAGACATCATTAGTCTTATGCTTGCCATCAAAACTGACTAAACTATCCCAAAAATCTTAGCACCAATATCATCTCAAAACTTAACTAAGCCTCCATCATATTTTTAAAGTTTAACAAACTTACTCTTATCACCAGTCATGTGATCTGAACAGACCCTATCAACAACCCAATAGTTATTTTCTTGTTTCGCATTAAGAGAAAAGATTACAGTATCTTCAACTTTCTCTGTAGCACTTTCCTTTACCTATCTTTTAGTATTAGCAGGAGTACATTAATATTTAATAGCCAAGAAAAAGCATTCATTATCATCAAAATCTCCATAATTAGACTCTTCATCATAAATATCGGGATCTTCATTCACATAATATGCTCTCTTAATCATCTTCCCTTTTTTTCTTTGCCTACTCTATTTATTCTACTTAGCTCTCTCTGGACATCTCAAAGCATAATGAACAATTCCTTCACAACTAAAACATTTGAAGGGTAATTTACCTTCATACTTACCAGAGCCCTTTTTCATTCTTCCTACAAAGATAGCTTCCACTTCATCAAAAATTTCTTTATTCAGATCTTTAGCTCTTGTAGCCCTGAAAGTAGTTTCTATCTTCGATCCATTTCTCAAGCTAGTATTTCTCATTTCAAATGATGTTATCTAGTACCCAACAACTGATCTTTAGAATAAGTTTTATAATCTACAAGTTCTTCAATAGAAGATACCTTTTCACTATATGCACTAGGGAGACTTTTGATCATCTTCTTCACTATCTTGGATTCATCCACTATTGCACCAAGTGCTCGCATTCCACCTACTAGCTCATCCACTCTCTTTACATAGGATTTAATGCTCTCATATTTAGACATATGTAGGATTTTGAATTGTGCCTCCAATTTTTGCAACTTTGCTTCTTTAGCCTTTTCATCTCCTCCATGAATCTTTTCTAATGTATCTCATACCTCTTTAGCAGTCTTTGGATTTTGGAATTTAATTAATTTTAAATGTGAAAGACTATTCTTTAGAATAAAATTTTTCTTATTGTTTGCTTCATGCGCCTTGATCTCATCAGCTATACTAGGACCATTAGTAGGAGCAATGTATGCAGTCTTATAAGCTTTCTCAACATCATATCCACAATATTCTAGATATTCATCCATCTTTGTCTTCCAGAAGGAATAATCAGTCCCATCAAACCTAAGACACTCAATAATGATCTTTCTCTCCATCCTGGACCTTCCTTAAGTGGTTAAGCTCTTCTCCAAGGAACCAAGCTCTGATACCAATTATTGAACAAGAAAATTGAAATAATTAATACCATGCACACACTATAACACCATATTTACATGGAAAACCTAATAAGGTAAAAACCATGGCAAGGATAAGCTCACAATATAGAGAATATCAAACTGTATAAAAAGGCTCACTATCAGAAATGCTTGCTACTAAAACAAGACTTACTGTCTAGAGCAGGACTCACTATCCAATAAAGGTTAAGCACCCGGAGGGCTCACTGCCACAAAATTACAAAGAAGATAGAAGATATTTGTTAAAAAGAGAAAAAAATCTCAATGCAATGGAGATCTCCACCACAATTCTCTCACACTTGTAGACATGCTTGAATGATAGAGTTCACCTTTAGCTTACTACCTCTAGAAACTTAACAATTAGATCTTGCACTGATCTGCTCAAACTTTCATCACAAACACACACACACACACACTATTTCAAATCTATCTCGTATTGATCTTGCTAACATTCATATTTCACAAAAATATCAACTTATATTTATACCATCTTCAACTTTGAAACTCATCCAAAGTTAGCCACACACCTTTTGTATTTACAAATTCAAATTAGGTTAGCGCCAAAAAATTCTATGGTGGAATTAGAATGAGGGTGACCAAAACACACACTTAATTAAGACTTAAATAAGTCCCAACATCCCTCAATATGCTTCCATAAACTTTGTAAGTAGTGTTTAACATAATTTTGACCAATACCAGTGTAAAACACATAAATCAATTAAGCACACTACCATAACATGATCCAATCTCTTCAGATAAAAAAATTAACTTGAACACAACCTCATAAACTTATCCTGAGAATCACAAGTAAAACCCAAACAAGAAGAAATCTAGTGCAACTACATTTCTCTCGGACCTCAAGAAGATACATAGAAAAGCAAAATTGAAAAATGGTGAGCATAACTCACACTATAGAATGATCCAAAAACTAAAAATATGGATATAGAAACTTCCAAAAACAATGAACAATACCTTAGATCCTCACTAGCATAGCAACAAATCCCAGAGAAAAACTCAGAGAAAACACTAAACACTTGCAACCATTATTTATTATAATTTTCTCAATATCCACGACATATACAACCAATAATCATCATTCATGCCATCAATGAGAACAATAACTAGTTGACAACTAGTTAGCTAGTTGACAACTAGTTAACTAGTTGACAACTAGTTAGCTAGTTGACAACTAGTTAACTAGTTGACATCAATGACAACACCTTCATACTTGCAATTTAGTTATGTGATTTTTTCTTATTGATCCCCCTAAGCCAATGCCTAGGTTCAATTCTCGAAGTAATTATCTGCATTGAAGGGTGGTACAGATTCATTTGTAGTCTATGATTCTTCCTTATTCTCAATCTCCTCTTTCTTTCTCCAAATATTTTCCATTTCCTTCCTTCAATCAAATCAATTTTTTTAACTGGTTCATTTCTCTTTACCGGATTATCCTTCCTTGTATTTCTTCTCCTGCAAAACCTAGCAATATGTCATGTTCTATTACAGTTGTTGCATATGACATTTATCTAAATATTATTCCTTTCATTAATTCTAAATATGCATTGATTAGCCTTTTGTCCCAATCCATAGCATGTATAACAGTAACCATTGAAAGATTGAACCATTCTACCACTATTATATGCATTCGTTGTTTGACTTCTAGATTCACTTTTTGTATGTCCAAACTTCTTGCATGTAAAGCATTGAACAGTAAAGGATGGAACATTGTGATTCATTTTGCTTCTACATTCCATTTCTCTATGTCCAAATTTATTTCAAAAATAACAAATACTATTGAAAAATGGGTACCTTTGAGCGTTTGGTTGTCTAATAGGGGGTCTTCTAGCTTTGTTTCTTTGATCTTAGAACTTTCCATTGTTGTTCTTTTCTTTAGTCTTCTCTGGTTTATTGATCTTCTTTGAATTAGGTGTTTGATTTTCTTTTGAGCTTTCTCCATTTTTCAGTCCTAAACCACCTTTGTCTTTAGATTATTTTTGACCTACAATTACCTCATCAAGCATTGTAACTTGTCTTGAATTTATCCTCATGAATTCTTTCTTTCTCTAGATCTGATCTCATATTTGCCACTTCTTGTTCAAGCCTTGTGCATTAATCAGTCTTGCTTTTTACCATTGTATTTAGACATTCCTCAATTCTTTTATTTTCTTCTACTTGCACTTTAAGTCTAGTGACATTCTTATTTTCATTTTTTAATTGTTCATTGACCTCCTTATGTCTTTCTCTGAACTTTTTGATTTGCTCTCTCAATTTTTTGATGTAGTCATTTGCTTCTTTAATATTTTCCTTCAAATCTATTTTTTCCACTTTAATTTTTTCAAGGTCTTCAAGAGAAACTTTGAGTTCTTCAACTTTTTCAAGCATACAATCTTCTTCTATGTATCTTTTAGCAAGAATCACTTTATGGAGAAATAGGAAATTTTCTATCCACATGAGTTCAATTTCCACGATCTTCCCAAAGCGGTCAAGCTTCTTCAAAGGAACCAAGATTTGATAACAATTATTGAACACTCAAAATAATGAGAGGGGGGATGAATAAGTATTCTATTAATCCATCCAATTTCCAAAGAATCCTTAATAGTTATAATGAATGAAAGCATGAACAACCCATAACACACACAACACATGAACACCTATATTTTTACGTGGAAAACCTAAAAAGGGAAAAACCACAGTGAGGATTAACTCATAATTGTTATAATTTGTTATAAGATATTATAGAAAGGCTCATTGCTAGGTGGACTCACTATCCAAGTAAACTCATCATTCATAGAGAAAAGAAAGATAGAAAGAAGTGGATTTACAACTAAGATTTGAACTGATAAAAGTGCATCTAACATATGCTAGATTAAGTTCCTTTGAAGCTCATTACAAATCTCTGCTCTTCTTTGTATTTTCATACGTTTTCTCAACACTCACAACTTAGTTGATTAACTGTGCAAAATTATGCATTATTACTTGCATTCAGATCATGTACACATAAGTTTTAATCTACACAAACTTAAATAAATGTTGTATATATACCAAACTCATTTGCAAAAATCAATTAGGTTGGCCTAATTAGATGATCCCCAAATCATACAAAATGTGCCTTATCGACACCCAATTCAAATCAAAATGCCTTCACACCCCAAACACATGCAATATAAGTCAGCATGGACCTATAATAACCCCCTCTTCCATTCACAACATATATTTGTTAGTGTATTAAGCTTAAGTTAGGGTAGTTACTACAGGTGGTTTTTTCCTATAGAGTAGTTTTCTCACCTGTTTGATATTTCTTGCCTTTAAAAGGTTGCATGATATGTAATTTACTCATCTCATTTTTATTCTCTCTTCTAGTGAAATAGTTGTACTTCTCTCTATCTTGTGAAGGTGTTTTATTGTAGATGGTGATTTTGGGAGGTGGTTGAAACCAACATGGTATCAGAGCCAACCATTCTACAATCCTTCCTTTGAGAGTTTTCATCAGAGGTTGTTTGATATCATTTATTTTTCTTTTCCAGCATTTGAAGTTATTCAAATTTCAAAATTTCCTTATTTACCTTATTTATGATAATTTTAATTTCATGTTGTTGGTGAATGCAATTGTCATTGCTAGTGTGATATTTTTCCATTGATGAGAACTTAGGCATTTTTCTACTTGGAGGTAGTGCTTTGAGACCAATGGCATGATTCTATACTGGTGGAAAACCTTTTGAAATCATGTTTTTTGCAAAGATGACACCATTTTTTTTGCATTAGAGGGAATGATTTTCATTCCCTTAAAGAGGAAATGGGGACTTTTAGGCTGAAGACACATTTGGAGACTCTCATGCCTTCCTAGGAAACTTGTGAAGGTTTGAAAGATAGAACTTGCACCCATTTAGCAGACTCACATTTCATTCACTGTATTGAAGGAACGTCACTTGTTGTTTCTTGGCACATTTTTTTGTATTGAAGGAATTTTTGGCTATGTTGCACAAGCCGTTGAGAGAGTCATCATTTTTTGCCTAAGTGGAGGCATTTTTACTCTGATTGGAGGCATTGAAATTCGTAAAGAGGGCACAATTTCTATTGAAGAGACAAAAAAATTGTGCAACACAATTTCCATTGTTAGAGGCCACAATTTTTTGAGTTGAGGGAATTTCATTGCTGTCTGGAGGCACATTTTTTTCACAGAGGATTTTTTTTCTTCACTAGAGGACAATCTTGGTATCAAATTTTATATTTTATAATTTTTTATGGGAAATATTTCATTTCGGGCATGGGTGCAGCAAAGTGGAGGTGGGTCCCCTATGTTTGAAGTTTTCTTTGTGAAGCATTATCCCACATTGGTAGTGGTGGATCATTTTTTTCTCTTTAAATATAGTTGCAATGAATTTGATTTGTGTGAGCAAGTCTCAAAAATTCAGGAGATGTTGTTGAGTTGTGAAGAGGCTCATGATTGTGTGCTTTGTGTGGAGGCTTGAAAATTGATTTGGTGCAAAAATCTACCACAATCAAATAGTAAGGTGCATAACTTTCACCCAATTTTTCTAGATTCAGTCCTAATTTCCTCAGTTATATTTTTGGGCATGTGCAGGATCATGGTATGCCAAACAGGCCCTTAAATGGCAAAAAATTCAGAAAAATCAGTGTTAGGCAACTTGACGTAAATATTTGAATAAGTTATCTATATTATTTCAAAAATATGTAACAATAGAATTTATAGAAAATTGAATGTAGTTTCTAAAATACTAGGTTTATTTATAAATAAATAAAATCTATTTGGTGAAAATTTGAAATTTCAATGCAGAGTACTTAAATTTCGTGGAAAAATAAGTAGGTGTGTTCCACACCCTAACCATAATAAAATGATAATATTTTTTTGTAATATTTTATATATAAGTAGAGGACTCATGTCCAGATGTGATGCATATTTTTGTAATTTTTTCCAAGTAAATAATTAATTATGAATTTTTATTACAACTTTTAGAAAATATAAAACTCGTCTGAATTCACCTTAAAATTCATGAAATTTAATTTTTCTTTTAATCCTATAGTATGTAAAGCATAGAATGTGACGATGTTTTGGATTCAAAAAATATGATACCGCTTTGAAAGTTATAGATGTTTTTCAATCACCTATCGATCGGACTTTAGTTGTAATTCTAATAGAAAATGAATAATAATTATTTATTAAATTCAAATTAAATCATAATTTATATTTTTGGAAAGCTGAGAATCTCCTCTAAAAACCCTTTTCGTTTCATTAATTTTGGGTGAAAAAAAAGTCAACCACATACCCTACAAATATTGCCACTTTTTGGCATACCATGATCCTGCACATACCCTTTTTGGAGATTTTTTTTTTGAAGAAGTTGCTTAGTTGATTTCTTCTTGGAGGCTTCAGTTTGGTGTATCCTTTTCCTTTTGTTGCAATGGCTAATCTTGAGTCAATTGAATTCTTAACTCCACATAATTACCATACCTATCTAAGATGAAAATGTGTAGGTTGCTTCAATCTAAGGGTATATGGTCCACTCTGAGTGATAACCAACCTACTCTTACCAGGGAGGGGGAGAGATATTTTATTTTGGCACATGTAGCCATCAATGGAAAAGGTGGATATTGTTGAAAGAGTGAAGAAGGTTTTCAATAATGTTACATCCCCTTTATCATGAACATGTTATGACAATGAAATTATGGACGTTATATTTGTAAGGAAATCTAAGTGTGGAAACAAATCTCCTAATGTCAAAACCTCAGGGACGAATGCAGAAATACTTTTAAATTTTCAATTACAGTCCAATTAAGATACACTTGAAAGAAATAACATAAACAAATAAATAATCATACACAGATGAACGCCAAATTTACGTGGGAAAACCCTTATGGGAGAAAAACCCACCACACCAAGAAAAACCCCTTTGTATTACAGTAACAGAAAGTACATACAGAGTACGGGCTTCACTCTATGATGTCAATTTCCAACAGCATTCACAATGATCAACCTTGCTATAGAATAATAAGATTACAATATCTCAGAATTACATTCATTGATCACTCATCGAACTGAACATCCAACTGTTATGAACCATCAAACTAATCACAATCTTCAATCTCTGAGTATAACCATGACGCCCCTGTCTGTCAAACTTCCTCTCACTAATGGCCACAATAGTCCAACTGCTAGCAGTTCCCATTTGACTTCTCTGATTAGTCATAGACTCACCATGTAGGACAGTCATCTTTCGGTCAAAGGCATTCAAAACGTATTCACATGTTAGTGAGACACTAACCATGTCTCCCCGATGCCGCAAAGCCAGATCGTCATTGTCGCCAAGAGTCTTCACTATCGGCAAGAATTCGAGTGTAACACTATCGGCGAGACAATCCATATCGATAAGATTTCATACCGAAGCATTTGTGTTACTCCGATAACTCTAGTCGCCATGAGTCTCCCCGACTACCACTTGACACCAACCTGTCAGCAAGAGATCAGCTCGGGCGGTAAGAGATAGAAATTGTCACAATGATCAACATGTCACAGTGATAGGTCCATTCGGCAAGACTGAAACAAGGTCTCGGTGACCAGAACTTTTCATAAGGTTTCACAACTACTAGTCAGCCAGACATAATGAAGGTCATACCGAATTTTCTCTTCGAGAGGTTTCAGCTTGTGAGATTGAGGCACATATTTCCAACAATATTAGTTGCAAGTAACTACTTTTCATGAGAATGTGACATTGTGGAAAGAATAATTTTTTATGTCATAATTTCAAATATGAATGATTTTCCTATATATGCGAGTGGTTTCCTATTCATTTGAAAATGAATCTGTTCATGAGATTATATACTTAAATATATATATAGATATATATAAACATTGAGAACTATCTAACCATAATTATTGTCAGTGGATGTAGGATTATCGAAGCCATGAGAGAAAGGGAACTATCATCAGGGAGAGGACGTGGTTAATAATGGATCAATTTTATCATCAAACCCTAAGTCAATGTATGATAGAGTATCGAAGTCATAACTTGGCCAAAAGTAATTTAATATAATTATTCTTAACAAGTCAATTTAAAATATATATCAATAATCACCTTTTAAGGAGATTGTGAATGGTTAATAAATATTAAATTAAAATATTTATTATATCTTCTTGAAAGTTAGTGAACCAAATTCTTTATATATATATCATCAGGGAGAGGACGTGGTTAATAATGGATCAATTTTATCATCAAACCCTGAGTCAATGTATGATAGAGTATCGAAGTCATAACTTGTCCAAAAGTAATTTAATATAATTATTGTTAACAAGTCAATTTAAAATATATTTATCAATAATGGCTAAGTGCAGGATCATGATGAACCAAAAAGTGGCAATATGATGGGTATTTGTAGGGTATGTGGCTGATGACTATTTCTTTACCCAAAATTGATCAAATGTAAAGGGTTTTTAAAGGGGATTCTTAGCTTTCCACCAATATAAATTATGCTTTACTTTGAATTAAATAAATAATTATTATTCATTTTCTATTTGAATTATGACTAAAGTCCTGATTGATAGGTTGATTGAAAAACATCTATAGCTTTCAAATAGTATGACATTTTTGGAATCTAAAATATGAATCACATTCAATGCTTCACATACTATAGGATTAAAAAAATAAAAATTGAATTTCATGAAGTCTAGACCAAGTTAAGGTGGTCAGACATATGTGTTTTTATATTTTTTAAAAGTTGTAATAAAAAATTATAATTAATTAATTAATTGCAAAAAAAATTACAAAAAAATATGCATCACATTCGGACATGAGTCCTCTAATTATGTCTAAAATATTATAAAAAAATATTATCATTTTATTGTGGTTAGGGTGGTCAAATAGACACCTACTTCATATTTTTTCCCTAAAATTTAAGTACTACTGCATTGAAATTTCAAATTTTCACCAAATAGATTTTTTTTCTTTTTAAAATAAACCTAGTAGTTTAGAAACTACATTCAATTTTCTACTATTCTATTCTTACATATTTTTGAAATAATATAGATAACTTATTCATGTTTTACGTCAAGTTGCCTAAGTCTAATTTTTCTATTTTTTTTTTGCCACTTAAGGGCCTATTTTTTCCATGATGATCCTACACATACCCTAATCACCTTTTAAGGAGATTGTGAATGGTTAATAAATATTAAATTAAAATATTTATTATATCTTCTTGAAAGTTAGTGAACCAAATTCTTTATATATATATATATATATATATATATATATATATATATATATATATATATATATATATATATATATATATATATATATATATATATTTGTAAGAGGATATTTAATATTAAATTAATAATAAGAGAAATTAAATGCTATCGATTTTTGAAAAACTTTATAAGGCTTAACATTGAACTAAATGAATTTAAATTAGGAAGTCGGTGTTTAGGAGATAAAACTCTTGTCCGCTTGCCATCCTTGCATATTCAAAACACCCAAGATCATGGGCAGACGAGGGAATTCTTTGCCGAATACCAGGAGTGATTTAAGGGAGTCTTCTGTCTTCTTTTGGGGGCGGGGGGTTCTTCATCTTATCTTTTCCACGATGTTCTAGAAACCTCTTCTTATCCAACATTGGAGAGAACTTTGTAATATTGGTGTTTGGTTGCAATGCTCAATTAGCTAGCTTTACTCCGTTATTAATCCATCTTCTATCATAGCTCAAATTCTTCTCTTTCTCATTGCGAATTTTTTTTTCCATAATTGTTTTCGTTAGAATTGAGCTCTTTCTTTCTTCTATCATTTCTCCACTCTAGTTGGTGTTTCCATCTGTTGTCAATCTCAATTTTTCTTCTGGGAGACTATACGTGGTGGTGTCTAGTAAATATTTGCATTTCAATTGCTCAGTCCATGGTGGCATTTAGTTCTTGAAATCACAGCTTTGTTTTCTCTTGTCTAGAAATTTGGTGGCTTTGTAGCTTGATGCATTCTATAGAGAGAAGAGCTTGAATCTTTAAAGTTTCATGTATTTATTCTCAGGCAAGTAACACATATTCATTCCTATGTATTTTAACATCGACGAAATCATCTTGTGAATGTTCTTTGAATTTAAAAATGAACTCTTCAATCTTACTTGAATATGCAAAGGTTAAGTAAATCATGTCATAAATTATTTTTAGGGGTCGAACTATAAATAATTTCTCTATGTGAGCATGAACCTTCATTATTTTTATATATTCAAAGTCTTTTAGTTTTTGATGTATTATTGAATCTGGGTTCAGTCAAACCTTTTTAGAAAAGAAACTTATTACCTAAAGAATTTAATCAGCCTAGTTAAGTGACCGAGTTTACTTTTCTTGAAATAAAAGTTGAAAAAGTAGAATTACTTGCTCAACCGAGACTTTTAGGGTGTATATATATCAATGTGAATCTTGAATTTCTCAAACTGTTCAATCTCTTCTCATATGTTTAAGCTATGTGGTTAATATATAACCTAAAATAAGAGGAAGTTTTGGTCTGAGCATTGAATCCCTTTCTCATCTGTGTTTTGAAATTCTAAATCGAATCGTGTCTCTCCTTTTCATTTTGAGACCATTAACCTGATCGAACCTTCTTAAAGGACAAGTCTCTTTAATTTTCTTTAAGAGTTAAGTTAACTAAATTTCTTAAAAGATGTGATTAGTCAATTAGCCAAGAATCTCTTATTATGCCTAATATAAATTGTTGAACCTTGATTCAAGAAGGAAGTATTGTGTACATGACATTGTAATATAAAACCCTATGGTTAAGATTTAACCTCAAACAAAGAGAAAATGATAACCAAACCTAATACAATAAAATTAGACCTTGAGATAAGTAATATCATGTCGAGCAACAGTGAGAGTGCCAGTTATATCGGCACAGGAGTGCCAGAAATACTAAAATCCTTGGCCAAGGTATGATGTTGCATAGGAATTGGTCATGTATCATGAACTAGATATACTTTTGGTCAGAATGATCCTTCTGGTTAGGAGGTACCTATAGAGGAGGGATCGACCAATGGTATAGGTTCATGACACCAGGCTCAGAATGGCATGATCATAATTTGATCCATGTTGATTACCCTCCTGAAGGGTCAGTTTCTTCAGTTGGAGAAACTCGGGAGTCCAGTAGGTCTTGGATGGGTGGAAAATCCCTTGATGATATTTCCCTTTCTCCCAAAGGTAAAGTTGATCATGCATGATGATGATCTCATATTGTATTATTTTCTCTCTCTCACAATTCCAGGTACATGCCTTGCTTATTTAAGTGAAATATCAATGTTGCAATAAATGTTATTTCCTTTCAATTAATTGTTTATATGTACAAATTTGTAGTTGAATATTTAGACAGTTGTTTGTTCTTTCAATTGAAATGGAAAATCTGAAAGTTAGTTAATGTTCTTCTATGAATTCAATTATTTGAAATTAGTTAGTTGTGAAATTGAATATGTTGTTATTATTTAAAAATTGATTTTCTTTTTTGTTCAAATTGCAAAGAAAACTTAGCATGAAAACAAGTTAGTTGAACTTTGGTTGAACTAGTAGTTGGTTTGCATTTTTAAAAGTAGAACAAGTTGAGTGTTACATATGGTATCAGAGCGAACCAAGTTCAACACATGGACCTATGAGCTCATCATGAGAAAAACCATTAAGCATTCAACAACTGGTTAAGGATCAAAACAAGTTTGATGCCAGAAAGGCATAGGAAGGAAATTACTAGGAAGACTATTTTTTTTCAACATTTACCAAAGTCAATGGCTAAGATAAAGCCAACTAAGGATTTAAAACTTCAAGAACAAAAATATTCTACTAAGGTTGCATAGTAGAAATATTTTTAGACTTTGACCAGAAAGGTGAAACCCTGGTCAGTGACCAATCAGACTAATAGCTTGGTTATAACAGTGCATGTAGGAGTTCAAGAACAATTTTATTTCTCAAAAACATAAGGATGGGAAGTAATTCATCAAGTGCAGGAGCAACTAAGCATTGAAATTATATCAAAGACTCATAGATAATATGGGTTCTAGTTTAATTTCTAGATGGCTTGGAATGAGACAAGTGGGATAAAAGTATCAATAAAGGACAAGTGGTGTTACATTGGCATGGAATGCAGAGAAAAATGGTTTAGAACCTGGAAATAATTTTGTTCACCGAGATTCATGAGTAAACTAATTGATTTATACAAATAATTAAGCATAAGTAAGGATGAATACAAGATCTTTAATACCTCAGGAAGCTTTTGGAAAAGATGTTAATGTGTGGAAGAGAACAAAATTAAAGATCATCTAGGGAAACATTTTGATGAATCAAGATCGGGATTAGAATTATTCTTTCAACTTTTGTTAAGAATTTGCTTGGAAATTGCAAGATAAACCATAAAAGTGGTAAGGAGAAGATATTAGTTATTCTCAAGACATTATGGCCAAATGATCGTGAACTATGAGTTTTTCCTTTTTGAGGAGGTAAAAATTACAATTGCATCAATAAATATAACTATCACCGGGGTACCATGTTAAAGTTGTTTATGTAATCTATTTAGTAAATTAAAGAATAGAGCATTGTAAAGCGGAAAGAAGAAAAGAAGTTTGTGTTTCAATTGTAATCTTGTGTGTTGCTAAATCACAATCATAGGATGTCATCTAAGCGATGAACGAAAGATACTCCAGGAAATAGGAGTGGATGTGTTATAATCTTTTATTGAAATTTTTTTGAGAATGATGAAAGTGTTGAGGGACTTATTTGTTTGACACACTTGTAACGCAATCTCTAACCTATTGTAAGTTTTTGGAAAGAATAATTGTAATGCAGCAATCTACTTCCTTGTTAATGAATTAGTCAAGTCATGTGGCACATGATAAGTCTTTCTCTAGATTTTGACACTTCATTGGATTTTAGTAAAATTCCTTTTAATACTGGCAAGGAATTCCATTGCTTTATTTCTTAAATTTTGAAAAGGTCTAGCCACTAAATTTTGAAGATTTTTTATGGCTAGTTGGTCAAATTTTGATTTGATGGTGGGAACGAACTCAGCCTTTTGACCTATTGCTGAAAATAAAAACTGTTTATATATTGAAATTGAATTAAGTTATTGTACAAGAACACTTTGGTTGTTCACAATGATTGATGTAATGTTCATCTCTATCATTACCTGGATGGGCCTCTGATGGATCTTGTAAGGAATAAAATTTTAAGAAAATGCACCTAGTATGTTCTTAATTTTTCAAAGAAAGAAACCTTGTGTTATGGTATGTGGGCGCATAGGCAGTCCAGTAAGCCCGGGTGAATAGTCTTCCTAAGTTGAGTAGGGTGGTGAGACACTTAGCTAGCCAGAGTTGTCATACTAAGTAGGAGGGTATCCTTAGTAGTGCGAAAAAATTGGTTAAGTAGGGTACACACCAGATCTCAAATGGAAACTGAGAGGAAATTTCTCTTTTTAGTGGCATGTCGAGTCTTGGAGGACAGCTAAACTGGAAATAAATTCTAATCTTTTCTCTTGTAATTAATTAATAGAATATTTAATGAAGATTTCATTAGATAAATGAAATCGGTACTTGATGAAAACCTTTACAGCTAGGAAAGTGAAGGTTGATGTTAACCTTTGGTGAAATTCTCTTGGTAAACCTGTGTTAAAAATAATTGATTGCAATACTGAGGAAGAGTATCCATCTTTATGGTGTTTGTTATAACATCTTCTATAATTCTACTATCAATTCATTCTCATTTGAAACATTGGATAGAAAAGATGTCAAATTCCTGTAAGTTGGGTAAGCTAGAAAATAGGATTAGCATTACTCTAGAAATGTTGTCAGAAATGGTTAAACAAAACAAACCGATCAGGAAAGATTGGTGGAAGCTATTAACAGATAGAAAAGCTAAGTAAATGCCACCTGGGAGGAATATGATGAAATCCTTCAGAAGATCCCATATTTGCTTCAAAAAAATTAAGACTCTTTATATATAATTCTAATTATAGACTTGGATTTATAATTAAATAATCATCAGGGACAATGATTCTTAAGGGGAGGAGTATGTTACATCTCCTTTATGATGAACATGTTATGACAATGAAATTATGGACGTTATGTTAGTTGCAAGTAACCACTTTTCATGAGAATGTGACATTGTGGAAAGAATAATTGTTTATATGTCATAATTTCAAATATTAATTATTTTCTTATATATGTGAGTGGTTTCCTATTCATGTGAAAATGAATGTGTTCATGATATTATACTTAAATATATATAGATATATATAAACGTTGAGAATGATCTAACCATAATTCTTGTCAGTGGATGTAGGATTGTTGAATGCACAAGAGAAAGGTAACTATCATTAGGGAGATGATGTGGTTGACAATGGACCAATTTTATCATCAAACTCTGAGTTAGTGTATGATAGAGTATCGAAGACATAACTTGGCCAAAAGTAATTTAATATAATTATTGTTAACAAGTCAATTTAAAATATATATATCAATAATCATCTTTTAAGGAGATTGCAAGTGGTTAATAAATATTAAATTAAAATAATAGATATAATTAAAATATTTATTATATCTTCTTGAAAGTTAGCGAACAAAATTCTTGATATATATATATATTCGCAAGAGGATATTTAATATTAAATTAATAATAAGAGATATAAATTAAATGCCACCGATTTAATTTGAAAACCTTTGTAAGGCTTAACATTGAATTAAATGAATTTAAATTAGGAAGTTGGTGTTTTGGATATGAAACTACCATCCGCTTTCCACCCTTGCATATTCGAAATGCCCAAGATCATGGGTAGACGAGGGAATTCTTGGTTGAAAACCTGGAGTGGTTTAAGGGAGTCTTCCATCTTCTTTTGGAGGGAGGGACGGAGGGGGGGTGCGGTGCGTGTTCATCCTATCTTTTCCATGGTGTTGTGGAAACCTCTTCTTGTCCGTCGATGGACAACACTCTGTAATATTGGTGTTTGGTTGCAATGCTCAATTAGCTAGCCTTACTATGTTATTAATCCATCTTCTACCGTAGCTCAAATTCTTCTCTTTCTGATTTTGGAAAAACTTTTCCATTATCGTTTTCTTTAGAATCGAGCTCTTTCTTTCTTCCGTCATTTCCCCATTCTAGTCGGTGTTTCCATTTGTTTTCATTCTCTATTTTTCTTCTGGGAGACTATACATGGTGGTGTCTACTAAATATTTGCATTTCAATCTCTCTAGAGGTGGTAGAATTTAGTTCTTGAAATCACGGCTCTGTTTTCTCTTGTCTAGAAATTCAATGGCTTCATAGCTTGACGCATTCTGTAGAGAGAATATCTTGAATCTTTCAAGTTTCATGTCTTTATTCTTAGGCAAGTAACACGTATTCATTCCTATGTATTTTAGCATCAATGAAATCATCTTGTGAATTTTCTTTGAATTGAAAAATGAACTCTTAAATCTTACTCGAATATCCAAAGGTTAAGTAAATCATGTCATAAATTATTTTCAAGGGTCAGCCTCTAAAGAATTTCTCTATGTAAGCCTGAACCTTCATTATTTTTATATATTCGAAGTCTTTCAGTTTTTCATGTATTATTGAATTTGGGTTCAGTCGAACCTTTTTAGAAAGGAAACTTATTAGCTAAAGAATTTAATCGGCCTAGTTAAGCCAATTTTACTCTTCTTGAAATAAAAGTTGAACAAGTATAATTCTTTACTCAACCGAGACTTTTAGGGTATATATATATATATCAACGTGAATCTTGAATTCCTCAAACTATTCAATCTCTTCTAATATGTTTAAGCTATATGGTTAAGATATAACCCTGAACTAAGAGGAAATTTTGGTCTGAGCCTTTGAAGCCCTTTCTCATCTCTGTTTTGAAATTCTAATTCGAAACATGTCTCCCCTTTTCATTTTGAGACCATTAACCTGATGGAACCTTCTTAAAGGACAATTCTCTTTACTTTTCTTTTAAGAGTTAAGTTAACTAAATCTCTTAAAAGATATGAATAGTCAATGAGCCAAGAATCTCTTATTATGCCTGATATAAATTACTGAACCTTGATTCAAGAAGGAAGTATTGAGTACATGAAATTGTAATATAAAACCCTATGGTTAAGATTTAACCTCGAACAAAGATAAAATGATAACCAAACCTGATACAATAATATTAGACCTTGAGATAAGTATTATCATGTCGAGAAAGGGTGAGAGTGTTGATGACACAGAAGTGCCAGTAATATCGACACAAGAGTTCCAGAAATATTAAAATCCTTGGCCAAGGTATGATGTCGGATAGGCATTGGTCAGCTATCATGAACCAGATATACTTCTGGTCAGAATGATCCTTTTGGTTAGGAGGTACTTAAAGAGGAGTGATCGACCAATGGTATAGGTTCATGACACCAGGCTCAGAATGGCATGATCATAATTTAATCTGTGTTGATTACCCTCACGAAGGGTTGGTTTCTTTAGTTGGAGAAACTTGAGAGACCAATAGATCTTGGATGGGGGAAAAATACCTTGATGATATTTCCCTTTCTCTCAAAGATAAATTTGATCATGCATGATGATGATCTCATATTTTATTATTTTTTCTCTCTCATAATTCTAGGTACATTCCTTGCTTATTTAAGTTAAATCTCAATGCTGCAATAAATGTTATTTCCATTCAGTTAATTTTTTATATATAAAAAATTGCAATTGAATATTTATACAATTGTTTTTTCTTTCAACTGAAATGGAAAATCTGAAAGTTAGTTAATGTTCTTGTGTGAATTCAGTTATTTGAAATAAGTTAGTTTTTTCCTTCATATGAAACTAATAGTTTAAGAGTTGGTTGCGAAATTGAATATTTTGTTAGTATTTAAAAATTGAGTTTCTTTTTTGTTCAAATTGCAAAGAAAACTTAGCATGAAAACAAGTTAGTTGAACTTCGGCCGAAACTGGTAGACTTTGGTTTACATTTTTAAAAGTAGAACAAGTTGAGTGTTACAAATAATGTGTTGTGATTGATTTCAACACTACATGATGGTTGTCAGAATAGTATGAAGGGTGATTATAGAAGATTTATTTTGTAGAAGGGTTTGATCGTCCCACCAGAATAGTTAAGTTCTTTTGCGAAGTGTCTACCCTAGAAGATTCAACACACAGTTCCCTCTAGTAATCTAGTTCGCATGTCTTCACCCATACAATTTTACTTCTACGATTCTAATATATTGTTCATGAATATTAGTAGCATCTAAATTTAGAATTTTATCTGATTTAGATAGGTGGTTCAAAAGTTACAAGCAATAGAAGATCGACATATATGGTTTACACATTTTTTTGTGGATTGGTTATAACCTAACTTGTTTGCACTCCTCCACAGATTTGAGTTAGACTTTACGGTTTTGGGAGAATATTAATAAGTTTCAAAGAATTTTATTTTCTAGTTGGCATGATAATTTGAGGTCCACGTATCCTATGGTAATGATTAGTTGTATTATTTTTTCTTTTAGGTCCTATGTTTGGCCAACCTAATGTATGTAAAGAGTTGTGGAGATTAAATATGTGTTGTGAATGGAAGAGGTAGTTTTTATAGGTCCATGCTTCAACCTATATTGCATCTATTTAGGTGTGAAGGAATTTTGATTTGAATTAGGTTCCAACAAGGAACGTTTTGTATGATTTTGGGCTACATCTAATTAGGCTGACCTAATTGATGTTTGGGAAGGATTTTTTTATATATGCAATGTGGATTTTAGTTTTTTGAAATTTAATCTTATGCGTACATGATCCAAATGCAATCATTGATGCAAAATTTTGTAGAATTAAGCAAATAAGTTGTGAGTGTTGAGAAAATGTGTGCAAATATAGAACAAAGTAGAGATTTGTAATCTGAGTTGAATAAAGGGTAATAAATTATGTGTTCTGATCTTCAAAATAAATAAATCTAGCATATGCAAGATGAAATTTTATTAGTTCAAATCTTGGCTATATAACCACTTCTTTCTATCTTTCTCTTCTTTGTGAACAGTGAGTTCACTTGGACAATGAGTCCACCTAGCAGTGATCCTTTCTGTAATATCTTATAACCAGTTATAACATATTGTGAGTGAATCCTCATCGTGTTTTTTCCCCTTTTTTGTTTTTCCATGTAAAAATCTTGGTGTTCATGTGTTGTGTATTATGGGTTTTTCTTTCTTTCATTTCTTATAACTGTTAAGTATGCTTTGGGAATTGGATGGTTTAATAGAATAATTATTCACCCCCCCTCTCAGTATTATGAGTGTTCAATAGAAGATAATTTAATTGGCCAATGGTCAAATCCCATCCAACCCATAATTTCACACTAAGGAGCCCAATAGTTGCTAATCCAAAAGTATGAAACCATGAACTTGTCTAACATTTCACAGATAGCTTCAATCCCTCTTTGTCTATTATTATAAGTAAAGATGTCATTACTTGTTTTTACAACAGTAAGGTTGAGGATGAAATTAATATCTCTAAATATGAAGGAAGAAGGACAAAGATAGCCTACACATCCTAATTGTTCTTATAGACAACTAATATCATTGAAATCCTCAGCAATGATCTAAGGTAAAGAAGGAACTAAAGAATACATATTCCATATTTGAGGCTAGAACTAGGCCTTAGTTAGAAAATATGAGGGATAATACACATTAGTCAATAAAATATATTTTCAGGTAGTAAAGTTGGTTACTAGAAAAAATATAAAAAATCTAGTAGCAATCCACCATCTCATAGTGAATTTATATGGCTCCCATAAACGGGAAAGATCTCGAGCCATACCTTGAGCACCAATGCATTCACATTGGCCTTTCTTCCAAATCCTAGAATAGATGCTAGCAATTTCATCAATTGAGTGTTTTATTTCTTGAATAAAAATAATATTTAGAGCATGCTCACAAATCAAATTCAAGATATCCTTTTAATGAGGAGTGCTACCTAACCCCCTAGCATTCCAAGAGAGAAAAAATATTTTTGAGGAGTACTAAAGTGAGTATCCAGTGTCCTACTAGCACCAGATTTGACCAATGACTCCCCTACCAATTTCACCTTTTCTTGATCCTTTTTCCTTTCAACCTTAGTTATTTTATCAGTTCCACCTTTCTTAATTTTTTTTGTTGCAAACCTAGCACAATTAAACCTTTCTTTTTATTATCATATTTTACCCCAAAGATAGGTCCCAAACTGCCAATGATCTACCCAACATCTATTCCCAATTGAAAATCTTCTATCCCTACATTCTCAACTTCAACCTTAGTAATACTTGTATTTTCCTACGGGAATTCAAAATGCAACAATTCCTTGATGACTAAAATAGTTTGAGTTGATAAACCTTGAACCTCAAGATCTATAGAGATATTCTAAGGAGCAACAATAGAGCTCGGTTCTTTCAAATTAGTACCTTGTTTCAAAGGCATTCCATCAAACTCCATTGACTGTATCTCCCCAAAGCTTTCCAAGATATCAAACTTGTTAGAAAATCCTCTTAGGTTTTTTTAGTACAGATTCCATCTTTCCCCTTTGATCGAGGCTTCACTGGAATAAAACCATCGACATATGGTTGATTTGGAGGAGTTGCAGCCTTATCTATTACCTTTGGATTAACAACTTGGCAATCCAAGGAGGGTTGAAAGAGTTTGGACCCCCTGGTTTGGGAAATGACTTTGGAGATGGATGTACTCATGTAAAGTTTGAAAATGGAAGGGAAGAGCTTCATAGTCAACTTGTTGGATCCAATTCATATTCCCTAGCCTAGTTTTGACAGAATTTGGAAGTGGATTATTTAAATTTATTTCAACACAAATACGAGCATAAGTAGTTACCTTTTTGGTAGAAGTTTATCGAGATGGGCCTAAAGGTTTCCCAATGATTGCAACAATTGAGTGGAGTCTATTCTGTCTCCAAAATTCTATTGGGAGCCTAGGTAAATGCATCCAAATAAGAATCTTTGTAGGTATTTCCTCTATCAGATCAAACACCACATCCCATGGTTTGATAAACAAACCTACTTGGTTGTGAAAATATGGACCTCCCCCAAAGATCATATTACAATCTACCATTCTAGTGAAAACAACTATGAAATAATCATTCAGATCCATTATTATCTACATGTCTCATTTCAGATTCTAGCTTTTGTGAATATAGAATTAAAAAAATTAGAAATAAATCTGGATGCCCGTGCACTTACAAATTAAAGCATGTTTGGATAGGTAGAGGACATCATCTCAAATAACCTTTGTATTAATGACTATCACCAGTCTATCTTTACTCTTCTCCAAACACCCATTGAAATTCAGATGAATCGAAACCCTATTCTTGGATCTAGCCTCATTCGTTGTATTCAAGAGATATCGCTCAAATTTTTCATGTCCAACATCGAAAGACTCCTCTAGATTTAAAATATCTTTGAAGCAATGGTTTGGGGGGTCTGCCAAACCCCCATCCAATTCCATGCACCTCCCACAAAAGGAAGATCAATAGAGGATGAGGGAGAAAACAAAATCAAACTAGAAAAGAAGCACATAAATAAAAATTTGAGAAACCTAGACCACAACACCACAAATACTTGGAATCAACCAGCAACAAAAGATTAGACAAAAAGAGAGAGCCTCGCACATCAAAGATGTCAAGAACCACCTTATTTATTAATATTTAGCAAGTATCCATTTTATAATTTATTTTTTAAATATATACTAACTATTTTTTTTTTACATGATAACATTCCTCCCCTTAATGCTCTTGTATAATGCCCCTTAATATAACAAGACTAATAATTTGAACCAGACATTCCTTTAAAAACAAACTCTATAGTTTTAGTTTCCTATGATTGTATAATATTTTGACAAGCTATTTTCATTTTAAACAATATATGATATCATTGTTATCATCTAAATTTTAACTCGAAGTCACATAAATAACTCATACCAACTCGGAAAAATAAAATTAGATAATAACCCCTTGATCTCTGTGTTACAACTTACAACTGACCATCTCATCAACTGCTCCACACATTCCCATATGAATTATTTTGGCCAAAATTCAATTTGCAAGCTTACCCGATGGTTGCATTCACTCCATTAAAAGAAAAAAGAAAAAGCTGTAATCATTTTTTTTTTGGATAATATGTAAACTTAAGTAGGTAGATTATTAACCTTCCTAATAAAGATTCTGGTTAATTTTAATGAATCATTATTTCCATAAAATGTGCATCTATGGCAATGTCTCGTCCTTAGTCAGACTCAATAAGACTTATCTTGGTATCAATAACAACGTCATTTATACAACCAAAGTCAATGAATATCTGTAAGTGTCAGATGATAAAATATTAAAAAACATATCACTAACTGTGAGATGATAAAATGTTATAAAAATATTCTAAAAGAATTGTAATAAATAATATAGAAAGATATCGTCTTTCACAAATGTCAACATGAGCTTCAAAAAGCATCTCGTTTTGTTCATTACTATTATTATCTAAATACAGTTTCTCAGTTAAAAAATGTCTTGAGGATCGTATTTTCCAATGAAGATTCTATTGCAATCCTATTGCTTATGTAATTGCAGCAGCTTTTGGAAAGAGTTGCAGAAGCATATTTGATGTGTCAAAAGGAAGGCTTTACAGACAGGAACAACAGCCACATGGTCAGTATACAAGGACAACAAGGATTGGTATCTAAAAAGCACCTATTTAACTTGCCTATAGAATTCCTACATCTGCAGATAGCTAATAACCAGAATGAGACACCATGGCAGCTAGAGTTTCACGTGCATTACATGAAGTTTTGCCACCCTAACACTGCATGTAGTCATTCAAAATCCTGCTATAAACTCCGAAGCCGATACCCATATATTTCTGTATATGTGACACAAATCCCAGCAGATAAAGATGAGGATGATGGCAGCAATATTCCTGCTAGTTATGATGAGTATTGTTATGAGCAGGAGCTCAGTAATTGCATGTGGAAGCCCATACTGTAGCCCTCCTGTTCATAATCCTCCCAAAATTCCCAGTCCTAATGTCCCCTATATACCACCTGCTGGAGGGAGCTGTCCTGTAGACGCGTTGAAGCTTGGAGCCTGTGTTGATTTACTCAGCCACTTGGTACACATAGGTATTGGAGATCCTGTGATCAATAAATGCTGCCCACTTATAAGAGGAGTTGCAGAACTAGAATTAGCACTGTGTTTGTGCACAATCATTAGAGCTAAGCTTCTTAACCTTAATATCCTTCTTCCACTGGCTTTGCAACTTTTTGCTCAGTGTGGCTCGACACCTCCTCCTGGCTTCAAATGCCCACCTCCTACCTGACTGGTAATGTATTTTTATAACATTGTAATGAAAACATTAAAAGATCTTGTGTTTGGTAGTTTCTTAAGCAAGTAGTGTGTTGCATAGAAGATCTATGGATGTGTATTGTTGTAACAGAGATTACAAATCAAAATGATATTGATCAGAGTTGATTTTTTTATTTCAGGTGGAGATATTTCTTCTGGTCTGTCATCAACCATGGATTTCTCATAGCCTCCACGTATTTTGTCAAATGCATTATTTGGTAGTTGTTTTAGATTCCTAGTCTGGTGCAGTGTACCGAGCATATATAAATATTTCAATAAAAAATTTCGTTACAGCTTTCGTTTTCCCATCAGTAGCATATATAAGAATTCTCCATATTAAAATTTGACCATATAAATAAATTTATAAATTTTATGATGTGTATTGCTAGTGTCAAATTTCTCTCATCTTTTTGTAAAACGTGTTGGACAATTTTGAAACTACGAAATGGAAATTGTAAGTCGATTTGCAGATTTTCATAAAATAATTGCAGGAAAATCATGTTTATCTAGATGGGCGTCCCAACATTTTATGTACTTTCATGTGACTTTCCCTTTAAAAATTTTTGTTCTCTAGAAATTTTTACTGGTTATTTTTGTGTCTCTGTAAATTGATATGAGATCTACAAATATAACACCCACTCTATATATATTAGTATGTGACTTATCCTTGTTTATAGATTCTTCAATCTTTACAGTTTTTTACTAGTTATTTAAACTTTTTTTTTAGAAAATTAATTTGGGTTTTATGAAAATAACAATTGTTTAAGATAATATTCTAGTTGTATAGGTTGCCTCGTAAGTGACTGTAATTATATTATTCATACTATTGGACATAATTTGAATGCGATCCCTATGAAGTTATGAACATAACTTTAGAAGACGCATGGAGTGGTTAAAAGCACACTTTTGAGTTTTTTTTCCATTTGTAACTTGTATGTGCTTAAACACAAGAAAACTGAGATATAATGAGGATAATGAGGATGTAAAAGCATATAGGCCTGAAATAAAGTAAGTTTATATTAAAAGGATAATGAGGATTATAAAGAAGATACAATGAGGATAACGAGGATGCAAAAGTATATAGGCCTAAAATAAAATAAGTTTATATTAAAAGGATAATGAGGATCTAAAAGCATACAGGTTCTAGGCCTTCTACGAAAGTGTAATTTGAAAAATGCTCTTTTCGAGGGGTGAATCTAAGTACTCGTTCATACCTACTAGTTGAAAAAGAATTTATACGCTCCTCTTTGTATTTTATTGATGTAAAAGAGATATAATGAGGATAATGAGGATGTAAAAGTATACAGGCCTAAAATAAAATAAGTTTATATTAAAAGGATAATGAGGATCTACAAGCATACAGCTCCTAGGCCTTCTAGGAAAGTGTAATTGGAAAAATGCTCTTTTTCGAGGGGTAGATCTAAGTACTCGTTCATAGCTACTAGTTGAAAAAGAATTTATACACTCCCCCAAATGGTCAAATTCACACATGCAACACAATCAAGATGCAATATACCTTACCTCTCCTTAAAAAAGATAAACGATTATGAGATCAATTACCTTCCAAGAAAAAAATTTATACTCTCCCCTAGGATCTCCTTCTAGTGCCAATTATGTTGATGGTCAAATGGTCAAATTCACACATGCAACACAATCAAGATGTAATATACCTTACCTCTCCTAAAAAAGATAAACGATTGTGAGATCAATTACCTTCCAAGGTCTTGGAAGTTGGGTCACAATTAATTTTTCCTACAAAGTGGTTGATATGGTTGTTATATTAAGGGGCTTGCTAGTATTCTATCACAAATTAGATAGATATAAAAAGATAAACTATTGTGAGATGAATTACCTTCCAAGATATAATATTAATACATTCGCTAACAAATTGACATCCTCATCTCCCAAAATTACAACCTTCTCTAAATCCTCTTCATTGACCTTATTCAGTTCTCAAAGGTTCTTTAAGTCTACCAAATATTTTTCAGCTTCATCCCTTACACTATCTGTGTATTTTTGTAAAGGTTCATCTAAGGTGTAAGCCTTTTCATATTGCTTGTATCCAAATACCAAAAGCTCATCCATCTCTTCTAAACTTCTCAATCCATTTGTCAAAAATTTGAGACTTCCTCTTCATCTCATTTAATTCATCTACCTCTTTCTTGCTCATCACTACTAGGGCCTCTAATGAAATAGGCTACTCTCAGGTTGAAGAAACAAATCCCTTGAGAAATATCTTCCTTTTTCTAATTTAGGCCTTGAGCTCATCCTTTTTTGTCTTATCCTTCCTCATCTGGGCCTTTACAGAATCTACAACCAAATCCAAGGATCATATTTGGTCCCTTTTGGTTTTCTTTCCCAAATTAATAGTAGATAGTTGATAGTCTGATGCTTGCAATTCTCTTTCATCCTTATCTTCTAATGGGGTGGCATTTTTTGCAATTATCTCCTTGGCTTCATTAACCCTTGTGGCATGGGGAGTTATTGGGTTCTTCCTTGATTTTCTCTTCTCCACCTCTACCACCATATATTGCCAACACAATGGTTAAACAACTACTTGTTGCCTCTTATCTAGGTTTAGTTTCAACTAGGTGGGAGCTCCAGAAGGAATAGATACCTACTTTTCTTCTACTTGAGTCTCCTTAGGTGATCCTTTGTCAAATATTCTATTATATCCATTGGTGAAGAAGAGTATTTATCCTTCTTTTCTTCCCTTCCATGCCATCTATTGAAACAAATAAAATAGGGTGTTCCCACCTTTTAGGAGATGGACAACTTAGGGGACCCTATTTTTCTCTATTTCATTGAAGCAAACCAAGAACCCTGAACCAATTGAATTTATTGAGGAATGTGCTAGGGTTAGGATGGTTTCCTTCCAGGGTGTTATTAAATAAAAAAGGGGGGTTCACCACTAAGAAAGCCTTAGAAAGAAAGAGATAAATGCAATGTGTAAATCTAACTATGTAACCAACAGAATGAAACTAAAAATCAAAATAATGAACTAGAGATAAATAGAGGTGCACCTAGAAAACTGAAGATGCTTGAAACAAGGTTTTCAATCTCAAAATTATGAATTTTGATGCACACTGAGACTCATACACCAAGCTGGGTGATTTAGTCCTAGTTTAGGGTTTTGGGTTGAATTTGGAATCTGCAAGTGCGAAACTAGGATCTACAAAAATGTCTGAAAAGTGGTATACCTGGACTCACACGCCCAAGGTGTAACTTTATTCATAGTATCAAGGTTGATCTAAAACTTTGATATCCTCTAGTGTTCTTTTGTAGCTTCTCTCCCTCCCGATCTCTGAGTCTGAAACTTCAAATTTTGTCTTGTAGATGAATTTTCATAATCTTGCAAGAAATATGACAACTTTGACAAATTCCTCCAATCTTGAAACTTGATCTTCAAAGTATCTTCAACCTTAATCTACAAATCACACATCAAAGAGATGGAAAATGTTGTTTTATTAGTAGATAGGGGTTTGTCTTGGTCAAACACCATTTTAGTAATCAAGCCTTTAAATGAAATCAAATAGAATAAAGGAATGATGAATGAACAAATAAGTTATCTTGCAACTCACCAAACCCTTGTAACAAAGGCTACAAAATTATGTGAAATGCCTAGCATGAATGTAGATCTTGAGTCTTGATTGTATGCTATGGATCTTGACTTGAATACTTGTTGGAATCATAAGAACCTACATCAAAAGTGTTAGCTCAAAATCACACATGATGCATGATGACTTTGATATGATGCTTGAATCTTGAATATCATTCCAAAATGCTTAATAATGAGCTCTTGAATACTATTGATCTCATAAACTTGCTATAGGAATTCTTTCATTAACTTGCTAGGAGAAATTATGTGAAATAATATTGTATTTATACATTTTGATGCCAAATTTCTCAAAATTACAACAATACAAGCCAACATCAGATCTAGCAAAATAAAATCCCATCAAGAATTGAATTCAAAATAGGTCCAATCTAAAGAAAGACTCATACTCTAGTTGGGGAAAATGAGTCCCAATAGACTAGGCTTGGGACAAAAATTTCAAGAAATGTTAAGTTCTATACCAAAGTCAGTTTCATGCCCTGAAACTTAGGTGGGACCCATACGCCCAATGAGGCATATGAGTCCCAAATCACTAAATCTAGGACACGCAACCCAAAAACATTCAATTATGATTTTCCATTAGTTAAGTATTGAGATTATCCTAAAAAAATGTATTAAATACGACTTGTGGATGCAAAATAGGACCAAATAAGGTAAAAAGAAGCCCAATTTTAGCAGGGAAGGTCCAAAAAAGTGTAAAATGTAAAGTACTACATTTTTCTACACTACATTTAGCCCCTAATTTAGTGAGAGTAGGAACTTGCTTCAAACTCACACTAAAGTACGAAAACTCACATCAAGAGGGTTCTAATTATACCAATGCTAGTAGGAAAGGGTGACAACAATCAAGAGGGTTGCATAATCCCTGAAGATCAAGATCCTATGGTAAACAAACGTATGCACAAAATAAAAAACATGTGAATAATGTAAGGAGCAACAACAAGGTACAAGCATACACTGCCAAAGACATAAAGAAGAAAGAAAAACAAAAACAAAAGGGGTGGATCAAGCCTTGACCATCTATCGGGAACGATGTGGATTAGATCTAAGTTATTTTTCCAAGAACATTTACAAGTGGAACATGATGTCCACTATGCAAACCAAACGTGTGCTCACAAGGGTAGTGGAACCTTAGGTCATCCACTAGGTGATCCCTCAATGAGACACATGTGCACATGCCCAGTATGCGCTCACACAAACAAGCAAATGGCTATGGGAAAGTCACACCTATGTTTGGCTCCCATGTGGTAACCATACCCAAGATATACCTTTTGATAACTTTAATAAGGTGCGACACAAAATGAACAACAAGATTCACGAGGTAAGAAAAACTTTTTATGCTTGACACTCATAAATAAACAAGATGGAACCATAGGAAAGCAAAGTGTGTTATGCAATTTGGCCATATAATAGTTATTATAAATGAAAAAAAATGTAAGGTAAGTTCAAAGGAGTTTTTCTTAGTTCATGTAAGCTCTTAACTTAGGAACATCGTGCCTAATGTCTCCAAAAGAGGACTAATCGAAGAATAGAAGATTCATAAGTTAGGGGATGTAGTTTGTCACATCAAGCCACTAAGAGGAATATAATATACTAAGAGAGATCGTGCTCTTGAAGGAAAACACACCCAATGTCACCATAAAGAGAAAGACACATCACATGAAGTAAGAAGAATACACAATGAAACACAAGTTGAGAAATGAATGATGCCAATGTATGCCCCCACTTTAAATAAATTGCTAAACACCATGCTATGGTCAATTACTTTAAAGTAAAAAATGATACATGCTAAAAATAAAGAGGACATGAGAGATTATTTGGAAAGCCCTATGACAAGTCATATGTTTCCAAATAAATCTATGTCATTAAAGGGGGTTTCCCCCAAAATAAAATCCCAAAAACACATAAGGGATCCATAGAAATTTTGGGTCAGTACATGTCTTTGCTACAATGTTTTTAGAGAGCTAGGAACTATCATCATTCCCCAAATACTCATGGAATAGATAGAATGACACAAAGAGAGATAAAAAAAAATATATATATATATATTTTGGATCAACATGAAAGAAAAGATTAATGTTTATGACATAGAGAATAATGTAGATACAAATATAGGAATGTCACAAATAGAGAGATACATCAAATAGAACAATGCAGGGGATCACATTACACACATGAAATCACATAAAAGAAATATGAAAATGAAAGTAAAGGAAATACTAGTAAGGAACATGTGAGTCAACCTATTAGCATGTCATTTGCATCCCAATCTTATTCATTGTATGTGGAAGGAATACAACTAGCCAAAGGGATAATAGAAAATACAGTACTAGGACAAGGCTATCGAATTCTTTCCCCAACTATGTGTGAGACAAGAATGAGCCGAGGTAGGTGATGATAATGAACTCCTTGCAATAAAGAGAATAATATTCCATGAATGTGAAACACGTAATAGTGACAATGTTAGTAGTCTAAAACTATTACATGGAAAGGAGTGGAATTCCCCCTTTTAAGGGACTATCTCTATGATTTCAAAACTTTTTAGATTTTTTTTTTAGGCAAGATAGTCATCAGTACTATTCCCAAGAATTCTATGCTATAAAAAATGAGACATGTTTTTGTTTCAAGGACTTGGTTTTTTATTCAGTGGTAATGTAATAAATCCTTGACTTAGAATTATGTTTATGGTTCTTTCAGTTATAGATGGTGAACAAGGGAATTTCAGCTTCTTTAGTTTGTAAGGCCTTTGTTCCTTGTTAGATTCACCAGCTTCTAGAGGGGGAGGACCTTATATGATCCTACCAACCTTATCACCATTATGAGGAATTTTTTGTTCTTTAGGAAGGAGGTCATGTATGTAAGGAGGAGGATCTTGATATCCTATCCCTTTGGTATCTTCAGTTGGTATTTTTTCTAAGAGTTGATGAAATTCATGCTCACTTGTTGTATCACATCCTTTTTTGCTTAATATCATGAATACTTTTCCATATGTCTCTTCTAGATTTATAGGAGTGTTGGCCACTTTTTTAACATATGATTGAGGGTATGTGCAGGATCATCACGGAAAAAATAGGCCCTTAAGTGGCAAAAAATTTAGAAAAATCAGAGTTAGGCAACTTGACATAAAAATTTGAATAAGTTATCTATATTATTTCAAAAATATGTAAGAATAGAATCTATAGAAAATTGAATGTAGTTTCTAAACTACTAGGTTTTTTTTTTTTTAAAGATCTATTTGGTGAAAATCTGAAATTTCAATGTAGTGGTACTTAAGTTTCAGGGAAAAAATAAGAAGTAGGTGTCTGTCTGACCACCCTAAACCACAATAAAATGACAATATTTTTTATAATATTTTAGATATAAGTAGAGGACTCATGCCCCGATGTGATGCATATTTTTTTGTAATTTTTTTCCAAGTGAATAATTAATTATCAATTTTTTATTACAAATTTTTAAAAAATATAAAAACTCATATGTCTGACCACCTTAACTTGCTCAAAACTTCATGAAATTCAATTTTTGTTTTTTAAATCCTATAGTATGCAAAGCATAGAATGTGATGCATGTTTTGGATTCAAAAAATGTGATACCATTTGAAAGCTATAGATGCTTTTAAGTCATCCTATCAATTAGGACTTTAATTCTAATTTGAATAGAAAATGAATAATAATTACTTCTAAAATTCAAAGTAAAGCATAATTTATATCAAGGTGGAAAGCTGAGAATCTCCTTTAAAAACCCTTTTCGTTTCATCAATTTTTGGTAAGAAAATAGTCGTCAACCACATACCCATCATATTGCCACTTTTTGGCCCATCATGATCCTGCACATACCCTTGACGCACCTAATTAGAGGAACTAGGATCACTTATTGTAGGAAGTTTAGGTTTATCTTGTGATTCATTTTCAAGATGTAAAATTCCAAACATCTCAAGTGGTGGGATGGTAGGGGGTGTTGGTTGTTTCATGGATAGATAAAAGGATGCATTAGTCTCAAGGTTGTTAAGTCAACCATTTATGAAGTTGTTCATTTTCTCATCATCTTCTCCAATGATGCCAACATCACGAGGAGGACATGCATTAGGAGTTGATTAAGCATGGGTGAGTTCAATTTCATTAGGGTCATTTCCAAAAGCATAGCTTGACACATCTACTAATGATTTCAATGACATTCAAAGTTTACCAAAGCACATATCCATTATGAAATGTAATACAATGACCAAGATGAAATGCAATTTTTTAGATTCTAAACAACATGATTTGTTGAATACACTATGCAAGAATCTGAAAATGACATTTTGTAAATGCAATTTTAAAATTAAGCAATGCATGAAATGAACCAAATGAAGCTAGGTCTAATGAAATGAATGAAATAGAAACTCAGTAATATGAAACAAAAATATAATAACAGTAAATAGAAGCACAAAAAAAAGCTTTTCAATGCTAGAAAATACAGTTTCAGGCCTGACATGGGACTAAATCACCCAAAGGGGCGTATGAGTCCCAATTAGGGTTTTGAAGGGTTAAAATGTTGGAAAATAATCAACACAGAATTCCTAGAAATAAAATAAAACAACCTATACTGGGACCTAATTCCCTAGAGGGGCGTATGAGTCCTAGGTTAGAGTTTTACACTAGATTCAGAAAATTCTAAGTGAATTTTAGGTTTTTTGGTTTGTATGTTGTCTTGACTATGTGCAATTATAGATTTCAAATGAAATTCAATGATGCAAGATAGAAAAATGCAACCTATATGCACTTTAACTAATGCAATGTTTAGAATCCCTAAACAAAAAATTAACTAATACAAGATCTAATGCAAAGCTAATGTAAGATAGTTCTAGGACTATGATGCACTCCAAATCAAAAAATAAGGTGTGAAAAGGCTAGGTTCACCAATAAAAAACAAATAAAATGGGGTCTTCCCACCTTTTAGGAGATGGAAAACTTAAGGACCCTATTTTTCTTGATTGTAGGGTTAGGATGGTTTCCTTGGGTGTGATTAAACAAAAGAGGGGGTTTTACCACTAAAAAAGGCTTAGAAACAAAGAGATAAATGCAATGTGTAAATCTAAGTGTCAAAATTTTGTTAACACAAATTGACTACCACTACACCAAAATCCTAAGCTTTCAATGAGGGTGAAATCAGATAGGTTTTAAGGGGTACTAATGAGGGTTGAGGGTCCCACCTAACAACAATAAGTACATAACCTAGGAAATGAAACTCAAAATCAGAATAATGAATTGCAAATAAAAAGAGGTGCACTTGGAAAATTGAAGATGCTTGAAACAAGGTTTGCAATCTTGAAATCATGACTTTTGATGCACATTGGGACTCATATGCTAGGATGGGTGATTTAGTCCCATTTTATGGTTTTGGTTTGAATCCAAAATCTATAACTCCTAAACCAAGATCTACATAAAATATCTAAAAAAGTGCTCTACTAGGACTCATAAATTACCAAGATGGTGATTTAGTCCTAGTATTAGGGTTGATATTAGACTATGATATCCTCTAATGATGCTCTATAGCATCTCTCCCTTTTGATCTTTGAGTCTGAAACTTTGAATTTCGACCTATAGATGAATTTCCATAATCTTGCAAGAAAGATGACAACTTTGACAACTTTCTTCAATGTTGCAACTTCATCTTCAAAGTATCTTCAACCTAAACTTACAAATCACACATCAAAGAGAGGGAAAAAAAAAAATTATTAGTGGATAGGAGTTTTCCTTGATCAAACCCCATTTTGGTAACCAAACCTTTAAATGAAATCAAATAGAATAAAGAATGATGAATAAAAAAATAAGCTATATGTTGCAACTCACTAAACCCTTGTAACAACTGATCCAAACTTATGTGAAATGGCTAGCATGAATGTAGATCTTGACTCTTTATTGTATGCTAAGGATCTTGACTTGAATTCTTGCTTGAATAAAAAGTACCTACATCACAAATGTTAACTAAAAAACACACACATGATGCATGATGACTTTGGCATGATGCTTGAATCTTGAATATATCTCCAAAATGCTCAATAATCAGCTCTTGAATACTCTTGATCTCATAAACTTTCTATAGGAAATCTTTCATCAACTTGCTATGAGAAATTATGTAAAATATCCTTGCATTTATACTTGTTTATGACAAATTTCTTGAAATTACAACACAACAAGCCAACATTAGATCTAGGAGAATAAAATCTTGCCAAGAATTGAATTCAAAATAGGTCCAAGATAAAGTGAGAATAATACACCAATTGGGGCATATGAGTCCCAATAACCTAGGCTTGGGACACAAATTTTAGTAAATGTTGAGTTCAATTCCAAATTTAGATTCATGCCCTGAAAATTAGGTGGGACCCATATGCCCAAGGTGGCATGTGAGTCCCATATCAGTAAATATAGGAAACACAACCCAAATGATTAATAGAAAAAGTGTAGGGTTTACCAGTAATAATGAACACAAAAAATGACTAATTTATTTTTCCTATTAAAACACTCAAATATGAGGGTAAAAAGATACAAATAATAATATAAAATGCTACCTAACTATTATAGCAACTATGAGGGAATTTTTTAGAGCATAAAATGCTATCTACCTAGTCAAAATGTTATTATTTTAAGCTACAAAGGTCATTTTCCTTCACTGGCGAATGGGTCCCTATTAGGGTTTCTGAAACTAAGATCAAGGTCTTGGTCCTTGATGTCTACACACTCAAATTCCCTGTTATCAGCTTCTAAAATTCTATAGGAAATTTGGTAGCTTTCATTCCTTGATTTTTCACTTTGAATGACAACTTTTGTAACTTTGCAACTTTAAAAACCTTGCTCCAAACTTGCTCCACTTGATCTTCAACCTATAAATCTATAATCACACAATCAAGGGCAGAAAAACTTGTTTGTTAGTGAATAGGGGTTTTTCTTGGTCAAACCCCTTGTAGGTAATTAAACCAAATGATGAAATGAATGAAATGAAGCAGGAAACATGAAATATGTAAATGATATCACCTTGGACAATGTCTTGTGAAACAAATCTGAAAACTAACGTGTAGTGGCCATGAAGAATGTATATCTTGGATCCTTGAATGTGATTTGAACAATGGTTGCAAGTAGATCCTCAAAGCTACATCCACTTCTTTAGCTCAACAACAAGAATGAATGCTTCAAACCCTTGACGTGATGATATGACTTTGAATTGTTGCAATAAACTATTGAAATATTCCTTGAAATTCCTTATGAATGCTCTTGTAATACTCTAATGCTTGATCACTTGAATGCTTGAAGGATTAGAATGAATTACTAGGAAAAACAATGTGAATTAACCCCTTATTTATACTAAATTAGGAGATTATCCCTCAAATTCAAATAATTAAGGCCTACAACATATCTTGAAACAAACATTATTAAATTTCATCTAGAATGAAAATCAAAAAGGGGGTCTCATTAAGGGTGGACCCATTCGCCTCCTAGGGTGAATGGGTGTTGGAATAGTTTACCAGGACCTAACCCTAGGGGATTGAAAGAGAACTAAAACCCCATTTCATATCAACTAAAAAATGGGGGTCCTATTAAGGGAGGACCCATTGGCCACCTAGGGTGAATGGGTTTTGGAAACATTTTCTAGGACCTAACCTTGCCCAATGAAATATTTTATTAATTAAATTATGAGTTTCAGGATAGATCTTTGAGAGGTGTCAAAATTAAGGCTTAAATTTGAATTAAAATGGGGTTAATTACTCCAATTACACACAATTAATTAATGGCCACCTAGGGGTATGTGCAGGATCATCATGGAAAAAATAGGCCCTTAAGTGGAAAAAAATTCAAAAAAATCAGAGTTAGGAAACTTGACATAAAAAATTGAATAAGTTATCTATCTTATTTCAAAAATATGTAAGAATAGAATCTGTAGAAAATTGAATGTAGTTTCTAAACTACTAGGCTTATTTTAAAAAAAAAAAAATCTATTTGGTGAAAATTTGAAATTTCAATGCAGTAGTACTTAAATTTTAAGGAAAAAATGAGAAGTACTAGTATCTGTATGACCACCCTAACCACAATAAAATGAAAATATTTTTTTATAAGATTTTAGAAATAAGTAGAGGAATCATGTCCCAATGTGATGCATATTTTTTTGTAATTTTTTTCCAAGTAAATAATTAATTATGAATTTTTTATTACAACTTTTAAAAAATAAAAAAACTCGTATGTCTAACCACCTTAACTTGGTCAAAACTTCATGAAATTCAATTTTTTTTCTTAATCCTATGGTATGTGATGCATGTTTCGGATTCAAAAAATGTGATATTGTTTGAAAGATATACATGTTTTTCAATTAGCCTATCAATTAGGACTTTAGTCAAAATTCAAATAGAAAATGAATAATAATTGTTTATTAAATTCAAAGTAAATAATAATTTATATTGGTGGGAAGGTGAGGATATTCTTTTAAAACCCTTTTTGTTTCATCAATTTTGGGTTAAAAAAAAGTTGTCAACCACATACCCATCATATCGCCACTTTTTGGCCCATCATGATCTTGCACATACCCCTAGATAAGTGTGAAATTTCTTATAACACTTTACAACACTTGAATAAGGTACAAATTTAAATACAATTTATTAAAAAGGGGCCCATTAAGCTTAATTAAGCAAATACATCCAAGAAAAGTGTGAAAGTGTGTTACAACACTTTACAACACCCTTGCAAAGGATCAATTAAGGCATGTTTTAGGAAAATAAAGGCCTTAGAATTGTGTGAATGTGTTCAACACATTACAGCACCACTCCAAAACATATTAGTTCAATTTTAATGTCAATTATCAAACCAAGTAAGGAAAAATGCTACTTTTCCGTTACTACATTTTTCTCCCACTTTAGTGAGAGGATGACCCCATGTCAAACTCACACTAAATTAAAAATCCTAGACACTTAAGTATGCAGCAATAAAAAAGACACATGATCATACACTGTCAATGGCCAAGAAAAATAAACAAAAAACAAAGGATCAAACACAACCATTCCAACACGATGCAGAAGGGGTTTGTTTGTCCATAACATGTGTTTTTCACTTGGGGGTAGTGGAACCTCAGTATGTCCACTAGGTGAGTTGTCCCAACAAAGTGGTTTAGTGAAAAATTCATTCTAGTGTATCATCTTCTCACCGTATAATGATAAAGTCATGCCAATGTATCAACTCTTTATCATACTAACCATACCAAAGTTATCATGTTGAAAATTGTAATAAGGAACCATAATGTACTACTTTTGTAAATGCTTTTGAATATCATGTAAAAAATTTGTTAAAGGGGATTTTCTTTGTTCGTGTAATGGCCTTCCTCTTAGAGAGCATTGTGCCTAATGTCTCCAAGAGAGGACAAGTCAAAAGTGTCAGACCATTTCCCATGGGATGCCTCATCCACATCATGTCATTACAATAGATTGTACACTCTTGGATGACATCAAACCCAATGACACCACCAAGAAGAGGACATGTCACAAGAAAAGAGAAAAATCATGCCATGAAACTTTTCCAAAAGATATCATCTATGTATGCCCCCACTTTAAAGTGGTTGCTACATGATCATTGTGAGAAATTTATTTAAAGTAGCCAATGTTTTGGTCCTAAGACATGAGATCTATCATTCAAAAACCCTTTGCCAAGTCATATGTTTCCGAAATAAGCTATGTCATGAAATAGGAAGGAAGGGTTTCCCCCACAAATACATAAGGGATCTATGGACTTCAGGTCACTAGGATGTCTTTGCTACAATTTTTTTGATAGAGCGTGGAATTGTCATCATTCCCCAAATACTCATAGAACTAGAAGAATGACACAAAGAAAGTGAAAACAAAGAAAAAGTATTTTGGGTCAACATGGAAAAAACATGAATGTCTCAACACCTTGCGTCATCCCCAAAAGGAAAACAAAAGACAAATGAAAAAGACAAAGACAAAGTTTTTGGGTCAACATGGAAGAAACATGAATGTCTTGATGCCTTGCAACATCCCAAAAAGGAAAACACAAGACAAAATAAAAATATAAAGGAAAAGATTTTGGGTTAACATGGAAGAGGCGTAAATTTCACAATGCCTTGCATCAACCCCAAAAGGAAAATAGAAGACAAATGAAAAATGATTATGACATAGAGAAGAATGAAGGTACTTATAGAGTGTAACACCCCTCCGTTTTGGCTCTTTTGTTTGGCAGTGTTTTCTTTGTAATGCTTTGTTATGTTTATGATGTGGCTTTGGAAATTGGTTACTTTTGATGGTTATCGGTTAAGTGTTGTAAACATTATATTTTGATGTGATGTTATTTTACTTTGATGTTATCCTTATGGCGTGCTTTGGAATAGCTTAGAAAATATTTGATTTAATGATGATTTTTGTTGTTGATCATGTTATTGATGTTAGATGCGTCAATTAGTGATATTGTATTGGTGAAGGGGACGGGATTGTATCACTTGCTTGTGAGTGCCCTACGATTCTAAGATTTCCTCTTCACAGTGCATTTGATCATATTATGTATATATGCATGTTCGATGTACTCTTTGTTCACAGGTTGATAGGTACATGACATCGACTCCACCTGGTTCACAGGTTTGAGTGTGTCCATTGACCAACGGAAAATGATTGGGAGATAGTAGCTAGGTTTTCTGTGCCAAGTCGTCACCCTAGTCATAGTGTGTCGTTGGGTTGTTGTCGGGTTAGTTGTCTTAATTTGGTCCATTTCACCTTGAGTATTTATTTAATTTCAAATTATAAAGGTTACTAAATGTTAGGAGTAATTTAATTGATGATTAAATGTATTTAGTTGCAATGTTGAAACATTAATTAGTTTATTGATTGATTTAATTAATTAATAAAATTAGATTGAGTTTATTGATTAATTAGATTAATGGTGATATATTAAATGAGATAGTTGTTTTAGCATTATTGGTTATTAAGATTTAATTAAAATAAAAGCAAAAGTCTTGTTTGGATAGTTAGAGTTAAATTTAAATTAAATAAATAGATAATTGATAATGTGTTTTTATTTCACTTTTGAAAATTGTTGGTAAAGTAAATTCTTTGCAAAATTGTATTTTTTTGTTTTGAATGAAAATTTGAAAAATGCATGAGGTTTGAATTAGAAATTAGAAAAAAATTTTAAAATGTAAAAATGGAAATATACTCAAAATGTTTTAAAAATAACCTTAGTGAGTGGGATTTTGAGGGTTTGGCCAAATTTGGGGGAAACTCTATTTTGGCATTTTATTTTCATTTTGGTGGGGATGGTTTTTCAATTTTTGTGTGGAGAGTTTGTTGGTGGTTTGGCTTGGATTTGTGATGGAGATTGAAACCCTTGTTGGAGCTGGATTCAAAGGAGGAATTGGAAAACACCATTGTTGAAGGCTTCAAGCTTTGGAGGAAAAATCAGGTTCCTCTTTGTTCTTGCTTTGTTTCATTTTGAAAATAGATTAAACCCTCATTATGTTATTTGGAAAAGCTTTGAAATGTTGTTTAAATCCAATGAAACCATGAGAAATTGTTTTGAAAACTTGCAAACTTGTGGAAATCTGGAAATGAAAACCAAAACTAGAATCAAACAATGGAAAAATAGAGTGAAAACCCAAAAGAAATCTCCATTCCAAATTGAATTTTTAAACCCTTTGTTTGGGAAAATTTATTTGGGGTTTTTGCAAAAATTGTATTGCTCTTTTGCTCAATCTGAGCTGGAAGTGTTGATTGAAAATTTCTCTATAAAAAAGAAAATGTTTTTTTTCTTCCCCTATTATTTTTCATTTTGATTTTTTTTAACAGAATAGGGGAAACGAAATTTCATTTGTATTAAAAATGTAATAGAGAAAATAAAATTTTATTTTTTGTTTTGGTTGTGGTGGGGAGGCATGGAAGCCATCCCCACCGCCGCCATCGCCAGGGGAGGCGACTGTGTGCTCCGCACACAGGTCGAGCCCCCTGTGGGAGGCAGACTGTGTGCATAGCACACAGGCCGCACCCCATGTGGGAGGCAGACTGTGTGCTTAGCACACAGGCCGCCGCCAGTGGCCGTGCCTACGTGCCCTATTAGGGCTCGACCCTAGGGTTTCAAATTCATTTTGTTTGTTTGTTTTGTTATTATTAAATATTGATTAATAATATATATATATAATATATTATATATATAGTATATATATCATATAAACATATGCTATATATATAATATTATTTTAATATTTGGATAATATTTATTTTTTATATAATAATTTATTTATATATATATATGAATATTATATACATATTTATGTATATATATTCTATATATTTAATATGTATATGAATATATACAATGTATGAATATTTATATATAAATATATATATTTTAAAATAAATTGTTTAGTATGAATAAAACTAGTTTATATCAATGTGAGTTTTAAATAGATAAATATATCATGGTATATGCAATGAATATATATATTTTTGTGTATATGTATTAAATGTATATTGTATTTGGCATAAATGAGTTTTAATTGATTAATTTATAAAGATTAATTAATTTTAACTAAAATGTTTCATTTATTAAAATATCTCGATTATGAATATAACTGATAAACATAGAGTTAATGATTGATTTATTTTAATCAAATGACTTTACTTATTAAAACACTTTGATTATGGAATATAATTGTAAACTTAAAATAAATAATTGGTTTTTAAATATTTCAATGTCGTGAACTGAAATTGGTTTATTTGATTGGATAAATGCAAGTAATGAAAACTGTGATTGACTGGATTTAGGAAATACGAACGTTAGCTTATTTTACTATCTAAAATGCTTTTAGTGTCTTATTGTTCATCCTTGATGTTGAGGAATTAGAGTAAATGTTTTGGAAGTCTTCCAGATAAGGGTTCGACTATTTGTATGGGTTGTCATTATGATAGTCAACCTTTGCATTGTCTTGGGATTTGTGCCTCCTTGGGATTAGGAGTAGGTTTTGAGTTTTACGTCTCCTTGGATTAGGAGTGGAGTATGTGTTTGTTCCTCCAATTTTTGGGGAGGGTTTGAACTTTGTTTCCTCCAATGTTGGAGAGGGTTTTGACCTTTGTAGCCCCTAGTGTTTAGAGAGGGTTTTGTACTTTTGTTTCCTCCAGTGTTGGAGTGAGTTTCCTTTATCTGTTGCCTCCTTGGTTGGAGAGGTCGTCTTATCCAGTTACCCATTGGTTTGTGGTCTTTGTACCATATGTGTTGTCGATAGGAGAGTGGCTCTATGTGGGGGTCCAGCACACAAAGGGGCACCAGGGTAACTCACTTAGGGTTTAAGTAAGTGATAACTTAAAAAAAAAGAATATAAAAAAAAAAAACTCTCAAACTAATTAAGATAATTAATGCCCCTCTCATAACTCATTCGCTTTTAAGGTTTGAGATGAGATGAGAAGCGCAATTGTTATGAGGGTCTGGCAGTTGGTAGAGTTGAGCCTAGATAGCCCAAGATGTGGGTTCGGTTGCCTTAGACAGTTGAGCCAGGGTAGCTCATAGCAAATTTCATGTGACACTCTCACTATGTCAACTAGATGTCAATTTGTTGTAATGCATAAACGAACCTTGTACTCTGGAAGCATTGTAACCTTTGTGTTAAGTGATGTTGTTCTTGTATCCTTTTAGTTCAGTTAGGTTTTAACCTATGTCTAGAGGTAGATAGTCTTGTTTAGGAATTCTTGGTTACTATCTCCTAGCACAGGGGGTGAGCCTTTAGGTATCACATGGTTGGGTGGAATGTGCACCTTAATCCGTTGGGTTGGCTCTTGTTCATGTGGATGAGATTTCCAGTTGGAGAGCTCATGAGATCCAGTTTCTTTCCTTACTTTTCATTCAGTTGATCTTGTATTTTATTACCCCTCATTTCTTATCGAGGTGGAATTTGTAATATATAATCATACTTATTGGATTTATCTCATTCGGGGAATGAGTGTTGTAATCATGTTGTAAAATATATTATTGGAATCAAGTGGTGTCTCATATTCTTTGATGTAAATTATTATTATGTATGGAATGTATGTGAACTTTCATTGTTAATTAATTAAATGTTAAGGTTTTAATTCATGTTCTTGTTTGGGTTTAAGCAACTCAATCTCGTAACCTTAGGGGATTGGTTGGCAATGGTTAGTGTACTTGCATGTTAATTGTTCTTTTAAAAAAATAAAATCAATTCGTTTGTGTAGTAAATTGCAACTTCCCCTAGGGTTGCGTCGCAGGGCGTTACATAGAGGAATGTAATAAAAGAGAGAGACATCAAATGAAACATCATGGGGGATCACATTATACACATGCAATCATAAAAAAAAATAAAAGACTAGTAAGGCACAGGTGAGTCAACCTAAAGTAGGTCGTCTACCTCCTAATCTCGATTGGTATAATGGAAGGCAAGAAACTAGCCAGAGAGAAAATAACAAATTCATTACTAGGACAAGGCTATCAAATTCTTGCCTCCACTTTGTGCAAGACAAGAATGAGTTGAGATAAGTCAGGAAAATTAGCTCCTTGCTTTAGAGAAAATGATTTGCAATAGGTGTAAAATATGTAATAGTGATAATTTTTTAAGATTCTACAACTATTACATGACAAGGAGCAGAATGGTATGTTATTCAATCACTAGGTGGAAATCATTTCCATCAAAGTGAAAATTGCTCAGTACCAATTTGAATGTGCGACACTCATCAGTACTATGTCCAAGAGTTTTGTGGTATATATAATGTGGAACATTTACATCTTTAGGATATAGTGTTATCTTTTCTTTCATTGGTGGTAATGTTATAAGTTCTTTGTTGAGAATCAATTGTAGTTTCTTTTCACTTTTAGGTGGTGAACAAGGGAACTTTAGTTTCTTTAGCTTGTAAGGCCTCTTTTGCTTGCTAGATTCACCCACTTCTCTAGATGGGATTGGGGCAGGAGGTCCCGAGATGATCTTTTCTTTGTTATCCTTATCCTTAGGAGGTATGGGTTACTCTTTAGAAAGAAGGACACCTATATCAAGAAAAGTATCTAATACAATCCTATCATCACTATGAAGCATTAGGTATTCTTTAGGAGCACTTGTGTTGAGAGGGGAATCTTGATATCCTAACCCTTTGGATTCTTCAGTTGGTATTTTATCTAGAGGAGTTGATGAATTTTATGGTCACTTGTTGTATCACATCCTTGTTGAAGAAGATGAGAAACCAACCTCACAAACACTAGTGAACACCTACAAGCAATAACCTGTTACAAAAATGAAGAATGTCAAGAACAACAAAGATGCTCTGCAAGCATCAAGCTGAAAAATGCATTAAGAGAATGAATAATTACAATGATATCAATCCTTAAGAAAGGAGGTAAAACCCTAAAAAGAAACCCTAGTGTGCACACTTAATAATTAATAAATAATTAATTATTAATGTGCCTAAGTTTAGCTTAAGTAAACCTAAAGTGATAAGTGACTTAATTAATTAAGTGAAATGACTTATTACTCTAACACCCCTTTAAGATGAACTTAGGGAGTAGCTAAAACACTAGGAAAAGATGCATAAAAGCAAAGTTGGGTCTTGACAACAAGGCCTAATTAGGTACCCATGTACAAATGGAATGCAAACTAAATCAAATGGGGTAAAGGAGAAAACCACGTGGGAACAAAAATCCTCCCCAAAATAGAATGCAAAAAAATAACTAAGTGATGAGATATGGAGGACTCCATAAGACCCACAAAGGACACCATCCATCATAAAGATATATGAATGAACCCCCCCGGAAGAGAGGAATGAAGAGACCACATATCCCCCCTAGAATGAAGTAGCTCCAAAAAGACTAAAGAAACTACATCTCCTGAAAGAAGTGAGAGGGAAGAGGCCTCATGATTATAATCTCTGAAGGTGAATCGGGTGTACCCTGAGATTTCTCCATAGAAGCAGGTGTGACCTCAACCAATGAAGAATTCAATGTAGGTGAAGACTCAAGAGAAACCTCCAAAGATGAATGATCAACTAGGTTATGTTGCACTGAAATAGAAGCAGCCACATTTGTAACCATCGAAGTATCAGCAACTACAATAGTAGGTGGAGTAGATGGAATGGATAGCTCAAGACCTTGATCTTAAGTGAGAACACCAATTTTCAAGAATCAAAATGTCTCCTTTGAATGATAATTCACACTATAAGTGTGATGAACAGTTGGGTATGTGCAGGATCATCATGGAAAAAAAAAATGCCCTTAAGTGGCAAAAAATTCAGAAAAACCAGAGTTAGGCAACTTGACGTAAAAATTTGAATAAGTTATCTATATTGTTTGAAAAATATGTAAGAATAGAATATGTAGAAAATTGAATCTAGTTTCTAAACTACTAGTTTTTTTTTAAATCTATTTGGTGAAAATTTGAAATTTCAATGTAGTAGTACTTAAATTCCAGGGAAAAAATAAGAAGTAGGTGTCTATCTAACCACCTTAACCACAATAAAATGATAATATTTTTCTTATAAGATTTTAGATATAAGTAGAGGACTCATGTCTAGATGTGATGCCTATTTTTTTGTAATTTTTTTCCAAGTAAATAATTAATTATGAATTTCTTATTACAACTTTTAAAAAATATAAAAACTCATATGTCTGACCACCTTAACTTGGTCAAAACTTCATAAAATTCAAATTTTCTTTTTTCAATCCTATAGTATGCGAAGGATAGAATGTGACACATATTTTGGATCCAAAAAATGTGATATCGTTTGAAAGCTATAGATGTTTTTCAATCAGCTTATGAATCAAGACTTTAGTCATAATTTGAATAGAAAATGAATAATAATTACTTGTTAAATTCAAAATGAAGCATAATTTATATTGGTGGAAAGTTGAGAATCTCCTTCAAAAACCCTTTTCATTTCATCAATTTTGGGTAAAAAAAATGTCATTAGCCACATACCCATCATATTGCCACTTTTTGGCCCATCATGATCCTACAGATACCCAGTTGTAGGAACATAAGCACCATCAATAGAAAAATTTGTAAAAGAATACAACCAAGATGAGTGATCCACCACCCCAGTAGCACTAACTTCTCTACTCTCCAATTCTATGATGATAACTGAATCAGGTGTGAACTCCACAGATCTCCCATTGCCTCCATGTGGGATCTGATATATGGAAAGATGATTGTTCATCAAATGAGGAACACACAAGACATCCTGAAAAGTGTTGTCCCAAAAACTAATAGACCCCTTCCCTGTAATACTCATGTATGTATTTTTTCCCATCAAAATAGGAGACATAGTGCAAGGCTCAAAGGAAGTGAACATAGACTATGAAGATGTCATATGATGAGATGCTCCTAAATCTAGAAACCATCTCCCTGATCCAAGACCTGAATAAGCATAAAGAGAATGTCCCTTCATATCTAATGAAGTATGTAAACTAGTTGTGCCCCTGTTATGCTGCTCTGAAGAAGAAGAAGAATGAGGGGAAGGAGATGATGTAGACATCCTAGAAGGAAAATCAATCTGATGTTTATGAAGAAGATTCTTCATCTCATCAATGTCCTTCTTATAGCAACTATGTTATGCATGTCCTTCTCTCTTGAAATATGTACATGTAACCTTCTCCTTCTTAGATGATTTCTCCTTAGAAGAGGAGGATGAATCTGAGGACTCCTTTTGTTGCTCATGAGATTGGGAATCCTTTTGTTTATGTTTCTTGTCTTTTCTTGTAGAATACTTCTAATCTTTGGGCTCCTATGATGCAATAAGTGTATGTGATGAAGAGGGCTTCAACTTTCCCATGCTATCCAACTTGGGATGCTCTCAAGTGAGAGAATATGAAAAATCATCAAAAAAAGGTAGAGTAAATCTAGTACCAAGTGCATCCCTAGTGGCATAAAAGGTAGATAAAAAAATTGAATAATCTGGTCCAAGCTTAGAAAAAATGAACAATATCAACTAAGAGTCTTCCTTCTAAACACAATATTTTGAAAGCTAAAATTTGAGAGACTTAAGCTTTGTGAAGAACCCCTGGATTTTTTCAAAATCCCTAGGATTTAATCCAATAAGATCAACTAAAACCCTCTCATAGTATCCTACTTCCCAAACAAAGACTCCAAAGTAGTCCAGATTTGATTAGGTGTAGTGCAAGACTACACATGGAAGAGTAGATCTAAATCATAGACAAGAATAATGTCCCAAAAGCCTCATTGCACTTATTAAACCATTTTCTCTTTTCAGCAACACCTGTAGGTTCAACCTTTGTACCCATGGTCACCTTGTACAACCCTTCGTGCTTCAAATGAATCTCCATTTTTTTCCAACCAAAGTACTGAATGAGGTAAGGGGTGCAATATTATGTGAATCCATGATGAATATAGTAGTTTATACTCTCAAAACAAAAAAATAATGCTCTTTGATCTCAAAAAATAGCCTGAATTGCACGTTTCCCAAGAAGATAACCAAGAAAGAAAAAACTGAGATCAAGTAAGAATATCAGATACCTAGTAAATATTTTGGAAAATCAAGTCTCAGATTTGTGTAGAGCATTGAACCATCTTTCTGATGCCTATTCATTTGCGCAAAACAGAGTCTGAATGCAAAAGTTATGCCTCCCAGAGTGAAAATAGCAACTTCTGACTTTGATAGGCGAAAAAGGAATCAAAAATGAAAAATAAAAAAATAAAACCTACACCATTGGATAGTTCCTAGAACCAGGTTTTCAACACCTATTCGTTTACAAAATGTAGAGTTGAAATGCCCAAGATACACTCGATTTTGTGAAACAACTCCAAAATGCCCAATAAGCCCTTCAAACCCTCAGGGACTAAAAAAAAAGAGCCCATGGTCACATGTAGGACCAAGGGGCTAGTGGCTAGGGGTTGTAGCGGAGCCCCCAGTCACTGATGTGACCTCATAGAGGGCTGAAATCTAGCAGGGGGTTGAGCGCAAGGCACCTGGTCCCTGATATGACCAAAGCTGGAGCATGTGGGGGCTAAGTCGGTGAAGAGGAGCAAGAGGGTGGCTACCGCCGATGGCTGGTGGCGGTTGGGTGGCTGCCAAGTGGTGCAGGGGTTTTTTTTCCTTATAACTAGCCACACAAGTTTTTTTTAAAAAGACTTTGTTTTTTTATTTTTTATTTTTTTCAAAAAATTTCACCTCAAAATGTGTGTTGGGGAGGCCGTATGGCCTCTTTGGAAAAAAAATTTGTCCTCTCTAACCAACTTTTTCCAAAATGGAAAAAATTTATATGAAAATAGGAGTTCTAGGCATTGTGACCTCAATGGTGAGATCCATTTTTCCCAAAAATACCTAGAAAAAAAGGCTACCCCCAAATCTAGCAAAAAGATGCCTAGCTTGAAACCCTTGCACATAAAAAAATCACTATAAGGAAATATCCTTCAAAAGATGAACAAGAAGCTATAGTTCTAGAGCTCTGATACCATGACGAAGTTGAGAAACCAACCCCATAGACCCTAGTGAACACCTGCAATCAATAACCTGTCACAAGAAAGAAGAATGTCCAGAACAATGAAGATGCTCTGCAAGCCTCAAGCTGAAAAATGCATTAAGAGAATGAATAATTACAATGAGATCAATCCTTAAGAAAGGAGATCAAACCCTAAAAAGAAACCCTAGTGTGCACACTCAATAATTAATAAATAATTAATTATTAATGTTCCTAAGTTTAGCTTAAGTTAACCTAAAGTGATAAGTGAATTAATTAACCAATATGATTAAATTAATTAAGTGAAATTACTTATTACTCTAACACTTGTTTGTGTAGGATCGTGAATCCTTTTCCATATGTCAATTTAAGGTTGATTGATGTGTTGGTTACTTTGTTGGCATAGAATGGTTGATTGTTTACTTGATTAGAGGAACTAGGCTCACCTATTGTAGGGAACTTAGTCTCAACTTGTGACTTAGTTTCGGGGTGGAAAATACCAAACATCTCAAGTTGTGTTGGTTGTTTCATTGAAGGATAAAAGGATGCATTGTACTCAAGGTTGTTAAGAAAATCATTTATGAATTCATTCATGTTGGCATCATCTTCTCTAATGATGTCAACATCATGAGGAGGACATGCATCAAGAGTTGTGTGAGGATGAGTAAGTTCCATTTCATTAGGGTCATTGCTAAAAACATAATTTGAAACATAAAACAAAGAGAATAAGGACTTCCACACATTATCCAAATTCTTCTCCATTTTTAGAATTTCAGACCTAAGCAAGGTAATTTACTGATTTTGAACTTTTAACAATGCACTAAAATGAAGCAATTTAAGCTAAATGTAATGAAATTGATGAAACAACAAATTGGGAAACTAAAATAGAAAGGTAGAAACACCAAACAGAAGCTATAAACTAAGATTTTAATGTCCTAAAAATACAGAGTAGTAGCTAACAGGGACTCATTCTCCAATAAGGGAAAATGGGTCCGGGTTAGATATCTCAGAGATATTTATGTGAATTTTAGAGAAAATTTTGATGCTTTTTTAGTTGCTAGAAGGTTCAGATCAGACCTGATTAGGGAATCATTTTCCAGTAAAGGTGAATAGGTCCTTGTTAGGTATTTTTAAACTATTTTTTCATGATTTTTAAGTTCTCAGTTATATCTTTCAGTTCTAGGTCTGAGACAGTGAGCTTCAGTTTCATATTTTCTAGAAATTCAATGTAAAAATGTAATGAAAAGATGAAATGCAAGGCCTAATTTGAAATGAAATTTTTTTTAATTTTCAAATGAAATTGTATAAGATCTAAATGAGATACAAAATTATAGATCTTTTTTTTTGTAATTTTTCAGATTTAGAGAGATGCAAAGCATAAACCCTATATGATATGCAATATTTCAATACAAAACAAGTAACCCTAAATGATACCTTAATTCAATGCAAATATAAATGAAAATGAATGCAAGATCTAACTTAAGATGCAATGAGAGACTCCAAAAATCAGAAAATTGCAACTTTCAATATGTCAGATTCACCAAAATGATGAATAGAAAAAGTGTAGGGTTTACCACTATGAATGAAACAAATGATAAACCAAAAATTTCCTTTCCCTATTAAAACACTCAATTATGAGGGAAAAAGATGTAAATAACAATAAAAAATGATACCTAACTATAATAGCAACTATTTGGGAAGTTTTTAGAGCATAAAAATTTATGTACATACTTGGTTAAAAAGTTGTTTTTAAGCTATAAAGGACTCATTCGCCTTAAGTGGTGAATGGGTCCTTGTTATGATTTTTAAAACTATAATCAAGGTCATGTTCCTTGATTTCTACACTCTCAAATTCCCTATAATCACCTTCTAAAATTTTGTAGGAAATTTTGTAGCTTTGATTCCTTGATTTTGCACTTTGAATGACAACTTTTGCAACTTTGCAAGTTTGACAATCTTGCTCCAAACTTGCTCCACTTGATCTTCAACCAATAAATCTGCAATCACACATTCAAGGGCTGAGAAACTTGTTGTTTGTTAGTGAATAGGGATTTTTCTCGGTCAAACTTCTTGTACGTTATTCAACCAAATGATGAAATGAATGAAATGAAACATGGAACATGAAATATGTAAATGATATCACCTTGGATGATGTCTTGTGAAATAAATATGAAAACTAAAATGTAGTGGCCATGAAGAATGTAAATCTTAGATCTTTAAATGTTATTTGAAAATTGGTTACAAGTAGATCTTCAATGCTACATCAACTTCTTTAGCTCAACAACATGAATGAATGCTTCAAACCCTTGACATGATGATATGACTTTGAATTGTTGCTAATAAACTCTTCAAATCTAACTTGAAATGCCTTATGAATTCTTTTGTAATCCTCTAATGCTTGATAAATTTAATGCTTGAAGGATAAGAATGAATTTCTAGGAGAAACAATGTGAATTAACCCCTTATTTATACTAACTTAGGAGATTAACCTTGAAATTCAAATAATTCAGGCTGACACCAGATCTTGAAACAAATATTATTAAATTCCCACCAGAATGAAATTCAAAAAGGGGGATCTCATTAAGGGAGGACCCATTCGCCACCTAGGTTGAATGGGTCTTGGCTCATTTTACTAGGACCTAATCTCGGGGGATTGAAAGAGGACTAAAACACCATTTCAGATCAACTAAAAAAATGGGGTCCTATTAAGGGAGGACCCACTCTCCACCTATGGAAAATGGGTCCTGGCACCATTTTCCAGCACCTAACCTTTCCCAATGAAATATTTTATTAATTAAATTATGGGAATCAAATTAAGACTTAAATGTGAATTAAAAGGGGGTTAATTACTCCAATTACCCATAATTAATTAATGATCACCTCTAGATAAGTTTGAAAGTTCCTTATAACACTTTACAACACTTAAATAAGGTACAATTTTAAATACATTTTATTAAAAAGGGGCCCATTAAGATTAATGAATCAAATACATCCTAGAAAAGTGTGAAAGTTTGTTACAACACTTTATAACACCCTTGTAAAGGATCAATTAATGAATATTTTAGTCAAATAAAGGTCATAGAATAGTGTGAATGTGTACAACACATAACAACACCACTCCAAGACATCATTAGTTCAATTTTAATGTCAATTATCAAACCAAGTAAGGAAAAATGCTACTTTTTCCATTACTACACCAAAAAAATTAAATTATTATTAGTCATTAGTTAAGTGTCGGGATTATCCTAAAAAAATGCATTAAATAAGGCTTGTGGATGAAAAATAGGACCAATAAGGCATAAAGAAGCCCAATTTTAGCAGGGAGGGCCAAAACAAGTGTGAAAATCAAAGGAGTAAATTTTTCTACACTACATCAATAATCTCCTTTTCTTCCTATAATGTCAACACATGCTCTTAAATTTCCCCTTTATCCTCTTCAGTTTTTTTAACTCCTAGAGTCCATTTCTTTTCAAACTCTGATCTTCATATGTTTGAAAAGTTATTTCTTTAGCTACCTTTTGCTCCTCAAAGTGGGTACCACTGGGTGAATTAGGTGTTATACCCACCTAATTAGTCTGATGTTCCTCTTGTTCTTTCAATAACTCTCCTACTTCTAGATGTGTAGGAGATGAAATATCTAATAGATCAACCACATCTATTATCAGTCGCTCTTTTGTAGCTTCTTTTCTTGGATTTATTGTTGGGGTATCATGGGTAGGGGGAACTTAGGCATTGAGCATAACTCCAAACTCTAATACAACCCATGTACTTGCATCATTGAATGTAATCTCTACTTATTTGAAGGCTTGTGTTACCTTTTCCATTATAGGTTCAATCCATGGAGTGTCTTTTGTGGATGCATTCTCCTTCTTTCTCTACCTCTTATACCCAGTTGCAATGGATTAAGAGGAACCTTTTGTAGCTAACTACTTCTTCCTCTTTGAGGATCCTTCATTACCCTTAAAGGCCTTGATTCTCAAGTCAACCTAGGATTTGCTTCTATCCAGGACTTTTTTGGATACCAAATTAATGGATGGTTCTTCCTTTTCACACTAATCAATTGAATCCAAAGTATTTGTGTCAACCTTGTTAATAGCATACATTGGGTCTTGTGTCCACCCAACATTAAACAATCCTTTGGCTATATCATCTCTGATACCAAATTCCCTCATTTGGAGGATGAATAACCTATCATAACTTCTATTTCTCACCTCAAAGTCATCCTGAAGATCTCCCCAAAAGATCTTCAATGTTGGGCAAGTGGAATGGAAAAGTGGAAGAGCTTAGGGCATTGATCTTTCTCGTAGGATCAAAATTTTTCCTTAGGATATATTTCTTAAGGTTGAGAGCTTGTAGATATTCTGGGGTTGTCTTGGTAGCCACAATAGATGGGAATGAGTAGTACCCTAGTTGAAAAGGGTATATTAACCAAGTTCCTTATATTTTTTAGTGAACTTCAAATGAACCTCCATAAATTTCCTTGCAAACTGAATCAAATAAAGCCTATCCTTGCAACATTTTTGCAAAAAAAAGGGAACTTATCAAAACCAAAAATTTTGATCTATGTTGATTTGGGGAATTTAATGAGCTATTGACCCCACTCCTTAACCAAGGCCATATCCTCCTTGGCTATCTTAAATCCTACATCTCTATTAAATTCATTGATTACTATGTGTAGTGTAGAAAAATGTATCCCTTTACATTTTCACACTTGTTTGGGCCCTCCTTGCTAAAATTAAGCTTCTTTATGCCTTATTTGGTCATATTTTGCATCTACAAGCCTTATTTAATGTGTTTCTCTAAGGATAATCCCAACACTTAACTAATGACCAATTTTAATTCATGATTTTGGGTTGTGTGTTCTAGATCTAATGATTTGGGACTCATAGGCCATCTTGGGTGTATGGGTGCCACCTAGGTTTCATGGCCTAATCTTGAATATTACATTGAACTTAATATTTCTTGAAATTTGTGTCCCAAGCTTAGGCTACTGGGACTCATATGCCCTAACTAGTGTATCAATCTTGCCTTAGCTTGGACCTATTTTGAATTCAATTCTTCATGGGATTTTATTCTCCTAGAACTTATGTCAACTTGTACTATTGTAATTTTAAGGAATTTGGAATAAACAAGTATAAATACAAAGTTATTTCACATATTTTCTCCTAGAAGTTTTATGCAAGCATTCCTATAACAAGTTTGTGAGATCAATATCATTTAGGAGAATTCAAGAGCATTCAAGAGTATTCAAGAGCTGATTATCAAGCATTTTGGAGATATATTCAAGATTCAATAATCATGTCAAATTCATCATGCATCATGTGTGTTTTTGAGCTAACATTTGTGATGTAGGTTCTTTTCATTCAAGCAACATTCAAGTCAAGATCCATAGCATAAAACAAGAGTCAAGATCTACATTCATGCTAGCCACTTTATATATGATTGCAACCTTTATATCAAGGGTTTGGTGAGTTACAACATTGCATATTGTTCATCAATCATTCCTTCATTCTATTTGATTTCATTTCAAAGTTTAATTACCAAAACAAGGTTTGAACAAGGAAAACCCCTATCCACTAACAAATAAACATTTTTCTCCCTTCATGTGTGATTGTAGATCTAGGTGTTTTGAGACTTCACGATCCTTTGAAGATAAAGTTACAATATTGAATAAAGTTGTAAAAGGTTTCAATAATTTGTCATCTTCAAGGAAACTCGCCTACATATCAAAATTCAGGCCTTTCAAACCTTGAAATTGGACAAGAAGAAAGCTATAGAAAATCAATAGAGAATACATAAATATTAGTGAAAGCCTAATAATGGGACTAAATTTCCACCTTGGGTGTATGAGTCCTGATATAGGCACTTTTCTAGACTTCAATGGATTCTGACTTGTCATTGTCAGATTCTTGTTTCTGCTCAGAAACCCTAGACTAGGACTAAATCACCCAGTCTAGTGTATGAGTCCATGTACACATAAGAAAAACCAAAATTAAGATTTCCAAATCTTGTTCAGTCATCTCTAGCCTTCTAGGTGCTTCTCTATTATCCTCAGTCTCTCATTTTGGTTTCAAGTTTCATTTTCTAGGTCATATAGTTAGATTTGCATTTTTTTTTCATATCTTTCTTTCAAAGCATTTTCATAGTGGTATTCCCCCCCCCCTTTTTAATCACACCTAAGGACACCTTGTAGCAATCTCTTTTCCTAATTGGATCATTAGGTTGAGGTCTTTAGGGTTTCCTTGAATGAACTAAGAGTGAAATAGTTCCACTTGCATGTACTCCATCTCCTAAAAGGTGGAGCACCATATTTCCTTGTATTCATTTTGGTGAACCCAATGTGAACACCTGTATTTCTGATTTAGAGAATATTTTAGTCCTAGATCTAGCTTACATAATTAACTTTGCATTAGATCTTGCATTAGTTAATTTGAATTTAGGGCTTCTAAGTCTCGCATTAACGAAAGTACATATAGGTTGCATTTTTTAATCTTAGATCATTCAGTTTCACTAAAATTTTGTAATTGCAAATAGTCAATTCAATATACAAGTAGCTAGAAACCTTAACATTCACTCAAGATTTGCTGAATTTAGTGTCAAAACCCTAATATGGGACTCATTTTCCCCTCGGGTGATTTAGTCTTGGTATATGTTGTTTTACCTAATTTTTTGGGATTATCTGTTAACTATTTTTCATTGTTTGAACCTTCCAAAACCCTAACTAGGACTTATTCACCCCTTTAGGAAATTTAGTCTTGTTTTACACCTGAAACTACATTTTACAACATTAAAACCCTTGTTTTTGTTCATATTTTTGTTGTTGTTAGATCTTTGTTTCAATTTGTTGAATTTATATTTCATTCATTTCATTGGATCTATCTTAATTTGGTGCATTTGTAAACATAAGAATTGGAATTAAAAGCATATCATTTATCTTGTGTTCATTGAATTTATCTTTCCTTCATTGATTGTCCTTTGCATGATATTTACAACTTGGTGTCTTATTGCTAATACTATAGTGAAATGTAGTTTTAGACTCATGTCATCCCTTGATAGCACACTCGTCATGGATCTTGGATTATCTATCTCTTTCACTCATAGTGTTGACACTAGTTCACTACGTATGGACCATACCCTTGACAAATATTTACCTTCAAATAGTGTGACAGCTGCTGAAATAATGGTTGCTATTGTTCCTCAGCAAAACATAATCTAAATACATGAAGAGTTAGAAAACCTACAACATCAAGTGAGTACTGAAAAAATTTCCAAAATTGCTATTCCTATCATTGATAACATACACCACATGATTGAAAGTGAACAAGGAATAGAACTTGTGCATATAACCTAGCTTATATTTTTGGAAAAGATCTTACCTCAACCACTAGTTGTGCTCAAAAACTAAAGAATACTCAAATCCAAGGAGGAACTCAAATTCTTCCTGATCCCACAACCATTGCCTCTATTCGAGCCACCTATACCAACCCTCAAGTTACAAAAATGATGCAACCTATTAGGAATGTCATTCCTACATTGGGAATTTCCACTAGTAATCCTAGTACGTTTATGGCATCTCACATCATATCTCCTACCACTTTACCTCTCATAAGAATTCCATTCACTTGCCCCTCAAACACATATACACCTCCATCATATCACCTCCATCTCAAAATACAACCAATGACGTCATCCTTAACCAACTCTTACAAAAAATTTCATATGTTTAACAAAAAAAAATTCACCATAAACCAAAATCAAAATCGCCAACCTTCATACTATGTCAAAAACAATCCCTTATCCTTGGAGATATTAAGAACGTTGATACCAAAAGGTATATATATTCCTAGGTTTGAGAAATATGGAGGAAAAGGAGATCCTTCTAACCATGTTTCCACTTACACGGCCTTACGCAGTGATTTTATCCTTGAGGATAAGCTCTTGGATAAGATTTTCCCTAGGTCCTTGAAAGATACCGCTTTAGAATGGTTTTCCTCATTACCGAATAACTCAATTCATTCATTCAATGAACTTTTTGAGGCCTCTATAAACCATTTCCAAGTGCATATTACTCTCAAATTTACCTTAGCTGATTTGATGAGATGTAAGAAAAAGGATGATGAAAAGGTTACTGACTTGATTTCATGCTACCAAATGCTTTATTCCCAAATTGATGTAAATATTCTCGATCCTCACCTTCAATGAATGTTCATTGAGAACTTACAAACTAATATTAAAGATAAGATTGGAATGATGAAATTCCCTTCCTTCATACACCTGTGTACTTCCCTTCATGATTATAAAAACTTGCTTAGTAGTCATGAAACAAAACCAGCCTCTAGCCATCCTAAAAATTCTGAATCCACAAATCAAAACAATAATCAACTTTATGAAATAGAATAAACGCTTCCTTCAACTAAATCCTCTTCAACCAACCAAAAATGTTGATACCCAAGTGGTTGCTATAAATAAGATAACTCCTTTTACATTTAGGGATCTGACCAGACAATTTACTCCCTAACTCGATACCCTCCATAACATCATGTTACAACTTATAGAAAAGAACATGATTTCCTTACCTCTTGTAAGAACTCCTGATCCTACTAAGCCATTACCTCCAAACTTTAAATCAAATTCTTATTATCATTTTCACCGAAAAAATGGACATGATACAGAATATTGAAAGCTTCTTAAACATCTTGTGCAATACCTCATAGATTCTAATTGACTTCAAATTGGAGGTGTTAATGATCAAGGAAATAAGTATGTTGCACCTCCTAACCAAAAATTGCAAATCTTTACCAACCCCATTTCCAAATCATGATATTTCATTTTTCAAAGCTAGAGAAACTAAGAAGAATGATGTGATGAATGTTGAAAGGGATGATGACAACATGGATACTAATGAAAAAATTCTTATAGATAGTATGATTGGATTGATCAAAATTCTACCTTGTAAGGGCTAAATGAAAATTCCTCTTGACATTGCTTTCTCATCTAAAGATATAATTAGAAATGCACATAATGCTCCTATTTACATAAATGGTTGAATCAATGACAAGCGCACTAATAGGATATTAATTCATCACATATGTGGAGAGAATGTGATCACTAACGAATTTTTACTTGTGCATGAACTTTATCAAGATACATATGATAAACTAAAAGCATGGATAAAAAACATAATGGTTTTGCTCAGCCTATGATGTGTTTGATCACCCTTCCTTTAAAAGTAGGACCAAAACAATTAGATGTCTCATTCTCCATCATTTTGATGTTGGATTAGTTTTGTGTGAAGCTTGGTTATCCATGGCTACACTCCATGAAATTTGTCCCATCAATTGTGCATAAATGTTTAAAGTTTCCCTTTGACAGTGAAATATTTATTGTGCAACATAATAGCTTTAATAATGTCTTCCCATGGGAATTTTTCAATGAATTTATGTTGGCCCCAGCCTATTGAACCTGTTAAACCTCATGAAGACTTGGTTTTCAAATCCTATCAAAATTTTAAGGAAAGATGCATAGTAGAACTATCCTTTCAAAGCATGCCTCAACCAATGATTGAGCCTTTGATCCTTGAATAAACCATGATTGAACCAAAATACCTTCCAAGTAACCAAGACCAACCAAAGATAGACCCTTTGCCTATTTCCTACAAAAGCTCAAGAAACAACGAAAACAATTTTGTCATGCCTCCTAAGATAAAAACAAGTTTACAAAGCTAAAGAGAAACTAATTGAACAACATCCATTGGTTCTTTCTGAAGAAAAGATACATATGGTTGATAAACCTACTCCTACACAAACACAACTTGAAAACCATACAAGGAGAAACATAAATGCTAGAGATTGTAGGTGTAGACATCTTGTTATTGCTCAATAGTTAAAAGAAGAGAATAACAAAGAAAATAAACATCCAAACTCAAGTGAAGCAATACACGAGGAGTCTACCTCTCTTCCACAACAGAAAGATCATATATTGCAACCACAACAAGATCCAAATACCTCTTTAGACATTATCACTCGACCTCCAATTGTGATTAACTCATACATTCATGATGAGATTATTAAAATTGATGAATAAATGCATAATGAATTGAATTCATTGTTTTCATCTTCTACGAGTTTAAATGAAAATTATCCTAAGAAGAGTGTTGAACTTGGTTATGACCCTAGTACTGCACTCATTGTCCCTTCGGCTAGTTGTCTACCTTTCATAAATGATGAACAAGATTGGGATGTGGATGATTTTCTATACGTTGACTCGCATGTGCCTTACTAGTATTTTGCATTGTTTCTTTTATGTAATTACATGTGTGTAATGCAATCCCCTGTGTTGTTTTCTTTGATGTATCTTTCCTCTGTTTGTATCTACATTCTTCTATGTCATAAATCCTTTATCTTTTCTTTTTCTTTTATTTTCCTTTTGGGGATGATGCGAGGCATCGAGACATTTACGTCTCTTCCATGTTAACCCAAAATATTTTCCTTTATTATTTTCTTTGTCTTATGTTTTCCTTTTGGGGATGATGCAAGGCATCAAGACATTTAGGTCTCTTCCATGTTAACCTGAAAGATTTTCTTTATTTTTCACTCTCTTTGTGTCATTCTTCCTATTCCATGAGTATTTAGGGAATGATTACATTTCCAAGCACTATAACAACATTGTACCAAAGACATATTGACCCCAAATCCATGGATCCCTTATGTGACTTTGGGATTTCATTTGGGGGCAACCCCTTTTTATGACATAGCTTCATTTGGAAACATATGACTTGGCATAGGGATTTCCAAATAAGCTTGCATGTCCTCTTTATTGCTAGCATTTATCATTTGCTAATTTAAAGTAATTTCTCACAACATGGTTTTTAGCAATTTCTTTAAAGTGGGGGCACATTGGCATTATTGTTTTTCATTTTACAACTCATGTTTCATTGTGTAGTCTGCTTCATGCGATGTGTCTTTCTCTTGGTGATTACATATGGTGTGATGTTCGTCAAGAGCATGATCTCTCTTAGAATATTATATTCCTCTTTGTGGTTGATGTGACACATTGCATCCCCTAAGTTGTCAATCTTCTATTCTTTGATTGGTCCTCTCTTGGAGACATTACACACGATGTTCCCTAAGTTAAGGTCTTACATGAACTAAGAAAAACTCCTTTGAATGTACCTTACACTATTTTTCCTTTACAATATATGGCCACCTTGCATAACACACTTTGCTTCCCTATGGATCCATCCTACTTGTTCATGGGTGTCAAGCATATGAAGTTTTTCTTGCATCATGAATCTTGTTGTTCATGTTGCATGGCACATTTTCACATTTATCAGGAGGTATAACTTTGGAATGGTTAGCGTATGGGAGCCGAACTTAGGAGTGACTTTCCCATAGTGCCTTGCTTGTTTATGTGGATGTATGCCAACCATGTGCATATGTTTCTCTAGTGGCTCACCTAGTCAACGTCTTGAGGTTCCACTAGCCCTTGTGAGCATGTTTTTTTTTCGCATAGTGGACATCATGTTCCACTTGTAAATATTTTTGGACAAATAACATAGATCTGATCACATCGCACTAGACAAATGATTAAGGATTTACCTACCCCTTTATTTCTTTTTCCTCCTTTATGTCTTTGCAAGTGTATGTTTGTGTATAGAAGTGAATTTTCACCCCTTATGAAAATTTCCCATTTTCCCTTTATCACTTTAGAAAGCCAAATCCAAAGGCTAAATTCCATATAAGCCTCTTGCCTTCATTCCACTTGGTGGTTGTTTTGTGTGTCAATAGAGGAATAACTATCAGGGACACTCGCGTGGTGCATAGACATTCGCACGGAGCACTTACATCCTTGGTAGATTCCCACATTTTGAGCCTATAGATGTGTTACACTTCACATTGGGAGTTGACTTGTAATGCCCCCTTCAGCTGACCAACCTGAATATGGTCATTTTCTTCATCCTTCCTTCAAATTCCCTCCTTCTAGACATGCATTTCAACTCCTACACAACTCTCTTTGCATCCTTCTAGCATTCAACTTCATCTCTTTGCATCGTTTAGCACACTCTTCAAGCATTCTAGCAGAACTCTTGCAGACCATAGCAGCAACAACATCACTCCAATAACTCAATAGAGAAAATGTGGAACAACACCATTGCAATAGGGGCTTGATTCCTCTCATTTTCCCCTCCATTTTCCTTGAGTGCTCTTGGTGGAGGTGGAAATATTTCTACTCCTCTCCTCTATTATTTGGTTGAGTAGCACATTATTGTTTGTAGTGTTTTAGTGTTCTTTACTTAATTGCTTAATTTATCGTACTATTTCTCTATCATTGAAATCTTGGCTATCTATGGGGGTGGAAATACCAAAATTGGGATCTAACTGAGGCAGGACCCTATACAACCACCCAACCATTTTCTTCTTTGTTGTGTGTAGGTGGATATGTGGCTTGGAGTTAACTAGTGAATGAGTACCTTTGTGAGGTTATTCTCGTCATCCTAACTCTTGTTTATTTTCTTTATCATATTCACACATATCTTTCCTACTTCATATTCTTGTTTTGGCCCTTTGGAAGTAGTTAGCTAGGTTATTAGTCCATTTTCTAGTGTTTGAACTTTCTTCATTAGTGCTTTGGTCATACGGATGACAGTGCACTTGAGAGACACCAGTGTGTCGCGTTGTCATCCCAGAACCATGATTCTATCCTCAGGTAGAGAGCTTCCTAAGGCGCAGAGTTAGACTTGGAAACTGGCTCGCTTAGCCCCATTATGTGTTTCAAGTCTACAGAGTGATTTAAGGATATTGTAGTCCTAATCATTCTCATCCCACATTTCCTAACACCATGTTAAGCTAAGGTAAGTTAGGGAAACCTTCTGCTCTTGGCTCTCTGTGAACTCGGGCCTTGAACGTGGTTGGTCCCCCTCTCTTACATTTTTGGTGAACCCAATGTGAACCATTTACGTTCCACTTTATGGTATGAAAGTTTATTCCTCATATTATAGGAGTGTTGTAGGTGTGAGTGTTGTGAGATTGATGCCTTACAACCCAACCTGCGACCCCTAGTTAGCATAGTTGGAAGGTTTTGAAGGTATTGTGTAACAAAACCTTAATTAGGTCATTGTCTTATCCTTTGGCCTTTAGGGACTCTATGAGAAGTATCATCTAGTGTGTGTAATGGCCTCCTTGTTACATCAACCTATCCCCTCTGAGCAGCCTGTGGATAGTGGTATTGGTATAACTTTCACTTCATAGGACATGTCGATGGGTTTTAATAGGGAACCATGTCCTCTCTACATCCCTGCATGAATCAACAGAAACATCATATCATGTGTTATCATTGATCCAATGTCACAAGTAAACATCATAACTGAGGAGATCATGTTGATTAAATTCTTACATAAAGATGGGTATGATGCACCTGTGAGCACCATCCACATGCATGATGGACTTTTTGTGCCCCCTTTGGATAGTATTGTCCTGTCAATATTGGTTGGAGCTAAATCTATGAAGCTCCTATTTAACATTATCCCTGGGTCTGAACTCTTTAGAGTGAATTTGGGTATCCCTTGGTTAGTGGCTATTAACATGGTACCCTCAGTCATGTAGAAATGTTTGAAATTTATCTATGGGGGTTTCATGCATGTAATTCATGAAACCAATTACAAACCATTGGTTGCTTTTGGTAGCTACTCCTTGGAATACTCTTGGCCTATGCATGTTGGTCCTCTCCCACCTAGGAAAAACCTCCTATACTAAACATATAAGAATTATAACAAAGGGTGCCTAATGCCAAAAGTGAAATACCCTCCACCACCTTATGTTGTTTCACATAGGGCTTGCCTAAAAGATGACAATGATGCTGCTAAGGCATGTAGAGGAGAAGAAGAGAAGCGGTCCTGAGATCCTCCTTCTTCCTCTTCCATTGTTCAGCCTAACACTTCCTCTTGCCCCATTGAGGCACCATCGGATCACATTCTACATTTGCAAGAGAATCCTATGGTTCCCACTTGGAGAAAGCCCAAGTGTCTCATGTTCGAGCTTCTTGTTTTTCCTACAAAGCCTAGGCTCATCCGGTATAAGAGGAAGAAAGTTCCCCATGGAGAGTCCTCTTTGTCTCAACCTATGCGGCCTCCTACCACTCCTACTCTTAAATTAGTGCACGGGCATAGGCCTGATATCTGACTCCCCCCGCTACTTCTCAACTTGCCCCTCCTACTCTTATTCAGGAATCTATTCCTTTACTGCAAACGACTGTAGTGGACACTCCTATAGCTAAGAAAGATCCTTTCATTCCTTTGTAGCCTCCATCCTTCAATTCAAAGAGTCACAAAAATTTCCTTGTGCACAAGCGTAAGCACTAGTGAAAGGCTCCAATGGCTAAGTAGGCCACCTTACAGAGGAAGGAAGAGGAGATACTACCCCTGTATTAGGACCTCCTATCACATCCTCCTCTCTCCTCCCCTCTACTTCCATTCAAATAAACTTCATTTTGCTTCTAGCTTTCGTTGCAAGTATGAATGTGCTTGACCCTAGAAAGGTGTAGGTGTTCATCACTCCTTCAGTGGAGCTACCTTTGTTGATGTCCCTCCTTGATGTCTAGCCTTTACCAAAGCCCGTGGATATGACGAACACCTTGATCATATACACTGCAGTTCTTTCCTCCTCTTCATCCACACCTCTTGCCTCATATGTGGGAATTTTTCCTCCTCCGACGAAGCAATTGGTGGAGTGTGGTCCTTCTAGCAATGGAGGATGTATGAAGATCCCACCTTCTCTAAAAATTTTCCCAGTGTTGACTTGTTTTGTCCTAGTGATAAAACCAATCCCAACTTGCTCTGAGTTTGGTACCACTCCCAAATAATCTGGTGAGCCTAGTAGTGAGCCTTAGGCGCAACCTTTTCCATTCATTGAGGAAAAACATGGCACTCCTATGTAGTGCATGTTCAAATATTTGGATGAGGTTCTAGCCTTGTCAGTGCTCTTTATGAAATCGCCAACCTTAGCTCCACAAGAGGTCAGTGGAGAGGACCTTGTGGGGCCTTCTTCCTTAGCCCTTTTTGTAGGAAGCCCAAATGCTCCTCCTCTTAACATCCCACCATTGCAGGCTCATCCTCCTTCCCCCTATGATGAACTAGAGTGGGAAGTAGATGACCTCCTTGTTGATCAGTGTTAGGAGGAGGCCTCTTCTATATATTTATATTAGATGTGTGTGTGTGTTGATGTGTTCCCTTGTGATCATGCTATTTGTTTCTGGATGACCCTCATCACCCCTGTTGGTTCTTGGATACAGGCATGGTTTTTTTTCCATAAACATTCCTCTATCTGTATCATCATTCCTCCATGTTTGTGACTTGATTTTGTATAACTTGGTGATGATGCAAAGTGTTGGGGGCATTTAGGCTTCCCTTACATGTTGACCCAATTTTTTTTTTTTACTTTTTTTTCTCATGTATTTTTCACATGGTCTGATATAGTAAGGGGTTGATGACAGTTCATTTTATATAATATTACTATACATACATACATACATATATATATGAGTATTTATGACCCTAAAATATCAGGCTCCCCCTATGTCCTTTGTTCATGTTCTCTCACCTTTTTTTCTTTTCCTTTATCTTTCTATCTTCTTTGCTCAATTTTTCCCTCATATGTGTGATAACACTTCTTCTTCAAAATTTTCATTTTTAGAAAACACATTTGTTTCCAATTAATCTTTTCTTGAGAATCTTCACAAACCTCTTTTCAAGAATTGCATTCTCAACTTAAAACCCTAATGGAACGTGTTTCCTTCATCATAGGCTCATAAAGAAATAACTTGAGAACCCTCCTCCAAAGTGGGAACAACTCTAATATTCCCCTCGCATGGGGGTATATTCTTCCTTTTGAATTACTTAGTGAAGTGGACATATTTCAAAAGGATTCCTTGATGACGAATTGATTCAAAAAAAACATCTTCTTTGCACTTTTGAATAGCACGTCCCTTGAGTGGGCCCCTTATTCAAGCCAGGGTTCCCAAGTAACCCCTTTGGAATTTTTCCAAATTGTTGATGGTCTATGTGATTATATGCTTACTTGCCTATGTGGCCGCTTTCTGACTTTGCGGAGTTTACCTTTTTGGGTTTCCTCCATGTGAGAGATCTTGGGAATACCTCCCTATAGGTTTACAAGCCGGTAGGGCCCTTCCTTTGAGCTTCTTCCCTACAAAGTATCTTGCGGGTGGCTCCCTTGTAGGTCTGTGGTTCTATAGGGAACTTTCTTTGGCTTTCCTCCATGTGAGAGATCATGGGGGATACCTTCCTGGCAAGTCTATGGGTCTATATGGAATTTTCCTAGGTTTCCTTCATGTGAGAGATCATCTTGAAGGAAACCTTCCCTACAAATTTGAGGACTATAGGGTGCTTTCCTGGCTTCCTCAATGTGAGAGATGTTGGGGGATGCATCTTTGTAGGTATGTGGGTTTGTAAGGAACTTTTCTAGGTATCCTCCATGTGATAGTTCTTGGGGAATACCTTCCTTGTAGGTCTATGGGATTGTAAGGCACTTAATTTATGGGGCTTTCTTCATGTGAGAGATCTTTGGGTTTCCTCCTTGTAGGTCTACTGGCTTGTAAGATGCTTTCTTTCTTTAGCTTCATAGTTTTGTGAAACTATGAAGTCCTTTTCTTGTCCTGCACTCTCGAGTTCGCTAGATCATGGTTTTCTTCCTCAATGGTTTAGGTATACATTTCTAACTCTACTACTTCTCTAATCTACTTTAGCAAAGCACTCATGAATATTCATGCTCACTAAAGTGGGGGAAAAATGTATAGGAGTGAACTTTCACCCCTTACGAAAATTCCCCTTTTGTCCTTGTTCATTTTAGAAAACTAAATCAGAAGGCTAAATTCCACATAAGCTAACTTTCTTCATTCCACTTACTAGTTGTTTTGTGTGTTGGTAGAGTAATAATTGTCGAGGATGCCCATGCAACATGTAGACATTCATGCAGCATGCTTACATCCCTGGTAGATTCCTGCATCTGGAGCATTCAGAGGCATTACAGTTCTCATTAGGAGTCAACTTGTAAAGCCTCCTTCAACTGACCAACCCAAATATGGTCTTTTTCTTCATCCTTCCTTCAAATTCCCTCCTACGATAGGAATTTCAACTCCTACACAACTCTGTTTGCATTTTCTAGCATTCAACTTCATCTCTTTGCATCCTTTAGCACACTCTTCAAGCATTCTAGCAGCACTCTTGCATTCCATAGCAGCAACAACATCACTCCATCAACTCAGTAGAGAAAGTGTGGAACAACACTATTGCAGTAGGGGCTTGAGTCCTCTCATTTTCTCCTCCATTAGCCTTCAGTTCTCTTGGTGGAGGTGGTAAGATTTCTACTCCTCTCCTTTATTATTTGGTTGAGTAGAACATTATTGTTTGTAGTGTTTTAGTGTTCTTTACTTCTTTGCTTACATTATCATACTATTTCTCTATCATTGCAAACTTGGTTGTCTGTGGAGGTGGAAACACCAAAATGAGGGACTAATTGAGGCAGGCTCCTATACAACCACCCAACAATTTTCATCTTCATTGTGTCTTGGTGGACATGTGGCTTGGAGTTAGCTGGTGAATGAGTACCTTTGTGAGGTTATTCTCATCATCCTAACTCTTTTTTTTTCTGCTTTATCATATTCATACATACATTTCCTACTTCATAGTCTTGTTTTGGCCCTTTGGAAGTAGTTAGCTAGGTTGTTAGTCCATTTTATAGCCTTTGACCTTGCTTCATTAGTCCTCTGGTCGTACAGATGCCAGTGCATGTGAGAGACGCCAGTGCGCCATGTTGTTGTCCCAAAATTGTGCTTCCATCCTCAAATAGAGAGCTTCCTAAGGAACAAAGTTAAACCCAAAAATTGGCTCGCCTAGCCCAATTCTATGTTTCAATTATGTAGAGTGATTTGAGGACCTTATAGTCCTCATCATTCTCATCACACATTTCCTAACACCTCGTTAAGCTAAGGTAAGTTAGGGTAGCCTTCCACTCTTGGCTCTCCATGACCTAGGGCCTTGAACATGGTTGGTCCCCCTCTCTTATAGTTTGTATCTTGTTGATGTTTCATATATCAATCACATGTGTGTTCTTTTGTGGGACTATGTTTGTTTTCCATAGGATCTTGATCCTAGGGGCTTGATCATCCCTCTTGTTCTTTGTCATTTTATCTCACTAGAATTGTTGCACTTGGACCCCTTTTGATGTGAATTTCTCTACTTTAGTGTGAGTTTGAAGAAATTTCCTCTTCTCACAAAAGTTAGGCTAATTGTAGCATATAAAAATGTATCCCTTTACATTTTCACACTTGTTTGGGCCCTCCTTGCTAAAATTGGGATTCTTTATGCCTTATTTGGTCCTATTTTGCATCTATAACCCTTATTTAATGCATTTATCTAAGGATAATCCAGACACTAAACTAATGACCAATCATATTTCATGATTTTTGGTTGAGTGTTACAGATCTAGTGATTTGTGACTCATACAGCACCTTTGGCATATGGGTTCCACCAAGATATCAGGGCATAATCCTAAATATTGCATTGAACTAAACATTTATTCAAATTTTTGTCCCAAGCTTAGGCTAATAGGACTCATACACCCCAACTAGCGTATGAGTCCTAGCTTAGCTTGGACCTATTTTGAATTCAATTCTTGGTAGTATTTTATTCTCCTAGATCTGATGTCAACTTGTAGTGTTGTAATTTTAGGAAATTTGGCATAAACAAGTATAAATACAAGGTTATTTCACATATTTTCTCCTAGAAGTTAAATGCAATAATCAATATAGCAAGTTTATGAGATCAGTATAGGAATGAATGTAATCAAGTAAACTAGAAGACTTGTGAGGGCTGGAGTAAAATGAAACACGGTGTTCTTTACCATATATACAATGTTCACAAAATTCGAATTCGAGGTTACAATCTTCAAGCCCCTCAACAAGCTTTTTATTCTTCAAGGTTTTTAAACCTTTCTCTCAAATGTGGCCTAGCCTATGATGCCAGAGCATAGTCTTTTCTGCTGGAAGTTTAACTTCCATAGAGTTTACACTATCAGGAACTTTTTCCTCTTTTCCCCCATGAGTAGCTTTCTGTGACTTGGCGGAGACACTATTGCATTGCACAACATGTGCATCAAGCTTATACAAGGTACAAATATGAGCACCTCTTGCTAGCACCATAGAGCCTCTAGTCATCTTCCAGCCATTACCAGAGAACGTGACTTGCACTCCAATATCATTCAGCATACTAACAGAAAGTAGATTTCAAGCCAAACCTAGTATATGCATTACATCATTGATTCCCTTCACTCTTCCATCAGGGAATTGAATTCTGACTCTTCCACGGCCAACTATTTCCAAGGATGAATCAATCACCAAATACACCTTTCCACCATCGTATTTTTCATACTTTGTGAACTAGTCTCTCTGAGATGTCATGTGGAAAGATGCCCCAAAATCAATCAGCCAGACATCATCTGATGCCTATGTAGCCAAGGCTGCAATGAAGGCATCTGCATCACTCTGAGACAAATCATTGTCAAAAGAATTCTTCTTCTTCATTTTCTCCTCTTTACAATCCTTTCAGACATGACCAGGCTGCCCACAATTCTAGCACTTCACCTTGGACTTCTTGCCAAGATACTTTGATCTCCCTTCTTATTTGGATTTGGACTTCTTGTCCTTCTTCTTTCCTTTTTCTTTCGATCTGCCTCTAACAACAAGAGCCTCCTTCACCATCTCAGAATATTTTCTTCTCATCTCTTCTGATAACAAAGAAGCAACAACATCTTCCATCTTCAAAGTGGATGTCGTACTCCCAATAGCCATCACCAGGTGATCCAAAGAATCTGGAAAAGAACATAATAACAGCATACATCAATATTCTTCATCAATATTCACACCCACAGATGTTAACTGTGCAATCAGCATGTTGAAAGTGTTCAAATGATCAGCAATGGACCCTCCTTCTTGCATTTTCAAAGAGTACAGCTTCTTCCTCAGAAACAATTTATTCACTAAGGACTTGCCCTGATAAATAGCTACCAATCTTTTCCACAAGGAAGATGTAGTCTTTTCTTCATGAACATTCAAGAGAACAGAGTCTGCTAAATAGAGCCTTATCAGCCCCTTTGATTTTCTATCTGTAAGGTCCCAATCCTCTTGCTTCATGCCTGTAGGCTTCATTCCACACATAGCAATCCAAAGATCACGATCAACCAACAGATCTTCCATTTTAAGTTTCCACAACTCAAAATTGCTGCCATTGAATTTCTCAATTTCAATCTTTCCTGACGTGCTCACCATCTTAACCTGTAATTTTGAATTACCAAACTTCTACGAGACTCCCACTAAAACAGAATTGACACAAAAAACCCAACTTACCCACAAGGATAACACAACTGGCCAAGCTCTGATACCACTTGTAAGGAAAGCTAAGGTGTAGAAACAACTCTCCTAACGTAAAAACCTCAGGGAAGAATGCAGAGGTGCTTTTAAAATTTTCAATTATAGTCCAATTAAGATACACTTGAAATAAATAATAGAAACAAAGAAATGACCATACACACATGAACACCAAATTTACGTGGGAAAACCCTTACGGGAGAAAAACCCACCACACCAAGAAAAACCCCTTTGTATTACAGTAAAAAAAAATTACATATAGAGTACGGGCTTCACTCTCTGATGTCAAATTACATCAACATACACAATCATCACCCTTGTATAGAAAATTTAAGTTACAATGCTCTCAGAATTGAATTCACACTGATTACTCAACTGTTCATCAAACTGTTCATCCCACTGATTGTCCAACCAAACTTCATCATCAATCTTTGAGTATATCCATTTCATCCCTAGTATGTTGAACTTCCTCACAGGAATGGCCACAACAGTCTAACTTCAAATGGTTCCCATTCTGCTCATTGATTGGTCGAAGTCACACCATGTAGGGTATTCTTTCAATCGGTCAAGGTGTTCAAATAGTGTTCACATGTCGGTGAGACACTTCTCCGTGTCTCCCCAATGCCACAAGACCTAACCGTCGTTATCGCCCAGAGTCATCACCTTCGGCAAGAGGTTACACCAAGTTCAAAAATAGTCAGCAAGACAAACCATATCGCTAAGACGTCATACCGATGACCACCACATGCAACGCTATTTGTCAAGACTATCGCTATTCAGTGAGAGGTCATATCGGTGTTCAAAAGTCACATAGACATCAGCATTTCCATCGGCGAGACTATTGCTATTTGGCAAGAGACATAATGATCCCTCAAGTCATTACAAGAACAAACTACACCATCGGCGAGACAAACCTCCATCGCTAAGAGATCTTACCGAAGCCTTCATGTTACTCCAATGCCTCTAAGTGTAACAATGTCGGTGAGACATACCACCTATCGTGAAGAGTTCTTACCAAAGTCACATGTTACACCGATGACTCCAAGTGTATAACCATTCGGTGAGACATCTCTTGTCGGTAAGACTTCATACCAAATGTTCATATCTTTCCCTGATAGCTATTTTCACCACAAGTCTCCCTGACAACCACTATGAACCACAGTCGGTGAGAGTTATTACCGGGCAGAGAGAGATCACAACGACATGAAATGTCATAGCGATAGCTATAGTCAGTAAGACAGCAACAAGGTCTTGGCAACCTAAACATTCCACAAGATTGCACAACTGCTAGTCAGCCAGACAATAAGGATGTCACACCGACTTGGCTCTTTCAAAGGTTTCATCTTGTGAGATTGAGTCACAAATTCCAATGATCTCCCACTTGACGAAGATCACACAAGCACCTCCAGAGCACAACAAAGCTACTGAAATTCATGGGCACTGAGGCCCATCGAACTGCCACACCACCTAAACTTGTCTGTGCTCACTGGCTTTGTTAATGCATTTGCAACATTCTCCAGAGTATCCACTTTTTCTAAAGAGACCTTTCCATCCTCAACCATATCTCGTACAAAATCATACGGCACATCAATATGTTTCGTCCTGGCATGCAAAGTAAGATTCTTCGCCAAACAAATAGCACTCTGACTATCACAATAAATTGTTTTTCACCCTGCATCAAAACCAATGTTAGAACACAAACATTTTAGCCAAATTGCTTCTTTATAGGCATGTGTTGTTGCCATGTATTCTGCCTCTGTAGTGGACAAAGCGACTACAGCTTGCCGCTTACTCATCCAACTAACTACACCACCATTCATCATGAAAATATATCCACTGGTGGATCTCCTGCTATCAATGTCCCCTGCCCAATTAGAATCCACATAGCCTCGAATACTGAGATTCCTCTGTGATTCAACCAAATTTCCATGGTAACACAATGCATATTTCGAAGTGCCCTTCAAATATCTAAATACTCTTTTCATAGCATCCCAATGTGTTCTTCCAGGATTAGCCATAAACTGACTAAGTACTCCCACTATTTGGGCAATGTCTTTCCTTGTACAGACCATTGCATACATTAGACTGCCAGCTGCACTAGCATAAGGTACACTGGTCATGTCCTCCATCTCAGTAGGAGATTTTGGATAGTATTCAATAGATAGCTTCGTTCCCTACAAAATTGGAACAACTAGCTACTTACAATCATTCATACAAAATATCTCTAGAATAGTCTTGATATACTTACTCTGACTGAGCCAAAGTTTTCTACTATTCATGTCCTTGGTTATTTCCAAATTCCCAGAATATACCTTGCTACACCAATATTTTTCATTTTGAACTTTGTAGACAACTAAGACTTAAGATTAGAAATCATTAACTTACTATTGCCTATGAACAACATATCATCAACATAGAGAGCAATAATAAGAACTCGATCACTTTCAGCTTTGTAATACACTCAATGATCAGATTTTGATCTTACAAATCCTAATGACAAAACAAAAGTGCCAAACTTCTGGTACCACATTCTAGGAGACTGCTTTAATCCTACAGATATTTTTTCAACTTACAAACCAATTTTTCTTTACCTTTCTCCACAAAGTGCTCAAGATAGAACATATAAATTTCTTCTTCAAGATCACCATGAAGAAATGTTGTCTTCACATCCATTTGTTCAATCTCTAAGTCATACACTGCTGCAAATGATAAAAGGAATTTGATAGATGTCAGCTTAGCTACAAGAGAAAAAAATCCCCATAATCAATTCCCTCTACCTGGGAATAACCCTTTGCAACCAACCTCGCCTTGTACTTTTCCATGCTGCCATCTAGACCAATTTTCTTTTTAAATACCCATTTGCAACCAATAGCTTTTCTTCCTTCAGGCAAGGGCACCAAACTCCAAGTATCATTCTTTTCTAATGATGTCATTTCTTCATTCATGGCTTCCAACCAAGAGTTTGAATTAGACATTCTAAATGCCTCTTTCACAGTCCTAGGCTCATCAGTGCTAGAAATTAAAGCATAGGCACAAGTAGAATCTATCAAAGAAAACCCATACCTATCAGGTTGCTTTCTTTCACAAGTTGACCTCCTCACTTGCTGAGGCTGAGGTTGTTCTTCTTCATCATAACTCTTAGAACTACTTGAGCTCTCCTCAGTTTCAAGTACATTTTGAATTTTCAATTCCTCTTTATCTGGTGTCGGAGGAATTTCAACTACATCCTTTTTGTTTTCGATTTGGTCTCTAACTACAGATCCAAGGTAGAAGGCTTCAGCTCATGAAAGATAACACTTCTGCTATAAAAAACCTTCTCCGTATCAAGATTCTAAAGCTTGTATCCTTTTATGCTAGCACTATAACCAATAAAAATACATTTGACAGTCTTGTTCTCCAATTTAGATCTTTTCTCATTTGGCACATGTGCATATGCCTCATAGCCAAACACTCGAATGTGTCTTAGAGAGGGCTTCTTTCCAGACCATGCTTCCAAAGGTGTTTTCTCAACAAGAGCATAATTAGGAGAATGGTTTATCAAGTAACATGTTGTAGCAACTGCCTCAACCTAGAACTTCTCCTCCAAGCCAACACTGCTCAGCATACTTCGAACTCTTTCCATCACTATCATGTTGAACCTTTCTGCAACTCCATTTTGCTGCAAAGTGTAAGGTGTAGTTTTATGTCTTTTAATTCCATGATCTTTACAGTACCTCTCAAATTCATCAGAACAAAATTCACCGCCATTATCAGTCCTTAAACATTTTATTTTTCTTCCAGTCTAATTTTCTACAAGGTTCTTAAATTCCTTAAACCAACTGATCACTTTTGATTTACTTTTCAAAAAATAAACAAATGCTCTTCTCGAATAATCATCAACAAACGATACATAATACCTTAACTTAGACAAAGAAGGAACATTCACAAGACCAAAAACATCATAATGAATGTAAGCAAGTAAACTAGAAGACTTTGTGAGGACTGGAATAAAATGAAACACGGTGTTGTTTACGGGTATGTGTAGGATCATCATGGAAAAAATAGGACCTTAAGTGGCAAAAAATTTAGAAAAATCAGAGTTAGGAAACTTGACATAAAAATATGAATAAGTTATCTATATTGTTTTTAAAATACGTAAGAATAAAACCTATAGAAAATTGAATGTAGTTTCTAAACTACTATTTGGTGAAAATTTTAAATTTCAATGCAGTGGTACTTCAATTTCAGGATAAAAGTAAGAAGTAGGTGTCTTTCTGACCACCCTAACCACAATAAAATGATAATATTTTTTTATAAGATTTTAAATATAAGCAGAGGACCCATGCCCTGATGTGATGTATATTTTTTGTAATTTTTTTCCAAGTAAATAATTAATAATGAATTTTTTATTACAACTTTTTAAAAAATATAAAAACTCGTATGTCTGACCACCTTAACTTGGTCAAAACTTCATGAATCTCAATTTTTCTTTTTTTAATCCTATAGTATGTGAAGCATAGAATGTGATGCATGTTTTGGATTCAAAAAATGTGATACTCTTTGAAAGCTATAAATGTTTTTGAATCAACCTATCAATCAAGATTTTAGTCGTAATTTGAATAGAAAATGAATAATAATTACTTATTAAATTCAAAGTAAAGCATAATTTATATTGGTGGAAAGCTGAGAATCTCCTTTAAAAACCTTTTCATTTCATCAATTTTGGGTAAAAAAATAGTCGTCAGCCACATACCCATCATATTGCCACTTTTTGGCCCATCATGATCCTACACATACCCTTACGATATATACAATGTTCACAAAACTCAAATTCGAGGTTACAATCTTCAAGCCCCTCAACCATGTTTTTAAACCTTTCTCTTCAATGTGGCCTAGCCTATGATGCCAGAGCATAGTCTTTTCTACTGGAATTTTAACTTCCAGAGAGTTTACACTATCAGGAACTTTTTCCTCTTTTCCCCCATGAGTAGCTTTTTGTGACTTGGCAGAGACACTATTGCATTGCACAGCATGTGCATCAAGATTATACAAGGTACCAATATGAGCACCTCTTGCTAGCACCATAGAGCCTCTAGTCATCTTGCAGCCATTACCAGAGAATGTGACTTGGACTCCAATAAAATTCAGCATACTAATAGAAAGTAGATTTTGAGCCAAACCTGGTATATGCATTACATCATTGATTCCCTTCACTCTTCCATCAAGGAATTGAATTCTAAGTCTTCCACGGCCAACTATTTCCAAAGATGAATGACTCACCAAACACACCTTTCCACCATCGTATTTTTCAAATTTCGTGAACCAGTCTCTATGAGATGTCATGTGGAAATATGCTCCAGAATCATTCAGCTAGACATCATCTGACGCCTGTGTAGCTAAGGCTACAATGAAGGAGTATGCATCACTCTGAGAAAAACCATTGTCAGAAGAATTCTTCTTCTTCTTCTTTTTCTCCTCTTTACAATCCTTTCGGACATGACTAGGTTGCCCACAATTTCAGCACTTCACCTTGGACTTCTTGCCAAGAGATTTTGATCTCCTTTCTAATTTGGATTTGGACATCTTGTCTTTCTTCTTTCCTTTTTCTTTCGATCTGCCTCTAACAACAAGAGCCTCCTTCGCCATCTCAGAAGATTTTCTTCTCATCTATTTTGTTAACAAATAAGAAACAACATCTTCCATCTTAAAAGTGGATGTCGTACTCCCAATAGCCATCACCACGTGATCCCAACAATCTAGCAAAGAACATAATAATAGCATACAACGATATTCTTCATCAATCTTCACACCCACAGATGTTAACTATGCAATCAGCATATTGAAAGTGTTCAAATGATCAGCAACAGAACCTCCTTCCTGCATTTTCAAAGAGTATAGCTTCTTCCTCAAGAACAATTTATTCACCAAGGACTTGCCCTGATAAATAGCTTCCAGTCTTTTCCACAAGGAAGATGCAGTCTTTTCTTCATGAACATTCAGGAGAACAGAGTCTGCTAAATAGAGCCTTATCAACCCCTTTGATTTTCTATCTGTAAGGTCCCAATCCTCTTGCTTCATGCCTGTAGGCTTCGTTCCACACATAGCAATCCAAAGATCATGATCAAACAACAGATCTTCCATTTTAAGTTTCCACAACTCCAAATTGCTTCCATTGAATTTCTCAATTTCAATCTTTCCAGATGTGCTCGCAATCTTAACCTGTAATTTCAAATTACCAAACTTCTACAACACTCCCACTGAAATAGAATTGACACAAAAAATCCAATGTACCCACAAAGATAACACAACTAGTCAGGCTCTAATACCACTTGTAAGGAAAGCTAAGGTGCAGAAACAACTCTCCTAACGTCAAAACCTTGGGGAAGAATGCACAGGTGCTTTTAAAATTTTCAATTATAGTCCAATTAAGATACACTTGAAAGAAATAATAGAAACAAAGAAATGACCATACACACATGAACACCAAATTTACATGGGAAAACCCTTACGAGAGAAAAACCCCTTTGTATTATAGTAAAAAAAATTACATATAGAGTACGGGCTTCACTCTCTGATGTCAAATTACAACAGCATACACAATTATCAACCTTGTACAGAACATTCAAGTTACAATGCTCTCATAATTGAATTCACACTGAGTGCTCAACTGTTCATCAAACTATTCATCCAACTGATCGTCCAACCAAGCTTCATCATCAATCTCTGAGTATATACATTTCGTCCCTGGTTTGTTGAACTTCCTCATAGGAATGGCCACAACATTCTAACTTCCAATGGTTCCCATTTTGCTCCCTGATTGGTTGAAATCACACCACGTAGAATAGTCTTTCAATCGGTCAAGGCGTTCAAATAGTGTTTGCATGTCGGTGAGACACTAGCTGTGTCTCCTCAATGCCACAAGACCTAACCATCGATATCACCCAGAGTCATCACCTTCTACAAGAGGTTACACCGAGTTCAAAAATAGTTGGCGAGACAAACCATATCGCTAAGACGTCATACCGATGACCACCACATGTAGTGCTATTCAGCAAGACTATTGCTATTCGGTGAGAGGTCATATCAATGTTCAAAAGTCACATAGACATCAGCATTCCCATTGGTGAGACTATCGCTATTCAGCAAGAGACATAACGATCCCTCAAGTCATGCTGACAACAAACTACACCATTGGCGAGACAAACCTCCATTGCTAAGAGATCTTACTGAAGCCTTCATGTTACTCTTATGGCTCCAAGTGTAACACTGTCGGTGATACATACCATCTGTCGCCAAGATTTCTTATCAAAGTCACATGTTACACCGATGACTCCAAGTGTATAACCATTTGGCGAGACATATCTTGTCCAGAAGACTTCATACCGAATGTTCATATCTTTCCCCGATAACTATTGTCGCAACAAGTCTCCCCGACAACCACTATGAACCACAGTCAATGAGAGTTCTTACCAGGTAGAGAGAGATCACAATGACATGAAATTTCACAGCGATAGCTATAGTCGGTAAGACAGCAACAAGGTCTCGGGGACCTTAACATTACACAAGATTACAAAACTACTAGTCGGCCAGACAATAAGGATGTCACACTGACTTGGCTCTTTCATAGGTTTCAGCCTGTGAGATTGAGTCACACAATTCCAACATTAACTAAGAGTGAAATAGGTCCCATTGTGTGTGTTCCATCTCCTAAAAGGTTGAGCACCATATTTACTTGTGTTCATTAGGTATAGGAAGACATCATTTGTACTCTCTTGAATTTTTTTTCCTCTTTAAGCTCCAATTAACGATTGTATAATTCCCAAACTTTTTCTCTATCTGAGGGCTTCTCCTCTAATTCTCTTAGTAGTGAGTCCTAGAAAATTTCCCACTTTGGTTTCCAAATACACTATATAAGAGGACATGAAATATTGCTTGGTATTATTCATAGTGTTTGTTTGTGCATGGATTATGTCTGAAAAAATTTTCTGCCAATTTAAGAACCCTTCTCCTTTTAGAACAATATTAATGAAATGGAAAATACAAGTTTCATAAGTCCTAGATTCTTCCTTTTCAAGGGCCCTAGATAATAGAGTAAATATGTCTCCAATTTAAGAGTAAAAATATGATCTTATAAGCTTTTGTTGGATTTTGGCCACTAATTTCCTTCTATTTCTTAGCCACTTCTTATTTAGATTCCTAAGGTTTCCATTAATTTCCCTCTTGTACTCTTCAATGAAATTTTCCTCTATTTTCATTTTTAGGTTAGCATGTGGGGGAAGATCAAGCACAAACCTAGTCATAGGGGGGAGAGATCAATGATCTCAATGCCCCACGAATCATAGCACTTTCTTTGCATAGGTTCATATGCTTCTACTACTGTTAGAATAAACTTTAGGCATTGCACTGGCATTGAAAATGAGGCAACATGAGCTAGTCTTGAACAAGCTATGCTTTGAGCCAAAGGAGAACCCTTTATTAAAAACGTTTCTTCTTTAAATATTTGTAGGTTGGTGTGTCCAAGTTTAGTATTTGTGATCTTCATAACTTGTGACCCATTTTAAACTAAATGGAAAATTGGAGTGGGTATGTAGGGCATAGCAAGCTAGTTACCATGCATTTTAGTGAGATGAAGAATTTACCATATGGAAATTATCGGATTACAATTTCTTGAGGCGGCCTATTTTCACTTGATCACTATTCTTCAAAATATTGGTACCTATGCAATTTGTATCTTTGACCTCTAGATGTTATCCTTTTTTTTCCATCTAATTCGAGTAGTTTCATTAGGGGCACTCATGTATATCATTATCTTCTTGTTCTTGATAATCATATGTTTTAGATGAGGTTCATCATTTTAGTACTATAGCAGTCATCATTTGATAGTTGTCTACAATTACTTCATGCTTGTGTGATGTTATTCATGTTCCTATTATTTTTAGAATATTATTTTGGATACTTTTCTATTCTTCATTTAGATTTCTCATTTGGAGAGGACATTTTTCCATGAATTTTTCTTTCTTTTTCTCTAGTTGCAAGAGATTGGATTTGTGTCGTAGAAAAAAGTACCCTTTTCTTGACATGGGATTAATTCATGATAAAATGAACTTAATGAGGTCTTAATCTAGTGTTGTGAAGCATTTTATGCATCCACACTAAGTCTTGGATCTTTGAAAATTAAATTAAATAATTTTAACAACATCTTGTGAAGATGTTGTTAAGTGTTGTAAGACATTTCTACATTCTTCTGGACTCTATTAATTACAATTCACCTAAAAATCACCTTTTGAAACATCATCAAGTCCTATTTTCAAGTGTTGTAAAGTCTTGTAACAAGATTTCACAATTTCCTAGGCACAACTTCACTATTTATCTCTTCTTATGACTTATTTGACCCCTTTATCCCCTCATATGATTAATTAAGTGTATTTTTGCATATTATCCTAACAAAAAACATTAAATACAACATATTTACCAACATATGTTCTTAGGTCTTAAGTGGTACCCATTCGCAATGGGTGGCCACTAAGTCCCACTTGGCCCCAAATTCAAATTATTTTAAATTTTCTTTTGGGATTTTATTCAAAATCACTTGATGTCGGCCTATGATGAGGTATGAATGGGATACTAAGGCACAATAATGTATAAACAAGTGTTTTTCTCTGCATTTCATATCTTTTCCAATCTCTCCCATCTTTCACACATCAATTCTTCACTAATCATCTGCCAATCTTTCATTTCAAGTAAAGCAAGTTAGGGCTTTCACATTGTAAGTCATTAATTTATCTTCCTAAGACATTCAAGGGAAGATTCTACATGTTATAATGCATACTTTCAAGATAAATCATCATGGCAAGGTAATCTATTCCATTTTTGCATGTTTCATTCACTTATTTCATCATTTTGGTTTAATAACCTAAACGGGGTTTGACTTAGGCAAACCCTCTTGCCTTGACATTAAAAAAATCTCTCTTGTCTTGTTTGTATGCATATTTAGGTCATTTAAAGGCTTAAAAATCATTGAATATCAAGTTGAAATGTTTTTTAAGTCCTATCTTTATCATTCAAGTCAAAATATTAAAAAAAAAGTCACTTTTAGACCCGAACACAACAATTTCTAAAGCAGACACCTGTAGAGAGCATAAATTCATATCGAGCTCCATAGAATCTAGTTATGATTTTTAAGATCCCTATAGGTGGACTAATTCACCACCCATGGAAAATGAGTCCCATCTGTAGGCTTGAAAATTGGTTTTCTCAAAATTCATCTCTCAGCAGTCAGAAACTTATATTCCGAAGTTTTCACCAGAACAGGGACTCATTCACCATAGATTGTGAATAAGTCCTATCAAGATTCAGCAACATCATCAACAACATTCTAGAATCAATGTACAATCTTCTTCAACACCCTAGGTGCACTCTGTTCAATTTAATCTATTTATGTTTCCATCTTCTTAAGTTTATAATTCATGTTTGCTTTCTACACTGTGTTTTCCAAAATTTTGTATTAGATTAGTTTGCATTCATTTATCTACATTTTTAAGCTTTAAAACACACCCACATACACCAAATTTTCTTTCCATCCATTCATACATTAGTCTTGAGTGTTAACATTGTGCATTTTGGCCCCAATTCTCTCTCCTTCTAGGTGAAAAACCCTAAGAGGAGCTAAGAAGGATTTGGGTGCCAAAATCCTTCATTACATTTTGGTGAACCCACTTTTCGAATCCATATCTTTTCTAATTTGGAATCCTTCATCATCATATATCTAGCTTGCATGATTCATTTGCATGTTAGATTTCCAATCTTGCATTCATAAATAGTGTGTTTAGGTTGCATTGTTGACATTTAAATTCACTTAGACTTTCTAAATTCTTACATTTTTCATTTAACTCTACATCATATCACTCATAATTCATAAAATTCATTCACATATTTCTGAAATTTTTGATAAAAAAGTTCCATACTGGGACTCATTTGCCACCCTGGGTGAATTAGTCCCTTTTGACCCTTGAAATAACCTTTTCCAGAACTCAAAATTTTGTTTTTAGGCTTCTTTTTGGTGCCTTAACCTATATATATCAGTTAGTTGCATTTCTATAGCATGCATTTTGTTAAATATAGCCTTAAATAGCTCATTTCATGCATTGTTTAATTTCACTCTTGCATTCACATTATATCATTTTCAGATAGTTGCATTGTATAAACAACCATCTCAACATTGCATTGCATTATACTTCCTTTTGTTTTACCATGTTTTATTTCAAAAGATATGCTCTCGATTTCATTACACATGAATTCTATAAGCATAATCTCCCCTTTTATGAGTTTGACTACCATAATGATGAATTTAAGAAATAATCCATTGATACAATCCTTAATTTTACACTACCCATTGGTGCGAATGGTAATGTTCACAATCATAACACACATACATTTTCTTCTTCTGATACCTCTCATATTAGTGACGAAGGTATTTTTGTGCAAGAAGTCCCAAGCTTTGAAATTCTTTATTTTCCATCTCCTTAATCCCCTTTGGATGACTTTATGCAACAAGAGCATGATATCATGACACATTCCTTAATATCACCTTACCTATTCTCCATGTTCATGACAAAAAAACTTGTTCATCTTATAATATCCCTCCTTGTTGTCAAGCAGATGGGTTGATATTAGAAGATACCCCTATTGAAAATCGTGACACCCTTACTCTTCCCTTTCCTGATGCCCCTTTCCTATAGGAAGATTTATTTGAAATCCATAGTGATTCTTCTCTTGATGCCTCCTCCAATTGTGATGAAGCTACTTTCCAAACCTCAAACTTGGATGAACATATTACAAGCTCTCCTTGTAGGGTAGATAATATGGAACAAGAGAATGAGACCTTTATGAAAATGCACATGAAACTAACATCTTGTCATCTTTCCCCTTCTCATAATACCACCCTTGCTCATTCCCCTATTGGTAATGAAGTTATTATGGAAGAACAAATCCTTACTTGTCAAAATAATATAGCTTGTTGTTCCCTTAACTCTCCTTCTAGGGAGAATATCAAGGCATTAAACTATGGAAAACAAGTGGTTCTTGATTGCCCTTATTTTGAGATATGTCAAACTAAGCCTATTGAGGATATGCAAGTGTCCATTTGATCCCCTTTGATGAATGAACCTCGTACATATCCCATAGGACATATTAACAACCCCCTTTTCCTTTACCCATCTTAATTTAATGGTCTTGAACATCACTCTTCGCTTAATGATAATGTCATCTCACAAAATGATTATGATTTAAATTTGTTAGATTTTGTATCTTCTTATGAAGATGCAATATCACAATTTGTAGAGTTTTGTGTAGGTATGATATCTAAACAAGATATATCTTTGATCCCAATCACACACCCATTTTCTCTTCTTAATTAAGAAGTTACCTTGTCAAGACTTCTTCACGATGTCTTGATCACCCTCCCTCCAAGAACTCAAAAGAAATTATATTCCAAGACTTTATTTTGTGCATATCATAGAGTTCAAGGTCATTCCACTAATGAATGTTATGCTTTGAGTCAAAAAATCCAACATTTTAAGGAGTTTGGTATGCTTCCTTATGTGGGGTCACCTCATTCCTCTAATTGCTATTAATTTTCACTCTAGTGTACATTTTCTAAATTATTTTGTCTCAGTTTTGACCTACACTCAGTGGGGGCAAGGGGTTTGATAGCCTTGTCCTCGTATGTCACTTTTTGTTTCCTTCTTTGGCTCATCTTTAACTTTTCATGAACTTTTAAGAGCAATCTTGGGATGTGGACGACATGCCTTAAGTTTTCTCACATATGAGATACTTCCCCTTCTCACTTCTTGAAAACATATGACTTGGCATAGGGATGTCTGAGTTGAATCTCATGTCTTCTTTCTCTTCTACTTTAAAGTGGGGACATACATCACCACTCACATTTCATTGTGTGATCTTTTTCTTGTGATGTGCTCTCTAGGAAGTATTAGGTACAATGTTGTTCAAGATGAGACCCTGCACTTGTCCTCTCTTAAGAAAAAATATGAGATCATTTGCACTTATCCTCTCTAGGATACATTGCGCATAATGTTCCTAAGAAAATACATTGCATGAACTAAGCAAAATCCCTTTGAAGATCTTTAACATTTTTACATTTCTGCATTTTACACTTTTGCATTTTGTCACCTTGCATAACACAACTTGCATGACTGTGGTACCCTTCATCTTTTTGTTCATTAGCATTTTTGTTTTGTGGTGCCTTGTTAAAGTTATCAATAGGTATAAATTTGGCATGGTTGAGTGGGAAGCCCACCTAGCTGCACAAATTCTCCCCATAGCCACTTTTTGTCTGTTTGTGAGTGCATACCAACTAGTTTATGTATCTAACCCATTTGGCCTTTCTAACCCGCTTGAAAACCAAGAAGTTTCATCCACCTAGAGTGAGTACATATTTTCCACCTTGTGTTTCTTTTTATCTTACCATTGCATGATTTTGTATCTTAGGGGCTTGACGTACATGTGGATCTTTCTTCAATGTCTACTTTAGTGTGAGTTTGAAGTAGGTTCATCCTCTCACTAAAGTGGGGACTAAATGTGCTATAGAAAAAAGTACCCTTTACTTTACATGGGATTAATTCATGATAAAATGAACTTAAGGATCTTTTAATCTAGTGTTGTGAAGCATTTTATGCATCCACACTAAGTCTTGGACCTTTGAAATTAAATAAAATACTTTTAACAATGTCTCAAGTGTGAAGGTTTTGTGAAGTGTTGTAAGACATTTCTACATTCTTCTAGACTCTATTAATTACAATTCACCTAAAAATAACCTTTTCACACATCATCAAGTCCTATTTAGAAGTGTTGTAAAGTCTTGTAACAAGATTTCACACTTTTCTAGGCACAACTTCAATATTTCTCTCTTCTTATGACGTATTTGACCCCTGTATGCCCTCATATGCTTAATTAAGTGTTATTTTGCATATTATCCTAACAAAAAACATTAAATAAAACATATTTCCTAACATATTTTTTTAGGTCCTAAGTGGGACCCATTCGCCATGGGTGGAAAATGAGTCCCTTTGGGCCCAAATTCAAAATATTTTAAATTTTCTTTTGGGATTTTATTCAAAATCACTTGATGTTGGCCTATGATGAGATATGAACAGGATACTAAGGCACAAGAATGTATAAATAAGAGTTTTTCTCCTCATTTCATATCTTTTCCAATCTCTCCCATCTCTCACATATCAATTCTTCAATAATCATCTGCCAGTCTTTCATTTCAAGTAAAGAAATTTAGGGCTTTCACATTGTAAGTCATTAATTTATCTTCCTAAGACATTCAAGGGAAAATTCTACATGTTATATTTCAAAATTTCAAGATCAATCATCATGGCAAGGTAATCTATTCCATTTTTGCATGTTTCATTCACTTATTTCATCATTTTGTTTTAATTACCTAAACGAGGTTTGACTTAGGCAAACCCCATTGCCCTAACATTCAAAAAGTCTCTCTTGTCTTGTTTGTATGTAGATTTAGGTCCTTTGGAAGCGTACAAATCATTGAAGATCAAGTTGAAAGGTTTTTTCAATCCTCTCTTCATCATTCAAGTCAACATATCAACAAAAAGTCACTTTCAGACCCAAACACAAAAATTTCTAAAGCGGACACTTGTAGGGAGCTGAAATGTAGATCTAGCTCCACAAAATCTACTTCTGATTTTGAAAATCGCTATAGGTGGGATAATTCACCTCTGATGGCGAATGAGTCCCATCTATAGGCCTGGAAAACTATTTTTCTCAGAATGTATCTCTCAGCAGTCAAAAACTTATCTTTGGAAGTTTTCACCAGAACAGGAACTGATTCGCCCTAGATGGTGAATGAGTCCTGTCAAGATTGAAAAACATCATTAATAAAATTGTAGAATCAATTTCCAACCTTCTTCAATACCCCAGGATCACTCTATTCAGTTTAATCTATTTATGTTTCCATCTTCTTAAGTTTCTAATTCATGTTTGCATTGTACACTATGTTTTCCAAAATTGTGTATTAGATTAGTGTGCATTCATTTATCTACATTTGTAAGCTTTAAACCACACCCACATACACCACATTTTCTTTCCATCCATTCATACATTAGTCTTGAGTGTTAACGTTGTGCATTTTGGACTCAATTCTCTCTCCTTCTAGGTGAAAAACCGTAGGAGGAGCTAAGATGGATTTGGGTAACAAAACCCTTCATTACATTTTGGTGAACCTACTTTTCAAATCCTTCACTTTTCTAATTTGGAATCCTTCATCATCATAGATCTAGCTTGCATGATTCATTTGCATGTTAGGTTTCTAATCTTGCATTCGTAAATAGTGTGTTTAGGTTGCATTATTGACATTTAAATTCACTTAGAATTTATGAATTCCTGCATTTTTCATTTAACTCTACATCATAGCACTCATAATTCATAAAAATAAATCACAAATTTCTGAAATTTTGGAGAAAAAATTCCATACTGGGAATCATTCGCCACCCTAGGCGAATCAGTCCCTTTTGACCCCTGAAATAACCTTTTCTAGAACTCAAATATTTGTTTTTAGACATCTATTTGGTGCCTTAACCTATATATATCAGTTAGTTGCACTTTTTTAGCATGCATTTTGTCAAATGTAGCCTTAAATATCTCATTTCATGCATTGTTTAATTTCACTCTTGCATTCACATTATATAATTTTTAGATAGATGCATTGTATAAACAACCATCTCAACATTGCATTGCATTATACTTCCTTTTGTTTTACAATGTTTTCTTTCAAAATATATACTCTTGATTAGATTACACATGGATTCTATAAGCATAATCTCCCCTTTTATGAGTTTGACTACCATAATAAGGACTTTAAGAAACAATCCACTAATAGAATCCTTAATTTTACATTACCCATTGGTGTGAATGGTAATGTTCACAATCATAACACACATACTTTTTCTTCTTCCAATACCTTCCATATTAGTGACAAAGGTATTTTGATGCAAGAAATCCCAAGCCTTGAAAATCTTGACTGTCCATCTCCTTATTCCCCTTTGGATGACTTTATGCAACAAGAGCATGATATCATAGAAACATTCCTTAATATCATCTTACCTAATCTCCATGTTCATGACAAAAAAACTTGTTCATCATATAATATCCCTCCTTGTTGTCAAGCAGATGGGTTGATATTAGAAGATACCCCTATTGAAAATCGTGACACCCTTACTCTTCCTTTTCCCGATGTCCCTTTCCTATAGGAAGATTTATTTGAAAACCATAGTGATTATTCTCTTTATGCCTCCTCCAATTGTGATGAAGCTACTTTCCAAACCTCAAACTTGGATGAAAATATTACAATCTCTCCTTGTAGGGTAGATAATATGGAACAAGAGAATGAGACCTTTAGGAAAATGGACATGCAACTAACATCTTGTCATCTTTCCCCTTCTCATAATCCCACCCTTCATCATTCCCCTATTGGAAATGAAGTTATTATGGAAGAACAAATCCTTACTTGTCAAAAAAATATAGCTTGTCATTCCCCTAAAAACTCTCCTCCTAGGGAGAATATCACAGCATTAAACTATGTCAAACAAGTGGTTCTTGAATTCCCTTACTTTGAGATACATCAAACTAAGCCTGCTGAGGATATGCAAGTGTCCATTCGATCCCCTTTGATGAATGAACCTCATACATATCTTGTAGGACATCTTAACAACCCTCTTTTCCTTTACCCATCTTCATTTAATGGTCTTGAACATCACTCTTCACTTAATGATAATGCCATACAAAATGACTATGATTTGAATCATTAGATTTTGTATCTTATTATGAAGACAAAATCTCGTAATCTATAGAGTCTTGTGTAGGTATGACATCTAAACAAGATATAACTTTGATCCCAATCACACACCCATTTTCTCCTCTTGATCAAGAAGGTATCTTGTCAAGACTTCTTCACAATAACTTGATCACCCTCCCTCCAAGAACTCAAAAGAAATTTTATTCCAAGACTTCATTTTCTGTATATCATAGAGTTCATGGTCATTCCACTAATGAATTTTATGCTTTGAGTCATCAAATCCAACATTTTTAGGATTTTGGTATGCTTCCTTGTGTGGGATAACCTCATTCCTCTAACTACTATTAATTTTCACTCTAGCATACATTTTCTTAATTATTTCGGCTCACTCATGTCCTGCACTCAATTGGGGCAAGGGGTTTGATAGCCTTTTCCTCACATGTCACTTTTCATTGCCTTCTTTGGATTGTAGTTATCTTTTCATGAAATTTTAAGAGCAAGCTTGGGATGTGGATGACATGCCTTAAGTTGGTTCGCATATGGCATACTTCCCTTTCTAATGACGTAGCTTCTCCAAAACATATGACTTGGAATAGGGCTTTATGAGTTAGCTCTCATGTCTTCTTCTCTCTCTTCTACTTTAAATAAATTGATCACAGTACGGGTGCTCACAACTGTAACTAGGAAAATATTTTCAAAGTTTTTTTCAAACAACATAAAACTAATTATCCCTAACTACAATAGAGTACAATGAAAAGCAAGAAGCATTAGAATAGATAAACAACATCACCTAGTCTTCAAGCTTCCATTCGTTGACCTCCATTGGCCTTCTCCATCTTGCTACAAATGGTATGATTTCCCTCAGATTTGAGTGCAACTATAACCTATGCCAAGACAAGAAAAATATTGAATATTTGTGAGTGCTCAAGTATTCAAGTCCTCAAGCATTTGTGTGTAACTTTTGTGTCTAAAATGGCTAGAGAGAGAGCCTTTTAAATAATTTCAAATTGAGAATGGATGGTCAGGATTCAAATTTGATGAAGCCCTAAGATCAAAGCCCAGGAATCAATCTGATAAGGAGAATTAGGGTTAGGGAAACATTAGGTCAAAGTTAGGGAAAGCCTTGAAATGAAGGGTTGAGATTTAATTGGAGATAATCAAATCAATGGTGGAGAAAATGAGGTAGTTGGAATAATAGAAATTATTTAATTTATGGAGAAAGGTTGCTTATGAATTAAATAATGGTTTAATTCATAAATGGAAATGAGACAAAAGGAAATAAATAATTATTTCAATTATTTATTTGGTGGGATGGAAAGAGGGTTAAATAAATAATTTTATTTGATTGAAGGATAAATGAGAATGTTATTAAATAATTGGAGGGAATAAGGATTAATTAGTAACATACTTAAATAAATAAATGTAATTTACTTATTTAAATAATCATGGAGGAATAATTATGGCATTAGGGCATGATTAAATAATTTAATTATGTGAGTGAGAAGCATGGCCGTCATAGAAATATATGGTTTGCAAGTTGAGGCCATTTTTATGTGTTTACATTTTGCCCCTCTTTGACATGATGTAGTTTATCACATTGTGTCAAAGAACAAGTCAAAAATATTCCCAAATTTGAAAGTGAGGAGAGGAAGGATGATGAGGAGGTAGTGGTATTCCTCCTCAAGAGGACAGGAAGGTTCAAAGAAGATGAGTGTGCTCTCAAAATGGATGAGAAGATGAGAGGATGAAGGAATAGAAGAAATGTTAGCGTGGAAGAAATGGATGTTGGATGAAAAATGAATACTTCAATATTTTTCCAAATAACATCATAGGTGTTGCATAATCATCATTGGACAATAAAATGAGACAAATGGACAACAAACACCATGATATCAGATAGACCAAGGTGTGCAAGGTCATCCACTTGCGAGAAATAGACTGTCACAGATAAGGAATGTCCTAACTCATACTAAGGGCTAAGTTGCCCAGTCTTTTTGTCAAGACATACCAAAGACAAAAATCAAAGAAAAATAGGTCATGAGATGTCATTGCACCTCTAAATCCTTCATGGGACATCCTCGACATTACTAGTAACATGACCAAGAGACAAAAAAAAAAAAAGATAAGACAAAATCAACCAGAAAAATGAATAGCCATTCACTATGTTTTCCAATAGTTTTGTGTCAAAGGTTGATTACGTGACAGTTTGACAATTTAATGATTTGATAGTCTGACAGTTTTGATGGTTTGACAATGCCTGTAGTTAGGAAGGACACATCCTAAAAAGGCCAATGACTATGTGACAGAGCTTGTCATCAAGAAAGACACATCCTGAAAAGGAAAATGATATGTTTATGGGTGTCCAATTCCAAGGACGCATCTTGAAAGGGACCATAAAGTGACTGGGTTGACATTGTTTTGGAAATATGACTAATGTTTGACTTGATGACTAACTGGACGATGTTGTTTGCTGGTTCATGATTTGAATGTTGATGTGCAAATGACTTTCTTATGTCTGAGTGTGCCTATGTCTAACTTATTTGACTGACATGATGAACCCTAAAGGACTTACCTAGGTGTTAGGGGCTCATTGACAGATGGCCTTGCCTACATTGTGCACTCAAAGACCTTGTAGTTCGACATGACTCTTGACTTTGTTGAAATGATAAAGTTTTGAATCATTATTTTATTTGACAATGCCTAAAGGACTGACCCAATGCCTCGAGGGAACATCAATAGAAGTCCTTGCCTACATCCAGTCAAAGAGGAAATGTAGTTCGACAAGGACAAAGACAAGCTCAAGTGATGGACTTATAGAAAACCATTGAGAATATGCAAATGTCTAATAAAAAGTCACACGCATCATACGATTTATACCCATATCCTTTTGACACAAGTCTATACATGCCGCCATTTCCTCTTGGATATGTGGCACCAATTTTCACCAAATACAAGGGAAAGACCAATCCTATTGAACACATTCAAGAATTCACAACCAACTGTATGGAAATTGCATATGAACACACTTACTTGATGAGACTCTTCTCCAAGAGTCTAACATGACCCACACTTAAATGGTTCTCCACTTTGAAAGTGATAAAAACATGGGACAAACATGCAAAAAAAATTGTGAAAAATTATGCCTATAACATTGACACAGACACCTCCATCACTAACTTATGCACACTTACACATGAAGACGCTGGTGAAACTTTTATCCCATTTTTCCAAAGATGGAGAATTCTAGTAAGTCATTGTCACATTGATATACCTAAAATATAGAAAGATGACATGTTTGTCTGAACACTCTAAGGTCCATTGAAATATGGCTTACAAGTCCACTATTGTACAAATTTTGTAGAATTAGTCGAAAGAGGAGTCCAACTAGAAAAGGCCCTTATTGCTAAAGGAGAATTGAATGTGTGATGTGTAGGTAGGAATGTGCCCTCCAAACATTTGAGTTTATATTTGTGGGATATGTTGGCCATGAATGTTTTGGTGTCCAAATTAAGCCATAGGCTATGTATTCTAATTGCCTTGTCCAAATTGTTGAAATTTTCCATGGTGAATATTTTTATTTTTCCCTTGGGAAGTATTGGTATGAAATTGTGATGATGTGTTGACATTTGGATCTAATGAAAAAACATCGTTTACTTCCTCCAAAGGGATTGAATGAGGTACCAATGAAGGGGTTTGATGATGATGTTCCCATGGCACTAGATGAAGCTCCAAATATGGGATTTGAAGAGCTTGCCCCCATTGATGAGGACCCAAAGGTAGCTCCAATTGATTGTGAGGATGTTGTTGACATTGTAGGCATTGATTGTGACATGGCTTGTGACATGGTTGGTGTACCTCCAATGGATATTGCATTGATTGAGTTGGAGCTATTTTGATTGGAGGTGCCACTAGAGGTAGCATTGATGGTGTTTGTATTATTTTGTGTGGTGGAGGTATTGTTTGTGTTTTGTTGAGGTGTCGAGTGTGGCTGATTGTTTTGTGTCATGTTTTTGGGAGAAGTAGGTATTATGGTGTTAATGTCAAAGCCTCATGGTAACTTGACCCCTTGTTCTAAGAGCATAGCTAAATATCTATCAAGATCATTCAAGACCCAGTCCTCTACAAAGAAGGCTACTTTAGGATTTTGGGTTGCACCCTCTAAGTCCTCTGCAAGCACTTGCCCATTTTGGTCTCTCTCTATGAATGGTTCAAATGGATTTCAAGAGGAAGATGGTATGTTTATTTCATTGAATGGATTAATAAAAGATGCCCCCATTTCTATGTTTGAGTTCATATTGTAGGGGTTATTGCCTTGTTCAAAAGGATCCATTTGTCTTCTTTTCCTTTAGAGTCTAGTCTCAACCATAAAAGTCTTACTCAAATGAGGGAATGATAACGGAAACTAAGTGTGAGGATGACACTAATCTATGTTTTTTTGTTGTTAGAATAAAGGGACAACCTTGCAAAATGATAATGTTTCTTAAAGGAAATGACTAATGCAAAGTGACAATGTAAAAGGGGAGGGACTAAAATGAATGATGGACTAAAGTTTTGAGGTATGATATGTAGAATGCAATGTCTAAGGAAAATATAAGGTGTAGTGACTCTTGGTAGACTTAAGGAAAAGTACACTAACCATTCAAGGTTTGGTCAATGCCTCAATTTGGATTGTCAAGAGACTTGTTTGTAGGACTAGCTGACAAGATGACAAAATGACAAAGTGAGGTTTCCACACTAGACTTATGAGTGGGAAGTGACTCACAAAAAGGACAAGAGACTAAGAGATTAATTATGATTAAGTCCAATGACAATTTAATCTTGAAGACAAATATTTTATACAGTATGGTAAGTTTTTTTATTCGCAGGTCTACAAAAATGAGGACCTAAGAGTTGGTTTATTACTAAAATGATGATGATGGAATCTAAGGTTCAAATAGGATGTGAAATGGTAGACCTATGGTGAAGCTAAATGCAAATTAAAATGCAAGAATGGAGGTTTTGAGCAATTCATTTTCTAGTTTTGAATAGTGATTGTTCAGGAAATATGTATGAAAATAGATTGGAAATGTTTGATCTTGGGTTTTTGACAGTAACAATGATTTTCCAATTGACAGGCGATTGTGTCATTTCAGGTCAGGAATGTGTTTCAATTTGTTAAATGTGTATTGATTTAAGAAAATGTAGCACTATGGGTCATAGATATCACTCAGTAAATGAAGTACAATTTTTTAGAAAAAAAATGTGGTTCACACAAGTCAAATGTGTTGTTATAAGGACCAAGTGCGGTTTAGTAGAGCGATTGCGGATCAAAAAGTCTCAAATGCATTGTAGGTTGAATAAAGGTCTGATTTGTTTATAATTTTGGCTAGTTTCCAGAAGTGTTTGAGTTTGAGTGTTTCCAAGTCTGTGAAAAGTGTTTGTTTGTTCAATGTCTCAGAAAACACTTGGAAAACATAATGTTTTTTTTAATGTGAAAACATGCACAAAGTAGAAAAGCACAATCCTAGGTTAGACAAGGACAATATTTGCTAGATTCCATGTGGGTTTCCCTAGTGACACTTATTCTTATCATGTCAATCTAGAAGCTTGGCCGCACGGGCTCCCCCTTACAGTGCACTCACTTCTCAGGCCAACCAAGCTTCCAAACCCCATTAAACCTCCCATGGAAGATTGATCACCTCTACTAAGAACTACGAGAATGTGGATGCCTTCACAACGACCATTGGTGTGCTAGCAAATAGAAATAATTTTGGCTACTACACAAAAGTTTTTAGTTTGAGACCCCTATTTGAGTGGCCACACATGGGGTAAAGATTAAGCTTTGTTAAAGGAGGAATTCCAGCCTGAAGAGGTTATGCTCAACAGGATTTTGGGGAATTATACTCTATCTGTGTGACACATCCGCACTCATAATCCTAAGTTTTCTTTGAGGATTCACATTTATATACCGATCGGGGGTAGCTTGGCCAAAGAGCTTCGTTTCTAGTTTGAGTTGCCTTGGGGTGAGTGCTTTTTCCCACCAAGGAAGACCCAATTTCCTAGAGTCAATAATAGTTTCTCTTGCACCCAGGATCACACAAGTGTGCAAGGGGAGAGGATACTTCTATTATTGAATCGAGGATACATAGATTTGAAGACAAGATTGTTCATTTTAATGCCCAAAACCAAATGTGTGGGTGGTTATACAAAATGTCTAAAGGTGTTTCTGATTGTCAAGATCGCAAAATGGCGAGAGATAAAATCATACACACCTATAAACAAAATGCACACCACAAGACAATGTAAGCACTTGTAAATTTTAAACCTACTTATGATGTTAAATCAAGAACGCAAGTTTTTTTAATCCCACTAAGCATTCTATGTGAAAAAGGCTCTCAAGATAAAGCAAAATTGAAGCAAGAGCCCTGAAAAACATGATTAGTAGTTTTGAGTCTCCAATCTTTGACAATCGATAGTTGACATTACAAATCTTGAATTGTTGAAATTTGAACCTACAAAAAGATCAATAAAATAGTACTCTACAAATTTGAATGTTGATGTACAAATTAGATTAAAGATCAAAGATTAGTCACACTCATTTCATAAAACTTATTGGTTCCTGCATATGACATACCAGAATCAGAGATGGTTTGCAAGCTTGTTGGTCCCAATTCTCCATGGTATCGAGACATTTATAAATACCTCAATTCATAAACCCTTCCCCCCAACCTGTCCAATAACTAACAAACATCCTTTATCTGAAAATCCACCAGATACGCCATCGTCAGTGACACCCTTTACCATCGTAGCTTTGATAACACCCTCCTTCGATATCTCAACACTGATGAAGCATGAATAAACTTACGAGAAGTACATGAGGGTATAAGTGGATCCCATTTGATTGGCCCTACTTTAGCCAAAAAGATAACGAGACTTAGGTATTATTGGACAACCATTGAGAAAGATGCACTCAAATTTGTTAGATACACAATGACTTGATTCATGCACCAGCATAGGAACTTCAGTCGATTACTTCTCCTTAGCCCTTCACATAATGGGGACTCAACCTTGTGGGAAAGATCCACACTACCTCATCTAATGGCCAAAAATTCATTATTACCGCCACTAAGTACTTTACTAAGTGGATAAAAGCCATCCCCCTTACATACATGGCTGACAAAAAATATCCAAATTTATCCTCAACTACATCATTTTCCAGTATGGTATTTCGTAGTCCATCATCACAGAAAATAGACATCCTTTCAAAAATCAAGACATTCATGATTTATGTGAACAATTCTGCATTCAACACCATTTCTCCATGCCATATTACCTGCAAGGAAATGGTCAAGCTGAGGCATCTAACAAGACAATAATCAAAATTCTTAAGAAGATAGTCAATGACGCTGGTCGTGACTGGCACATCCAACTCAACCCTTCTTTGTGGGCTTATCGCACTAGCATCTACATGCCTATGGGTTCCACTCCATTTTCCTTGGTTTTTGGAGCCAAATCCATCTTTCCCATCAAGGTTAAAATCCCATCCTTGCGAGTCTACATGAAGGGTATGATCAATGATGAGGAGTATAGATGGTCATCACTTCATGAGCTAGAGATGTTAGATGAACGAAGACATAATTCCCTAAATCACCTATAGGCATATCAAAATTGTCTCTGTCGCAATTATAACAAGAAAGTAATGGTCAAAAAGTTTGACATTGGAAACCTAGTCCTCATGCAAAATCTTAAGAATCAAGTTGACAAAAAAAAACCTAGCAAGTTCATACCAAATTGGCTAGGTCCTTACATCATCATATCCTCTTTTGGTTCTAGAGCATATCAACTAGCTACTCTAGATGGTGAACAACTAACAGAGCCCATCAACAACCTACATCTTTGGAAGTTCTATGCATAGCATTGGAAAGTCTGGCTGAAAACCTTAAAAATACAAAAAAAATTGAAAAATATAAAAAATTGTCACCTTGATGAAAATCTGGCAAATAGGCATTTTGGTGACACCAAAAAAATGAAAAAATGACAAGAAAATAGTACAGAGAAATAATTCGTCCAATAGTGAAAACTGGCTAAACAGGCACTTTGGATAAGTACCATGGTGAAAACCTAGAAAATAGGCACCATGTGTAATCATTCATCGCTTTTCCATCTACTGTCACTCTATGTACCTTGGACCATAATAAACATCCACTTTTTTGACATTATTACAACATTCACTTTGAAATCATGCCATTTCTTTCCATGGTTCACAAAGGTTGACATCAATTCTCGCATACCATCCACTATCCATACTAAACACGTCCTTTGCATCTCGTTCCACTTAGCTCATTCTCAATCTGACTAGGGGAAACCTTCTATAATGTGACTACAATAGGTATCGCACATGGTCTTGACAATCGAAAAAGTCCTAAAAAAATCCATAAAAATCATAAAATGCCTTAAAAAAATCCATAAAAAATCAGAAAATGTCCTTAAAAAAAACCCATAAAAATCATAAAAATGTCTTGAAAAAATCCATAAAAATCATTAAATGTCCTAAAAAAATCCATAAAAATTAGAAAATTCCCTAAAAAAAAAATCCATAAAAATCAAAAAATGTCTTGAAAAAATTCATAAAAATCCCAAAAATAGAGTCAGAGTCAAACAGGTCAATCTTTGTCCTCATTGAACTAAGTTTTCTCTACAACTAGACATAGGTAAGGCCATCTATTAATGTGCCCCCGAGGCATTAGGTTAGTCCTTCAGACATTGTCAAATAAAATCATGATACAACACTTTGTCCTTTCCACAAAGTCAAGAGTTGTGTCGAACTACGAGGTCTCTGAGTGCACAACGTAGGGAAGGCCATCTGTTGATGAGCCCCTAAGGCCACCTAGGTCAACTCTTTAGGGTTCATTGTGTCAGTCAAATAAGTTGGACATAGTCACACTCAGACACAATCCAGTCATTTGAATGTCAACATTCAGATCATGAACCAACCAGACATACATTGTCTAGTTCATCATCAAGTCAAACATTAGTCAAATTTCCAAAAACACTATCAACCTAGTCACTTTATGGTCCCCTCCCAGATGTGTCCTTCTTGGAATTGAGCCCCATCAAAATGTTATTTTCCTTTTCAGGATATGTCTTTCCTGATGACAGGCTTCGTCACATAGTTAGTAGCCTTTTCAGGATGTGTCCTTCTTAAGGACAACCATCGTCAACCCATCCAAACTATCAAACTATTCAAATTGTCAAACCGTCCAAACTGTCAAACTATCAAACCATCAAGCAATCAACCTTTCACAAATAAATATTGGCAAACATGTTCAATGGTTGTTGATTTTTCCAGTCTATTTTGTCTTTTCTTTTCTTTTTTTTCTCTTGGTCATGTCACTAGCTACCTCGAGGATGTCCCATGAAGAATTTAGAGGTGTGATGATGTCTCATCACCTATTTTTCCTTGATTGTTGTCTTTGGTGTGTCTTGAAAAAAACACTAGGGCAACTTGGCCCTTAGTATGAGTTAGGATAGTCATTGTCTATGACTGTCTATTTTTCGCAAGTGGATAATCTTGCACACCTTGGTCTATGTCATATCATGGTTTTTGTTGTCTATTTGTCTCATTTTACCACCCAATGATGATTATGCAATGCCTATGATGTTATTTGGAAAAATATTGAAGTATTCCTTTTTCATCCAACATCCATGTCTTCCACACTAACATTTCTTCTATCCCTTCATCCTCCCATCTTCTCATCCATTTCAACAACACACTCATGCTCTTTGAACCTTCGTGTCCTCTCGAGGGGGCATACCACTACCTCCTCGTCATCCCTTCTCTCCTCACTTTCAAACTGGGGCATATTTTTGACTTGTTCTTTGACACAATGTGATAAGCTACATCATGTCAAGGAGGGGAAAAATGTAGACACATAAAAATGGCCTCGACTTGCAAACCATATTTTCTATGATGACTATGCTTCTCCCTCACATAATTCAATTATTTAATCATGTCCTAATGTCATAATTATTCCTCCATAATTAAATTTAAATAAGTAAATTACATTTATTTATTTAAGTATGTCACTAATCAATCCTTATTCCCTCCAATTATTTAATAACATTACCATTTATCCTTCAATTAAATAAACTTATTTATTTTAACCCACCTTCTATCCCACCAAATAAATAATTGAAATAATTATTTATTGTCTTTTGTCTTATTTCCATTTATGAATTAAACCATTATCTCACAAAAGTCAACTTTTCTCCATAAATTAAATAATGTCTATTATTCCAACTACCTCTTTTTCTCCACCATTGATTTGATTATCTCCAATTAAACCTCAACCCTTCATTTCAAGGCTTTCCCTAACTTTGACCTAATGTTGTCCTAACCCTAATCCTCCTTATCACATTGAATCCTGGCCTTTGATCTTAGGGCTTCACCAACTCTGAATCCTGACCATCCATTCTCAATTTGGAATTCTTTAAAAGGCTCTCTCTCTAGCCATTTTAGACACACAAGTTACACACAAATGCTTTAGGACTTGAATACTTGAGCACTAACAAATCTTCAATATTTTACTTGTCTTGGAGTAGGTTATAGTTGTACTCAAATTTGAGGGCAATCATACCATTTGTAGCAAGATGGAGAAGGCCAATGGAGGTCAAAAAATGGAAGCTTGAAGACTAGATGATGTTGTTTCACTATTCTAATGCTTCTTGCTTTTCATTGTACTCTATTGTGATTAGGGATAATTAGTTTTATGTTATTTGCTACAAACTTTGAAAATATTTTCCTATTTACAATTAGATTTTCATTATGTCATTTAACATGAGCTTTTAATGTAGATTTTTACCTTTTTTTTTAGATTTTGATTTTATTTAGAATGTAATTTAATTAAATTTTTAATTTAGTTTTTGATTTTAGGGTATGTGCAGGATCATCATGGAAAAAATAGGCCCTTAAGTGGCAAAAAAATTAGAAAAATCAGAGTTAGGAAACTTGACATAAAAATTTGAATAAGTTATCTCTATTATTTCAAAAATATGTAAGAATAGAATCTATAGCAAATTGAATGTAGTTTCTAAACTACTAGGTTTCTTTAAAAAAGAAAATCTATTTGGTGAAAATTTGAAATTTCAATGTAGTGGTACTTAAATTTCGGGAAAAATTAAGAATTAGGTGTCTGTCTGACCACCCTAACCACAATAAAATGATAATATTTTTTTATAAGATTTTACATATAAGTAGAGGACTCATGCCCTGATGTGATGTATATTTTTTTGTAATTTTTTTCCAAGTAAATAATTAATTATGAATTTTTCATTACAATTTTTTAAAATATAAAACCTCTTATGTATGACCACCTTAACTTGGTCAAAACTTCATGAAATTCAATTTTTATTTTTTAATCCTATAGTATGTGAAGCATAGAATGTGCGTTTTTGGATTCAAAAAATGTGATATCGTTTCAAAGCTATAGATGTTTTTCAATCAGCCTATCAATCAGGACTTTAATCATAATTTGAATAGAAAATGAATAATAATTACATATTAAATTCAAAGTAAAGCATAATTTACATCAGTGGAAAGTTGAGAATCTCCTTTAAAACCCTTTTCATTTCATCAATTTTGGGTAAAAAATAGTCATCAGCCACATACCCATCATATTGCCACTTTTTGGCCCATCATGATCTTGCACATACCCTTTAATTAGATTTTCATTTAATTACTTTTTTTTTAATTTAGTTTTTTCTTAATTAGATTTTAATTTAATTTTTTTTTTTAATTTAGATTTAGATTTTAGTCAGATTTTAATTTCATTAGATTTTTAATTTAGATTTAGATTTTAATTAGATTAGTTTTTTTTTTTTAATTTAGATTTAGATTTTAGTTTAGTTACTTTTTTTACTTTAGATTTAGATTTTAGTTAGATTTTAATTTAATTAGATTTTTAATTGAAATTTAGATTTTAATAAGATTTTAATTAGATTAGATTTTTAATTAGCTTTTAATTAGATTTTACATTTTTCATTAGATTAAACTTTAATTAACTTTAGAGTTTTCATTAGATTTTTTTCATTAGATTCTTAATTAAATCTTCCATTTTTTATTTAGCTTCAATCTTAAATTTCAGACTTTAGCTTTCTAGATTAAAGATTAATTTTGTCTATTGAATTAGATGTTAGTTTTATCTCTAGTTCAATCTTGATTTTTGTGACTAATCTTTGATCTTACAAATTAAAAAAAAAATCAAAGTTTTTCATTCTACATGATTATATAATCTAATAAAACTAAATAATCAGTGATCAAGCATAAATTATTTAATCATTTCTCCCTCACATAATTCAATTATTGATTCAAGGTTACACAAATTTGAAGACAAGATTGTTCATTTTAATGTCCAAATCCAAATGTGTGGGTGGTTATACAAAATATCTAAAGGTGTTTCTGATTGTCAAGATCACCAAATGGTGCAAGATAAAATCATATGCACCTAGAAACAAAATGCACACCACAAGACAATGCAAGCACTTGTAAATTTTAAACTTGCTTATGATGTTAAATCAAGAATTCCAGTTCGTTTTAAGCCCACTAAGCATTTGATGTGAAAAATACACTTAAGATAAAGCAAAATTGAAGCAAGAGCCCTGCAAAACATGATTAGTAGTTTAGAGTCTCCAATCTTTGACAAGCGACAGTTGACATTGTAAATCTTGAATCATTGACATTCGAACCTACAAAAAGATCAAAGATTAGTCACAAAAATAAATATTAAACTAGAGATGAAACTAAAATCTAATTCAATAGACAAAATTAATCTAATCTAGAAAGCTAAAGTCTGAAATTTAAGATGGAAGCTAAATTAAAAATGAAAGATTTAATTAAGAATCTAATGAAAAAAAATCTTATGAAAACTCTAAAGTTAATTAAAGTCCAATCTAATGAAAAATTTAAAATATAATTAAAAGCTAATTAAAAATGATAATCTAATTAAAATCTAAATTTAAATTAAAAATCTAATTTAATTAAAATCTAACTAAAATCTAAATCAAAAGTAAAAAAAACTAATTAAATTAAAATCTAAATCTAAATTAAAAATCTAAATTAAAAATCTAAAGAAATTAAAATCTAACTAAAATCTAAATCTAAATTAAAAAAAAAATTAAATTAAAATCAAAAACTAAATTAAAAAAAGTAATTAAATGAAAATCTAATTAAAATCAAAAACTAAATTAAAAATCTACATTTAAAGCTCACGTTAAATGACTTAATGAAAATCTAAATGTAAATAGGAAAACATTTTCAAAGTTTATTGCAAATAAATAGTAAAACTAATTATCCCTAATCATAATAGAGTACAATGAAAAGAAAGAAGCATTAGAATAGTGAAACAACATCACCTAGTCTTCAAGCTTCCATTGGTTGACCTTCATTGGAATTCTTTGTCTTGCTACAAGTGGTATGATTTCCCTCAGATTTGAGTGCAACTATAACCTATGCCATGACAAGAAAAATATTGAAGATTTGTGAGTGCTCAAGTATTCAAGTCCTCAAGCATTTGTGTGTAACTTGTGTCTCTAAAATGGCTAAAGAGAGAGCGTAAATTATTTAATCATTTCTCCCTCACATAATTCAATTATTTAATCACATCCTAATGTCATAATTATTCCTCCATGATTATTTAAATAAGTAAATTACATTTACTTATTTATGTCACTAATTAATCCTTATTCCCTCCAATTATTTAATAACATTCTCATTTATCCTTCAATCAAATAAACTTATTTATTTCCTTTGTCTCATTCCCATTTATGAATTAAACCATTATTTAATTCATAGGTCAACCTTTCTCCATAAATTAAATAATTTCTATTATTCCAACTACCTATTCTTCTCCACCATTGATTTGATTATCTCCAATTAAATCTCAACCCTTCATTTCAAGGATTTCCCTAACTTTGACCTAATGTTGCCCTAACCCTAATGTTGTTTTCGGAGGGACCTTGAAAATATCTTTAGGCTCCATTTTGAAACAAGGTTGCCCATAAGCCTTAGGAGAATTGGATATTTTGGTGATGCAGTTATGTTGTGTTCAATTTAAATTATCCACAACCTAGGTCCTGGATCTTGACACTGAGATCGGCCTTCAAGATGGTGGAAGTGGATGAGGTGGTGGATGTCAAAAAAGTGGACGTGGAAGTCAAGGAAGTGGATGAGGTCATGGAAGGTTTAGTGAGTATGGATGGGTCAATGAATTTGGAAGAAGAGGAAGTCAAAGCTTCACAGTTGATGGGAACTTTATGTTTTGAAATACCCCTTAGATTGGTACAATATTGAAAAGGATTGGGGTCCCGATATATGGTGATTTGAATGTTGTCAAAAGGAAACTTTAGGCATTAGTGATAGGTGGATGGAACTACTTTAAGGGCATGGATCCAAGGTCAACCAAGCAAGATGTTAAGGGCAGTCCAAGATCTAGGACTTGGCATGTTGTGTCTACAATGATAGGCCCAACTCTGATGGGAAGAGTGATGACACCTTGAGAGGAACATTCTTCATCATCATACACCTTTATGATAATGCTCTTTGTAGCATTTATGCAAGCATCAGAAAAGCCTAGAGCCTTAACCAGTTTTAAGGAAGAAATGTTCAGTCCTGCTCCATGATCTACTAAAACTCATCTGACCTTATGTTTGTGGACAAAGACTTCAATGTGTAAGGAAATGTTATGATTGGTCTTTGGTGAAAAATAAACTTGGTCTGAAAATGCTATGTGATGGGGTGTAGTGAGGTATGCCACCATGGCCTCAAATTGGTTGACATCAATATCCTTAGGTATAGACAACTCTTGTAAGGTTTTATCAAGTATAGCCTTATGCGCGGGAGAAATATGAAGTAGCTCAAGTATGGAAATCTAAGCAAGGGTTTTTCCAATTGATAGATAAGGTTAAACTAACTCTTAGGTTGCAACTACTTCGCAAACGATCCGGGTTGTGATTGCCTAGCAGATGGACCAGGTATCATGATTTTTGGTTGCCTAGGAGGAGGAGGACCAACTATGGTTACTTTGCCACTTCGGGTAGTGGTGTTACATTTAGGTGCTCTTTTGACAGTGATGGTATTGATGTATTCATCATCGGTTCAGACGTGGTTAATAATAGTTCCACCAGAATAATCATATGTGATGCGAGCATAATTGGCTTGATTATTATTTGTCTTAGGACCTGACGTTGATGCTTTATTTGAACCATGCTCTTGCAGTGGGTTCTTGTGAATAGTATGGTCTGAATTTGATGCAAATTGTAGCCCACCCATTTCAATTATGCGATTTTTGATGAGTTCTTGAACCAAATTCTTTAATTGTTGACAAGAAGAGGTTTTATGTCCTTTAGTGCAGTGGTAATCATAGAAAGTGTTGTCATCTCACCATGATGGCTTAAATTATCCTGGGTCATATGGTTTAGGGCCTTCTAGTGTAATCACACCAATTTGAATGAGCTTCTTGAGGACGTCCTCGATTGGCTCACCCAAAGGGGTATATGTGCGACTTCTCGAGAATTGTCTAGGTTGACGAGGTTGCCTTTAGGTTTGATTGTTTTGATGATTTTGAATGGCATTAGCATCAGGTGTCTATGTGATTATTTGTGTGTTTTGTTGTTGAACTCCTTTAAGAGTAAGTGCAGGATCGATTGTGTTGACTTCCTTAGTGTCAACAATGCCATCCTTGGTTACGTGTTTGTTCTTGACCCAGTATTTTTTCTTATCTGAAGGTTGGTTTGCGTTTTTGTTCTTAGGGCCATATTTTAGTTCTCCTCTAGCAACAAGGTCCTTTTCCAGTTGGACTCCTCTTTTGACTAAGTCTGCAAAATTTGTGCAGCAATGGACTTGTAAGTCATATTTCAATGAACCTAGGAGTGTTTGGACAAACATGTCAACTTTCACTTTTCCAAGTATGTCAATGTGACAACGACTTGCTAGACTTCTCCATCTTTGGAAAATTGAAATAAAAGTTTCACCAATGTCTTCTTGTGTAAGTGTTCATAAGTTAGTGATGGAGGTGTCTATGTCAATGTTATAGGCATAATTTTTCACAAATTTGTAAAAAAGTTCATCCCATCTTTTTATCCCCTTCAAAGTGGACAACCATTCAAGTGTGGGTCTTGTTAGACTCTTGGAGAAGAGGCTCATCAATTAAGTGTGTTCATATGCAATGTCCATATAGTTGGTCATGAATTCTCGAACGTGTTCAATAGGATTTGTCTTTCCCTTGTACTTGGTGAAGTTTGGTGCCACATATCTAGGAGTAAATGGTGGCATGTATAGACTTGTGTCAAAAGGATATGGGCATAAGTCATATGACACATGTGACTTTTTGTTAGACATTTGCATATTCTCAATGGTTTTCTGTAAGTCCATCACTTGAGCTTGCAAGGCATCAATTATAGGATTTTTTGTCGCATCAAACATGGGAGTAATTGGTATCCCATGTGTCCCCATTCATTGTGAAGAGACATTCAGATTTTGTCAAGGGATGTGTTTTTGTGAGATGTATGACATGTTTTGATTGGAATTTTGTTGTTATTGCAAGTTTTGCTTAGGGACATGTTGATGGGTGTGAATGTGTGATGCATATGTAGGAATGTGCCCTCCAACCATTTGAGTTGATATTTGTGGGATATGTTGGCCATGAATGTTTTGGTGTCCAAATGAAGCCATAGGTTGTGTATTCTAATTGCCTTGTCCAAATTATTGGAATTGGCCATTGGGAATATTTGTGTTTTTCCCTTGGGAAGTATTGGAATGAAATTGTGACAATGTCTTGAAATTTGGTTGTGGTTCTCTAATGAAAATATGTCATTTACTTCCTCCAAGGGGATTGAATGAGGTACCAATGAAGGGTTTTCATGATGATGCTCCCATGGCACTAGATGAAGCTCCAAATATGGGATTTGAAGAGCTTTCCCCCATTAATGAGGACCCAAAGGTAGCTATGATTGATTGTGATGATGTTGTTGACATTGTAGGCATTGATTGTGGCATGGCTTCTAACATGGTTGGTGTCCCTCCAATAGATGTTTCATTGATTGAGTTGGAGGTATTTTGATTGGAGGTGCCACTAGAGGTAGCATTGATGGTGTTTGTATTATTTTGTGTGGTGGAGGTATTGTTTATGTTTTGATCAGGTGTCGAGTGCGACTAATTTTTTTGTGTCATGTTGTCAGGAGAAGCAAGTCTTATGGTGTTAATGTGAAATCCTCATGGTAACTTGGCCCCTTGGTCTAAGAGCATAGCTAAATATTTGTTAGGATCATTCAAGACCAAGTCCTCTACAAAGGAGGCTACTTCAAGATTTTGGGTTGCACCCTCTAAGTCCTCTGCAAGCACTTGCCCATTTTGGTCTCTCTCTATGAATGGTTCAAATGGATTTTGAGAGGAAGAAGGTATGTTTATGTCACAAAAAGGATTGATAAAAGATGCCCCCATGTCTGCATTTGAGTTCATGTCGTACGGGTTATTGCCTTGTCCGAAAGGATCCATTTGTCTTCTTTTCCTTTGGAGTCTAGTCTCAACCATAAAAGTCTTGCTCAAATGATGGAATGATAATGTCAACTAAGTGTGAGGATGACACTAATCTATGTTTCTGTATTGTTAGAATAAAGAGATGACCTTGCAAAATGATAATGTTTCCTAAAGGAAATGACTAATGCAAAGTGACAATGTAAAAGGGGAGAGACTAAAATGAATGATGGACTAAAGTTTTTAGGTATGATATGTAGAATGCAATGTCTAAGGAAACTCTAAGGTGCAATGACTCTTGGTAGACTTAAGGAAAAGTACACTAACCATGAAATTCAAGGTTTGGTCAATGTCTCAATTTTGATTGTCAAGGGACTTCTTTGTAGGACTAGGTGACAAGATGACAAAATGAAAAAGTGATGTTTCCACAGTAAACTTATGAGTGGGAAGTGACTCACAAAAAGGAAAAGAGACTAAGAGATTGATTATGATTAAGTCCAATGAAAATTTAATCTTGAAGACAACTATTTGACAAGGTATGGTAAGTTTTCCTATTCTCAAGTCTACAAAAATGAGGATCTAAAAATTGGTTTATTGCTGAAAATGATGATGATGGACTCTAAGGTGCAACTAGGATGTGAAATGGTAGACATATGGTGAAACTAAATGAAAATTGAAATGTAAGGATGGAGGTTTTGAGCAATTCTATTTCTAGTTTTGAACAGTGACTGTTGAGGAAATATATTTGAAAATATATTGGAAATGTTTGATCTTGGGTTTTTAACAATGACAGTGATTTTCCAATTCATAGGAAATTGTGTCATTTCAGGTCACAAATGTGTTTCAATTTGTCAAATGTGTCTCAGTTTAAGTGAATGCGACACTATGGGTCATAGATGCGCCTTAGTAAATGAAGTGCAGTTTTTTAGAAAGAAAATGTGGTTCAGACTACTCAATTGTGTTGTTACAGGGAGCAAGTTTAGTTTAGTAGAGCGATTGTGGCTCAAAAAGTCTCAAATGCATTGTAGGCTAAATAAAGGTCTGATTTGTTTGCAATTTTGGCTAGTTTCCCAAAGTGTTTGAGTTTGAGTGAGTGTTTCCAAGTCTGTGAAAAGTGTTTTTTTGTTCAATGTCTCAGAAAACACTTTGAAAACACAATGTTTTGTTTGAATGTGAAAACATGCACAAAGTAGACAAGCACAATCCTAGTTTAGGCAAAGACAATATTTGCTAGATTTCATGTGGGTTTCCCCAACCGCACTTATTCCTAGTGTGTGAATCTAGAAGCTTGGCCGCACGGGCTCCCCCTTACAGTGCACTCACTTCTCAGGCCAACCAAGCTTCCAACCCCCATGAAACTCCCATGGTAGATTGATCACCTCTACTAAGAACTACAAGAATTTGGATTCCTTCAAAACAATCGTTGTTGTGCTAGCAAATAGAAAGTATTTTGGCTACTACACAAAAAAAATTAGTTCGGGACACCCGTTTGAGTGGCCACACATGGAGCAAAGATTAAGCTCCGTTAAAGGAGGAATTCTAGCCTGAAGAGGTTACACTCAATAGGGTTTTGGGGAATTCTATTTTTTCCATGTGACACATCCACACTCATAATCCTAAATTTTCCATGAGGATTCACATTTATATACCAGTTGGGGGTAGCTCGGCCGAATAGCTCTGTTGTCAGTCTAAGTCACCTTGGGGTGAGTACTTTTTTTGACCAAGGAAGGCCCAATTTCGTAGAGTCAATAATAGTTTCTCTTGCACCCTGGATCACACAAGTGTGCAAGGGGAGAGGATACTTCTATTATTGAATCAGGGTTACACAAATTTGAAGACAAGATTGTTCATTTTAATGTCCCAATCCAAATATGTGGGTGGTTATACAAAATTTCTAAAGGTGTTTATGATTGTCAAGATTGCCAAATGGCACAAGATAAAATCATACACACCACAAGACAATGCAAGCACTTGTGAATTTTAAACCTGCTTATGATATTAAATCAAGCACGCAAGTTCATTTTAAGCCCACTAAGGGTATGTGCAGGACAGATGAGCCAAAAAGTGGCAATATGATGGGTATGTGGCTGATGACCCTTTTACCCAAAATTGATGAAACAAAAAGGGTTTTTAAAGGAGATTCTCAATTTTCTACCAATATAAATTATGCTTTACTTTGAATTTAATAAGTAATTATTATTCATTTTCTATTTGAATTATGACTAAAGTCCTTATTGATAGGTTGATTGAAAAACATCTATAGCTTTCAAATGGTATTAGATTTTTTGAATCCAAAACATGTGTCACATTCTACACATACTATAGGATTAAAAATAAAAATTGAATTTCATGAAGTTTTGACCAAGTTAAGGTGGTCGGACATCACGAGTTTTTATATTTTTTAAAAGCTGTAATAAAAATTCATAATTAATTATTTACTTGGAAAAAATTACAAAAAAATATGCATCATATTAGGACATGAGTCCTCTACTTATATCTAAAATATTATAAAAAATATTATCATTTTATTGTTGTTAGGGTGGTCAGACATACACCTACTTCTTATTTTTTCCCTTAAATTTAAGTACTCTGCATTGAAATTTCAAATTTTCACCAAATAGATTTTTTTTCCTTTAAAAAAACCTAGTAGTTTAGAAACTACATTCAATTTTCTATAGATTCTATTTTTACTTATTTTTGAAATAATATAGATAAATTATTCAAATTTTTACGTCAAGTTACCTAACTCTGATTTTTCTAAAAATGTTTCCACTTAAGGGCCTATTTTTTCCATGATGATCCTGCATATACCCATTACAAACACAACAAAACCAAATAAATGAACTAAGGAAAATAGAGGGGGCCCCCAACTTTTCCAAGCAAAAGGTTGGGGCATGTATGCAAGGCATAACATGATTAGATCATGATAAGTGTCAGCATGCTATTTGATGAGATAAAATGATATAAGAAAAGCTAACTCTAGTTAATAGAAAAAAATATTCATAAGTTTAGCTTAAGTGCATGAAATTAATTAGACTAATAATAAAATAAATTAATTACAAAAAAATTTAGTTAATATTTATTTTATTATTAGTCTAATTAATTTCATGCACTTAAGCTAAACTTATGAATATTTTTTTCTATTAACTAGAGTTAGCTTTTCTTATATCATTTTATCTCATCAAATAACATCTGACTTATCATGATCTATCATGTTATGCCTTACTCCCCAACCTGCTTTAACTAACTAGGCCCTTAGTTCCTTTGGTTTTTGTTGTGTTTTAATTGGTCATGGAAATAGGAAGTAACAAAATCTTAACGTAAAAATTTGAATAAGTTATCTATATTATTTCAAATATGTAACAATAGAACTTGTTGAATGTAGTTTCTAAACTAATAGGTTTATTTATTTTTAAAAAATTGTTTGGTGAGAAATTTCAATAATAACTTAAATTTCAAGGAAAAAATAAGTAATACTGTCGACCACTTCTACAATAAAATGATAATATTTTATAATTTTAGATATAAGTAGGACTCATGTCTCGATATGATGTTTTGTAATTTCAAGTAAATATTAATTATAATTTTATTACAAATTTTAAAATATAAAACTCTCTTCACATTAACTTGGTCAAAACTTCAAAATTCATTTTTAATCCTATAGTATACGAAGCATAGAATCTGATGCATGTTTTAGATTCAAAAAAATTGATACCATTTGAAAGCTATAGATGTTTTTCAATCAGCCTATCAATCAAGACTTTAGTCGTAATTCAAATAGAAAATGAATAATAATTATTTATTAAATTCAAATAAAACATATTTATATTGGTAGAAAGCTGATAATATCCTATAAAAACCCTTTTCATTTCATCAATTTTGGTTTAAAAAAAAGTCGTCAGCCACATGGGCCATCATATCAGTTACATATTGCCACTTTTTGGCCCATCATGATCCTACACATACCCTGCCTTGTCATTCTCATTTCATCCTTTCTTGTGCCTTGTCTATTTTCTTTGTCTTTGTCAGATTCGGGTATCAAATTGGAACTAGAACAAGGAACCTTTCCAAGGTTCCTGTTCCTAGTTATGTCCCAATCCCAGTTCCCCGCTTTCCTTCGGGTATTGTTCGAGTTTGCGTTCCTTGTCTGGTCCTGATCTCAATCCTGATCTTTAGTTGTGTCGTTTTCTTTTAGTCTTTGCCTTTCGTTCATTTGTTTTGGTCATTTTTTTTGTTGTCTCATTTGTCCATCTTTTTCCTCACCTCGTCATGTCATTTGTCCATTTTCTGGTTGTTTTTTGGCCTCCTTCATTTATTCGTCTTCCATTTCTTGTCGAGGTTGGTTTGGCTTTTCTATCACTTCTTATTTATATTAATAAATATTTTTATTTAAAAGGGTTTTGAAAATAATTTAAAAATGCAAAAAAATTAAAACAAGTTAAAAATACAAAAAAAATAAAACAAGTTAAAAATTAAAATAAAATTAAAACAAGTTAAAAATACAAAAAAAAAACAAGTTAAAAATACAAAAAAATTAAAACAAGTAAAAAATATAGAAAAATTAAAACAAGTTGAAATTAAAGGGTATGTGCAGGATCATGGGAAAAATAGGCCCTTAAGTGGCAAAAAATTTAGAAAAATCAGAGTTAGGAAACTTGATGTAAAAATTTGAATAAGTTATCTATATTATTTCAAAAATATGTAAGAATAGAATTTGTAGCAAATTGAGTGTAGTTTCTAAAATACTAGGTTTATTTTAAAAAAGAAAAAATATATTTGGTGAAAATTTGATATTTCAATGTAATACTACTTAAATTTTAGAGAAAAAATAAGAAGTAGGTGTGTGTCTGACCACCCTAACCACTATAAAATGATAATATTTTTTTATAAGATTTTAGATATAAGTAGAAGATTTATGTCCCGATGTGATGCATACTTTTTTATAATAAAAATAGAAAATGAATAATAATTATTTAATAAATTCAAATTAAATAATAATTTATATTGTTGGAAAGCTGAGATTCTCCTTTAAAAACCCTTTTCGTTTCATCAATTTTTGGTAAAAAAAAGTTGTCAGCCACATACCCTACACATACTTATCATATCACCACTTTTTGGCCCATCATGATCCTGCACATACCCTAAAAAAATATATTATAAACATTAGGAAAATCCAAAAAAAAATTATTAAAATTTTAACTTTATAAATATTTTTATTTTTAAAAAAATGAGTTATAAAGTTAAAATTTAAAAATAAATAAATTTTAAAAGTTTTAAAATAAAATAAAAGTTTAAGTAAAAAAAGATCTATAAATAAATAAACCTTTTAGAATTTTTGTTTTAAAATATTTAGTGGAATTGAATATTTCAATAAATAATTTTTTTTTTTAATTTTTTTAAAAAATTCTAAAATATATATATATATATATATATTTTTTAAAAAACTTGTTAAAAAAAATGCAAAATGTAAAATTCAAAAATACATAAAAAAAATCTTTAAAAAGCTTCACCAAAGTGAGGGTGAGACTATGCACGGCAAGCAAAGGCTTCTTAAAATATAAAAAAAAGGGTTTCAAGTAAAAACCTGAATCCGACCCCGCACACAACTCTATGATTTCGGACTCGGTTACCCCAAATCAGTTAAATTAAAAAATTAAAGACTCCTCTCGGACTTCAAAACTAGTGGAATATCTGAACCTGGGCAACAAAAGTTCTTGATACTGAAATTGTTCTGATCTAGCATAATCCTCCTCTCTGGGTTCAGAGCCAGGTAAGAAATTGGAATTGAGGGCTAAAATTATTCATGTCCGGAAATGGTTCCAGTTCCACCCTATAATGGTTTCACTCTTGCATTGGCCCTGTAATGGTTCTGTTTCCACCCCCGTTCAGGAAGTCTTCCCATTCCGCCCCGCACTGTATTCATCCTGCTCTCGTACCTAACCTGCTCTCACTTCAACCCTACTTGGTGCATGTTCTTGTTCCGCTCCCGCTCCTGTCATAGTTCTGCTCCCCACACCGAAAATAAAAGAAATGAAATGATTTGTTGCCACTTCCCTGGAAAACACATATGCAAATGCACGAATACAGCGATGGCATAGGTGTGGCTAAGAAAAATGCCTCAACATAGATGTGACCTCATGGAACACAATGACTACAGGATTCGCATAAAATGAAGATCCATCAAAGCATAATTCTAAGGAAGAATTTTGTGGAACATTGACTTACAACAACCCTGGAAAAATGTATGCAAAGTGTGGAAGCATCCTTCCTGTTTGAAATGGTGTAAGGTTGAATTTACAAGACCATCAAAGCATTGACAAATGCAGTAAAATGTTTGGAAAAACACCTCAAAGGAGGTGTGATCTCATAGAGTATCTAGATTATAGGGTATGTGGAAAGTGAAATGCCTTTAAGGAATGACTCAAAGAAATGTCATCTAATGATATACAATAAATGGTGAAAAAAAAAATAGATTTGCTATAAATTTTATCAGCTCAAAGCCGAATGCATCAATGACAAGCTTAATGTAGATATGAACAATATGGATTAAAAAAAAAACTATTAGAAAACCTTCAAACAAAATGAAACTATTTTGTGTAAGTTGTGGCCGAAGAGATATGCGAGAAAAATGGGGAAACATAGATCATCATGTAAAACGTTCAACAGAATGTTCAAAGAAATGTCATCACATGGAATGAAATGATCGTACAATACGTTGTTTGAATGAATTACTTTGGAAAGGTGCTACCTCACAGAAGTAAAAATTGTAGCTAAGGGGCCGAAAGTGGATTTTAAGGCGAATGTCTTAAACATTTAAACAAATGCAATTGCCTCAAGTAGACGTGTACAAAATGTGCAAGTGCAAGCAAAGGTACATGAATTTTTCAACAAATTGCCTCAAAGAAATGAAAACATATGGAGTGCCAACATTGCGAGAGATGCACGAAATTGATCTATTGAAATGGCTTTACAAATTTTGATGCAAACGCAGTTTGTAGGTGTAAAGAAAAATTACATGACTTTAAAAGAGCATCCGAGTTCTCTTGGTGGATTGGTTGAAGGGTGTAGTTGAGGTTGACAAAATACTTCTAGAAGCAATTGGGTTATAGAGAACAATGAATACAACAGATTTTTTTTTCCTCTGGAAACTACAAGGCCATCAGATCACAACTATTCAAGATTCCATCAGATCACAACTATTCAAGATTCCCTAAAACAAGAGTGGATAATGGGCATGAAATCTTTTTACATGGGTGTGCCTTTTTTTTGTTATGGAACTTCATATGTTCAAAACATTGGAATATTTTTATGCACTTTTAAACAAGATTATTATATTGAGCAAAGAGGTGTTGGTTGGGTTCAAAATGGGAATGGTGCCACAGTTTTAAAATCTAGTTGAGACAATGTTGTCCAGATTGGGGTAAATATTTTATGAAAATAATAAAAGCCATGATAGGATTTCATTTATTCTCTTCTAGCTTCATAAATCCATGCAATAGAATACACTTTTCAAAGAACGGGGAGTACTTAATCAAGATCTTTTCCATAATGAAATGAAAATACATGCAAAATTGTAGCTCCAAGTTCAAAGTGTAGATAGTGCCAATGAAAAGTTCCATTGTATTAATGTTATTTTATTTTAAAATGACATTTATTTAGAGGGAAATTTTGATTATTATTTAAGTTGTGAAATTTAAAGTTTCCATCCATTTGATTCAAATAATTTGACATTTAATTGAATTTTATAAGTTAATTAATCTTATTGATCATGCTCTTTTGTTGTGATTTTTCAGGTCTTGCAAATGGATGATAACGGGATTAAATGAGGAAGTATTAATTTGATGTTATTTAAAATAACATTCAATTTAAGGAGGGTTTTGTTTATTTCAATTATCAAATTTATGTTCAAATTTACATTTAATTGAAATAAATTGAAACAATTGGTTGATCTAAAAAAAAATTGAATATTAGTTGTTTAATCTTATAAATCAATTAATACATGTTTATGTTTTATAGGTCCTTTTTTATGGATTTGAGTGGATCATAATGAAGATGATTTACAAATAAAACATGCAAAGGAGAAGATTTTCTGAAAGATCTTTGAACTGGTAGTGAACTGAGAATTTGGTGGTCCAACTTGAGTTTTATTTCTAGAAAAGGATGTTGAAAATCATGCAAAGAAGTAACTCAAAGTTAAATTGGAGGATGGAGTTTCAACTGAAACTAACTAAGGTCAAACTGAGATCAACCAAAGAGTTTATGATTGATTGCTACCGCTTTTGATGAGTTGTTTGAGCATAAATTATGTAAATAATTGAGCTATTAATTTTCAAATGAAGCTCATTGTAAAGGGTTGGAATTTTAGGAAAATAGTTAGAAGTTTTATGAGTTAGCTGATTAGAGTTAGCAGTAGAATAGATGATGGAGTTTTCTGCATTTTTAATTAATGGAGTCAATTTGAGAATATTGGTTTCTGTACACTGGTGAACTCACCAGATTTGTAAATGTTGTTTATTTGTTTTGCAATAGTAGAAGCAACTAGACTTAAACTTACTTTAAGTTGTTCTCTGGAATTTTTTTCATTATGTTAATCATTTGATTTGAAATTTTCAAAGAATAAATGGAGTTTTATCTTTTCTTTTGTTCGAAATGGTGATTTGTAATATGTTGTTAAAGATTGCACTGTGAATGAATGTCTTACTTTGTATTTATTACAGGTTGATTTATTTTGCAATTTTATTTTAGGTGTTCCTTGAAGAGTAACAGGTCTGATTAATTAAATGAATCAACATTATTTTCACTCTTGTGTCCCTAATCTATCTTTTTTCCTTTTTTTATACCCTCGATTAGAATAGGTTTAGATAGGAGTTTGATCTTGTAGCAACCAAGAAGCTGAATAACTAGCAAGCCCCTTAAACATTGCAGCCTCATTGACTGCTCAACAAAATAGCACAGTTGAGAACCAACTATAGAGACCTTGGAAGATAGGTGGTTTTAAATCAGTTATCCTTTTCAGGAGAAATAGAGTAGAAATATTTTTTTTAAATGTCGTTGCATAAATTTGGCCATCAATGGAACTAGTGCTAGAAGGAGGGCACTTGAGCAATTTCACTTTGTTGTATGGGAATGGGTTAGATCTTGGAAAACCCAGCTCTGATGGGTAGCCCTATGTGTATACCTAGATTTATTCATGAAATCTCTGGTCACATGTATGATAGGATTCCTTTATTTTTCCCTAACAGTGGACAAAATGCTTCTAAACATGTCAATATTTGTAGGGATGGAGTCATTTTTCTCTAGATTCAACATGACGATATCTTTTTTCAATTTTTTGTCAAAACACTTCAACGTACAACATGGAAATAGTATGTTAATCTGCAACCAAATTCTATTTGTTCATGGATAGAATTAAAAATATTATTCTTAGATCAATTTGATCCTTATACACATATGTGAAACCCATCACTTTAATTTGCAGCTATGAAAAGATCACCACATGAATCAATTATGCAGTTCAATCACATATTCCTTATTATGTTTAAGCGAGTTATAGATTCAAATCTAGTTATTAATGATTGTGTGGTAAAAGAACATTATTATTGGGGTTTGCATAATTTATTGGTAGCAAGAATTAAATGTTGTGGTAAAGTTATTGTTATCAAATTTTCACTACAGCTCAATTTCACGGAGCTCATTTGTTCAAAGATTCATTTTAAGGTGGAAATTTTAATTTACCTCTACAGATGTTTAATCATTGCAAGAATTTGAGTTATTGTGGATTTTGAAATGCAATGTGTTTAAATTGTCTAATATCAATTACAAAATTATGCATTGCATGAAATGGAAAAGAAATGCTTTCATTCTATTATTCAATTACAATTTTCAAACATTATTTTACATAAAGGAGAAAAATACAAAATTGAACAAGTGTTTCACAATTTTTTTATTTATATTCATTGGGTAATGAAAAACCAAATGTCCCCCACAAGCTATGGGAGTAGCTGTGACAATGTAACATTAGAAGCATTCTACACTATTGAAGATGAAAGAAAAGAATACTCATAAGAATGAGCATAATCATCATTTCCTATAAGTCTTCAAGTTGATTCTAGAATGGTCCACCATCCTTGTTCTTGAGCTCTTAATAAACCTGCAAGGGATATCAAAAGTTGTTAGAGCTCCGACTATGAAAATTCCTATATGAATTATCAACAATAATGGAGAATGTTGCTAATGATACATTGAAACAACTAAGGAAGAGCAAGAAGTATGACAGGATCCAAGGAGGAAACATCATGATAATAAATTGTTTTTATCTAACATTGTTTTTTTCCATGTGCAGGTATAGGACAAGTCATGTTTCTAATCCAAATAGAATGTCATAAATCATGTGGTGTAAAACGGGCTCTCACAAGGGTTGAGACCCAACATGCTATCCCTCAAGCATTCAAAGAGGGGCTAATGAAGAAACATATCCAAAATGCTCAAGGAAAGAAATTCATTAGATGAAATGCATCATAAAGTGCCAAGAGGACTCAAGTAGTTGACCATTCAAGATAGTCAACTCTCAAGGTGCAATGAATTGAAAATCATGAGTGATCAACTGTGCAAGTGCATAATATCATAATGTGATAGTGAACAGGCATACATAATGCCTTGTTTAAAAATTATCAATTATAGATTCATGAAGCAAATGAAAAGCTCCAAAACATCATAATAGAGTGCTTCATATTTCAAAATCTTACATGCAAGCATTGCATTCATGTCATCATGTTTCTATTCAAGAGATAAAAAATGCATGAAGAGTACAGAGGAGGGGTTGGCTCTGTGAGAGACAAAGTGACAAGTGGTTGTAAGTGAGTTATTGAAGGCAAAGGATGAATGCAAAGAGGGAATTCTATATCAAAATGCAAGGCATCAAGTATTTGAAGGCTAAATGAAATGTGGAACAATAACATACATGGAGGTAATTTGCAAATTTTGAACTTGTTTCTATATTCTGGTATCATCAATATGAGAGGAAAATTCTAATTGCATGACTCAATGTCAATGTGAAACAAAAATAAAGCATAAGTTTGTGAAAAGAAATGTAATGTGCATGATTTTAGAACATTCAAATGCATTTGAACTTTGACAAATGTCAGAAAGGGAATACTGAAAACATCAATCTATTTCCAAAATATGCAAATATATGTCGTGTCAATTTGGTTTTGAAAATTGAACCCCATTGTTTTGTTTTCCATGAGGTATTTCCAAAATTCAAATGGAAGAGAGTGTCAAGTTCAAAATGGAAGAAGAAAACCCAGCTCATAGTTTCATGCCCGTGGCCTAGAGAGGCCAAAATCTCTATTTCCAAAAGCCATAATACCTATCTAGCATTGCAAAGTTAGAGTCAAGTGCAAAAGAAGAGAGTAAGGATTCAAACCCTTGTTCACATTCTCAAATCAATGGAGTGAAAAAGACACAAGATCGCAGCCATGAAGGTTTCAGAGACACTCATAAAAGGACCTTTCATCATAATTTGTTCCTCATTTATTAGTGATAGCAGCTACAGGTGGAGGGCCAAGCCCTAGTGATTTCTTCAAAGAAAGAAGGAAGAATTCAGTGGTTGTGAACAATACAAATAGCAAAGTTAAAAACTCACATAAAATCCACATTTTCTACAGGGGAAGGCTTGCTAAAGATTTGTGTTGAGGCAATGTACAGAGAAACGAAAACAAAGAGAAAAATTTCTTCATAAGCCATGAAACCCACTTAGGATTTATGCTCAAAATCCATGTACAAAGCAATAACATTATTCACACTACATGGGTTGAGCCCAGAAGGGTCTATGTTGCAGAAATTAAAAAAAATACATAGTGTGGTCGTGGCTAGAACAATGGCCAAGCTCAATAATCTATAGAGCTTCATTTTTTTTTGCAAAAGAAAAGCTTTAATAAGCTTTATTTAATAGAGAAATGCAAGGGAATAATAGAGAAGTGAAGGTTACCTTCAGTTCTAGTGGAAGAACTCGATGGAAGCTGCAACCAAAAATCAAAAGAATGCCTTAAGCAAGCCCTCCATAAACGGCCATAAGAATGGAAAGGTAAATGACAACACAAAAAAAGAGAAAATGCATTAAGAAACGGTGGAAGTTGAGGCATCTAAGGTCATTTCTTCATCGAAATAAAATCCAATAGAGCAAAAAAAATGCATTCAGAGCTTACCATAATGGAGAAAGTAGAATTTCTAAAGTTTCAAAGAAGGAAACTCAATGGTGGTCAATAAAATCAAGACTGTAAGTCTTCCATGGCAGTGCGGGCAGAGCCATGTCTTTCTCCAAAGGCCAACAGTGATAATGATTGGCTGATTCAATATTTCGAAGGCCTTTTTGTGTTTAGGTTTTTACCCTATGGTCGGCCCTAATGTGATTTTTATCACATTTATTTGCATTTTCAAAGACCCCATTTTCATTGCCTAGGCCAATAAGCCTATGGCTTATATTTTTTCTTTTGATTTTTATAGAAAATCAAACTCATGGTATGCATATGATCCCTTCTAGGGTATCTTTCTTCTTTCCTTAGAGAAAGTTTCATGCCAGGTTACTTGTGGAGTCCAAACAATGACTCTAGGTCATCAAAAAAAAAATTCCCAAATGGATAATGGCAATATTTTTATGATTTTTCATATAAAAATCAATCATGTAAAGGAGCATTGAATGTAATATGTTATTTTTTGCAAAATTGAATGCAAAAAAATCAATATATAACTAAAGATCAAAGAGGCAAACCAAAGGATTTGAAGGAAAAATTGGAAAAGATCAGATGTAATAAAGAGAGACTTTCTTTTTTAAAAATTCAGAAAACTGTAAAGTTGGAAAACATTAGCTAAGCAATGTTTCTATAAATTGCTTAAGTTAGTTGTTATTTTTAACAATTTGATGATGCACTTGAGTGACAACAAAACTTTCCATTTTGAGTTCAGTTCTTGGGCGGATTTAGAAAAGAGGTGGTAGTTTGAGCTTTCTATTTTTAGTTCTGGACAATTGGAACTTGATGTTTGGGGGATTTTTGGATCAACCCTTGGGAGATGACAACTTTCTATATTTTTTATGCCATTTGGAGCTATTTAGGTGGCTGATTTTTAGGCATTTTGGAGGAGCTCGAAAATGTAAAATGAGTTGCTTTTTGGCCTAATTTTTCTATTTTTGCACCATGGTTCACATGATGCCTTTATATTGGAGAAATTTTGAATTTCTCAGAGTTCACATTTTCAATTTCTTGCTCTCATATGCATTGCAGAGAGAGTTTTGTAAACCTTTGAATCATATTTTGATGCCTTGGCTCCTTCATTTGCAATAAAAATCACCAGAGTTTTCCTTTAACTTTGCTTTTCATGGGCTCAAAGTATTAATCTAATTTTGTTTGTGATTCAATATAGTGAATCCTTCCTTAGTCTTATTATTGTGGGTTGTAATCAAGAGTGAAAAATAGTGCAGGTTGCATATTGTATTCATTGTTCAGTAATCTTTATGCAAAATACTAATGTGTTAGGTGTTCTAAAGTGGATTGTGAGAACAGATTTCTTTGTGAGAGTGGTGTTGTGAGTCATTTTTTTGTCGAAATATCAAATTTCTAGTTGATCATCATTATGTATAGTTTTATTTTTTATTTTTTTTCTCTCTCTCCTTTTCCTTAGAAAATTCATAGTTTAGGTGATTATCTAGATGGAACCAACCCTGATCTAGAGATTCACTCTATTGCACAAACTTACCCACAAGTCTAGAGTGTTTCCATGTTGAGGAAGGATAAACAAGCCTAACTTGTTTGAGGGTGCAATCCTAATCTCCAACAATTACCACTATATGGGATGCATTTAAAAAAGATATCTTACTCACACAATTTGGACAAGACGTTAGAAACATGCATAATCAAAGTAAGAAATATAACAATCTGGTACTCAAAAACTGCCACCCTTCACATCTTTGCACTGGTTTATCCACAACACCTAACTACATGAAAAGTCAAGCTTTGCAAAATCCAATGATAGAGGTAAGTATTCCACATGTCGATGAAGTTGCAACTATATCCTCTCTTTTTGGTCATACTCCAACACATAATCTATTACATCGCAATGAAATTGCAAGTGAGAGATTTGATGGGAAAATATATCATTTTGATGTTTTGTTTGAACAAGAACATGAAATGGATATAAAGTCAGAGCATAATGGAAATATCAAGTTAGAATCTAATTTCATTAGAAATTTTAATACTTTAACAATGATATGAAAGAGATGAAATATCAACACAAGACTATTGTCATGAGAAATCAGAAATACCTTCGAACACTTTGAACAACTCTTCTGATTGTGAGGAGAATCAGTGTGATGAGCGATGGAAAAAAGAGCATGGTTCATGTTGGCTGGATATCCCACGTATGCAAAATTGAGTAAGGGATAAATTGGAAGAACTAGGAGATCCAAAGCTATCAGAACTCACTCGGCCAAATAGATGTAGGATACATCCAAAAAATCAGCATTCCTAGATGGATTGCCATGTTTTCTTGGGTAGGATGGAATTGTATTTCAGACAACAAATCACTATTGAAGAAATTCTTATGGAAGATCCCTGGAGTACGTATCCCCTTGATAAGGGAGATGAAACAACTAGTACCCATGAAAATGATAATGACTCCATACGCAACGATGATAGTAGCTATGACAAGATGTTTAATTCTTCCTCATCATTCGATGACCTTCATCCTTGCATTGAGATGCATCCAACAACTGACGAAGTTTCCCTACTTGGTGCAGACTTGATAGATGTGGAAAAAAACATTATCGATGCATTCATAGGTTCTTTTATGATGGTGAACAAAGAAGAAACATCTTGTGATGAAATAACATAGGAAAACGACTCTGCTGATTTGAATGATGGACACATAGAAACTGAGAACAGGATGACTACGAATGATACTGCAAATGGACCTCATGGTGAAGGACAAAAAGTTGAATTCCAAGTTGATTCTTCAAAGGAGAAAGATCAAATGGATGTTCAACTTATTCAAGGGTTTCTTGATAATCATTCAGATCAGAATTACCTTTTTCAAGAAAATAAATTGGATCTCAATGCTAATCAAGATACTAACATTGATAAAATTAGTGGTTGGTTGCAACAAGGAGTGAACAATGATGAGATTCAGCTTGGTGAAGTAGAATAATGTCAGGAAAGTGACCAAGAGGTTGTCTCGAAAGTTGAATCCCTTCAACGTGTTGAATAGAATGAAATGAGGGAGTATTTTCTTGGTTTTGATTTTGTTTATTCAAATACATTGTTCAAATAAATTCCTTGCTTAGCATGCACTAACGAATTTGATCTTAACAGTGATGATCTTGACACTGACTTCCACATTCTAGTTGATGATATGCAAAAACATGAATTAAGCAAATATTTTCATGAATTTGATTATGTTTATTCAAATGAGTTGTTTGAAGAAAATCCTAGTGTACCATGTACCAGTATTTTTGCCACTAATGGTGATCAACTGAATGTGGATTCTCAAATTCTTCTGGGTGACCTATTTAGAGAGAGTGCTGACAATAAGGCTACATCTCAAGAAGAAGTGGGTCTACAGATCTTGCAAGTCAACATGGGTGATTTGTTGCTTAGTTCATCTGAGGAGATCCAAAAAAAAATTGACTCTATGCCTAAGATGAATATAGAGATGTTGGTGAATGGATACCCTAGCTGCAAAAGAAATATCACTTCAGGTGATCCATGTAAGATTCATCATTTTGGTTCTCCTTCTGAGGTAAGTTGCTTTGATTTCTTATTAGTTGGGAAGGCTGCCATAATATGTAAGGAAAATGTTGAACAGATTGATTTAAAGGTTGACAAAGCTGACCATGTGATTGGTAAAGTCTATGTTGTTGAGAATGTGATTGAGGTTAATAATCCTAGTGAAATCAAGCATATTAGTTTGCTACTTGTTCAAATTAGTAATATAGGGATATGCATGAAAATTTTAAATCTTGTTGTGACCTCTTGAATAATAATGATGTGCACCTAATGGATTCCCTTCATGTTGGCATGCATGAATTGGAGTGAAATGGAGTGGTGTTCCATGAGCTGAGACCTCATGAGAAGGAATTCATACAACACAAGTCCGCATTAGCAACTAAAGGTCTTCTAAATCAAGTGGTGTCATTTCATCAACCTATGTATTTTGATGATTTTCAATTTGATTATGACATTGGGGATAGTAAAATGTGTTTGTGGGTAAATCATGACAAAGCTAAGAACCCATAACTATTAATATGTCAAATTTTATACCTTCAGAATGAACATATTGCACATAAACTTTATATTTTTGAGTATAAAGATAAATTTGCTAGGTTTAGAACTGTACCTAGTAAGTTAAGATTTTTGCACATAATGAAAAATAAGTCAAGTGAATGTACAATTTTTTATATTTTTATGTTTGTATAGAGCTCTGTTTTGGAGTTAGCTTAGGATTAGGATTGGTTAGTGTCAGTTTTTGGATTAGTTAGTTTTCTTTCTATTTTGGTTTTCTGTTATCATTTTTTGTTTCTTTTCTTTCGTTCTGTTCTTTTTCTTTTCTCTATGTCCTCTTGTTTTTGCTTTTGTTTTTGTTTTTGGGTTTGCTTGTTTTCCATTGTTTTGGTCTTTGGTTGTTTGTTTGCAGATTTTGGTTCTTGTTTTTCTTTTTTTTGTTGGTTTGTTGTGTTTGTGTGCTCGTGTTTTGTGCTTTTCTCTTTCTTGTCTGTTTATTTTCTTTCTTCTGGGAGTTCCTCTCATTGATATTGGAAACTGAGTTGTTGTATGTAAGTTATGTCGAAAGTTGAATCTATTGTGAGTTTGTTGTTTGTATTTTCACATACTTGATTAGTTAGTTGCTTTGAAAACTTTGATTTACCTTCATCCATTTCAAACTAGGGAATGTTAGCATAGATTAGGACTTGATACATTGTGCAATTTTGGGGAGTTATTGAAAGTCTATCATGCTTTATGCACCTTAAAAAATCCATCAATTAGTTTACATCGGGTGAGGTAGTTCTACTCCAAGTGAAAAAACTAAAGGGTTACATTTCTTTCACGATGTCCACCATGGTTCTCAACCAGCTAATTAAGCTTCATTGATTAAGGATTGACAGAGATGAGAAATTATACTTCAAAAGAATTAGCATATGAGAAAAGGGAAAAGAAAAAAAAATCTAAAAACAAACTCAATTAGCAAGGGTGATTTGAGTATCTCTACTGGGGCTATAGATATTTGGATGGAAGTAGAGCAATTCTTAGAGAGAACCAAAGGTATCTATGTCAGGGCTATAGATGCTTGTCTGGAAGAAAATTTATGCCTAGGACATCATTACATGTTGGAAGTGTAACTCACAACTATGTAGCGGGTATGTGCAGGATCATGATGGACCAAAAAGTAGTGATATGATGGGTATGTGTAAGGTATGTGGCTGACGACTTTTTTTTACCCAAAATTGATGAAATAAAAATATTTTTTAAAGGAGATTCTCAGCTTTCCACCAATATAAATTATGCTTTACTTTTAATTTAATAAATTATTATTATTCATTTTCTATTTGAATTATGACTAAAGTCCTTATTGATAGGCTGATTGAAAAAAATCTATAGCTTTCAAACAGTATCACATTTTTTGAATATGCAACATGCGTCACATTTTATGCTTCGCATATTATAGGATTAAAAAAAATTGAATTTCATGAAGTTTTGACCAAGTTAAGATGCTCAAACATGCCATTTTTTATATTTTTTAAAATTTGTAATAAAAAATTCATAATTAATTATTTGCATGGAAAAAAATTACAAAAAAATGTGCATCACATTGGAACATGAGTCCTCTACTTATATCTAAAATATTATAAGAAAATATTATCATTTTATTGTGTTTAGGATGGTCATACAAACATCTACTTCTTATTTTTCCTAACATTTAAGTGCTACTGCATTGAAATTTCAAATTTTCACCAAATAGATTTTTTTTTTTAAATAAACCTAGTAGTTTAGAAACTACATTCAATTTGTTACAGATTCTATTCTTACATATTTTTGAAATAATATAGATAACTTATTCAAAATTTTCCATGATGATCCTGTACATACCCTATATTGGGTAGAGTCTGCTTCCACTTTGATCATGACAACACTTATGGAGGGGAATTAATCATTTGCACACACAAACAGATTTCAGTCTCATCTCAAACCTTTGTCATGTCCCAGTTTTGGTTATGTTTGCACTTCTTGGATTGCCTTGAATGAACGTAAACCATAGATTTTTTCTATTTTGAGGGTTACGTATTTTAGAATTCTTAGAGGATTTTCCTAGTTGAGTCACCATTTGTTATGCCCTACATACACACCCCAACCTTTTGCTTGGAAAATTTGGGGACCCCCTCTGTTTTCCTTTGTTCCTTTGTTTGGTTTTGTTGTGTTTGTGCTTTGTCATTCTCATTTCATCCTTTCTGATGTATTGTTTTTTTTCTGTCTTTGTCAAATTCGAGTATCAGACTAGAACTAGAACAAGGAACCTTTCCAAGGTTCCTGTTCCTAGTTTCGTCTCAATCTCGGTTCCCCACTTTTCCTTCAGGTGTTGTTCGGGTTCGCGTTCTTTATCTGGTCCCAACCCCGATCCCCATCTTTTGTCGCATCATTTGATTTTTGTCTTCTTCTTTCGTTTGTTTGTTTTGGTGTTTTTTGTTGTCTCATTTGTCTGTCTTCATCCTCACCCTGTCATGTCGTTTGTCTGTTTTCTGGTTGTTGTTTGGTCTCCTTCATTTCTTCATCTTTCATTTCTTGTTGACGTTGGTTTGAATTTTGCATCACTTGTTCTTTAGAATAAATAAATCTTTTTATTTAAAAAAGTTTTGAAAACAAGTTAAAAATACAAGAAAAATAAAACAAGTTAAAAATATAAAAAAAATAAAACAAGTTAAAAATACAAAAAATTAAAACAATTCAAAAATACAAAAAAATTAAAACAAGTTAAAAATACAAAAAATTAAAACAAGTTGAAAATAAATAAAAATTATTATAAATATTTGAAAAATCCAAAGAAAATATTTAAATTTTAACTTTATAAATCTTTTATTTAAAGAAAAAAAGTTATAAAGTTAAAATTTAAAAATAAATAAATTTTAAAAGTTTTAAAATAAAATAAAAGTTTAAGTAAAAAAAAGATCTATAAATAAATAAATCTCTTAGAATTTTTATTTTAAAAGATTTAGTAGAATTTAAGATGTTAATAAATAAATCTTTTTTTTTTTTAAATAAAATTGTTAAAACAAAATTCAAAAATGAAAAATTCAAAAATACATGAAAAAAAATCTTTAAAAAGCTTCACCAAAGTGAGTGTGAGACTCTACACAGCAAGCAAAGGCTACTTAAAATATAAAAAAATAAAAGGTTTCAAGTAAAAACCGAAATCCAACCCTGCACACAACTCTATGATTTTAGACTTGGGTACCCCAAAGTAGTTAAATTAAAAAATTAAAGACTCCTCTCGGACTTCCGAACAAGAGGAATATATGAACCTAGGTAATAAAAGTTCCTGGCACTAAAATTGCTTTGATCCCGCATAATCCACTTCTTCGAGTTTAGACCCGAGTCAGAAATTGGAATTTGGGGCTGAAAATATTCACGTCCGAAAATGGTTCTGGTTCCCCCTATAATGGTTTCGCTCCCGCACTGGCCCTGTAATGGTTCCCATTCCACCCCTATCCAGGAATTGTTCTTGTTTTGCCCCACATTGTATTCATCCCGCTCCCGCACCTAACCTGCTCTCACTCCAACCCCACTTGATGCTTGTTCCTATTCCACTCCCGCTTGTGTCATAGTTTCACTTGCCGCATAGGTAATGGAAGGAATGAAATGATTTGTTGCCACTACCCTGGAAAACACATATGTAAATGTGTGAATACAGGTAGGGCACGAGTGTGGCTAAGAAAAATGCCTCAACAGAGATGTGATCTCATGGAATGCAATGACTATAGGATTCACATAAAATGGAGATCCATCAAAGCATAATTCTGAGGAAGAATTTTGTGGAACGTTGAGTTACAGCAACCCTAGAAAAATGTATGTGAAGTGTGGAAGCATCCTCACTATCAGAAATGGTGTAAGGCTGAATTCACAAGACCATCAAAGAATCGACGAACACAGTAAAATGTTTGGAAAAATGCCTCAAAGGAGGTGTGATCTCATAGAGTATCTAGATTGCAAGGTATGTGGAAAGAAAAATTCCTTTAAGGAATGACTCAAAGAGATGTCATCTAATGATATACAATAAATGATGAAAAGCAGTGATGACATAATATACACAAAATGGATTTGCTGAAAGTTTTTATCAACACACAGTCGAATGCATCAATGACAGGCATAATGCTGATATGAACAATATGGATTCAAAAAAAAAAGGTGTTAGAAAACCTTCAAACAAAATGCAACTATTTTTTGTAAGTCGTGACCCAAGAGATATGCGAGAAAAATGGGGAAACATAGATCATCATGTAAAAAATTCAACAAAATGCTCAAAGAAATGTCATCACATGGAATGAAATTATCACAAAATACGTTGTTTGAACGAATTGAATTGGAAAGGTGTTACCTCACGAAAGTAACGATTGTAGCTAAGGGGCCGAAAGTGGATTTTAAGGCAGATGTGTAAAACGTTTAAACAAATGCAATTGCCTCTGGTAGACATGCGTACAAAATGTGCAAGCACAGGAAAAGGTACATGAAATTTTTAACAAATTGCCTCAAAGAAATGAAAATGTATGGAGTGCCAACATTGCAGGAGATGCACAAAATCGATCTGTTGAAACAGCTATAGAAATTTTGGTGCAAACTCAGTTTACAAGTGTAAAGTAAAATTCCACAACTTTAAACCAACACTCGAGTTGTCTTGGTGCATTGGTTGAAGGGTGCAGCTGAGGCTAACAAAATACTTTGCCCTATTTTAGCATTTCATGGGTTTATGATGTTTTCTTTTCTTGGGGAATTTTTCTCCCTGGAGGAATTTTAGTAGCAAGATATTTGAGCATGTGAAAGGAATTAAGTGAGCTCTAATTTTGTGGTGCTTTTTGGTACCATGGCTATGGTTTACTTAGAAAATTGAGAGTCTACAAGCAATTGAGTTATGCAGAACAATGAATTCAACATTTTTTTTTTCCTCTGGAAACTACAAGGTCATTAGATCACAACTGTTCAAGATTCCCTAAAACTAGAGTGGATAATGGGTATGAAATCTTTTACATGGGTGCCTTTTTTTCCATGGAACTTCATATGTTCAAAAAATTGGAAGATTTTTATGCACTTCTAATCAAGAGTATTATAAGGAAAAAAGAGGTGTTGGTTGGGTTCAAATGGGAATGGTGCCATAGTTTTAAAATCTAGTTAAGACAATGTTGACCAGATTGGGGTAAATATTTTATGAAAATAATAAAAGCCATGATAAGATTTCATTTATCCTATTCTAGCTTCATAAATCCATGCAAGAGAATACAATTTTCACAGGACATGGAGTACTTAATTAGGATCTTTTTCATAATGAAATGAAAATACATGCAAAACTGTAACTCCAAGTTCAAAGTGTAGATAGTGCCAACGAAAAGTTCCATTATATTAATGTTATTTTATTTTAGAATGAGATTGATTTAGAAGGAAAATATGATTATTATTTCACTTGTGAAATTTAAATTTTAAATCCATTTGATTCAAACAATTTGACATTTAATTGAAATTTATAAGTTAATTAATCTTATTAATCATGCTCTTTTGTTGTGATTTTTCAAGTCTTGCAAATGGATGATAACAGGATTAAATGGGGTGGTATTAATTTGATGTTATTTAATATAACATTCAATTTAAGGAGGGTTTTATTTATTTCAATTATCAAATTTATGTTCATTTACGTTTAATTGAAATAAATTGGAACAATTGGTTGATCTAAAAAAAACAAGTTATTAGTTGATTAATCTTATAAATCAATTAATACACATTTATGTTTTATAGGTGCTTTTCATGGATTGGAGTGTATCATAATGAAAATGATTTACAAATCAAATATGAAAAGGAAAAGTTTTTCTGAAAGATCTTTGAACTGGTAGTGAACTAAGCGTTTGGTGGTCCCACTTGAGTTTTATTTATGGAAAAGGATGATGTTGCAAATCATGCAAAGAAGTAACCCAAAGTTAAACTGGAGGATGGAGTTTCAACTAAAACTAACTAAGGTCAAACTAAGAGTATTGATTGATTGCTAGAACTTTTGATGAGTTGTTTGAGAAAAAATTATGTAAATGATTGAGCTATTAATTGTCAAATGAAGCTCATTGTAAAGGGTTAGAATTTTAGGAAAACAGTTAGAAGTTTTATGAGTTAACTTATTAGAGTTAGCAGTAGAATAGATAATGGAGTTTTCTACATTTTTAATTAATGGAGTCAATTTGAGGATATTGGTTTTTGTACATTGGTGAACTCGCCATATTTGTAAGTGTTGTTTATCTATTTTACAACATTAGAAGCGGCCATGCTTAAACCTACTTTAAGTTGTTCTCTAGAATGGTGTTCATTATGTTAATCATTTTATTTCAAATTTTCAAGGAATGAATGGAGTTTTATCTTTTCTTTTGTTCGAAATGGTGATTTGCAGTCTATTGTTAAAGTTTGCACTATTAATGAATGTCCATCTTTGTATTGATTACAAGTTGATTTGTTTTGTAGTTCTAGTTTAGGTGTTCCTTGAAGAGTAACAGGTCTGATTAATTGAATGAATCAACATTATTTTCACTCTTTCATACCTGATCTATCTTTTTCCTTTTTTTTATACCCCCCGATTAGAATAGGTTTATATAGGAGTTCAATCTTGTAACAACCAAGAAGTTCAATAACTAGCAATCCCCTTGAACATTACAGCCTCATTGATCGCTCAACAAAATAGCATAGTTGAGAACCAACTATAGAGACCTTGGAAGATAGGTGGTTTTAGATCAGTTATATTTTTCAGGAGAAATAAAGTAGAAATATTTTTTTTAAATGTTGTTACGTCAATTTGGCCATCAACAAATCCCTTTATCATTTAGGGTTTTTCCTATAAAGAACTCACCCTCATTGTATTAAAATTTAGATTTCCTTGAATATTGTTGAGGTTCATTTTATAAGTTTTTCTTGCTGATGATATAACAGATTATTATTTGCAACTCTCTTTGCATGGAAGGTTTTTTTTTTTTTTTGATCTTGTGTTTTGTGTTTACTCACAATTATAACATTAAAAAGTTTTAAGGATATTTTTGTGCAAACAAAATAGTGCACCATGTGAAGTTAGATTAGAATTGAATGATAACTTCACCTAAAAGAGGATAAATCATAGATAGTACCAATTATTTCATTCAAATCTATTGGACCTTATTATAAGTCGAATGAATTTTTTATATTGAGTTAGAAATTATTTCAAGTACATGAAATATACACAAATTAAATTATTAAGATCTCACTCAAAAAAGAATTATAGAAAAAAACCATAAAGATAGTGATCTCAACATAGTTCCAAATATACTTGTATTAATAAATCAACATGTGTAATAGGTGTCTATAAAGGTGATATATATGTTGTGAATTATTAAAACATAATATTTTAGTATATTTCAATATTTTCATTTAAAAATAAAAATTAAAAAATCACTTGAATGTGGTCTTTTGTAAAATTGACATAACAATTCAATTGTTAATAAAATGTTGAAATTTTCAGTTTTGTTAGATGTAACATTTTAAATAGTAATTTTTTCCATTCAATTTTACTTTTATATTTACAAATTAAAAATTTATAGCATTGATTTTAATTTTTCCCCCACTTTGATAAATGTTTTTTTAAAATAAATCTACAGTGGAAAGTATTCTAAATACCCAATAGTTTTAAAATAATACTACTATGTGTTAACTACTTGTCCAAAGTAGAATATATTTCTAGTGTATCATACACTTTTTAAAAATTAATAGAATTTATTATATTTATTTAGAAGATATATGAATTTAATTGTTTTCATGATGGCCTAACTTTATTAAAATATTTTAAAATTATAGATTTTATAAAATCAGTGATCAATCTACAAAATGATATTTATAATCTTTTAAATATTATTTATGTGAGAAATTTATTTTTTTTAGCAAAAGACTAGATGTCTATATTTATATTAATAGCTTATATTAGATAATTACATAGTTTTGAAGGATATAAAGTATATCAACTTTATAGTTAAAGAAACACAAAAGACTTTTTTCTACCCAGCGTCCCAAAATACATACAAAAAGTTGTTGTATCCTCTATACAAGATTACTACTTACCATTTTCATAAATTTGAAACCATGCCACTCTATCTTGCACTTCCATACACTGATATATTCACAGTATGTTCAAAATTAAAATAGACATACAAATTAACCACCCATGTGGGTCAAATTCACAAAAATTTCACCTTGACCCTCACAAGCTACTAGATACACTTGACTTGCTTCTTGAGCTTGAGAATGAACTATTATATTGATGTCAGGAACTTGATGATTAACCCCATTTTCATGATGAACTAGTGGAGGAATACTCACTTTCAAACCTTGAGGGTAATCATGTGACAGGATAAAAGAAACAACATGATATTTCTTCTTAAATTTGTCAATTTCTTCCCTGGAAAACTCAAAGTGATGCCTGTTCAAATCCATCTACAAATAGATTGAGGATCCTTTGAGTAGAGACAATTTCATAGATTCATATAAGTCCACATATCTCTATTTGTGAAGGAGATAATTATTTGGGAATAAGCCACCCACAAACCCTTCTCCCTGAGTGAACTCATAATCCTGAACTTTTTAACAAAGCACCATCTTGCAAATAAACTGCATTGACTACTTTACTTACAACAAACTAAAGAGAATTAAAGTTTTGTAGTAAATCCATGGCATTGGAGAGAAAGATTCACAGGAGATTTATGAGGAAAATGATACATTGAGACTCAGTGTGCAAAAATTCCTCATCAATCATAGACTTGATGCAATTAAGAATTGATGGGGAGTTTACCTTGAAAGCTTGCTGCAAGTATTTTTTTTAATGCACCCTGAAAAGGGTAACTCCCATGGTCGGACTGTAATAGGAACTCTATAGCTGTGAGGGTGATAATCCATGTTTCTATCGAATTTCATGTGATGATCAATAGTTGCCATCCTTCTAGTGTCAAGTTTCAAACAATGCCTACCACTTTCCATTCAAAACCTAAAGAAGATTCCATGAGCTTCAAAACCCAAACACGATAGCCAAATATAGAAAAAGTCTTCACCCCAAATGAACTACTACGGAGAATTTCAAAACCACAAAAACCATTGTTTAATGTAGTTTTGTCCTTGGTAAATGCCAATTTAAAGGAAATTATCAAACTTCACACATCCCAAACCAGTCTTAGAAATGATGGAAATGAGAGATGAGGCACACTCCAAATCTAACTTGAATGGAAGCATCTAGATTCTCTTGTCATGTCAACTTAATTTTTGGCCTTCTCCTGAAGCCTATAGCTACCACCTAAGCTTAAAAACATATTAATTAATGATTCCTTAAGTTAAAATAGTACAAGCAACCTACACTCACACAAAACAGAGTTAGAATATAAATCATGACTGGCGGCAGGTTACATTTTCTCGTTATGTTTTCCCATGATACCAATGAATTTGACTAGTATTACTTCTCACATGCTCCAAGATATCTAATTTTATGTTTTATAATAAGCCATCAATTCCATGTCCCCATTTTCTCTCCACATTTAACATTTGATGAAATACTAAAAATAGTTGACATATTACTTTCCATTTATCCCTATTTCAAATAGGTCTCCAACACTGCTTAGTTTAAAATCTAATGGTATTTCCTTGTTTTTGATAAACCTATTACTTGCTATTCCTTAAACTATTCCATCATAATCATAGCTCCCCCACTTCATCCTGGATCTTGTATGTGTGGGAGGCTATAATAGTAGTTTACACATCTATACGCTAGCATACTCTTATTACATGTCATGGCAGCATGTGCTTGATTACTTGACATGGCACATTCATTTTTAAGGCACTGTTATATTTAAGTGTGCTCATTCCATTCTCACCTCATTTCAAACTATCATGACCTTACATTACCAAACTTGAACTTGCTATATAGTCATTGCCTCTTGCATTTCTAATTCTACTAATTTTGGATATGTCTTAATTTGATTGGCATCATTAATAATATTTATTTCTTGTGCATAACATCTCATACCTACTAGAAAATTTTCCAATCTATTACCTTCCCTATATGTGTGTGATATTAAAAAAGCCTAAAATTTATCTAACAATGACCATGATTTTTGTAAAATATATCCTAAATTCCAATTATATCTACTTCTTTCTTTGTAAGCATTTAAACTTATCAGTGAGTCCCCTTCCACATGCAATCTTGAGATCTCCATTTTCAATGCAAGATCCAAACCTAATAGTAGTGCTTTCGCTTCTACAATATTATTAGTTCCTTTTTTAATATGAAATGAGTTTGCTTCCAAAACTTTCCCATATGAATCCCTAATGCAAATGCATGCCCCTGAGCTGCTCAGGTTGGCCCTTGATGCACCATCAAAGTTTAATTTTATAAAATATACTTGTGGAGCCTTCCATTTGATTATGCTTCTATCCACCTTTTTATTGATACTTTTATCTAAGCTTCCATCAAATGGAAACTTGATCCTTTTCCAATTCTTTAAGAGAGAATCATCCCAATTTGTGAATAGTGAATTGATGGTTCTATGTTTTTGGACATTTGAATTAACCACCTCAAATATTTCCTTTTCAATCTTCACATTTGTAGCATCAACTAATGATTTAGCCTTTCTAAAAGTTCTCAAATTACATTCCCACCATATGTTCTAGATGACTAATGTAGGAACCACGTGCCATATGCATGCAAAAAAATGTGATTGATATAAATAAGGGCAGCTTTGAAACGGCTCCAAAATTGTATTTAGTAGAGGAACAAGCATATTTAACTTATTCTTAACATTTAATCCCAACATTTTTGAGAAAAATTACACTAAATGAGCAAGTGATCTATTGTTTCAAACACTTCTTCACATAACAGACACTTAAAAGGATGACCTATTTTCAATTTTGTTAACCGATCACTTGTTAAAATTCTATTTTTTAAAGCAAGCCAAGCAAAGCTCCCAGAATTAGGTAATACTTTGTTACTCCAGCAAAATGAAAAATCTCTTTGAGAAATCATGTTATGCTTGGATTGGTTTAGAACTTCATACCCTTGCTTTACTTAATATACACCATCTTTTGATGCAACCCAGATAACTCTGGATTTGGTTTTTCTGAGAGGTACACCACTCTTTCATTAAGCACATTTTTTAGTTGTTCACACTGCTCTACATTTAATAGACTTCTTTGAATAATTTCCAAACAACTTTGCTTGTTACAACATCTATAGACTGCACATAGTCTAAAAAGTTGTCACCCCAAGCCTTTGTTAGGATTGTTCTTATACCCTACAGTTCCAAAACTGTTATCAATGGATGATTCCCATTCCAAGAGTCTAAGAAAAATTTAACACTTCTTCCATTATTAACTTCTCATGTGGAATATGGTGTAATGATTTTTCTACAATTAAGAAGAAAATTCTACATGGCAGATCCCTTGGGTAGATCAACAATTGTCAAAATTCTTGTCATTTTTACATTGTCTAAGTACTTTGCTTGCATTATCTTGCACCATTTGGCCTTTGGCTTTGAATACATTTTTCATGCAATCTTGGACCAAAATATTTTTTCCTATTTAGAATGTTATGTATACCTACTCCACATGTTTCTTTCCCTTTTCCAATCCTTCGCATGATACTAGAGGCACTTTATTTTGATCATTAATTTTTCCTTTCCAAAGGAAAGTTCTTATAATCTTCTCAATTTACGATGCAATTGAACAAGGATCTTTGAGGACTACCAATAAATAATTAGGAATTGTTGCTAAGATTGATTTAATTAGTAAGATTATTCTTGACAATGATAACCACCTGGCTTTCCACATCAGTATTCTTGACTTTAGCCTATCAATTACCTTGTCCCAATATGATTCCTTGTTTGAACCCTTAAAGAAAGGAATTCCTAGATAAGTACATGGAAAAATAGCTTCTTGAAATCCTAATTAGTTCACTATCTTATCCTTTATAGCATCTTTAGCATTGAAGACATATATTTTGGATTTTGTTGCATTAATTTTTTTCCCAAAAGATGAAGAATACTTATCTAACACTTATTTTAATTGGTTAGCTTCAGCAATTGTGGCCTTAGCAAAGAGGATAGTATCATATGTAAAGAGAGAGTGTGTGATTGAGATATTTGAATTTTATATCTTGACCCCATGCCATAATTCTTGATTGTTCTTTAGTAGAATAAACCTACTTAATGCCTCTGCCATAATGATGAACAAAAATGGTGACAACGGGTCCCCCTGCCTTGCACCCTATGTTGCACTAAAAAAACCTTTGGGACTACCCTTAATAATGACTGCAAAATTTTCCCCTGATAAGAAATACATTATCCATCTACACCATTTTGAACAAAAACCAAACTTTACCAGCACTTTATTGAGAAAATTCCAATCTACTTTATCATATTCCTTCATCATGTCCAATTTGACAATGAATGAATACATAATAGATGTAGATATTGTGTGCAGCGCTTCATGTGCTACTATCACTCCTTCAAAATTTTCCCTCCCCGAAACAAAGCCTCCTTGCTCTTGAGAAATAAACTTTGGGATAAGAGGCTACAATCTTAAATATATTGCCTTAGTAAAGATTTTGTATATTGTGTTACACAATGATATAGGCCTGTATTATGCAATTTTTTTAGGCTGTTTTACTTTTTGCAATATTGGAATATTTATTACATTAAATTTCTAAAACATTTTCCCCATTCTCCTTGATTCTTCCAATTTCCAAAGAAGATCATAACATAAAATATCCCAACTTTTTTGAAAGAATATGGCCATAAATGTTGGTGTAGGTTTTTTAATATTTATTTTTCCTACACATTATTAAGCATACTTAGATTATAGTAGACATGGTTTATGTGAGGGAACGTGGCATAATTCATTGATTACATGTGTTGCTCTCACCCACACTTGGGTGGTTGAGTCTCACCCTCTCTTGGCCTTTTATGCCACCTCACAAAACCACTCTCATGTATCTTTCTGAGTATGTTATGCCACATATTTGGCATTTTCCAAGTAGGCATAACTCCCACTCAATTTGGTTATTTGGGAGTTATTACCCCTCTTGGAATTATGTGCCCACATTATCCTATATATTCAATGCTCACCTCTCCCTCCTATCTAGTTTATATGAGTTTATATCAAATCAATCAGTTCAAGGGAGTGTTGATGCATATTGTATCATTTTGAGTGTGATAATATCATTATTCTATTATTGCACCATATTCCATAAATTGATCCTCTTGATGCTTTCATGTAGAAGGCTTATTTGGTTTTGCGGGTGATCCTAGATGCTCGAGTTCATCAACAACTCTTACATGGTATTAGAGCTTTCAGATCTACAAACCCCTTCTTGATTTAGGAGGAATTCAGCATTGAGCTTTTGTTGGGTGCATTTTCAAGGAAAATGGACATTTCCATTGAGTCCAGAAGGCTTTACAGATGAACTTTGATATAAACCACTCTATATTTTGACTTCCAAAAATTTTTGACCATTTTTGAGGGTTTGAAGAATCTCCATAGAAAGATTTTGCACTATCTATATGGAATCCTATGTCCTGCAAAAGTACATCCTTCCCTGTGTCATCATCATCTACTAGGTAAAATTATTTTTTTAATTTAAAAGATTATATTATCAAAAAAATATTGTTATTTATATATTTTTTTGAAAAAAAATTAAACAATCAAAAAATATATAAAAAAATTATAAAAATAAATAAATAAAAATCAAGGCTTTAAAAGCCTGCGCAAGCCATCAAATCATGTGCAAATTGTACTAGTGTGGGGCCCAACCTGTGCTAAGTAGGCCCCATACATGCTCCATAGGTCTTTTCAAAAGTGTTGACCGGTTTAATAAAAACTAGCAATGTTCTTCAAAACTAGCAAATAAAATTTCAAAATCTGGTGATTGCTTATTTTTAAAAATGGCGCATATTCCTAAAAGATTCTAGAAAAACCAATGGCGAGTCATGATGTCCATTTAGATCTAAAATTTAATCTAGTGTAGCATGTGATGGGAATTTTTCTGTCAATTTTAACTTTGTTGTCTACTAACGTTAGCAATTCATTCAAAATTTTCACCCCCTAAACTATTTGCTTTTTTGATTTCATAGTCAAACTTTGGGAAGCTCGTTCTCAACCATACTGAGGTCTTTTCATGAGAATTTTTTTTTTATTTCGGGTATAATTTTGTAGGCTTTGTAGTGGTGGAATCCTTTTTAGCTCAAGTGATCCAAATTTTCTAGAAAATTAGTTTTCTCAACAGATCTGAAAGATAGTTCTTGTTTTTTGAACTTCTAACGGTTGTAACTTTCACATACGACCTTGTATTGAGGTGATTCTTTTTTGAAATTTGATATTTTTTTGAGCACTACATATTGGTGTTATTTTGATGTTCTAATTCTGATATTATTCTATACTTTTAGTATTTGCGTCTAATTTTTGATATTGTAAAACTTTGGTAACAACTCCAAAATTGTAAATGCACTAATTATAAAGTGTCACCATCACATTTTTCTAGCACGATCATTGATTGAGTGAATTTGGGTGGTGATCTTGTTGTGTTTTGATTTCTTTCATTTCTTTTGTTGTGTGATAGTACAATGGGGAAAAGTCAAATTGAACTCCTAACTCCATATAATTATCAATCATGGAAAATATCAATATGGAATTATCTAAGGGAAAAAGGTTGCACGGACTATGTAAAAGAATCTATTCCTAAATCTACTAATGTTGATGCTAAGGAAAAATGGAAGATCAATCGTGAGAGAACTCTTGGTTACATTTTTTAACTTGTCTCCTTTGATTTACAATTTCATCTTGAATCATGCATGACACCTAAGGAGGCTAGGGAGACTCTTGAAAATTTGTATACTAAAACTAATAAGATTAGAAGTTATCAAATTGATCATTTATTTGATGAACCTTGATCCAAAAATGTTTGACCTCGTCCAAGAATATATCTCCAAGATTAAGCTCCTAAGAACACAGATAAAGGATTGCAAGATTACTAAGGAGGATTTACAATTGATTCTCAATGTGTTATTTAAGCTTGGTCCTGAGTATTCAATGTTTGTTTGTGGCTTTCACACCAATAGGATTTCTATGGGAACAACATATGTTGTGCCTACATTTGATGTGTTTTCATATATTCTAATCCAAGAGGAAGCAAAGCTAATTCAAATGGGCCTCATCAATGCTTCCAAGGAACAAAAATTGGTGGCTAGTGAGCCTAAGGTACAAAAAGAATCAGGGCATCCTGATCAGAAAAAAAAAAATCTATATTAATAATTTGAATCGTCTTCCTCAAAAGGGGAATCATCTAAAAAGGAGAATCCCACATGTCCATGTTGCAAGAAATCTAGGCATGATGAACATCAATGTTATTTAAAAAGGAGAACCCCACATGTCCATGTTGCAAGAAATCTGGGCATGATGAACATCAATGTTATTTAAAACAAATTGATGAGTTGTAGCATCTTTTAACAAAGAATAAAATCAATTTACCTTCAAGTATGTCAAATGTAACACCCCTCCTTTTTGTGCTCTGTTAATCAGGCAATGTTTTCCTATGTTATGCTTCAATCATATTAACATGTGAATTAATGATGCTTTATGCTTTGATTATGTTAATAATGTTAGCTTTGTCAGTTAGTGATATTGTATTGGTGAAGGAGACGGGGTTGTATCACTCGCTTGCGAGTGCCCTACGATTTTGAGATTTCCTCTTCACGGTGTGTCTGATCATATTATGTATATATGCACATTCGACATGCTCTTTGTTGCAGGTTGGCAGGTACATGACATCGACTCCACCTGGTTTCCAGGTCTGAGCGTGTCCATTGACCAACGGAAATTAATTGGGAGATAGTAGCTAGGGTTTTTGAACCAGGTCGTCACCCTAGTCATAGCATGTTGTTGGTTTGTCATCGGGGTTAGTTGTTTTAACTTGGTCAGTTCCCCTCGAATGTTTATTTAATTTCAAGTTTAAAGTTTATTAAATGACTTGCGTAGTCTAATTAATGATTAAATGTGTTTAGTTGCAAGCTAAAAGTGATTAAATAGCTTTTGGAAATTATAAATGATGAATGTTTTGTCTTATTGTGATGTTGGAAAATTAGTGATTAATTAATTAATTTAATTGAATTAATAAAATAATCTAATTTTGAATTAGATTTATTTTATTGATAATGTGAATTAATTAAATTATCCCTATGAATTAAAAGTGTAAAAGATTTAATTCTTTTGTTGAATATAAAATGCTAAAATATTTTGAATTCAAATTGGAATTAGAAAATGGTTTAAGGTTATTAAAAATTCAAATGTTTCCTTATGCAAAGACTTTGGGGTAGAAAGGATATTTTCTGAAATAGTTGACTATTTTGGGGAAAGATATTTGTGAAGAGTTGAATAGGAATTTGAAATTGAATTTAGTTTGAATTTGAAAGTGAGTTTGCATTTTGGATTGGAATGTAATTAGAATTTGAATTTGAAATTAGAAGTTGAATTTGAATTTGAATTTGGGAAGTTTGGAAAAAGGATATATTTTTAGTTAGGGTTTTTCTTTCAATCCCTCCATGGAATTTCTTGGTTTTGAATTTTGGGTGGAGAGGCTTGGAGGAGGCTAAGATGGTGGAGTTGAAGGAGTGCTTGGGGATCTCCATGGTGGAAGCTTGCAAATTTTGGAGAAAACATAAGGTTCTACCTTTTCTCCCTTCCTCTTCTTGCTCATTTGAATGATTAAAAAACATAGTTTTAGATTCAATAAAAATTCATGGAAAAGCTTTTCAATTTGCAAAATTGTAAATGGATTTGGAAATAGAAAGAAAATCCAAAAAAACTCAATGTTGAAACTTGATTTTGAAAACCCATTTCCTTGTTTTGAAATAAGTTATAATTTCTTGATTGGATTTGAATTATTTTTACAATTTGGGTATGAAATCAAGATTTGGGTATATATAATTGTGAATACAACCATATATAGCAATATATGGAAATACCCACAATATATATACATATATATTTGTATTTAAGAAAATTTTAAATGTTGGGTAAACCCAGAAATCTCTGTATTTCGTTTTGGAAAAACGCAGGAAAATAATATTAATTTTTTTATTTTATTTTATTTTTGGGTGAGGTGGGAGGTCAAACCCCACCCCACCGCCGCCGCCACCGCCGCCGGCGGCAGTAGGGAGGCAGCGCTGTGTGCCACCGCGCCCGGCCGGTGGGCGGGGCGCTGTGTGTGGAGCACACAGGCTCCGCCGCCATGGGTGGCGAGGGCCTGCGTGCCCAGGGCTTTGGCCCTTTGTGTATTTTAAAACAACTTTTTTTTTTTATTAAACTTTGGTTAATTTTAAATTGACCTAACTATTATATATATATATATTAATTATAATATATTTTGTATATTAAATATAATATTTAATATTGTATATTATATGAAATATAATATATTTAATATATATTAAATTAAAAGAATTTTAGTATAAGTTCAAAATGTAATTTATGTTAATCTTGAGGATTTAAGAGTATGAGTTAATTAGAAAATAAAATATTATTTTATTTGATATCTTTTGTTTAATGGAAATTTAAATTTAAGTGATATAAGTTATTTAATTGCAAATAAAATATCATTTTTTTGGTATATTTAAATAATGTTAAATGTTAAACTGAAACTTCTAAACGATCATGTGATTATTATGATTGTGGAAATTGACATTTTAGTATATTGTCGTAAATTTCAAGAAGTGTTTTTAAGCTACTATTTAAAGTCATATCTTGTTTATTTTTCTAGATGTTTAATTATATAATATGATTGCGGAACTGAAAGTAAAAGATGAACTTATTAATTAATCTAAATGATTTATTAATCAAGTGATTTATCTATGGTATGTGATCATGAAACTTGGAGAGAACGGTTGATTTAAATTTTAACCAGATAGCTGTATTATTAACATGTTTTGATTATGAATATGGTTATGAGATTTAGAGTAAATGATCTGTCCTTTAAATATCTCAATGGCATGAAAAGAAATGGGATCAATTGACTGGATAGATGCAAGTCATAAAATCTGTGTTTAAATGGATTTAGGAAATCCGAACATTAGCTTTCCTATTTATTTGAAATATTTTCAATGTTTAATTGTTCGCCTTCGATGTTGTGGAAGGAAGGTGAATGTTTTGTGAATCTTCCTGTTATGGGTTCATTTATTTGTATGGGTGGTTATACGTGATTTTTTATGATTGTTGACTTCAAGTCGTTTCTTGTTGATCATGTAAGTCTTCCAGCAGTGTTTTCTTGAGATGATGTTATGTCTCTTATGTTTCGCTTTGTCTATCTTGGATTGTGTGTGAGTTAAGCTCAAGTGGTTACCTGGTCCTTTGAACGGGTTGTGTGACCTTGTGATTCATGGTTGAGTCGAGTTAACAGTTGTTATGTGGGTCTCATCATGTTAGTCAACCTTGTGTTAGCCTTGGGTTGTGCACGCTTTGGTTTCAGTTTTGGACATCCGTAGTGATGTGTTACCTGTTGAGGTGTTTGATTATTTGTGATAAGTGTTAGTGCATTGTCTAACCATGGTCTGTGGTTGATTTTTGTGTTGTCGATAGGGGAGTGGCTTTCAAACGAGCGCCGGACCCAAAGTGGTTCCAGGATAACTCGTATGAGAGTCAATTAATTAAGTGAAAATTAAAATAACTTGCTAGGGAGAGAGTAGCTTGAACATTAATAAGATAATTTAGCCTCACTCATTGGCTCAAGGGCTTGTACGAGACTTGAGATGAGTCAGGAAGGCCTGGAATGGCAAGATCGTTATCTCGTCTTTACGAGAGATAATCGATTCCGCTCTGGTATGCATGTGGGGTCGGGTGTCTGTTGAGGTTTCTAGGATATCCCTAGAGGGGGACCAGGACCTAGGAAGACTAGCCAGGAGATCCCATGCAACCTTTGCGATGACACTCCTCCTATGACAACAGTCGGTATGGTGTTGTACCGTTGGTTTATTTTGTACAGTGATTGTACTTGATTTTGTACTCTGGAAGCATTGTAGCTATGATGTTAAGTCTTGTGGTTTATGATCTAGTCTCAATTAGTTTATGTGTTAGCATGTGTCTAGTGGTAGATGGTCTTGTCTAGGAAATCCTTGTTACTATCTCCTAGCACGGAGGGAGTGGGGCCTTTGGGTTCCACATCGTCGGGTGGCGTGCATTCCTTTCTGTTGGATCTTCTTCATGTTCGTGTGTTCGTGTTTTCCAGTTGGCGGGCTTGTTGGATGCTGTTGCTTTTCTGGCTTCATTCTTTTTAGATGATCTTTATTTTATTACCCTTCAGTTGTTATCGAGGTGGAAATTGTATTATGTAATCATTTGGTTGGAATTGCCTCATTCATGGAATGAGTGTTGTAATCTTATTGTTAAATGTTAATTGGAATCTTGAGGTATTTATTATCCTTGTTGTAATTTATCTTGCATGGAATGTATGTTGTCTCATTTCCTTAAGTGCATAATGTTTCAGTTTAGGTTAAGGTTATTTGATGTTGGGTTTTAAGTAATCTTTGTCTCGTGGCCTTAGAGGTTGTTGGCAATATGTATTCACCTTACATGTTATTTGTACTTAAACAAAAAAAAAATTGGTACGTTTAAGTAGTGGATTGCAACTTCCTCTAGGGTTACGTGGCGGGGCATTACATCAAAAGATTCATCATCTTCTTCTAAACCAAAGTCAAAGAAACAAAAGGGGAAAGCACTTGTTGCAATTGTAGATTCTAAGTCAAGGAGATGGATCCTTGATTCTAGAGCTTCACATCACATGGTTTCATCATAGAGTATGTTCTCTTCATTTGAAACTTGTTCATCACCAAACATCCTGATGGCTAACAACATATATATGTGTGTTTGTGGGAAATGATCTATTGACATAGATGAAGGATCATTCAATAATTTCCTTTGTGTTCCTTCATTGTCAACAAATATCCTTTCTATCTATCAGATTGCACATGGTGGGGAAGGAAAGACTATTGATTTCGCACCAGATTCTATGATTATTCAAGATTTACATAGCATAGTTATTGTTGTAGTTTGGGAGGTAGATCATCAATCTCGAGTATACACCTTCTTAAATTTTTCCTCTGATGTTCCTTCGGTTGATATACACACTCGAGCATCTAGTGTGAACATTGTTGAGGAGATTCAATATGGTCAATTGAATCTTGGTATTATTTCAACTAAGGTTCAAGAGATGTGTGCTAACACTCCATCTCCTACATCACCTATTGTTCTTGATGATTCTGGTATTGCTACATCCATGGCTTCTATTGATTCAGTGCAGCAAGATATTCATTATCTTCCAAACATAGCTACTTGGGATAAGTACTTGACAGACATTGCAAGTTTGTTTTGTGAGTCCTATCTTGCAAACTTGGAGGAAAAAATTGTGTGAGCATACATCTTCTCTTTGATTATTTTTATTCATCTTCTTCAGATGTTGAGGGGAAACCTTTTAACCCTCTTGTTCTTTACCCACAAGATCATTCCTCATATTTTGACATGATTGTGGCCATTATTGAGCAACATTTGGAGGATGCACTTTTGTCTTTCAAGGAGATATCTTTGTCTTCATATTTTGTTCTACATCCATCTCCACTAGGTTCAGGATTGTCATCTTCTGTTGTGTGGTCTAGAACACCTGGTGTGATGGTGATAGCTTTTGGCATCGACATGGGGACACCTGAGCAAAGGTCAAATACATCATACATTTTCATCATTCTTCCTTCATATTCCTTTCAAGAATAGGAAGATATAATGCATGCATCCTTGGTTTTCTTTCTTCCTAAGGGAAGGAATATTGTTCGGGAATCTTGGATCATCTTCAACTTCTTGTGTGGAGCTTTCACCCACACTTGGATGGTTGAGTCTCACACCCTCTTTTGTCCTTTAATACCACCTCACAAAACCACTCTCCTACCTCTTTCTGAGTAGGTTATGCCACATATTTGGAATTTTCCAAGTAGGTATAACTCCCACCTATTTTTTTTATTTGAGAGTTATTACCCCTCTTAGAATTATGTGCCCACATTATGCTATATATTTAGCACTCACCTCTCCCTCCTATCTAGTTCAGATGAGTTCATATCAACTCAATCAATTCAAGGGAGTGTTGATGCATATTATATCATTTTGAGTGTGATAATATCATTATTATGTTATTGCACCATATTCAAAAAATTCATCCTCTTGATGCTCTCGTGTAGAAGGCTTATCTGGCTATGTGCAGGATCATGATGGGCCAAAAAGTGGCAATATGATGGGTATATGTAGGGTATGTGGTTGACGACTTTTTTTACCCAAAATTGATGAAACAAAAACAATTTTTAAAGGAGATTCTTAGCTTTCCACCAATATTATAAATTATTCTTTACTTTGAATTTAATAAATAATTACTATTCATTTTCTATTTGAATTATGACTAAAGTCTTGATTAATAAGTTGATTGAAAAAATCTATAGCTTTCAAACGGTATCATATTTTTTGAATCGAAACATGCATCATATTCTAGGCTTTACATAATATGGGATTTTAAAAAAATGAATTTCATGAAGTTTTGACCAAGTTAAGGTGGTCAGACATATGAGTTTTTATATTTTTTAAAAGTTGTAATAAAAATTTCATAATTAATTATTTACTTGAAAAAAAATTACAAAAAAATATGCATCACATCAGAACATGAGTCCTCTACTTATATCTAAAATTTTATAAAAAATATTATCATTTTATTGTGGTTAGGGTGGTCAGACAAACACCTATTTCTTATTGTTTCCTTGAAATTTAAGTGCTATTGCTTTGAAATTTTAAATTTTCACCAAATAGATTTTTTTTTTAATAAACCTAGTATTTTAGAAACTACATTCAATTTTCTATAGATTCTATTATTACATATTCTTGAAATAATATAGATAACTTATTAAAAACTTTACATCTAGTTGCCTAACTCTGATTTTTCTAAATTTTCATCACCACTTAAGGGTCTTTTTTTTCCATGATGATCATGCACATACCCTTCTTAGTTTTGCAAGTGATCCTAGATGATCAAGTTAATCAACAACTCTTATAGTAAACCCATCTAATCCAAGAGCTTTATCTGGCGGAAATGAGAAAACCACCTTCTTTACTTCACCTAGAGAGAAAGGCCTCAATAACCAAGCATTGTATTCTTCATTAACAAGTGTGGGAATTGCATCAAGAATTTCATTTTCATCTCTTAACCTTTTATCACTTCTATTTTGAGGGATTGTCAAGAGTTCAAGTAAAAAACCTTAACACCTTCCTTTTTCATTTCTTCTTCCTTTTTGAACCAATTCCTTGTTGAATTTTCTTGCATCACTTTTATGGCATTTCAAACTTTCTTAATTTGTGTGGAAGCATGAAAAAATTTAGTTTTTCAATCCCCCTCTTTCAACTATAATCTCGTGACTTTTTCCAATAGTAAATTTCTTCCCTTGCACATAACTCTTCCCAATCCTCTTGCAACTTTTTATGTTTATCATAGAGAGAGGCACCTGACCCTTTTTGGATTATGCATTCATGAACTGTTGCCAGCTCTTTAAATATGAACTCTTTCTAGTAAAATACATTTTTAAACACATTCTTATTCCAAACTATAATTTTTTACTTCACATACATTAGCTATTTGCACAACTGAAATATCATCAAACCTTGCTCATATGGTGCATTGATCCACCATTTCCTAAATAGATCCATTATCTGTCGGTGTCTAAACCACATTCTTTCAAATTTGAATGATGTTTTACCTTTTGGGGTAGAAATGTTTAAAATATTGAGACCTATTGCATAGTGATCAGACCCTAGATAAGGAAAAATTTTAGAATCTAGCTTATGATGGGTATGTGTAGGGTATGTGGCTAATGACTTTTTTTTAACCCAAAATTGATGAAATGAAAAGGGTTTTTAAAGGAGATTATCATCTTTCCACCAAAATAAATTATGATTTACTTTGAATTTAATAAATAATTATTATTCATTTTCTATTTGAATTACGACTAAAATCCTTGTTGATAGGCTAATTGAAAATCATCTATAGCTTTCAAACAGTATCACATTTTTTGAATCTAAAACATGTGTCACATTCTATGCTTCACATACTATAGGATTTAAAAATATATATCAAGAAGTTTTGACCAAGTTAGGGTGGTCAGACATATGAGTTTTTATATTTTTTAAAAGTTCTAATAAAAAATTCATAGTTAATTATTTACTTGGAAAAAAATTACAAAAAATATGCATCACATCGGGAGATGAGTCCTCTACTTATATCTAAAATCTTATAAAAAACTATTATCATTTGTTGTGGTTAGAGTGGTAAGACAGACACCTACTTGTTATTTTTTCCCTGAAATTTAAACATTACTGCATTGAAATTTCAAATTTCACCAAATAGATTTTTGTTTCTTAAATAAACCTAGTAGTTTCGAAACTACATTCAATTTGCTACAAGTTTTATTTTTACATATTTTTGAAATAATATAGATAACTTATTCAATTTTTTACATCAAGTTGCCTAACTTTGATTTTTCGTAATTTTTCGCCACTTAAGGACTTTTTTTTTCCATGATGATCTTGCACATACCCACCAATTAGATGTAACCAAAAATTTGTCCAACCTCTCAGCTATTTGTAAAAAACCCTTTCTTCTATTTTTCTAGGTATACTTTCCCTTAATTGGCACAATGTCTTTTAATGCATTAGTGAGGATAAACATATTGAAGTTTGTCATCACTTTTATAGATGGACTAATGCCCCCACTCTTTTCCTGTAAGAAGGTTATTGCATTGAAATCCCCTACCAACACAACCCTCTCATCTCCTAGACCATTTATTTGACATGTTATTTCATCCCACATATTTTTCTTCTCTATAGTTGAAGTTGGTCTATATATATTCAACAACCAGAACTGCAAGTCAAATTTAGATACCTCTAATAGTTGCCAATAGTTCTCATTTCTGAGTGGATTCACATTTGTGGACTTTGGATTCCATAAAGCAACTAAACATCCAAAATCTCCTTGAGTTGAAGAATGTGTTGATGCCCACTTTTCCCACTTCTGAATTGAAGCTTAATATGTTACCACTAATGTATTTGTTTCATGCAAAATAATGATATCCACTCCACAAGAATCTATTTAGTACTTGATTTGAGCATGTTTTTTCAAGGGGATTGATACCTCTAACACTCCATGATATGATATTCATTGTATATGAGGAGATCAATAGCCTCTCCTCAGTCGCTTACTTGGAATGGAATCAAGAATTGTTTTTTGCACCCCTACCTCATTTTTTTCTCTTAATTTTGTCATATTAGATTTCCTTCCTCTTCCCTAGTGATTTCTTTATAGCTAGTTGATAAGAGGACTGTGAAAATGAATTCTTAGGAAAATTAAACTTATCATCCCTCTGGTCCTCGCCCTAAATTATTTCATTCCACACAATTTTTTCTTGCATATTTGGTTGACCCACCCCCTGAACTATTTCATTGCACTCTATGTTTACCAACATATTTGACTAATCCTTTTGAAATTTCTTTACCTTAATATTGTTGAAGGCATCATCTAGACTTAGGTTACTAAAAATTCTATTTGTTTGTAAGTCGCAATCTGAGATTACCTCCTCCACTACAATTTCATCAAATATTTTTGAACCCACTGATAATTAAAATTCCTCAGCTAGGACTTCCAATTCATCTTCCCTGAGTTTTACCCCTTTAGACCCGGTAATTAAGTGGTTAGTTGGTTGACTAAGATCTTCGTTAGTATTAAATGATAAAGGAGCTAAATGTTCCATTGTTCCTTGAAACTTCAATTTCCTTACAATATCTTCGAGCTATTGTTTTGAGATTTGTGACAATGATGGAGAATATAAACTTAGCGAAGAGCCAGAAAATCTCTACATCAACAAATCTATATTCTTTGGCATCCTTAGTGATAGGGGAAAAGAGTTTTTTGGGTTACTATTAACTAATAATTCATAACTTTTACCTTCCACTCCTCTTTTTCTTTTACCCATATACCTTTGAACCAAAGTGATTACTTTTTCTTAACTATTCTTTGGACTAAGATCATCCTAAATGCCTTGTACATTTTTACTATTATGTGACATAGCAATTTTCTTTTCAGACATACTTTTTTACTGACTTCTAACCTAATGACCGTTCTTTTGCGATGATTCCAAATTCTTGCAAAAACTAATGAAATTCCCTAAGATATGACATTATGTGCAAGCATTTTCTGAAGATTCAAAAACATTTTTTTGCAACCACATGCCAAACTTAGAGTTTAGCTAGATATGTTGCGGTACAACTCCATATTAGTATTGATTAATGCACATACCCTTATTGGTTTCAAGGGGATTTTAAAGAATGTGTAATCATGCAAAAGAAAAATTCCTACATGATTTACTATTATTTATATTAAGTTAAACTCCTTGTACTCAAGGGGCAATGCAGGAAACTAAAACCAAAAAGGAACATATCTAAAAGTAAAATCGGCACCTTTAAAATCTAGTGACTAAGGCTGCATGCACAAGTCAGATCCTTGGAAAACCAAGGACTTAATCTTATTCACAACATCCTTATGCATTTTGTTGCCAAAAATGACAACAAAAATATCCTTTCCTGATCTAAGTAAAAGACCTGTTCAACCCCTTCCCATTCCTCATAAACCAAGTCTTTCAACTTTTCTAAATCAACGGTTAGGTTCTAGAACTTACAGATTAGGTTGAGCTAAAATCTTTGATTTTCACTTGCAACATATGTTCTGGGAATGTGATCTTAATCGGCTCCCAACCCTCTGAGGGTTTTCCCCTGCTTTCTTCTTGACATATCTTACTCTACACAACCACTTCATCCTTTTTGTTTCTTTGTGCCTCCATACTTCCTTTCGCAAGCTCTTTGTTCTTTCTGATTTCTTCTTCTTAGACCTATTTCCCTTTTTACCTCTTCGTTTACCTTGTGGGACAAAATTTTTGTGTAAAAAAAAATCACCTTGCATTTGAATCATGTTTTTCTTAAGATCTGATTTCTCTAAACCAACAAGATTGCCCGCCTTTTCCTTGTTTCCCACCTTTTCCCATGTGCCTTGCTGCTAACTATTATGGGAATTTGCATGTTGGAAATAAGCAAATCCCTATAGCTTATTTCAAACATTTTCTTATTGATTTACCTCATTCCTCCGATTAGCAACCTCATTATGCTGAAAATGTGTATCTTTTGGATTGAAGGGAACCCCTCTATTTTTTAGACATCTATCAAATGAGGTTTTCATATTTGCATGTGTTTCATTTTTATATATAGTCAACTTGAGATCTCTTTCATAGTCTTGGTAAAAATGGTCCAGAAACTCTAAACCATCTTGTAAATTCCCTCTTATTTATTGGTTTTTCCCCTTCCTGGGAAAATATATATCCTCTTCACAAATATCAAATACCACTTGCCTTCTTTCATCCAAATTCTCGATAGGACAAATCGGCAACTAGTTAGCTTTTGTGAACTATGACTAACTGCAAAGGAATCGTGCCTTGCATGTTGCCTTCCTAGGTTGATAGTGGGACCACAATAGTGATGCGACCTCCTGTCAACACCTTGGGGGCCACGAGGGCTTGGCGATCTTAATTTTTCTGATCCATAGCTATTACTCTGTCATTTTTTCCATAGCCATTGCTCTCCCATTTTTTCCTTCAACATTAATCATGTTACTCATGTGAGAAAATATTATTTATTTAAAACTATTTAAGGTTTCATTGTAAATTAGTTCTCACATTATATTAAATTTGTATTTAGTGAACACTTCTAGTAAAAAAATGTGTAGTCAATATTTAGTTTAGTTTGAATAAGTATAATTAAATTATTTTTGATCAAAATAAATTTTAATTCAAAATTCTTAAATTTATTTGTTGATAAGTTTTCTTGAAATAGGACATAACTTTGAAATTTAACCTAAAACCATATGTACTTTGGAGGATTGAAGAAGATCCAACTTTAAGGACCACTTTGATCACTCACTATAGCATGTAGAAGGTTCAAAATAGTTTTGATGTGAACACTAGTCCACTATTGATCTTGAGGAATGTTTTCTTATATGGACAAAGAAATACCAAGAGTATGTTCCTTTAATGAATGTGGAGTCATAATAGTGTTAGTTGAGTTTTCTTCATAAGGTTTTCATATAATACCAATTTTTCCTTCATATTTTTAGAAGAGGTACTCACGGTTGTTGAGTGGATTTAGAAAATTGGACCTTATAAATTACTAGCTTGTAGGAGGTAGGGGATAATAGAGGTTGACCATATAAAACTTCATATGACATCATCTTGATGAAAAAATAATAGGATATACTGTACATCATAATTTAATTAGAGTTATTCATTTAGAATCTTATTTTATCATATTAAGAAAAACTAACATAAACATTTACAGAATATTTTATCAATAATCATTGTCTAAACATGTATTTGTAACTAATATGATGACCTCATATGTAGTTGTGTTCCCAACAAATTGAAAAGGTCCTATAAAATGTTAATACTAATTGTGGGATCAAGGTCACAATGGAAATAAGCATACTATGTAGGAATAATATTTCTCCAATACTTAGGAATGAGTAGACATGTCATATACATGAGCTAATAAACATGATCATACTTTGAGAGATAGTTAACCGACAACAAAATAACTAATTTTTAAAGTTAGTTAATCCTTCAATACAATGCATTGAATGTTAACCCATACTACTTTTGGGATCGTCAGAAATATTAGAGTTCTTAGAACGTAGATATTTTATCCATTTTATTGCTAACATCTATCATATTTTGTAACTTCTTTTTAACTTTTTAAAACTACCACAAGAAGGTTTGTTTCATTATTTTACATATATGTTTAAGAAGCCAAAAATTAATGTACAGTTGGATACATATAATTATTTCTATGTTCAATCCCAAACAGATGAATTTATAGAAATAATAACCTATCCTTTATTTCAAGTAGCTACCATTTCAACTATATTTGGTCTTAGTTTTTGAATCACTCGAATGCTAATTAGCAAATGGGTTTTTTCGTATCCTACTATCATTCCTAGTGGGATATTTACAACTAATCTAGAGTTGATAATGATAAAACACATTACATTCCTTGGTCATCAACATAGAAAAGTCCTCTACTACCACATTATCCATCCCTTTTCCACATTAAACATTTATTTTGGTTGATAAACATTCTACTAGTTATCATATATAATTATTTCTTTCATTATTGGGATAATTTATTCTAGGATATGTATTCCAATTATGTATATACCTTATTCATTAGTTTATTGTATGTAGATTATAATTCCTTTTGATCTTTGGATTCCATAATTAGATTATTTTTTAAATTATTTATTGATAATTATAGATATCGATATCACTATTTAAATGAGAGATTGGATAGAAAACATTGCATAATCTACATATATTCCAAAAATTCAAAATAATATAATAATGAAAATCTAAAATTGGATTTTTTCCCCTTTGTTTCAATCCAAGTAATGCAAATGATAAAAGTGAATCAAGAAAAATATTTAACCTAATTTGATTATTGCATTAAATAACATTCCCTCTCAGGGCTATCTCAACACTTTTTTTCCTTTCAACTAATGATAGAAAAAATATTGAAGCAACCATCTACCATCATGCACTTTAATTGATACTTTTATTGATCTCTACATGTCATTGGAAGTTAGTTTTTTATGAGGAAAAGTGGGTTTTCATGGGACTTGAAACCCAATACAGTCTAGTTTTGAAGGGACAAGAAACCCTATCCAAGAGAAACATTTTGAACCAAAGATAATACAAATACCATCAGCATTAGCACAAAGAATAAGACTAGAAGCACATGTTGCACAAAGGTTTTACAGGGACCTTGAACCCACAAAACAGCTAAAAATGGGACCTTAAACCCAAAGGTTTTTGAAGGGATCTTAAACCCTTAACCAGGTTTTTCAAGGACCTTGACCCCAAAATAGGTTTTAAAGGGACCATGAACCCTTTACAATCAAGTTTTGGCAAGGACGTCAAACCCATATAAAAGAGGAAGAAAGGAAGATCCCCAACCTTTAACCAAAACTAAATGCCCTGCAACACCAACTCATACTCCACCTCAATAGGAGAGGAAAAAGTGAGATCCAACACTACCAGAGACACCACTCTTCTACACACACCAGGTCCACCTTAATAAGAGCCCATAGTAGAGAAGAACACTTTCCACCACCACTACAACAACCAACTCCACCTCAATAGGAGAGGGCTCTACCTCGATGGGAGCAATCTTCTCCTCTATCAAAGACAACACCTATAGAAACTAGTAGAAAGCCACCACTCTAATAGTGCAGGAAAACACTTCATCCTTTTGTTGTAAGAGAGTTAGAATCTAGAAAAAGTACATCCTACAAAAAAAACAACCCCCTTTGAAGAATAGAAGCTTGAGAGCATGAAAGGGGGACCAACCAGCAATAGTAAGAACCACCACCTCCTGGGATTCAACCTAGATAAACTAGCAAAGACCAAGCCTCACCCATAGGCTAACAGACTTCAGCAACAAGAACAAAACCAAACCAAATCACACTAGCACCACCAAAAACACAAGAATCTCCACTCCAAAAAAGGAAGCAGAAACATCCATCAAATCCAAAAGAACCTAGGTCATGAAATAAATCATTGTATACAGCCTAGTCAAGAAAGAAAACACATAAAATTCCTTCAAAATAAACACCCAAAAGGGGCTCCAAACCACCCAAAGACTAGGGGGACTACCACTTCCCTTCAGAATAACACCACCAATAGAATAAATATCAGCCTCCTTACCATGAAAACCTTTAAAGATCAACTGCATGAGGCTCACCAATCCCAATACAATAATAGGCAACCATGGAAGCTACAAAAGAAGGGATCTATAGGACAAAAGCTCACCCTCTAAACATAAAAGACACTCCCAACAATAAACAACAATACACCACCGTCTGAGTGTCACCAGATACAAAAGAAATCTTACCAGCCTCAACTAGTCAATCCCAAAAGAGACACCAAATCCCACAAATCCCCACAAGCTACAATAGGAAGACAACAAGGAATAAATCCCAAGCAAGCCACAACAAAGAGCTCCACGAGAATCAAATAGAAGGGGAGATAAAAGGTAGATAATTGATCCCCTTCTATTCCCACACACCCACTCCAAAGCATCTTTGAGGAGAGCAGAAACAAAGACTCCAAGACTAGAGCCCATCACCAAAGGAAAGAGAAGCACGAGCTAGAGAGGAAAGGGCCGAGCCACAAAGAGAATGCTGACAGAAAAATTCCAACCACCATAAGCCACACTAATGGCTCCAAAAGTGAGCCCCAACCAATGTAGCCAAGAGAAGAGCCAAGACACACTACCGTCTCCAAACAGGAAGAATGGATCTCCCAGGGCATCTAAGAGAAAGCCCCCAAATAAAGCTAGTGCCACACAAAGGAACCTTAGAGAAAAGGAAACCAAAAAATAGAGAGCCTTCAAAGCATCTTCACCCTCTCCAGTGACACCAACCTCAAAGGAGTATCTATTTCCACCTATCTACTCCATTCGATCTTCAACAGAGAATGGGCTCCTCCTGCTCCAGCTCGTAGCACTTGAAGAACAAGAAAAGTTGAAAGGAGATCTAGAAATGACCTCCAATATCTCCTCAAGAGGTGCCAGAAGCCAGTGAACAACATCATCTACATTGTCATCCTCCCCACTCCTGCCATCCTCACAAATCAAACCCTCACTCCTGCCTGAACACCCGCTCTCGCTCATCTCTCTCCTTACACGATCATCATGGGAAGCTAGTTATTGTTCATTTTGTATCCTAGTTTTACCTGAGTATCAAATTTATTATTCTATCCTACCCATCTACGAGAATCTATTTTATATTTGTTACTTCATGATCATATTGTTACATATTAATTCATTGCATATTCATGTTTATCTATTGCAATGGTCACACACTAGCTATGATACTACATTGATGTGTCTCTCTAGTTACACTAGTTTCCTCATTCCTTCCCTAATATATTTTGAGCTACCATTATGACATGTTTACATGTGCAGGATTCATGCATTCTTCATATATACTATTCCATACAAATTTTCAATACAAAAAGAAATAATTCTTTATGTTTATAAAGTTTGCTTCTTTTAGCTATATCTTAAAATATGGGATTTCCTCGTATTTCATGTAATTGTTCCTACTTTAAACCATAACATTGATAATAGTTCCTTGTATCACTTAGATAAAACCAATTTTGAGGAGAATATATTAATAATAATTCTCTAATAAAAATCTTTTGTAAATAGATGTAGGCTCCTACATAGAATCATTTTTGGTCACCATGGATAATGCATGATGGCATCTTATAGGGTCATTTAATTTATGTGGACCACCTTCCATATCTATCAATGTATTAAATATTTAATTTTCATTCATTTTTGTGAATATTACATACTTTGAGATGCATGATCATTCAAGGCTTCACATACACTTCAAAATTGTAGGAAAAGTATAATACTGAATTTTTTATTTTTTTATTTTTTAGACTATAGGAATCAAGTAGGGCCCCTATAAACTATGATGCGCCTGGTAAACCTTTTTCACATGAACAATGATGCTTGTGTAAGATATTAAAGTGAATTTTTTATACCCTTCACATTTCTTAAGTTAAATTAGGGGTAGTTTTGCTTTTAATAATTATAACTGTATTTTAATTTTTGGTTGCCTTCTGGCACCGAATCTCATTCCTTTATAAGGAATGTTGTGTACATTAATTTTCATCTCAATTCACTCTTTTCACTCCTTGTGAAATAGCATCTTCATGTGTTGCTTCACTTTTCATGAAGGTGTTGTCTTGGTTTGTAGACATTCCTAGAAGCCTGTTTCAACATGGTATCAGATTGTTCGTCTGCAACCCCCTTCCGCTAAAAGTGTTTGCTAGAGATATGTGAGATCAAAGTTTCTTTTCCAGTGTGATTTTCTAGATCATTTTCTGGAGGCATTTGATATTCTTGATTTTCAATCCATTTGTATGCATGAATTCTGATCTAGAGGGGTGATTTTCTTCATGTCAGTTGCAATTCTCTTGTTTGAAGTCTTAAAAAGTTCTTTGGAGGCATTTTTTTTCTTAAGCAAATTCCATGTTTGAAGGATGCAATTTTTTTCCTAACAGCTATTGTTCACACATTTAGAGGCAGTCATTCAATATTGTGGTGCAATTAAGAGGGGCAGGGGTTTGATTTGTGCATCGAAGCGTGATTTTCTCTTAACTAGAATCTTACTCAGTTGTCTCATTCTTTGAGTTCAATGTCTTGGAATAGACTTAGGAACAGTCTGCAAGCCACCCCCTAAAAAGGAGTTGAGAGGCACAATTTTTTTTTGGGAGCATGAAGTTGAATTTGAGGGTGTTTTTGTTGTGCGTAGCCATCCATTTGGTGGGCGTTATTTCTAGTTTGCAAATCACATTTTTCTTTAGAAGGGACAATCTGCTATTTAAAGGCTTGATCCTCTGTTGTTGAGAAGTACATCACTTTGTTTTTTGGGAATGACTCCTTAGCTGGGTGAAGATCCTAAAATATTTAGGGTTTTCTTATTTTTACTAGTGCAAAAAGATCTTCACTATTTTTTTTAACTTGGCTGCAAAACTTAATCCCACAATGGTGGGAAAAAGGAAAGAATTAGTTGTTTTATTGTCCTCAATGCCTTCATTGTTGTGTGAGTTAAGGCTCACGTGGAGAGTAAGGTAGCTTCTTTTTCATTCATTCTACGTAGAGAAACTTATAGAGTGTGTTTGGAGTGCCTAGTGGTGAGCCTGCAATCATTTTTTGCTCTCTCTTTCTTCAAAGAGACAAAAATAATCCCACATTCACTAGGTGTGGTTGTCTTTTGGTGCTTATATACTATACATATGCACATAGAGATCTTTGACCCACATTCACTAGGTGTGGTTGTCTTTTGGTGCTTATATACTATACATATGCACATAGAAATCTTTGAGTAGCTTCTTGCATGTTGTAATTGGCAGTTTGGATGAGGTACTCTTCTCTTTTGTAAAAAATTTTCACCAAATTGCAAGTTTCAAATTTTTCCATCTACTGTTATAGCTTGAAATTGCAAGTTTTGTAGCTTGAATTTTGCCATCTATTTCTTGCTTTTCTCCTCTAATCTGGTTTTTTTTTTCTAGGAAATTTTCTTAAGGATTCCACATTGTTGTTTCTGGGGGGTGTAAGTAGTATATATTGGTCTCTTCATGTTCATTTGCACATGTCAGATTTGAATATTCAACATATCACTCGGCACAACTATCACAGATGGAAGCTTAAGATGACACAATTGTTGCAATCTCAGGGTCTTTGGCAAATGTTGGATGTCAAACAACTTGAGTTCACTAAGGACTTTGAGAATTTTTTCCATCAAAAAAAATGGATGAAGCAAGAGGGCGCATAGGCCTCCATGTTTCTGATAATTTTTTGTTTCATATTGTGGAGTGTACAACATCTAGAGAGGTGTGGGATAATCTTGTTGAGTTGTATGGAAAGGTCAATTAGTTCAGAATCTTGTAGCTCAAAGATGATCTCACTTTTCTCTCTCTAGATGCCTTTTCCACTATTCAAGACTTCCTTGCATAGTTCAAGCTGATTATGTCACAGTTGAAAGGATGTGGTTGTTCCAAGATAGATAAAGAGTGTATCTTCTTGATCCTATCTAAGTTGTGTGGTGCATTTTAGGTATTTTCTTCCACCTTCTATTCTACCATGGATGTTATGGGAGATGCTTATCAAATGCCTTCTTTTGAGGTGTTATGTGATCAATTGGCTCAAGAGCAAGCCAAGTTGATCCAGATGGATGCTCTTCCTAAGAGTCATTCCCTGGTGGCTCAATCTTCCAAGAGAAAGGGTGAGAATAAGAAGAAGCCTAAGATAGATTCTCCTCAAGGTAGTGAGCATCCCTCCAAGCCTAAGGAGAAGAATTATCAGAAGACTACACCTCCTCCTTATTTTAACTCAAGAGAATAATCTTCCAAGTCTAAGAAGAAGAAGGAAAGTTGTTCCTTTTGTGGAAATTCAGGTCATAATGATGCACACTATTTTGCATGAGGCTCACAACATTACCATGCCGAATTATTCTTCCTTGGGAAAAGACCAAGCCCTTGCAACAAGAGGTTTATCCTCTACCCTTGACAGTTGGATTCTTGATTCTAGAGCTTCACATCACATGACTCATGGTGTGAATCTTCTTGATTCTCTCTCTGATAGTCATACTACTCACATTGTAGTTGGAGAATCTTTTTAGATTCTTGCAGCCTCAGTTTAGATGCAGGATGGTTACATTGATGATGTTCTTCTTGTTCTTGATATTTCATAGAATCTGCTCTCCATTTATCATATTTTTCAACATGGTGATGGAAGGCATGTTGAGTTCTCTCCCATTGATGTGACTATTTGAGAGTTGGAGAATCCTAAGAAGGTTGTTGCTACTAGAATAGTTGATCATAGAGCTCACTTGTATAAGTTTGATGAATTTGAGCCTTCATCAGGATCATCCTTTATTTCTCATGCAAATTATTTGAGTAAGTTGTGGCACAAACAGTTTGGGAACTTCAATTATAAATATCTCCAATAGATGAGCACACAAAACTTGGTGATTGTTTTGCCTCAAATCTCTTATTTTTATGGGGTTTTCCTAGATTGTGTACTTGGGAAACATCATCAAGATCCATTTCCAAAGGGTATGGCTACACGTGCTTCGACACCCCTTGAGTTGGTGCATAGTGATCTTATGTCATTTCTCACTCCTTCATTTTTGGGGATCAAGTATGTGCTCACCTTCATTGATGACTTCTCCAGCTGCACTTGGGTGTACATTTTGAAGTGCAAGGATGAGGTTCTTCATTTTTTCATGACCTTCCCTGCATTTATGGAGAAGCAATCAAGACATTCCCTTCAAAATATTCGCACAAATAATGGGAGGGGGTATGTCAATCAGGCATTTTAGGACTTTTGTAGTGCTCAAGGTATTCTTCATCGACACATAGTGCCATACACTCCTCAACAGAATGGTGTGGCTAAGCAAAATAATAGAACCTTATGAGAGATGGCCAATTACATGATCCAATCTAGGTCCATGGCTCCAACTTTTTGAGAAGAGGTTGTCAATTGTCCCAACTACATTCAAAACCATATGCCTCACAAGGTAGTGCAAAATATGACTCCTAAGGAGGCTTGGTCTCATGTCAATCCTAAGATCTACTTTAGATTATTTGGCAATGATGCATGGACATTCATTCTACTAGGTAGGTGCAAAGCAATGGAGAAGAAGAGTCCATGGTTCATCTAAATGGTGTCTATTGTGAGGATGTGAACGGTTGTCATTTGTTTGATCCCATCACCCGAGAGGTACATTTTCATCATAATGTTCATTTTGATGATTCTTTCATTTCAAAGATTCTCCATCACAGGCCTCTACCTCCCTTCTTCCTAGTTCTTCTTTAGAGGATTTTTGGTTTCCTATTGATGATGATGATGATGTTTTTGATGCTCCTGATGATGGTGTTGATATTTTTTTTAACATAACTCCATCTTCTCATGAGCTTGCACCCACACAGCCTCTTTGGGCTTGCACTCTTCTTAAGGAGATTGGTTCTCATGTAGGTGATCCCACCATTTCTCGCCGCACTCATTCGCATGTTAGTCAAGAGGTTATGCGGTTTCGATAGTTAATGTCTAAGTTTGGATTTCCTACTAATCATCCCACTGCTCTATGGTGTTATAATCAGAGTTCCATACATAATTCTCACAACCTAGTGGAGCACCGGTGCATGAATCATATTAAGATCCACATGCACTTCATTCGGCAACTCATTGAGGGCTTTCTAAGTTTGGAGTATTTTCCTATGGAGTAGTAGGTTGTAAACATCTTCACTAAATCTTTGGAATATCCTCACTATCTTTTGCTGAGATCAATGCTTGGGGTGAAGTAAGTTGTCCTTGGGGGGTCTTGATGAGTCCTCCTTCCTTCTTTCTCTCTTTTCTAGTTTTCCCTCTTTTGGAGAGGGGTTTTTTCCCATGAGGTTTTTCTCCTTTTCTTTGGTTGTGAGATATTTTTGTTTTTTCATTGTAGTTGTGCATGGGTACCTAACATGGCCTTGTTTCTAGGACCCATCTTGCATCTCATTTTTCTTTTTTAATTTTCCCTAAGTTGCACTTAAAGGGGGATATTAGAGTGAATGGTTTTTTACCTTTCACATTTCTTAAGTTAACTTAGGGGTAGTTTTTCTTTTAATAATTATAACTATATTTTAATTTTTGGTTTCCTTCCCGCACCATATTTCTCATGCCTTTATAATGCATGCTATGTACATTAATTTTTATCTCAATTCATTCTTTTCACTCCTAGTGAAATAGCCTCTTTGTGTGTTGCTTCTATTTTTGTGAAGGTGTTGTCTTGGTTTGCAGACACTCCTGGAAGCCTACTCCAACATAAGATTCCCTCAAGATCCATGATGATGCCCAATGGAGAATAGACCTCATGACCTCTTGCCTACAAGAGGATGCTTTAGCCAATTGAACTAGGCTCCCCACCCCATATCATGTTAAAATTTAAATACATATGTCATTTTCCATTTATTTTTGGTATAATTTCTATGAGAGCTATTTAATGCATTAAAACACAATAAAATGGCATAATTATATGAGAATACAAGTCCCTTACTATATAACACCTATATAAACATCACACACATTCCTATAGACCTATCTTTTACACCCATCCATAAATTTACACACATCTCTATACATTCATCATATTCATTAGGTTTTCCTCATAGTTATAGGCTTGTCCTTCCTAAATTTAAAATTTAAAATTTTATTTGGTTAACTCTTACCTATATTGTTCAAATATAGGCCAACAAAACAAAAAATTATGTGATGTGTTTATATGCCATTAAATTCAAAAAATATTTAATGCATTCATTATTATAGTTTATAATTACTAAATCCTTTTTTAGTCTAAGAAATATGAAAATTTAAATTTGATGTAGAAAATATAATCTAGATTTACATTACCATTCTAGGATTGTAGCCTAAGTAAATAATGTTATATTAGATTTTTCACATATATTTTGAAAAGCTTGACCTAGGATAAAATGTCACCTAATGGCATACTTAAAATATTATTAAGATAGTTAAGAATATTTTCAATCTATATATATCAATTAATTTAGAAATACAAAGGTGTGTCAATTGAGTGGAAAATCTAAATTTCAAGCTACATAGGGATGTTTCCATACTCAAAGGACTAGTATATGATTGTAAACTTATCCCACAATTGTGAACTTAACATTTAATATAACACATATGTACTAATTAGTTGTGATAAATTTAATGGACTAAAAACTAAATTATTAGGATAGAAACCTAAAAAATTTCTAAATCAACAAAAAATATAATTTATATGAATAAATTAAATAATAATATGCATTAAATTTATTTCTTAATTTAACATTTACATTATTCAAATAAATAATTTAAAATAATCAAATAATTATTATAAATTAAATATATTTATATATACACATTTATTAGATTGGCCTACACAATACATAAGGAAATGTTATTTTACTTTATAACTATATTTTATCAGTTGCATATCAATATTTTACCAAATGAGGTTATAGTGAGAGTGAAAATATTATTACCCAATAATGTAGGGGTATTGCATCCTCTTTATTTGTATTCTTATAAAACCTATGATTTAAGAGTTTAAAATTTATTGTTACTAACTAATTTTGAATCATTAAAGCTACATGCAAACTACATTACCCAACCAAGTAAACTATGTAATGTTAGGTGGTTTTGAATAAATATTAGGCTATCTTCTTTAGAGGTGCAATCAACCTTTTTAGTAAAATTAAATATTTGAGTTGGAGTGAATAATGGGAGTCCCTTTTTTAGTATGTTGATAATTAAATGAATCTAATTTTAGTGCTTAGAAGAAGCTAACAAGAAAATTCGAGAGAAAAAATTATTACTTTTTTGAGATAGGAATTGATATAGCTAGGTTTGGCAGTAAGAGGAGAAGAGGCGTAATTTAATTTAAAAGAAAAGTTATTTTCTATGAAGAATAAGAGAAGAAATATTAAACGTCTAATAGGAAGAAGGAGAAGAATAAAGAAAAGAAAAAGGGGGAAAATACATCCATAAATAAGGGAATGGGAGGAAATATAGAAAATATAAATATCCATGATATTGAATGGCATTATGAAAAGGAGTTCATAAAAGGAGAAACAACTTGACTTACCCTTTTTCATCATGGGGGTCAATATAAGTGAATAAGAAGTTGCCAAGTGTTGTATAGGAGAAACAATGCATCAAGAAATGAAGGGAAATCAATTTGAGAGCCACCATTATCCAAATAGATTTCATTGTCTTCAAGTAATGAACAGGGAAAACAATGAAATTTTTTCCATGAAAAGATAGAGGAAGCTCTAGAGTGCGGTGCAATTTCATCAGACATATATATTATTCCTAACAAGGATGAAAAAGAGGATAATTACATAGAATTCAAGAAAGGTTATTTTGTATGTTTGGAATCATTTACAAAACCCAACCTCACTATAGTAAAATAGGAAAGGTATAAGATTACCCAATTATATGTATGCTTTCAAATATTAAATAGTTATAATTTTGAATTCTAATTAGTATATGAATAAAGTATTAATTATAATATGGCTCCATACTATGAATATGTGGTAAGCCTATATTCATGTGCTATTTAGCACTCATTTCATTTGCAATATTTACTTGAACACTAGTGGGTGTTTTCTTGTTTTCATATTAAAGAAAAATTATTGAGTGATGTGATAATTTACAATATAATAAAAAAGAAAGGGAAGTGAGGCTCCTTCATGCTATTTCAAAAATTTGAAGGGGAGTAGAGATTTAATTTCCATGCTTCATAGAGATCTTCCAACTAGTGAACTAATTTAAATTAGATAATAGAAATAGAGGAATATTTCAAGTATCGTAGGGTTGAGGGTCTAGTGAGACTAAAATTTGTGCAAACCTAGTTAAATGGTCATACTACAATTTGATGCAAGAAGGTACAAGCTAGGTGAAGGAGAAACGGTAGAGAGAAAAATACTTAATGACATATATTAGTGAGTAATATGAAGTCTAAATTTTTACTAGGTTACTATTTAATATAGTTATTCAATAAATTACGAAACAGGTGGTAAGGGGAATTAAGTGTGGAGGCCTATAAAAAAGAATTTAATTTAATTTCTATTAAGTTAGTGGGAAATTATTTGGATCAAAAGAAGGAATCCAAATATATTAGTGGATTAAGGATGAACATTTAAGATAAAGTGGGAGTGATAAGGCTATGTATCATTGAAGGTGCATTACAATGTGCTTTCAAAGCTAAAGATAAACTAGAAAGGAGGCAATGAAGAACAATAAAATGTAGATGAAGATTTATTAGAGGATAAATGCCAAGGAGGTACAAATACATGAAAAGGCTAGTCCTACATATCTTGTGGAAAATATTTATAATCTATAAGAGGAACAACTTATTTAGTGAAAGTGGAAGTTTGATTTGGTTGAATAGAAAGAAGAAAAATTATCAAAGAATGATTCAAGTGTGGAGAAGTGATCCATAAATTGAATACATTATCACAAGTGTAGTGAGACAATAATTGAAGAGAGGTCAAAGTTATATTTCTTAAGAAAATGAGAGGAGTGACACTTTATTTGTGTGCAACTAATTTTATAGGAGAATTAATACATACAAGATAGTGGAGGACAACATGTATGCTAGATATATGAAAGAGGTTTAGTTACTCATTAGGAAAGATGATGAAGAAAATGAGTAGCTTGTGTTAAAGATGCATAAATATAAATGAATATATGGAAGTTTTTCTAGATGTTTACTTGAAACCACACAATTGACGAGTTGAAAAAGCATGGTTTTGATTGTTTTGATTTTGTTCAAATTTTTTCTACCCCTAGAGTTTGATGCAATGGTATTGATTCCTTATATTCCAACAATATGTATATTTTAATAAAACTTGCAATTCAAGAGTTTAAAATTTCCTTCCACCGTCTAGTTTGGAGTCATTTATCTTACCCAAAAACTACTTAACATCAACTGGGGAAATTATGTGATGTTAGGTGATTTTGAATCCAATTTCAGATAAGAATGAATTTCATTGGTATTTGAAGATGGACTTTGAGGTACCTAGATTTGGTGTTAAGAGGAGAAAGGTGGCATTTATTTATGAAAATGTTTTTTTTTAATAGGAGAGGTGTAACATCTAGTTGGTAGAATGAGAAGAATACCAAAAGGATAAAAGGAGGAGTTTCATATAGATATAAGGAGAAAACATGACAATATATAAAAGGTTTGATAACTAAGAGGTTATATGACATTAGATAAAAAAGATGAAAAAAATAGTAAGATTGTCTCTTATTTATCATGGGAGTTGATATAAGGGTGTAGAAAGTTGCCAAAAATGTTGCATAGGAGAAAGACAATATCATAAAACAATGGGAACTTCAATAGATGACCACTATTTTTTTAGAGAGAAGCATACCTAGGATGACCAACTGTAGAATCAAACCTTCACAAGAACAAGAGAAAAATATTTCATTGAAGAAGAATGCATTGAGAATGAGATGATAATGTACATAATGCTACAGGCTTATAAAGCCATGAAAATGTTGACAGCTATGCAACCACCCAATAGGGGAATAAAAACTAATTACCCTATTAAATGGAAAATTAATAAACTAATCTAACTAAGCTAAAACTTAAGTAAAATGAATTTACTCTAACACCCCCTTAAGTGCAACTTAGGGAGAATGAATGAAGATGCAATATGGATCTCGGCTACACAACCATGTTAGTTACCCATTTACAATGCATAAAAATCTCTCACAAGTGGAGAAAAGGAGAAAAACCCTATGGGGAAAAAGCCTTCCCCAAAAGAGAGAAAGAAAACAAAAGAGATGATGCATGTATGGAGGACTCAATCATACCCTGGGCAAGTACTACATACATCAAATATATACAATCAATGAACCCCCCATAGGAGGGAAAGTAGGAGATATCATATCCCCCCATATTGAAGAAGCTCCAATTTCGATGAAGTATGCCTAAAAAAAATGATGATCCAATGCCTGCAAGCAACACCTCTTCCCTTAGGAAGAAACAAGTTCACCGGATGAAGAAGGAACCACTACATATCCATCTGAGAAAGGGAAGGAAGTCTCCAAATATAAAAATCCATCACACAATCAAATGCAGTCAAGCAAGGTGATAGATCAAAATAGGACACAACCAAGTCAACCTTCAAAAACAATATAAGAGAATCAACTGGCATGCTGCAACTGTCATCAAAGAGGAGAGAAATACCCTCAAGTGAATCTCCCAAATCTTCAAGGTGAATCTCTACAAACAAATAAGAGATACCTGCTAAGTACTCATCCAACAAAACAAGATCTGGGTGATCAAGGATAGCCTGCTGCTCTAAAGGATCAATCTTTGAATCAATAGAAATAGTGTCATCATGAGTCTGAAGTACCCCAAAATGTAGATGACCAATATTACTATCAACACTGAACAAGGGTGTGCGAGGTAAATATTCATCCTCCTTAACAAAGTTGGAGAAGCTATATAGTCGAGACTAGTGATCAACAGTACCAACAACAATGAGTTTACCAGAATTAGCTTCTCTGATAAACATAGAATTGGCTATAAACTCCACAGTATTAGGAACTTCACCATGTGTGATCTGGTATATAGATAGAATATTCATGTGCAACTCTGGAATTCATAGGACATCTTGAAAGCAGCCATCACCTACGTCAATAGTGCCTATCCCCTAAACATCCAATAGCTTAGTATTCCCCAACAAAGTTTTGGAAGTAGCAAAGGGGTGCAAACCCATGAAAGGATAGGGTAAAGAACTCATGTGGTGAGAAGCACCTGAATCCAAGAACCATTAATCACACCAAGAATCAACTATAGAAGTGACCAGTGCATGTCCCTTCCCCATGTATTTCTTATCTTCTTTACTATCTTCCAGACTGTTTGGGCTTGGTGGATGGAGCAGATGAAGATGCAGAGGCTGTAGAAGGAGTCACAAAAGATGGCAGTGGGATATTGTTTTTCTGGAGAAGGTGGGAGAGCTCATCTATCTTCTTTGTGTAGCAATGATCCTCATCATGCCCCTTCTTTTTATAGTATACACAGCTGAGTTTCTCCTTATTTGGCTTTTCTTCTTTTGTAGTGGTGGAGGTCTCATTTGACTCTGTTTTGGGTTTGGACTTCTGTTGGAAGAATGAGTAGGATATCTATTTGTTGTCATTGATGTCACCATGTTGGTAGCTTGGTTTGGTACTCTAAACCGGTGCGTATGACTGTCTTATATTCTCTGATGGCTGATCTGGTAGTTTTCGTTGTCCCTTCGGTATTCTAGTTTTCATTTCTTCCAAGTTGACAATTGTTGATTACGATTTTGGGAAACTACTTATCGATGTTAAAGGCACTCATTATTAGGTTATTTCATATTCTTGTGTTCATATAATGAAGTGACATTATTCTGTTGATTGCATTCAAGACTATTCCTCGCCGACTTGTTAAGATAATTTTGATATGATATGAAAATCTTAAGTGTGATCTATTGTGTGGTCTAGGTCGACCTATTGTATCATGCTAATGGTCAAACTACATTTTGAAAATATTTTTTGGAGCTGATAGTTGATATCTTTTATAATAAATTCCATCTAATTAGGCTAACCTAATTGATGCTTACGATGGTGATCAGATATATATATGCATGTATGGCAAATAGTTAATCTATGTACGGAAGTTGTGCGAAAAAGGGTGTGTGTGTATGCGAGTAATGAATGTGAAGGTCTGATCAGAAAGGTAGAAGTTGATGAGAAAAGAATGAAACCTGGTGTAAATTCTAAATAGGTATGTGCAAGATCATCATGGACAAAACAAGCCCTTAAGTGGCAAAAATTTAGAAAAATCAGAGTTAGGCAACCTGACATAAACATTTGAATAAGTTATCTATATTATTTCAAAAATACGTAAAAATAGAATCTATAGAAAATTGAATGTAGTTTCTAAACTACTAGGTTTATTTAAAAAGAAAAAAAATCTGTTTGGTAAAAAATTGAAATTTCAATGCAATAGTACTTAAATTTCAAGGAAAAAATAAGAAGTAGGTGTCTATCTGACCACCCTAACCACAATAAAATGATAATTATTTTTTATAAGATTTTAGATATAAGTAGAGGACTCATGTCCCAATGTGATGCATATTTTTTGTAATTTTTTCCAAGTAAATAATTAATTATAAAAAATTTATTACAACTTTTAAAAAATATAAAAACTTATATGTTTGACCACCTTAACTTGGTCAAAACTTCATGATTTTTTATTTTTTTTAAATCCTATAGCATGCAAAGAATAGAATGTGACACATGTTTTGGATTCAAAAAATGTGATATCATTTGAAAGCTATAGATGTTTTTCACTCAGCCTATCAATTAGGACTTTAGTCATAATTCAAATAGAAAATAAATAATAATTATTTATTAAATTCAAAGTAAAGCTTAATTTATATTGCTAGAAAGCTGAGAATCTCCTTTCCAAACCCTTTTCATTTCATCAATTTTGGGTAAAGAAAAAGTCATCATCCACATGCCCTACACATACCCATCATATCGCCACTTTTTGGGCCATCATGATCCTACACATACCCAAATACTGAGCATCACCAGAACTGTATCAGCACATGATAGGTGCATCTTTCCATTTCATTTATGGGTAGTAAAGACTTACTCTATTTTTGTATAATCTTGTGAAGGCAGTGAGCCTCCTTGTTGGATAGTGAGTCCTTTTTGTAGGCAGTGAGCCTTTGTACTTGGACAGTGAGTCCTTCTTTTGGTAGTGAGCCTCTTTTGAAAATACTATATAGTGTGAGTTAACCCTCACCGTGGTTTTTACCTTATTCAGTTTTCCATGTAAAAATCTAGTGTTCTTTGTGTTGATTTTCTTTCTATTATTTATGTTTCATGCTCATATTTAATAATAGGATAGTGTGGTTGAAAATTTGATAAGTGGTAAAGTTTTAAGATTGAATTTGTGTGACAACTGATTCACCCCCCTCTTAGTTGTCTTGCGCATGTTTAACAATTGGTATCAGAGCTTGCGGTTCCCTATGTAGAGCTTAACCGCTTTAGGAGGATCCTGAAGGCTAGTTGAATTGATGATAAAGGAGAGCTCCAGACTACTCTTGAAGATCTTGATAAAGTGGAAAGAGAAAATAGGGATATGAAAGAGAATCTTGATGAAGCAAATGAATGTGTTCAAAAATTGAAGGAACAATTGAAGAAATTTAAGGAAAGACATAGAGAAGTAAGTGAACAGCTGAAACAAGAGATAATTGGACTAAAAGTGACAATAGAAGAGAAGAAAAGGATTGAAGAATGTTTGAATACAATGGTGCAGAACAAGTCTAATGAATGTTCCAAACTCAAGCAGTAGATAGTAAAATTAAGAGTGGATCTTGAGAAGGATAAACTCTATGAAAGTAATTTTATATCTAGCTCTGGTAAACTTGAAGAATTGCTTGTAGGACAAAAACCATGTAAAGATAAAGGAAGCTTAGGAGTTGATACTGATGAAAGTTCTACAGGTGTGAAGAAGAATTAAGGCAAGAGGAAGTAGAGCAGGAATTTTGCAAGAAGACCACATGTGAGACAACCTAATGTACAGAGGTATCCCTCTTTTGATGGTGTTTTCTTTTCTTGTAACAAATATGGTCATAGAGCAACTGAATGCAGAAGTAGGATGAACCAATTTTTTGGTTCTCTTTCTGAAAAATGTTTTGAATGTGAGAAATTTGGACACAAAGCAAATCAATGTAGATCGAGAAATAATGGAGGATATTCTAATCAAAAAGGTGTGATTTTTATAACTGCAACAAACCTGGACATGTATCTAAAGTTTGTAAGAACAACAAAGAAAAGAAGTTTGCTTTTAGAAGAAAAGAGTGAACCGCTAAAGAAGATTAACAAAGAAGAGATGAAGAAAGAAATGGATAAGGTATGGAAGAAGAAAGAAGAAGAAGAAAATTCAGAGTCTCCTGAAGTTTTTGTACCCTCATCTAGTACAGATGACTTATTTAAAATTTAGACCTAGCATGGTCTTAGGGGGAGCATTATCAAAAGATCATAAAAACCCCTTGGAAGAATGGCGTGTAAGAGGCTGGAACATGGTTGGAATAAGAAGAATGATTATTCAGTGGTTTTGGAAAAGGAACCAGAGAAAAATATGTTTGCATAAGGATTTGTGGACTGAATTAGGTTTTTCTATGCTAAGTGAAGTTTAGCAGATTTTTAGGGCAAGCTCAATGAAGGTTAAGTAAAGTTTTGTGATGCTTACTAATTAATTGTGCATCTAAATTCTTAAGAAGGAGCTCTAAATAAATCTTGTGGCGTGCTCGAAGTCTTTTTGAAGGGAATTCGAAGATTGATTTAGGTAATTTGAAACCCTTTTTATCTTATTACAAAAGAAAAGAAAAAAATTCAAAAAAATTTCTTGAATTTCAAGAGAAGCATATCAATGGATAGTGGTTTGTGTGGATTTACGTCTCTAAAGCTGAAAAGGTTCAAAACAAAAGAATACGATCATAGGAAAATGAAAGGAATTGAACTATGGTTGAGAGAAGTCGAATTACAGAATATAAAAAACCCTAGGGATGGATTTATGGCGTGAATTTTCATGGATTATAGATAAAGCGGTTATTTTTTTCTTGTCGAATAGTGTCAAGGATGGAAGCATTGTTTTGGACAAACCGTATTTGATCTCAAAGGGAGCTATCAAAGAAATCACTGGTTTATGCAACGTTGGAGAACTCCCTGGAAAGAAAACTATGAAGTATAAAGATGTGGAGGAGCTGACTAGAATCAATAGAGATCTTAGAGCATTATTGATTGATACACTTGTTGACTCGGTTGTTAGGTATGTTGCATATGGTATCTCATTCAAAATTTATTTCAAAAATTGTGAAAGCTCAACTTTAGCTATTGCCATGCATATTTCCCACATGATGGTTAAAGAGAATAAATAGTTTGATTTATGTAGCTTTCTATTTGAGAACTTGCTTGAAAACATTCGAATGTCATTGGTCAAGAATTATCCCTTTCATTTCAGATCTTTGCTAGTATGTATAGTGTTTTAGTTTCTGAATTCTCTACCCGAAAAAGATAATGTGATGTGGGAATCTAGTTCTCAAAGAAAGGTATAAGAAGTTGTTCCAGGTAAAGAATGTCATCTTCACTTAATTTTTGTTTGCTTAAAAGCTCTAGAGTGTTGGAAATTTTTGAAGTTTTTGGAGATCTTTTGAAATTTTGATGTCACAATGTCTACACTCATTTTTTGGCGTGCTTTGCCATTGATGTCAAAGGGGGAGAGATTGAAGTTAGGGGGAGGGATTGGAGTTGGAGAAATTTTTTTACATGTTGTCATCAATGACAAAGGGGGGCATTGTTGGAAAAATGAGCAGGTTATCTATTTGTTGTCAATGATGTCACCATGTTGGTAGTTTGGTCTGGTACTCTAAACTAGTCTATATGACTGTCTTATCTTCTTCGGTAGCTAATCCGGTATTTTTTATTGTCCCTCCTGTATTCTAGTCTGCATTTCTTCATAGTTGACAATTGTTGATTATGATTTTGGGTAACTACTTATAGATGTTAAAGGCATGCATGATCAGGTTATTTCATATTCTCGTATTCATATAATGAAGTGGCATTATTTTGTTGGTTGCATTGAAGACTATTCTTGGCTGACTTGTTAAGATAATTTTGATATGATATGAAAATCTTAAGTGTGATCTGGGCCAACATTTTGTATCATGCTAACGGTCAAATTACATTTTGAAAATATTTTGTGGAGCCGAAAGTTGATATCTTTTATAATAAATTGCATCTAATTAGGATGACCTAATTGATGCCTATGATGGTGATCGGATATATATATATATATGCATGTATGGTGAACAGTTAATGTATGTATGGAAGTTGTGCGAAAAAGGGTGTGTGTGTGTGAGTAATGAATGTGAAGGTGTGATTAGAAAGGCAACAATTGATGAGCGAAGAATGACGTGTGTAAAGTCTGAATACTAAGCATCACTGAAACTATATCAACACATGATAGGTGCATCTTTCTAGTTCATTTTTGGGCTATAAAGCCTTACTCTATTTTTGTATAATCTTGTGAAGGCAATGAGCCTCCTTGTTGGACAATGAGTCATTTTTGTAGGCAGTGAGCCTTTGTACTTGGACAGTGAGTCCTTTTGGTAGTGAGCCTCTTTTGAAAATACTATAAAGTGTGAGTTAACCCTCACCGTGGTTACTCCCTTATTGGGTTTTCCACCTAAAAATCAGGTGTTCTTTGTGTTCATTTTCTTTTTGTTATTTATGTTTCATACTCATATTTAATAACAAATAGTGTGGTTGAAGATTTGATAAGTGGTAAAGTTTTAAGATTGAATTTGTGTGACAACTGATTCATCCCCCTCCCCTCTCAGTTGTCCTGCACCTGTTTAACAACTTCTTCTTCCCCTTACTCTATGAGCCATGTGCAACCAATGCATGACTTGTTTAAACCCCCTCTAACTGAGCAAGTTTTGCTTGTTCCCTTGTTAGTCGATCACAAAAGGTTTCAAAGGAGGGCATCTGGAATGCACTACCTAAGGCATCTGTTGTGGAGTAAAAGGCAGAGGAAAGCATAGAAAAAGGACCTCTCAATTTTGACAATATCATGAAGATAGACTCCTTATCATTTTTGGTTTTTCCACATCCTGCTAGTTGTGACCTTACTAATTTGAATTTTACAAGAAATTCATCAAAAGTAGGAAAAGCTTCAGGAACAAGAGAGTTTAACTCAGTCCCAATTGCAATGCACGGATCTCACTAACCTGACCAAATAGATTTTCTAACTTATCCCATATTTCTCTAGGTGTACCCAACTCATCAACATGGAAAAGAAGACTATATGAAATATTTAACTTCATCAACCCCATAGCTTGGTCACATTTATTTTCATGGGAAAATATTTCGTACTCTTTGGTAAGTGTGGGTTGGGTAGTATTTAGAGTCAACCACAAATCTTGGGACTGAAGCAATCTACGCATTTTCATTTTCCAGGTGTGGTAATTGTGGGGAGTTAAAAATTTAATAGTTGGAGGGGGATCCATGACAAAAATTGCACTAAAAAGCAAAATTAACCCAAACTGATAAAAAACACCCAATAAAGCAGCCTCTACAATTTAATTTTCACCAATTTTCCAAAAAACACTCCAAGCAAAAGCTGATTATTTGAAAATTTTGAGCAAAACCATGAGGCGCCTTGATCAACATGCAAGCTTTCACACGAGCATCTCCAACGCCTATAAGTCTCGATCAAATCAACCTTTCAAACTACAGTGCTATTTCGTCAACAAAATTATCTTCCACGCAGCCAATGTGGGATTATGAGTCCCAAAACAATTTTAAAAAAAAAAGCTCAGGCCCACACAGTTCACAAAATGAAACCCTAAAAAGAAATATTTTTGATCTTGAAACTTTATAAAATATGAAGTTCCAAAAATATATTCACACCAGCAAATGAGGCCTCTTAGAAATATCAATAGCAGCAAAGAGTCGCCTCTCTCCAGAGATTCGCAGCCAGAGTAGAGGAATAAATCAAGCAATCGGCCCCCTCCAATGCTGAATCGGGCCTTAACAATTCCAAATCGCTCCAAGTGGGTATCGGGCTTCTCTTTACAGAAAAATAGGCTCTCCAAAAGAAATAAATTCGGGCCTGCAAAGAGAAATCGACCTCCAAACTCCTAAACGCCTCTAGAGAACAAATGAGGAAAACGTGCATCTCCAAAAGGGAAATCGAGAACTACAAAGAGACTTTGCCGCCTCCACAAATCCAAAGCAGGTTTGTGACAAGAATGTCGCCTTCAATCAACAAAAAAACCGGCCTCTTCTCTGCCAAACCTGCCCTCAAACTCAAAAATCGGGACTCCAAATAGATGCAAATCGAGCCCAGCCAAAAACCTCGCCTCCAATAAGAAGAAACACGGCTTGGGATAGGAAAAAATCTCACCTCCAACAGGTATCGCGCCATCCACAGGTGATCCAACTGAAGAAAGATGCCTTCAGAAAAAGATTATGCACGGCCAATGCAAACAAGAAAGTTCGCCAGCCACAGAAATAATGGAAATTGAGGCAATTTTAAAAAAATTTAAAAAATTCAAATGTCGAAATGATCTCCAATCGTTCTCAAAATCTCCAACGAAGGCTCTCAAGAAGAAATTGCAGTGGGGTTGCTCTGATACCATCAGCGAGCAACATACCCAAGATGCCCAACTGTAGAATCAAACCTTCACAAGAACAAGAGAAATATTTCATCGAAGAAGAATGCATTGAGAATGAGATGATAATGTACATAATGGTACAGGCTTATAAAGCCATGAAAATACTGACGGGTATGCAACCAAATAAAAACTAATTACCCTATTAAGTGCAAAATTAATGAACTAATCTGAAGTAAAATGCATTTACTCTAACATTCTTCAAACCGATTTCTTTGTCTTCATGTGGTAGAAAAGAGGAAGTAATGTTTTTCCACGAAAAGACAAAAGAGGAAGCTTTAAAGTTGGTTTCCATTTCAAGAGGATTCTATTATACCCTCACATGAAAGTGAAGGAGGAAGTTGGGTATATTTCAAGAGGTGAAATTCCACAAGGAGGAGACGTTGGGTTACGTTTAAGTCTATGAACATTTAGGGAACCGAACTTGAATGCAGTAAATTAACGGAGGTTTATGTTTCCCCTAGTTATTTGTATTCTTTCGTAAGATAAAATTGTTGTGATATAATATGGAAGGAATGTTATTAAGAATGTGTTAACCTTCATTCATGAGTGATTCGGGGTTCAATGCCCGTGAGTTATTCACTTGGTCACCTGTGCTAGTCGGTGGTTTTTTATTTCCTGTATTCAGGAAAAAATGTTTGCATGTGAGTGTGTTATTGTAACTTGCAGCCATAGGGATCAGCGTAAAATTTGATTACAAACACCTGCAAAAACTGATAAGGCAGCTTAGACCACAAAATCGTGCAGCTGCTTCCAAGTGTATGATAGTAGGAGAACTAATAGCATTGACTGCCTCCAATAACTACATATAGAGGTGGTGTGATCTTAGTGTTACAGGTGGTCTTTGCATCATCACGTAAGGAAGATGGATAATACTAAATTGAGGTGAAAATGGATTAAAAAGATGGTCAGAGAACACATATTTCATAAATAAAAATAATATTTTACGATAGTGCTTACCGACCATGATTGATCTCCTAGAAAACGGCATTTGCATTCTAATGTACGTTCACTTAGTGTACCAAATAACTAATGCAAGGAACCCTGCAGATTTATACCCACTTGTTTGAAATGGATGGACGGCATCCATTCACCAATTATTTTGAGCCAAGCCCCTCTCTTGTGACACAATGAAAGATCACATATATGATAAACAAAGTTGCCACTTGTGAATTGGATAGAAGCGAAGACAACTTCTACGTGCCCATGTGATCGACATGTTGATTGACGTATCGATTCTAATGTGCCGCCAGACTTTCATGTCTGCTTGAGACATGCATCGTCACCATTTGCCAACTCATTAGCAGAGTGTTTTACGAAAAAAACATAAAACTATGTCAATACACGGATTCACATATAAACTATATTTAACCTGTTTCAAGAAGTTCTTGATAGCAAACTTTCTTATTCCCGCTTTTGATATAAACGCATTCCATTAAATCTTTGACTCGTTTCTGAATCTCCATTATCATATAGAGTTGATTTAGCTGCTCGGAGTTTGGATCTTAGCGACGTTGCCACCACTAGGCCATGTGGAAGATTCTGACAAATGTCTACCAATTTCGGTGAACATCTAGGATTTTGTGATGCTTATTGACCTCTTATCTCTTGTATCACATTTATTAAAATAAAATTGTGCACAGTAGACTATGGCCAGCTACCATTTCACATGCAGAACTTAAACTGTAAGCCAGCATAGTTTCCACAATTGACCTATAAATGGGACCCTATCTCAACTTCAAATTCCAAGCAGCCTCATATCTAGATTTTAGATAGCTCATTTCAAGTTTGAAATTTAAAGCAAGATGAAAATGACAAAGTTTGCATCAGTATGGATGATAGTTATGATTGGTTTAGCTACCACCATGGCCCCTGTTGTGGCATATACTTATATTCCTAAAGTTCCTGGTCACAGTATGCCTGGTAAACCTGGAAGCAGCACACCGGGGAGTGGAAGCTGCCCTGTAGATGCATTGAAACTGGGAGCGTGTGTTGATTTGCTTGGAGGGTTGGTGCACGTAGTCGTTGGTGACCCTGTTGTGAACAAGTGCTGCCCCCTTTTGGAAGGCATTGCAGAACTAGAGGCAGCCCTGTGTTTGTGTACAACAATTCGGGCTAAGCTCCTCAACCTGAACATCATCCTTCCCCTCGCTCTTGAGCTTTTTGTTCAGTGTGGAATGACTCCTCCTGCTGGATTTACTTGCCCAGCTGTTCATTAAGATATTTGTATTCTCTCTTTAATATTGTATTATGAATCATGTATCCAAGCTACTACGGCCGCCTGCTTCTAATATCACTGGCATTAAACTTAAAATTATGGTTTGAAGTCATTCTCTGACCGATTATGGGCGGAAAATTGTTGGAGAACATTATGTCTTAATAAATCTCAGGCTTTCTCTTTCCAGTGATTACATAACTTTTGAAATCCTATTGAATCAACATTGATGGGAAATCATGGAATTGATCTATCTGGGAAACTCTCCCTCATGTAATGTAGACGCAGTGCATCTCTCCCTCTTTAGATTTCTGATGAGAACATCGGCCCATTCACCAGACTTGAGTATTATTTCTTTGTAAAGTATATTATCCTCTTTATTAGAGAATAAATATTCTCTTGCAGTTTGTAGGTAAAGAGTGCATTCATTATCTACCTTCTTGAGTTTAGAGCTATTCAGTTTTATTTTAAACGCTACCTTGGTTCTTCTGCCATCCTATCCACGAACAACGTAGCTCGACCTCTCGTAATTCCAAATAATTATTATTAATTAGCTAATTATAGTTAGATTAAAAAATAATATCTAAAAAAAAAGAACCGAATCCGTAAAGATTATTAATTTAGATATGTATAATGGTGAAACAAGTAGATTCATGTGTAATGAAAATTTGTATATCTATGTTATTTCTCATTTAATTTTGTATTCATTTTGAAGAAGTGTCTTGATACATGTACATATCATTAAATGGCACAATCTTGTGCAAAGTTATACTTATTCTCCTAGTTTTTATCCATTAATGTACACGTGTATTTTTATGAATTTAGTCTTCCACGTTATCTTTATATGCACAAACTCTAATACATCCATCATATCCTTGCATTTGTTACATTGATCCATACACCTATCTAAATATAATCATTACCCGGCTAGGTTAGTTCCACAATTGTAGGGTTGACTCTATAGTGGTGATCTTGACTCCTACCTTACCAAACATCAATTTTAAATTCTAGTTGACTTTCAACATATTTCTCTACCCTATGCCAACTAAGTACACACTTTGCAAAATGTGATGTTATGTGCTAGTATTTAAAGGCATTTAGTATCATTCATTTTGCGTCCATCTAGAATTCACAATTCCTCTATCATTCTAGAATATTAAAGGAGTGGGTAATAATGAAATGTTTGGATTTGGTGCATTGAAAGGAGCAGAAAATCTACACACATTATTTAAGGGAACTTGCCTATTATCTTCAATATTTTAACATATTTTTTAGTGTTCCCCAAGGGCAACCCTTTGAAGACATTTCTGAATATATGTCCTCAAATGTTAAAAAAAAGGAAGAAGAAACAAAATTGAACTAGGTGAATAGACAAACAAATGATTGCTCTAAACAAGGTCAAATTTGGACATAGAGGACAAAATTTAATTTCAGAACTTGACCTAGACTAACAAACATGATCTTGGACACCACACATAGCATAAAATCCATGGCACTTCACTTATAAAGAGATCATATTTAAAGGTGGTACTCCTTTAGTCATAGACTTAATTCTAGTACATTCATTAAGTTATTACTTACTTTCCATACATTTGTTCACCTAATTTTAGACATAATATGATGGCAACTCTCAATTATTTAGCATAGGTTGTGTTATGGTTATGTGTATGCATGTTACAGGATTAGCCTAGATTAGAATTATGGAAATTTTATTTTCTTGTTATTTCCCATTTAATAACTTTTCTATCATGATAATAATGTATTAATACACAAATATATTAACAAGTAGCATGCTCTTGTGTTAGGATTGGTCCACAATCCCATGCTGATGTGTTTTAATTGATCTCCATTTCACCCATCTATTCACATTAACTCGTAGATATTCATTTCCTACCTCAAAATTAGCACTTTATCATCTCAAATGAGTTCTAAAATGCACAAGAGTGACCTAGGATAATTTTAAGGAGTGTGGAAATCAGACCTAAATGTTCAAGGTATCAAGTTTGAATTCATGATTTCCTACCCAAATTTACTATCCATTATGAGGTATCGTAACACTTGTTTCATGTACATGCTATGCCATTTTATTTAAATGTATTTATTGTGCACTTAATGTAATATCCCCTCTTAAATAAATTTTCAAATCTACCATAAAGATTTGCTCAAACACCAAAACTCAAAATTTGGGTACAATGGAATTTCACCAATAAACTCTAATTTTTAGTACTAAATTATTTACAAGTGAGATGGAGGCACCTTGCTATAGACAAAGCATGATTTTTAATACTAATTTTCTACCTTTTACAACAAAAAAATTCAACCACAATCTTGTTGCAAATTACACCATTCGTAATACAAAATAATGGCTTAAACTTTAACCAAAGCAATTGTAGCATTCATACAAAATCACCTGCTCTTAATAAAACACCTAGGACAGAAAAATACATATATAAGCTTCTGAAATCTACTTCAAATGTTGTTAGCAATAACAACACAAACCCACACCAAAAACTTGCACTTCAACACACTACTAAAACCCCAAATAACTCCACACAACTCCCAATCTTAAAACATCAATTCTGGATAGAAAATTGCATTAATGAAATGCTTCTAATATAGATAAATTCTCTACATATAACAGAAAAACAAAATTAAAACTAAAATCTACACTAAGCACACCAAACTACTCAACTCCAACCAACTATTTGACAAAATAAACAATAAAATTTGAAGCCTTTCAACACTACTGCAACTTCTACATGAAATTGCCTCTAGACCCATTAACACACTGCATGCAAGTCTCTATCTCCTTGGTTTATTAGCCTAGAAGATCACTTCTTCAATGGTTTCTTAGCCTTTGAAGAAGAACAACATAAGCCTATAAAATTACCAAAGTAGAATCCCTGAACATTCAAAATAAAATAAATATATATATATATATATAACTTTCCCAACCAAACATGGGCACCAAAATCACATGACCAAAAATGAGGATGCTTGCATGCCAAGAAAGACCCCTTGTTTCCAAGTGTGCCTTCATCATAACTCCACTCCAAACTTGACTTCCTAAATTCAACTATTGTCATGAACCCAATTAAAGCCAATTTCCATAACAATTGCACTTTCCAACTTGGTCCCACCAACATTTTATCAATATTTATAATTTTAATATTTATTTTTCCAAGTGATGTAAATGTGATCAAGATAATATAAATATTAAATATATATTTTTTCCCAATGTCCCTTGTGACCCTTCTTGACTTACTATTTTAGGATGGTGGAAACTTATTATTTTTAATAGTAAGTACTACTTTTGGAAAAAGGGACATTACAAGCCCTCCCTTACAAAATTTTCTTTCCCTCAAGCAATTACAAACATAAAGCTCTAGAATCCTCATATCAAAATGATAAAACATGCCAAAATACATACTAAGCCCTGATCCTGTGCCTATGAAGAGTTGTATTCCTTGCCAAAAAATATTGTGCCCTGTAATTTGGTCAATATGAATTTCAATGGGAAACCTTTTACTCCATATTACCTAATTTTTTATAGTGTTCCTTCCATTTTTTTGTAATCAACAACCTCCTCTTGTCAACTACTTCCTAGAGTTGTGTATGTGAACTGTCACCAAGAAAACTATGTAAGAATCTCTTGCAACCATTATCAAAGGCATAATTTCTTTTTATGTAGCCTATAGGATGGTGAAAGAAAAATACATCCTCCATGATAATGGATACCAATCTTGGAAAAAATTTCCTCCATTACCTTGGAATCATGGAGACAGTTCAAGTAAGATATATCACAAACTACTACTGATAATGCCTCCATTTGAAAGATGCTTGATATAGTTTTAGGATTTGGTTTGGAACAATAATGGAACATATGAAGTACAAAAAATTTCACCACATAACAATATTCCAAACACCACCAAAATCTGAATATATATATTGCAACTCAAAGTCCCTTCTTATGGAAGACTATGCACTTTCTGAATCCTTCCACAACCACAATCTAATCTTCATATATAATTTTCAACATGAAAATAGAAAATAATTGTATGGCGTGATCAACCATGCTAGAGAACTTACTGACATTCTTGATAGCTTCCACCTTGAGACACTTCCAAAGAAATATCTCACTACAATACAAATAGTGTCTTGGATTTCTAGCTAGAAGTGCCATGTCATTTGTCAACTTGAATTTAGGATTTTTGAAAAATTTAATTATTTTATGGGTCTAATTCTTGTTGTTATTTGGATGGTTATAATAGCCTTTACAATCAATACCATAGCCAATACATTTTTTTTTAAATATCTTTCATTCTCCTTAATATTACTGAGATATATAACATGAAACTACATAATTGAAGACCCAAACATTACCTCAATCTATGAGTAGACATTCTCAACCTCTTGGATTGGACAATAGGATCAAAAATATAGAAGAAAAGTAATAATACAATAGGAAGATTCATTCCATGATACTCTAAATTCCCAAGAGATAAACACCAACATTTTCAATTGGAAGATAATCAACCCCTACAAATCCTTTTGGCATGAACTTGACTTTCTTCACATTTTAGTGGCCAAAACATCATTAAAATAATAAAAAATGATGGAGATACCATGTCCTTCATGGAAGGAAGAAAAATACTAAGAATTATTTATTATGAAAAATTCACCCTCCATCATCCTCTGTAATCCTAATTTTGAAACTTTGAACTTCATTTTATCAAATTTCTTAAAATCCACTCTTTGCATTAAAAACCAAATATTTCTCTTTCCAAGAATTTCATGCTCAAGAGAAAAATCACATGAAATATATAGATTTTATAGCACATGATATGATATTGTTACCTTTGCATCACCCTTCCATACTTCTTGCATTGTCATCTCACGATTCACCTTTAATAGGTAAGTCAAACTACAAGGCATAAACTTGAACTTTATGTGTTTTTCGAAAATCACTATCAACAAGTATCTCTGTACCAACTCAATATATGAACCAAAATTGATGTGTTCATTATCAATATCATACTAAAATTTCCAATCCTTATATGATCCTAGTAGCACATATCTAAAAAATATCATTTTTTATTTAAAAACATCTTAAAGTCAAAATAAAGATTGCATTGCTTACCACACCCCAAAATTCTATGCATGTTTTCTCAAAAAAAATAACTTTATGCACCAAGAACTTGGATCGTCAAACTCCCTGAAGTGATTATCTCCATAAGGAAATCATTCATAATCTTGTTTTTATTAGTGGGGTTCGGCTTCAAAAAGTGATCTATGAATAGTAACTATTGGTCCTTCACAACATGGTTAGAGAGCAAGATAACCCATATAGGTTGTCTTTCGATATAGATGAGAAAATTGGGAAACTCCTTTTCAAAATTAAATCCTCCATTTGGTTTTATCCTCATAACATCATTTGGATTCCATTTGCAAGAATAACCTTGAATTGGTACTATTGAATCCACATTTCCAACTTTAAAAACTATATATTTTACTTTAATCTCCCTTATAACATGTTTCTTTTGGTGAAAACATTTTTTATTGGCATAAAGGAATGCAACAAATATTAAAAATGAAATTCCTTTCCATACCTTACATAATTTCCAACAAAGAATTCATCCCCTTTTTTGCAAGCTTAAAGCTAGGGAGAGACCAACATGCTTCCATTGTGCCTTTCTAATGCAAATGAAATTTCATAGTCTTGTGCCATGGAGTGATTCTATCAATGTGGTATGCAACCCATCAAAATGTTTATCCTTTATTTTTCTTATCTTCTCACTTGGATCCCACATTCTTCTATACAAACAACTCTAAACATTAAAAGATTGATCTCCAACTTTTGCATTCTCTCCAATATGAAAATAATTTTGTGGTAACATAGAAAGTGAAAAATCTGAAATATTTTCATAGCTTTTGCTGCAAGTAGAATTCTCATCCTCATTTTCCAAAATAAACTTCATTGGGAAATATTCAAAAAAATTATTTTCTTGATCCAAAGCCCATGAGTTCAAGTTGACCAAAATGATGCTCTGTAACTCCATTAGTTGATCACCAAGTGTCATTACCCTTTTCCTTTTTTCAAACTCTTCACTTTGAACAATTTACCCTCTTCCATCGTCCTACATGTTAGATACATTCTCTTTTTTCACAAAAAGAGTTTCCTATTCAATATTTTAAAAGGATACCCCTTTGATAATATTTAGAACTTTTGAATTATCTTCATAATAAACAAGTAATGTTAATCTTTAATTAACTTCATCAAAAGGAACACATTCTTGTTGTGATAATTCATTTATTGAAATATCTTTTTCAATTAAAAATTCATTACCTTCAACCTTCAACTCTGATTCTTCATCTTTTTGTAGAGACATTTCCTTTACTTCATGATCTTGCATCACCTCCTTTTGATTTTTCTCACTTGAACATGGGTGTAATTTATAACCATTCAGTGCCATCATGCCTTGCATGTGAGTTAAGAAATCATTGTAGGGAATTGAATTCCTAAAACCCTCATCCATATTATTATATGAAGCCCTCATAGCAGTTGGATCCATAACCAATTCTTCCATGAGGTTCGAAGAGTGAGTGAGTGTAAAGTAACCACCTTCAAGAAAGAAATTAGATTTAGTGGGTTGCATCTTTGAAACCCTCATGTTGGCAAGATCGCAATATCCCCTCTTAGATAATTTTTCAAATCTACCATAAAGATTTGAGCTCAAACACCAAAAATAAAAAAATCAAGTATAATGGAATTTACCAATAAACTGAATTTTATTAGTAAATGATTTTCAAATGAGATGGAGGTGCCTTTCTATAGAAATAACATGATATTTAATATTAGTTATTTTTCCTTTTATAATAGCAACCAGTAACCACAATCTTGCTATAAATTACACCATTCGTAATACAAACCAATGGCTTAAACTTCAACCAAAGAAAATGTAGCATTCATACAAAATCACCAGAACTTAATACAATTTTCTTGGGATAGAAAAATAAATATATAAACTTCTTAAACCTACTTCAAATTCTATTAACAATAGCAATACAAACCCACACCAAAAACTTGCACTCCAACACACAATTGAAACCCCAAATAACTCCACACAACTCCCAAACTTAAAACATCAATTCTAGACAGAAAATTACATTAATGAAATACTTCTAATACATATATATTTTCTACAATAGTAAAAAAACAAACTAAAAACCTAAAATATACTCTAAGCACACCAAACTACTCAATTCCATAAAACTATTTCATAAAATAAGCAATAAATTTTAAAGCCTTTCAACACTTTTGTAACTGCTAGATGAAATTACCTCTAGAGACCTATAAACACACTTCCTACAAGTCTCTATATCCCTATTTTAATATCCTGGAAGATCACTCCTTCAATGGCTTCTTAGCCTTTGAAGAAGAAGAACATAAGCCTGTAAAATTACCAAAGTAGAATCCCTGAACATGCAACACAAAACAAATATATATCAAAGACTCTCCCAACCAAACTTGCACACCAAAATCACATGCCCAGAAATTGCGATGCTTGCATTCCAAGAAAGACCCCTTGTTTCCAATTGTTCCTTCATCATAACTCCACTCCAAACTTGACTTGCTAAATTCAATTATTGCCATGCACCCAATTAAAGCCAATTTCCATAACAATTGCACTTTCCAACTTTTTCCCACCAACCTTTTATAAATATTTATAATTTTAATATTTATTTTCCCAAATGATGTGAATGTGATCAAGACAATAATAATATTAAATATATATTTTATCCCAATGTCCCCTATGACCCTTCTTGACTTACAATTTTGCGATGGTGGAAACTTACTATTTTAGTAAGTACTATTTTTGGAAAAGGGGAAATTACAATTAAACATAAAGGATGTTCTCCCATAATACAAGTGTAATTTTATAATTAATTGAGAAATTACATCCAAATTCAAGGGTATTAAATGAATAAATTTTGCATCATCATATAGGAAATCTACATGTCTACAAATGTTACCTTCAATAAATCTAATAATCATTAATTTTAACATCTAAGTGGTTTGACCTAGAAGAACTCATTAACTTATTGAGTTTGTAAGCTCCTCAATATTGACTTCTTAGTGTAGAGTAGGAGGATTTTCTACTCACGAGTTCTCTTCATACAGAGAGACTCATGGGGCGAATTTCCCTAAACTACCTTAGGAATAGCAACAACGAGAGTTTCAAAATCTAAAAGAGTAGGTCACAGAGATTTTCTGGAAAAACTAATAGCCTCTCGGCCAAAGGATATCAGTGTAGAATATAGATGACAGTGCAGTGCACTGGCATCCTAGAGGTGCGTTGTCATCTTGTACAGACCAAAAAGTAAGATTATCACATAAAATGGCTAAATGACTGCCAACAATCAAATTACTAAGAAATTATAGAATGTAGGAAAATGACAGAAAGTGATAGAACTAAAATAAAGTGTAGAAATGATAGAGATAAGGAGAAGAAAGGAAATGCTTACAACCATCCAACTAATGAATCCTCTAGCATGTGAATGTCTTCAATATGGTCTGTGTGCATAATATCTGGAGAAAGTGTTGGGGCTATATAGGGGTTTGCCTCAGTCAAACCCCCATTTTGGTGTTCCCATCTCCACGGACAGCTAGATAGAAAGAGAGAGAGAGTAACCAAAATGGAAAAAGTGTGTGGTGAAAGAAAAACCTACTCAAGAGTAGAACCTGCACCACTAAGTGTGAGTGATAAAAGAAAACTCTGCTCGAGGAGGAGATACCATATCACAAAAGAGGTGATAAAATAAATCCTCGCTCAAGGAGAAAAACTTGTATCACAAAGTAAGTATGCAAATAGTAGGGGATATGGAATCCCAGAATGCTCACAAGTATGAGATGAAGGAGATGAAGCTACAAGAGTGAAGCTAAGAAAGCTTGGAAATGCTTGAAGCTGCTATATCAAGTGGTATGAAGTTGTGCAAGCAAAAGCTAAACTATAAGAGGATAGAGAGAAACCAAAAGTAGAAGAGTCTCCTCAATGAAGTTAAAATACTACTTTTAAGTAGGGAAAAAAAGCTTCCCGGATGGTTACAAGGAATGTCAAGCCATTACCACCAACAAAAGTAGATGACAATTGGAAAACTTGCTTGGAGACAATTGTTTGAGCGTTGAAATGTTGCAATACACTAGCATGGCACACAAATATTTGCACAACACGCTAATGTCCCGACACATCACGCTACAAAACAATGCAAACCAGAAAGGCACAAAGTCGGATGTAAAGTTGACATGCAAGGTTAGCTACTAAAAAGGGGTGCTAGAGCATCCTGAGAGGAGAAAAAGGTTGATGCAGGGGATAAAGTGAGCCTACTCAAGATGTTAAGGGAGTGGACACTAAAGCGAATGCAAAGATGTATTTGAAATTGTGAGGGATGCAATTTTACAACTATACACTTAGATAGCCTTCAAGCAAAGAAAAATAGAATTCTAAGTCCTATTTTTTAATAAATTGTTTAATGTCCTCAAACAATTTTATGTCATATGATCAATCTTATATTATTTGAGACTAACAATGCATGGTGTGTTGGCAATAATTTTTTTCATTGATGTCAACTCATGATGTGTTTTCATTGATGTCAAGTGTGTATGTGGAAGTTATTATATTAATCAAGAGCTAGGTGATGTGCAAAGATATCTATTAATGCAACCATCAATGCAATATTTGAAGAATGACTTGATCAATTTGATGTTTTAGTGTGATGCAGAGGTAGGTACACTTGATCCAATATGTTTCCATCATGCCTACATTGATATCACTCGTATTTTGGTGTACCACACATGGAGATATATGTTACAAAATTTTGGCTAAGGCATTCACAGTGTATACTCTAAGACAGAGTCATGGTATTTTGGTCTACATCCTTCCGTAAAGAAATATTTTGTCTTGAAATTTAGAAGATAATATGGTTGAGATGTTAAGGTGTTATATATCCAAGAGTTCATTTCATTACATCTTGTATAATGAAATTTATTAGCGACAGAGTCCAGGTCTGTGCTCTGGCAAAGAAAAGTGTTGATGATGGCCTATTGGAATGATGATGGCCTATTGGAATGCTCTGCATTCCTCTAATAAGATTTATATGGTTGTTCATACTTGGTAATATTCTCACAAAGGTGTATTGGTTCATCCTTTCAAGTCTCAATTGTTTTGGTGTATAACAATGCAACATCCTATGTTTTCAATTGCTACACTATATCTAGAATGCTCTATTTTCATCAGTTCAATATATTTGTATTCTTGCTCCAACATATGATGATTATTTTTTAGAACAAGGTTGAAGAGATATTGTGCATAGTCTACATTATTCTCATCTTGGTGTACATTCAATTTTAGCACTCTCCTTAGTGGTACAAAGTTGAATAATTAGCATCTTTGGTGGTTTTGTGACTGTTTGGGACAAAAGGATTGTCTCCTTCATCTGTAATTGATCTCGACTATTTAATCTTGCTTTGGAGGATGTGTTGAGATTCTTTTTGGTCTTGATTTATTGTGTGTTAATCCACAACTCATTTTCTCTTCATATTATATATGTTTGGAGCCTTGTGTGATATCATATGTTTCTTCCAAAGGTCATCTCGGAGCTTACCTAATCAAGGTTTTTGAGTTGTTATGGAGTATATTTATAAAATACCAAAATCATTTGTGATGGGAATCGTGAATGGTGAGTTGGATTTCAGTAGTATGTTCAAGAGGAAGTGTACAAAGTTTGTATGGTGGAATAATTGTGCACAAAAGGGACTACAACATTAACATATATTGGATGCTTCTTTCTTAAGAAGCTCATGTTCATATTTCTCATTATAATTTTCATGTATTCTACTTTGAGATAGTGAGTCTCAGTAGGTCCTTGTATCTTTCCCTATGGTTGTGTGCCTTAGTCGACAAGTCCTTAGGTAGTTATCCTTAAACAACATTGTAATTTTGTAAGAAGTGAGATTCATATATTGTGAGTTAACTCTCACGATGGTTTTTCCCTCATTAGGTTTTCCACGTAAAAATATTGGTGTGCTTGTGCGGTCCATGTTTCCATTTCTTCTCTTCTTTTAGTTAATGTGATTTGATGTTTAATCTACAAATGGTTATTGTTAAGTTTTAATATATAATGATTCAACTCCCCCTCTCTGCACAACTATGTGTTCAACAATTGGCATACATTCCAAATGCCTTTGAGAAGATTAACTATTGAGGTTGATTCTACTCTTGAACACATGGGGTCAGTAGCAAAAATAAATGATATGTTTATTCTAGAACTAGATCTAGAGGCAATCGAACTTGAAGGTTGGGACATCAATCCATATGATTGTGAAGTTAATTCTGAAGAACTTTGGTCTACTCTTGAAGATCTATATGAAACAAGAATGATAAATATAAATTATGAGTGCATTATTGAAAAATAAAAAGAGAAAATTTCCAAATTGAAGGCACAAGCTAAAGAATCAAATGAAGAAATTGGAAAACTGAAAGCTCAAATAGGAAGAAATAGACATGAAATTAAATTCAAGGAGGCAGAATTTGTGATCTCTAACTTGAAATTTAATGTTGAATAAGGCAAGATGTTTGACTATTGTTTGAATACCAAGCTAAATGATAAAAGTTTTGAATGTTCAAAGCTTGAAGAAGAGATTGTCACTTTGAGAAAAGAACTTGACAAGGAAAAAGAGAAAATTGACTAGGGTCTAAAACTGGCAGGAGGTTCTAAAATTCTTGATGAGTTTTTTATCTCTCAAAATTCATCTAAAGAGAAATCTGGTCTTGGTTTTGAAAAAGGGAAAATTCTTATAACTAGTGCATCTATAAACTTAAATGATAACTTTAAAGAAGAATGAAAGGAGGAGAAAGCTTCCACCAAAGAAGGATGAAACCCTAAATTAGTAAAAGAAGGGTAACAAAAAGGTATGGAAAGAAAAGAAAGTTAAGGAAAATGAGGAGAAGGATAATATCGTTCTTGTGCATTTTGCAAAGGATCCTAAGAAAAAATGAGATAGAGAAATATCTTAGGAGGGGATTTCATTTGGAAACCCTTTCTTTCCCATAAAAAGGAAAATTCGTTGAAGACATCAACATAAAAGATCAGTTGGCACAATTTATTCAATGTGTAGAAATATTGAGCAAGAATGAATATTTTGATAAAGGTTTTGGAGCTAGTGAATGGTTTGTGAAGTTGTGTTGAGATTCATTTCATCCCTATGTGGATGTAGAGAATTCCAATAGAGGGTTTACCTAACAAATATGAATTCATTTATGACATAAAGTTATGGCTTGAGTAAAAGATTTTTTGCATGTTATTTGTATCATTTGTTCACATTTGTAATCAAGAGATTTTTTTTTGGAGAAAGGAAGGTTTTTTAGGTTTTCAAGCTATCTCTATGAAACCCTATTTATGGTGTGTGAATATTTCTAAAGATATTTCAATGACGACCCCTCAAGTGATCAATGTGGTTGAAAAAATCAAGCCCAAATACAAGAATTTTTCATTCAAAGCAATGGAAGTGATAAATATGGCGCATTTTTAAAAGTTCCAATAGTTATATAATGTGAAGATATAAGGATCTACATTCATTCCTAGTTGAAATAAATTTACCACTCTTCATCCTTTGAAGTGGTCAAGCATGAGTTATTGAATGCAAATGAAGTATACAAGTCAAAGTATGCCAATGTAGTTGTAAAAGGGAACTGGATATCTGGAAAGGATTTCAAGACTTCTTTAAATGTAAGGAATGGGTAAGAATTATCTTGAGCTGCATTCATGAGAACTTCATTTGGCTAGAAAAACCCTACATGATCACAAAGGATGCAATTAGGGTGGTTATTAGTCTTTGTGCCTCCAAACTAGACTCAATGCTAAAATCTATAAAGAATAAAATGGTTATGGAGCTCACTACTACCAAATTTGATAAGAGAACACTCACAACAAATGATATCATTGATCTTGATGTTTGATATGCACCAATGGGGATTGCATATAAAATTTAGCTCACAAATAGAGAAGGGTTTTCCATGACCACTACAATTCACACCACACATCAAATGGTAAAGTAAGGTTCCAACTTCAATTTATGTGAGCTATTGAGAGAGTAGCTAATGGAGAACTTGAAGAGGAAAAAAGATCAATTATAATTTTAGGTTTGGTTCCTTGATTATATATCTTAATTTCTTCATTTTAAATAAGTTACCTTGTTTTAAGGGTAAGATTTGGGAAAAATTCACTCTAGTAGCAACACAAATCAAACAACATATGAAAAAATTTAGAATAAGGAAGCATATACTACTTTCTATTGGGTATTTTTCAAGAACTCGCAAACTATGATGCAAAGTAGATATAGGATACCTTCTAGTTTTGTCTAAAAGTATGAGAATGAGGTAACTTTTACAATGAATAAGGATCACTGTTTCATGGAAGTAGTGGAGCCCAAAACCTCATGGATCCCTAAGTTTCCTTATAAGGTTGAACATGAATTTATACAAGGTTAAATATATATTTTTTGTTATAAAAAATTAAGGATCCCAAAGTAAAATTGGCATATATAGAAAAATCATGGATTAGATTTACTAGAAGGAGAGATAAGAATGAAATGAAAATAAAATGGAAAGGGTTCTTAAGGAGATAGGTTCTCCATGGTATTCAAAGATAAAATATAAAGATGGGCTTCACAAGATATTGGGTACATATTCAAAGACCACATCTAACATCCTTACAAGTGGATGTTTCCAAAGTCAAATATGTTCCTCCAAAAGTTAGTCAAGGTCTAAGGAGTCCTAGTAGAACCTCTCCTATTTTTATCTTTGCTACATAGCCCTTTAAGGCTACACAAGCATCTAGTGGTAAAAGGGAAGCTACATATACAACTCCTCTAGAGAAGGAGGCCACTAAATATTGGCATGCTAGGCCTAAATGAAAGAAAAATAGAGAGAAGAAAAATGAGGAAGAAGTAGGTGATATTGAAGAGATTGAAGAAGAAGATATCTCCTTTCAAAAGAAGATAGGTAAGAAGATTTCAAAATATGATGTTGAGAAAACCCCTCCTGTTACACATAAACCTCTTGATTTTGGGGCCATCCTGAATGGAATTGTATAGTATACCCTACTGGATAGTACTATGGAGCTACATCCAAATGTCCCTTCAAAATAAAAAATAAAATTGAGAAGGTTGTCATTGAATATATGTTCATGTAGAATATTCCCTTCACTAACACTATTAATAAATATCTGGATAGCCTTGTCGAGGCTTTGAGACAGAGAAAAGAAGAAGTGATCAAGGGTGATGAAGAAATGAAATAGAAAGAAATTGAAAAAATTAGGATCTTTGTCTCCTAGGAAGGAAAAAAAGATTTTCCAGAGACAAGCCAAGGAGCTCTATACTAAAAGAAGAATATATCTACTAATGAGCATGAAGAATATGTAAAAAGGAATATCAAGAGTAAGACTAAAGATGCTACAATGAAGATCATTAATGCATTGCACAGTGAAGTTGATGTTGATCTACAAGTGCCTAATCTAGAAAATACAAATGAGAAAATATATGTGATCGGGAAAAAGTACAAGGACCCTACATATTGCAAGAAGGTGTCTCTAGTATGCATAAAATGAAAGTAGTCTCCAGCATGGAGATAGAAAAAGAGAAAGAGATAGAAGAAAAGATAGCCAAGATTTTTGAAGAAATGAAGAAGGATGGGGTAACTTCTAAGGATCATTTTTTCTAGATGACACCATCCTATAGGATATACCTAATGTGTCTACTCAAGACATAGATCTTTCAATTTTTGAGGGAAATGTGACAAATGGTGATATAAAAGAGAAAAATGATAAGAAAAATGAGGAAATTGCTCCTCTAATGAATACTAGTGCAGAATGTGAAAGAGATCTATTGAATGCATGTAAGACAGCTAAGAGGGTGGTGAATCAATAGTACATTAAAACATCAAAAGCCTCATTAACATTCAGATCTACATTAGTTCTTAAACCCTTATCATGCATTAGAAAAATGTAAACATGAGAAACAATAATGAAAACACATCTAAACATACGAGAACACTAGATTTATGTAGAAAACCCAAGAAGGGAAAAACCATAGTGAGGATTAGCTCACAATATAAATTAATTGTAACAACGAATATAATAGGCTCACTGCCAAATGGATCACTACCCAAAAGAAAAGAGGCACTCACTACTAGTTGCTCACTGGTAGATTAGAAATAAGTAGAAAGAAGAATGTTACAATGAGAAATCCATCTTAAAGCAATAGAAAGATCCACTACTGCTTTACCAAAACATTCACACTCTCACTATAGAATTTAGACACCTTTTGCTCACTACTTCCAATAATCTTAGGCATTAAAGCTCACACTAAATTTTGCACTTTCACACTGCACATCTCAACACACCAAGTGTTCAACATCCTCCATCAATTCAATGCTTATTTAAACCATCCTCAACCTTGAAAAAAATTCAAAAGGTTAGCTATGCACCTTAACCATGCAAATTCAAATTACACTGGTACCAAAACATTCCTACAATGGAAAGGAATGAAAGCAAACCACACCACACCTTAACTCAGGCCCAAATCCACTCATACATGCCATGCCATGCTTCCACAAAAAATGAATCATATATGCAATTAGTGTAAACACCTAAGGTTGGTCAAACCTGCATTAGCACCATTAAAAAATTAAGTACACACTTCCTTTGATCCAAAGATGACTCATAGACCATACACAACACTTTAACACAATCTAGAATATTCAATAAATGTTTTGAAATCCAACAACTCTTTCACAACATCATACAACAAAAAAACATATTCATCTCAAGCACAACCAGTTAACCTTCCACACATTGCAACACTTCAATCCAAACTTGTAGAGCACCAAAACACAAACAACTTAAACTAAATATAGATATGAGCAATATAAGCACACTCTCAAATCCACAAGATCATAAATCATATGGTGGAGAAATGTGGAGAAATACCATTTCTCCTAGACAACATTGCAATTCACAATTTACACACTATTGAACACCACTTTCTCTTCACAATGATCCAGCACCAAAAATTATAGATATAACACCTCTAAACAAAATATTTGAATTACACAAATAGATCTTCAACCAAGAAGAAATGTGGAGCAAAAAATTTGAACACCACTTTGTCATGCTATTTTTCCTTTTCTTCAAATTTTCTCAAAAGCACTTGGAAAGCAAGCACCACAAGCTCAACATATCACCTAGAACACACCTCCAACATCTCAACATGTAAGAGGTTGAATATCACCAACACATGCTTATCAAATAAACACTAAAGGTTGGCATCAATGATATTATATTACAACATGATACAACCAATCAATGCATCTCCATAGACTTCCAACAATCTCTCCAAAGACTTACTAACATAAATGAATCAACCTTGAACTATTGAAATCAATGAAAACACACAGCTAATCATACTTCCAACAAGATTAGGGTGATGTGAGTGTCCCAACTCTAAAGAACATTGATTCTAGAAAAAAAAACATAATATTACTCCTCTAGGGAATTTAGGGAACAATGAGCAAAGGAAAGAGAATGAAAAGGAGAAAATAGTTGAGACGAAAGATGCTTCTACAGACATAAGCCAGGTTTATTCACCTTTATACTCTTGCGAGGACCTACTAGGAATGTAGATGTAGTTTCAACTTATCGTAACATCCCGACTTCTATAGATTCCCACTCATGAGGGACAATTTGACTTATAACACATTTCTCGCCTCCATAAGTTATAGCTTGGAGACATTATGCATGCTTCTACAAGGAAGGAAACTATACAAGAACATGTAAATAAAAGTGGATTGATTGATGATGTTATGAAGATCATTTAGGAAGGTTTACCAGAGTAAACATTGATGCTTCCTTTCCTTAGGAAAAAAAGTTGAAACTTTTAATGGATTTTTTTAAAGAACATTCCTCTCACATGGAGAAAAAGGTAGAACAAGAGGCCCTAAGGAAGATAAATGGCAAAATAATGGCGGGCGCATCTGATCAGTGTGCCAATGCACACAACAAATTGTAAGAGAATCTGAAGATGTTTAAGGATTGTGTTGATGATGTCACTACACTATCAATTCTATTTGAAATGGCCCAGATCCACCAAGAACATCAAATTCAAATTGACTCCATTGAGTCACAATTTACTCAATTGGATGAGTCATACGATTTTTCAAAGGATAAGGATGGATCAATAAGAGATCAAATATAAAATCTCCAATTCCAATTGGTATTGCTTTCAAACCAAAGAGCGCAAATCAAGAAATAGATTGTTCAATTGAGGGAAGTAGTCAACTTGAGACAGGCTTTGTTATCTAGGTTATTAGTTGAAGCAAAGAAGATTGATCAAAAATTGAAGACTCCAAGCAATGTGGATGAGGTTGAGGATTCATGCATGTAGCTTGAATGCCAAAAATAAATTATCACCTCAGCAAAACAAAATTGGGTTGCAACTCAATCACAACTTAAGGTAATTTACAAGAATATTTTACCTTCTAAAGAAGTTGCAAAGGTCTAGATAAGACAATTTTTTATTTGTATATCCCTACAAAGGATTGTAGAATCTTTCTGAGTTTTTCAAAAATATTATGTACACATAACATTAATTTTTGCGGCATCTCCATCTTAGGGGGAGTGTACTTTTGTAATAAATCATACAATAAGGGGGAGTTAGTAAAATTTTGGGTTGTTACAAATAGAAGATATCATGCCCTTTTCCCTTGATTTCAAAGGGGGGGAGAAGACTTGTAGATAAATGGGTGTTTCCATGAATGACAAAGGGGGAGATTGTTGGCAATAAGTGTTGTCATTGATGCCTAATAAAAAAAATTTGTTAGTGATGTCAAGTGTGTATGTTGAGGTTTATATAATACTTTGAAGTTAGATGATGTGCAGAGATATCTCTTGATACAATCAGTAATGTGGTATTTGAAGAATAGTGATCATCTTGATGTCTAAGTTTAATGTGGAGGTAGATAAACTTGTTCCAATATTTTTCTATCATGCCTACATTGATATCATTCTTGTTTGGTATATCATACATGGAGATATGTTGCACTAATTTTACTAAGGCATTCACAGTGTATACTCTAAGACAAATTCATGGTTTTCTTTCTACATCCTTATGAAAAGCAATATTTTATCTAGTTGTTTAGAAGATAAGATAGTCAATATTTTAATGTGTTATATCCAATAATTCATGTCATTACACCTTGTACACTGAAATTTATTTAAGTGACAAAGTTTTGATCTATGCTCTAATAGAGAAAAGTGTTGATGAAGGCCTATTGGAATGCTCTACATTCCTCCAGTAAGATAAAAGTGGTTGTGCAGACTTGGGAATATTCTCAAAAAATTGTATGGTTTCAACCCTTCCACAACTCCTCAAATCCAAAACCCAATCCATGAAGAAGCGTGGACTCATCAACTCATATACACTAAATGAAAATGTCTAAAACTACCAAGACAAACTTCTATTTCTCATAACTCCAAAACTAGAAACCAAAACAAGTTAAAATTATAGGATTAAGTTCTTCTATTATCCAAAAAAATTATACATTCCAAGAAAACTTCTAAGGCATCAACATTTCATTTTTTCATGTTTCATGCTTCAATTTCATTATTTCATCATTTGGTTTAATTACCTAAAAGGGTTTTAAATTAGGAAAACCCCCATTCACTAACAATCAACAAGTTTTTCCTCCTCTTGAATTTGTGTTTGCAGATTTATAGGTTGAAGATCAAGCGGAGAACAAGGTTTGGGAAAAATTGTTGAAGTTGTCAAGTTGCAAAATTGTCATTTACATTGCAAGAACACATAAACAAGGCTATAGAATTTGTTTCTAGTTTTCAGGATTTCAGAGTACAAACATCAAGGAACATAGCCCAAATCTCAGTTTCAAAAACCCTAACATGAGCCTATTCGCCAGTAAATGCGAATGAGTCCTTTGTGACCTAAAAATAGCCTTCTTACAGTAAGGTACACATCATTCTAGCCTCTCAAAACTTCCCTCATATTGTTGCTATAATAAGTTAGGATTGATTTATGATTATTATTTGCATCATATCTTGCACATAATTGCATGTTTTATAGGAAATTTTAGGGGTTCATCATTTTGATCAATTCATTTTGATGCAAAAAACCCCCCTTCTACTTTTTCTATTAAACATTTTGGTGAACCCGGCCTATTGAATATTGTAATTTTATGATCTTTGAGTCTTTATTTTCATCCTAGGTTATATCTTGCATTCATTTGTATTGAATTAGATCTCATTTATGGTTTCTTAATTTGCATTCAAATTTTCATCTCATTTAGTGTTTAGAATTGTATTGCTTTGCATTGTCTAAAACTGAAAAATATAAAAACAAATCATTAATTTTGCCTATCATTTAGATCTCATAAATTTTCATTTGAAAATCAAAACAACATTGAATTTCAAATTAGGTCTTTGCATTCATCATTTTATTACATTTTCACATTGCATTTCCAAAAAAATTGAAACTAAAAGTTACTGTCTCAGATCTAGAACTAAAAGACATTGCAGAAAACTTAAAAATCATTCAAAAATAGTTAAGAAAACCTAATCAAGGACCCATTCACATTTACTAGTGAATGATTCCCCAATCAGGCTTTACCTAAACTTTTTGGCATTTGAAAAGCATTGAAAAACACATAGAAATCAGTCAAAACATTTCAAAAATACTTATCTAGGACCCATTCTCCCTTACTAGTGAATGAGTCCCTAATAGGTCCTGATCTACATTTTCTAGGATTTGAAATCTCTATTTTAGGCTTCTGTTTTCTCTTGTTACTTTCCTTTTTCAATTTTTTGATTTTTTGTTTCATCAAATTCATTACATATAGCCTAATTTGCTTCATTTAGTGCATTTTCAAAATTCAAAATTACATTTACAACATTTCATTTTCACTTAATTGCATTTTGTAATTACTAAATTTCATTGTTTAGAATTTGAAAATTGCATTTCATTCTAGGTCATTGCATTTCCTCCTTCCATTTTTTGTTTGCACACTAGGCTTGTAAAACTTGTATGAGCATTACAACTTGGTGTTCTATTAGCAATACTATTGTAAGACATGGTTCAAGGCTCATGTCATCCCGTGATATCTCACTCGTCGTGGATTTTGGGTTTTCTAGCTCTCTTTTTTATAGTGTTGATAATCAACCCTCTATGGCTCATAGTTTGCATACTTCTTTTCCCATGACTTCACCTCCTACAACTAATGTGCTTAATTTTAACAACACCATCCCTACCATAACTACTTGTACTCAAACTTTAGGGTTTACTCAAAGCCAAGGTGGAATTCCAATTCCATCTTCTACAATACTAATGTCCATTCATACATACACTAGTACTCATCCCACCACAACCCTTCAACCTACAACAACCTTCCAACCAACCACAAAGATCATACCCACTAGCATTATGTACACTTCCTTACAAATTCCCATAGGAATTCCTTCTACCTTTGTGCATTCAAATACAATATCTGCTCAACCATTGACCTTTACCAACTTACAATTCACTACCAACTTACAATTCACTAGCCCTCCACATACATACACTACTCCACCTTATTCCCTCAATCTTATAATCACAATGATCCTTTCCTTAACTCACTATTGTAAACCATGGCATCCCTTCAACAACAAGTTGCAACCTTACAACAAAACAATAATGGTCAACCTTTGCAATACATTAAAATCAATATGCTATCCTTGGAAATATTAAGAGCGCGCAAATGCCACAAGGAATAGAAGTTCCTCAATTTGAGAAATATGGTGGGAAGGGAGATCCTACTAGCCATGTTTCCACTTTTACAACCTTGTGTAGTGATTTCATATTTGAAGATAAAATCTTGGCTAAGCTATTCCCTAGGGTCTTGAAGGATATTGCTTTAGAGTGGTCTCGTCTTTACCAAATAATTCAATCAATTCATTTAATGAACTTGTTGATGCCTTCTACAACCACTTCCATATTCACATGGGTCCCAAGATGACCCTAGCTAATTTAATGACATGCAAACAAATGGACGATGAGAAAGTTATTGATTTCATAGCAAGATACCAAACACTTTATTCACAAGTAAACATTAAGATTCCTAATGTCGATCTTCAATGAATGTTTATTGCCAATTTACATAAAAAAACTCTAAATCAAATTTGAAATGTTGATATTTTCATCCTTTACACAATTACGTACATCCCTTCATGATTATAAAAATATGATTTGTGGTTGTGATGTGAAAAATCCCCCTAGTCATCCTGAAATGTCTAAATCCACAACGCAAACTAGTTATCAACCTTTCAAGAAGAAAAATAAGGGATTTTTACAACTAAATTCCACTCAACCAAGTCAACAAACTAATGATCAAGTGGCTGATATAAAAAAAAGACATATTCTTTTGGGGATAGGGATAGAGAGTTCACTTCTTTACCCAATACCCTTCATAATATCATGTTGTAGCTTATTGAAAATAACATGCTTACATTACGTCCTGCTAAAGAGTGTGATCCTAATATATACCATTTCCCAAAGGCTTTCAACGAAACTCTTATTGTCATTATCATCAACAAAATGGACATGGTAAAAAATACTATAAGTGTCTTAAACATCTTGTGCAAGACCTTATTGAAAATAATCAACTTTGAATCAGAGGTGTGAATGATCAAGGTAATAATTCTATAGCTCCTCTTAATAAAAACTTACAAATATTTACCAATTCTATGCCAAAGCACACTATGTCATTTGTCAAAGCTAGTGAAACAAAGAATGATGTGTTGAATGTCAACATAGATGATGAAAGCATAAGATATCAATGAAGAACAACAGATTAAAATGGTAGCCTTTATCAAAGCTATACCTCATAAGGGCTCAACTAAAAATCCTCTTGACATTGCTTTCAAACAAAACAATATACATAAACTTGCACCAGATGCTCCTCTCTACATAACTGGCTGATGATGAGCTCAAAATATGCTCATCATTTGGATATCATGGTGTACTTTTAATACCTTTACTTTTGTTGTTCATGGTTGTTTAACTCTCTTGAAACCCTTTATTAGGGGATATTCTGTAGCAATACACTTTCATGTTCTTGCAGCCTATCATGTTGACATGTCTATATTTATTACCCTATTTGACTTCCCAAATGACTGGTATAACGCATGTAGTTTTTGAATGATGAAATAGATTTAAATATGTGATTAATGAATGGATATTGTGTATGTGCCATGTGCCTTTTCTTTCGCATCTATTACCTTGTGTTTCGCAGGTTGTTGAAGAAAGTATGATCAAGTCAAGCATAGCCAATCTCGGCCTTACAGTAAAGTCCATTTCCTGCACGACTTCAAGGAAGCTCTAGCGAAGACTCTTTGACCGAAACTATTGGGAAGGATTTTAAATGGCATTTAATCTGGAAAGAGTGGAGTGCTAGATTCTCTCTAAATCGGGTTCAACGGATAAACTCATTTATGAAGTTTGTTCCATGATTTCGGGATACATTTTACATCCACGTCTTTCTCTGTTAGGGTTAGTTAGTTAGTTGTTCTCCTGATTTAAAATAAGTGTTCCTCCTGTGCGGATGAACAGGAAGGAGATAGATAGAGAAGCAGATTATGTAAGAGTTAGAGTTATAATATGAATCAGAGTTTTTTTTAGTTTTCTGAAGTAAAACAATCAATGTAAATAATTTCAAGTTATGAATAAAAGTTGATGGAGTTCTGAGCACAATCTTTTGTGTAAATTAGTTGATGCTTGCTAAGGGGGCCCACTTAGTAAGTATCTATAAGAGAGTAGTTGTTTATTCTTTGTTAATCCAAGTTAGATTTCATTTTAGAAGTTTCAACACAAGCTCAGTCTTATACTATTCCTGCAGCATTGGGAATCCATCCCTATGTTTGTTCCTGTAGCATAAGGCCAGTTTATAGTTTGTCTCTCAATTGTAGCTATTATGATTTCTGCTTTGGTTAGATTATGGTTAAGTTAAGAGAACTTTGCATTACCTTCCTGTAGCATAGGTAGAATTTCTTTCCAAGTATTTATTTTCAATAGGTTGTGACCGAAACCGGTTCTTAGTGCACATATAGGGCCACTCCATTTAAAGTTTACGTTCCCTGGTTTGACAAGTAAATGAATGACCACAAAGAGGTATTAGTCACCCGCTGGAATTTCCAATTCCCAAGATAGGTTTTGCCGTGATTTTCATATCCTTTTGTGGGTGCGACCATTTTTGGCACCGTTGTTGGGGATGGTGTCAATCTAAGAACCTGCCATAGTCATTGTTAGTAGTAGTTTAGTCAGTTATTCAAGTATTTTCAAAATCTTTTAAAATACCATCCATTTTTGTTGCATGCATAGAAGAAGAGACGCTCAGGGAAGATTTCTCCCTAACCTAACATCTATTGCTAAGAAAACTGAACCAGCTTATAGCCTATTTGAGGACGAAGGAGACTTAGATATTGACCCATTTGCTGAAGGTTTGTGTACTGACATGCTATTCGGCCCATTTGATGAAGAACCTGAAGAAAATCCATTTGCTTCTATACTTGGTCAGGTGAACATGGCACGTAATCCACCTAATCGACCTCCTGCTTTTGAATTCCCCATTATTTCTCAACAAAACAATGACAACCTTACGAATATTCCTTCTTCATTACTTCCCAAGTTCTATGGCTTAGTTACAGAAGACCCAGAGACCTTCTTGTTTGAGTTTGATATCCTCTGTCGTAGTTATGACTACACTTTAGATGCTCACAAACTGAAATTGTTTCCTGCTACCTTGAAGGAGGGAGCTCTCAGATGGTTCATGAGTTTGGGAAGGGGTGTTGTTGATAGTTGGGCAGCCATGCAAACAAAATTTCTTGAGAAATACAACGAATATTGTAAGAGTGGCAGTAAAGGTGATGATATATTCTGAATTCAACAGAAGGAAGATGAAAGTCTAGAGGATTATATATCAAGACTCCTATTTTCTCTGAAAAAGAATTCAGACCATACTCTTAATGAAGAATCTCAGAAATTACTTTTTCTAAGGGGAATCAATGATACCTGCATAGATGCCTTAGACCTAATGGGAGGCAGAGATATCACTCAAGCATCTTGGGATGATCTCATGAAGATATGTCTCAATTACTCCTGAGCAAATGTGAAGAAGGGTAGAGGTCATCAAGCTACAGTGGGAAAGTCTTCTTCCAGCGAAGTTTCTTAGATGGAGATCACAAATTTGTTGTCTGATTTCAAGTAGGACATCATAAACAACATGGCTACATAGTTGAATACCATGCAAGATCTTAAGAAACATGCGGAGGCTGAGGCAATCCTGGCTGAGTTATGTCCACATTGTAGACAGAATAAATGTGACTGCAGATATAAGATGGTTGACAACATGGAGGCTAAACAGTTACCTACTAATTTTAAGATGATAGAAGGTGATGATGACCAAGTCTTCTTTATTGCACAAAGGATACCATGGGCTCCAAGACAAGGTATGCCTCAAGATCCTTTGACTTTTGGTAATCCTTACTCTAATTATAATAACTAATGGCAACCTACATATGGCCCATCTCCACCTTGGTATGCTCCTCAACCATACTGGCCTAACTATCAGAGCCCTCAATGGCAACCCCCTCAAGGAGGTTGGCAGCACCCACAAGGACAATGGACTCCACCTCCAGGTAACTGGCAGCAGAACCCTCAATGGAGAGGTTCTTAGCAATGGCAGAACCAACCCCCTAGATTCCTGCAGTCTCAACAGCCACAACCTCTGGCCCTTATGCCTCCTCCTGCAGCACCTACAACAAATACTGGCCCTCTAAAACAAATGCCTATGCCTGCTCAACCATTTCCAAATCCCAATAATAAGTAGCAACAACAATAGCAACCTATTTATTCTACAGAAGCAAACCAATATCTAGCTTATGCCCTGAATATCAATGATATCCATCTCAGGTCTGGAACCACTCTCCCTGCTCCACAGCCACCTATAATTATAGAGATTCCAGACTTTGCTGCTGAACAACCTACTGATCATGCAGAAGATATATATGTATCAGCTACTGCCTCTAAGGAACCTATCCTACAACCTTAGGCTACACCACCTTTTCCTCAGAGATTGCAAATTACTACACCCAAGACCATTGAAGAGCCCACCTTTGATATTTTGGAGAAGCTAAAGAATGTACAAGTCCAAATTCCTCTTTTTCAAGCTATTAAAGATGTTTCAATCTATGGAAAAGCCATTAAAGAGGCTTGTTTAAAGAAACAAGGAAGAAAGAAAAAGGATCCCCAAACTATCCATGTCCTAGGATAGTTAGCCGATAATATGTTGGGGAAGGTTGTCATTCCAAAATATACTGATCCTGGAAGTCCTGTAGTAAAAATAAACATCAATGGTCAAGTAGTAAGAAATATTTTGGTTGACTTTGGTGCAGCCATTAATGTGATGACCCAGCACACTATGGAGTGTTTGAATATTCCAAACATTCGGTCTACACCGACTATCCTGTAGCTTGCTGATAGTTCCACGGTTACACCTGATGGAGTGATAGAAGATGTCATTATCACCCTTGAATCTTGGGAATACCCTACTGATTTCACCATATTGTCCACTAAGGCAACCTTAGGAAGATATCCTATTATCCTAGGCAGACCTTGGTTAGCTACAGTTGATGCCCTTATATGATGCTATTCAGGAGACATGACAATTTCTAATGGTCAATCAAGGAAGAAATTGGCTTTATACCCACCTGCACAACCTCTGCCAGATTTGTCTCAACCAGTTTGGCCAGATCTAGGAGAGGAATCTGAAGAAGTCAATTGATTAGCTAAGTTAATGATGCTATGAACTGATCCATTTTCCTAGCTTCAAAGTGAAGATAACCTGCTTCTACACACTTTGTAGTTTAGTTCTGGTTTGAATAGCCCATCTGTTTTGGATAGCCGTTCTGAACAATGTTTCCTGCAGCAACTGGATCCTAAGAGTCATCATCATTTGCTATTATGTGATATATAGGTACCACCTTTATCAGCAACCTCAATAAATGATCTCACTAAACAGATAGAAGTATCTCCAGGCCGTTGTCTACATGTTAATAATAAGTTGCCTCTACCTCAACAAACTACCCTAGCCACAATGTTGCAAGCCCACAAAAGAGATTTTGCATGGGACTATGGGGATATGAAAGGTTTAGACCCAAAACTCTGTACACATCACATATATATTAACAGTGACTTCAAACCTATCAGGCAGCCTCAAATAATAATTAATCCATCTTTGAGAGAAATTGTTAAAGAAGAATTGCAGAAAATGTTAGCAGCTGGCTTTATCTACCCAATCTCTGATAGTCAGTGGGTTTCCCCATTGATCATTGTTCCTAAGAAAGGAGGAAAATGGAGGGTATGTGTAGATTACAGAGAACTCAACTTGGAAACAAAGAAAGATTACTTTCCTCTTCCATTCATTGATCAAGTTCTAGATAATTTAGCTAGGAAAAAGTACTTCTCATTCTTAGATGGCTTCAGTGGTACAATCAAATCAAGATTGCTCCTGAGGATCAAGAAAAGACTACTTTTGCATGCCCTTGGGGAACATTTTCCTATTCAGTTTTGCCTTTTGGTCTCTGTAATGCTCCTGCAACTTTCTAGAGGGCGGTCATAAGTATCTTCTCAGACATCTCATATGATTGCATGGAAATATATATGGATGACTTTACTGTTTATGGTATGAAATTTGAGGAAGGTCAAGTCAACTTGGAGAAAGTACTATAGAGATGTGAAGATCACAACCTATCACTGACTAGTCAAAGTGCTTCATGATGATGCAGGAGGGAATAGTGCTTGGTCACTATATTTCTGCTACAGGAATTCAGGTTGATTCTGCTAAGATTGAGGTCATCTCTAAGCTACCCTCTCCTACCAAGCAAAAAGAGGTACGGAACTTTCTAGGCTATGCTGGATACTATAGAAGATTCATCAAGGACTTCAGCCAAACAGCAGGCCCCTTATACAGTCTACTGAAGAAAGATGCAGATTTTTCTTGGATAGAGGAATGTGAAAAAGCATTCCTTGACTTAAAAGTCACCCTTACACATACACCTGTTCTAAAATGACCTGATTGGTCACTTCCATTTCATATTCATACTAATGCATTGGATTATGCCATTGGCACAGTGTTAGGGCAGAAGGATGGTTTAATAGAACATGCACTCTATTACATAAGCAAAAATCTGCAAGGAGCTGAATTGAACTACACTGTTATAGAAAAAAAAATGTTGGCAATCATTTACGCCCTCAATAAATTCAGGCATTATATCACTGGTTATCAGATATTTGTTCATACTGATCATGCCACAATCTGGTATCTGATGAACAAAGCCTCAATATCTAGGAGACTAGCAAGATGGTTATTGCTGATGCAGGAATTTGACATTACAATTGTGGACAAGATAGGTAAAGCCAACGTGGTTGTTGATTTCCTTTCTAGACTTCAAAGGCAAGATGACTCTGCACTTATTGAAGACTCCTTTCCTGATGAGCACCTGTTTGCAATCAAGGTTATTCACCCATGGTATGTTGATATAGCAAATTATTTGGCCACAGGAAGAACTCCTCAATTCTCCCCTAAGGAAAAGAGATTATTGGTAGAGAAAAGCTTTAACTTTTCTTGATTGCAGATTGCATGTTTTATACATGGCCAGATCAAGTTATGAGGAGATGTGTACCAGAGGAGGACACTCATGATATACTGCATGCAAGCCATGATGAGCCGTGTGGTGGACATTTTGCTGCCAAAAGGACAGCGATGAAAATTTTAAATACTAGTTACTATTGGCCAACTTTGCATAGAGATGCAACCAAATATACCAAGAGATGTGACAGATGCCAAAGGATGGGAAGACCAACTCGATCTGATGAGCTGCCTCTATTTTCACAAGTTGTAGTTGCACCCTTCAACAAATGGGGATTGGATTTTGTAGGACCAATTGATCCACCTTCCAATTTGGTAAGTCCTACATCCTTGTATGCACAGATTATGTCACAAGATGGGTAGAGGCTAAGCCTATGAAACATGCTAGGGATAATAAAGTGGTTGAATTCCTCTATGAGGAAATATTTACTAGGTTTGGTGTTCCTAGGGAAATAGTAACAGATCAAGGAGCACAATTTACTTCTACACTTATCACAGCTTTAGTCAATGAATATAATATATGGCACAGGAAATCAACTCCTTATCACCCCAGGCCAATGGCCAGGTTGAGGTCACCAATAGGGACATAGAGGCCATTTTGACTAAAACTGTAGATTTGCATAGGAAGGACTAGGCCACAAGGTTACCAGAAGCTATATGGGCCTACTGTACTACTTGAAAGACTGCTACAGGATATACACCTTTTGAAATGGTGTATGGTAAAATAGTTGTGATGCTAATAGAATTTGAACATAAGACTCTAGGAACAGCACTGGAGATGGACATGGATTTAACAAATGAACAAAAGATAGAATCATGTAGCTCAATGCTCTGGATGAACTCTGAAAGAATGCCCTGTAGCACACTGAGATAATACAAAATCAGAGAATAAGGTGGCATGATAAATACATTAAAGAAAAGAAATTCAAAGTAGGAGATTGGGCTCTACTTTATGACTCACGATACAAGGACAGTCTAGGAAAATTACAAACCAGATGGTTGGGCCTATATGAAATTGAGAATGTATTTGTTAATGGTTCAGTGCAACTTGTTATAATTGATCTTGTTAGATTCAAGTTGTTGGTTAATGGACACCGCCTCTGGTTGTACCATAAACCAGTCTCAAAAGAAGAATTCATGCAGCAGTTTGTTCAGGATCCTACCACTAATTCTCCTACTACCAAAAGCTTTAGCCTTTCTCCTGTAGCTTCTCCGTGATTTTTTAATGCATGCTCATAATAAAGGTTTCCTTTTTAAGGAAACCCTTTTTTCTTCGTTTCCACTTGTCACCACATTTCACTTTTTTATCTTCCGTACCATCCATCCATTCCATCCATTCATCTCATCCATCCATGTCACCCATCCACCTCATTCATCCGCACCACCCTTAATTATGATCTCATTCCCAACTATCATCTCATGCTGCAGTTGTCATCTTTCTCAACACGTACAAGCATTTAATGAAAGGTATGCAATATCTTTTGTTATCGCATTTTTGATTTATTTCATTTTGTTCATTTATTACTATGTCTATATTAGTCATTATTACCCGATCTCCGCCTATTCCTTAGTACATGTGTGGACACATGTCATACGCTAAGTAGGGGGCGGGATAATCCACTTTTTAAACTTGTCCTTTCATCGTTGTCACAATTGCTCAGATAATCTTTCTTTATTATTTTCTGGTACTTTCCAAATATGATCGCATGTCTTTTTCATTGCATGTTTTTCATTGTAAATCACAATTAAAACTGTTTGTTTAAAAAGTTCATTTTTGGAAAAGAAGAGAAAAGTGACGGCGGGACAGAAAAGAACCAGAGCAGAACAGGGAAATTTTTTATTTTCAAAAAAGACTTGAGTTCAGCTAAGGAAAAATTATGAACATGGGTGGTCAGCTGGTAAGACATGAGTCTGTAGCTCATGAATTATTAATGCAAAATCCTCAAATGGCCCAGGCATTCAGCCTCTGTGGTTGGCTGAATTACTTTTTGAGTTTAGATGCTTTTAATGAGGAGGCTAAAGGTGAATTTTTGAGAACCCTTTCTAAAGGGAGAGCTATTGTATGGGGTCTAACAGTTGTTGTAACTGAAGAAAGAGTTGTAGAGGTAACCGGGCTTCCAGCCGTTGGAGAAAAATTTTCTTCGGGTGCTGCCTCTACAAGGGCAGAATTTTCAATACCCACTGATGGACCTTTGAAAGTCTCAAAGTAGGGATGCAAGCGAGTGTCATTGCCTCCTCCATACCCAGAATATGCTGCTTTTATAATTAGGTATTTAACATGTGAAGGTCATTTCTCTTGCCTGCATTCTTACCACTTCAAATTGCTAAGTCATATGAAATATGGATTAGCTGTTAATGTTCCAAACTTTTTGTTAAAATTTCTAGAACAATGTGCCCATGGAACCCAACAGAGGAAAGATAATTCTATTGCTCACCATGGCCTCATAAAATTGTTGATTGAACACTCTTTAAGAGATGTACCTCTTTCCTGGCAAGAATTTGTTGCCTAGAAGAACCTGCAACGTCCAGAACCCCCTAGGGCACTTACCCCATGGCCTCAGAAAAAGAAAGAGGAAATGGCGTCTACCAGTAGGAGAACAGGGAAAGCATCATCTGCTCCTGTAGCACCTGGTCCTGCAGCTCTCACACTAGATTCCTCTGCCTGGGTGCAAACTAGGGCTACCAGTAGGAGAGAGAGAGGAAAAACAAAGGCCAGAGAGTCATCTGGAGTGGAACAAACCCCAGAATCTGACCCTCGTTCTCAGAAAAGGCAACGCTCTTCTCTTGCAGCATCTTCCCCTACAGTAGTGTCTCCTACAGCAATACCTGTTGCTGTCACCAGTTCACCATCATCCTTTGACAAGGCAGAACCTTATAGGAAATTCAAAAAGAGGAAGGCTACGAGAGCCCCTTCGGCAGCCGCAACATTGCCAAGAAGAGTTTCCACAAGAACATAATGTAAAATATCCCCTGCTTCACCTCAACCTGAGGTTATTATAATTTCAGAAGAATCTGTAGAGTCTGAAAATGATGTTTCTCATAATGTGTCTGAGAGTGTTGCACAGAGTTCATTTGTTATTCTTGAAGAAGAACAAGTTGAGACAAGGGAAGCTGAGCATAATCAAAGGGGGGTACTAAGTCTTGATGACTTGGCTGCTGTGGCTATGCAGATTTCAGAGGAAGCAAAGTCTTCTCCACTACAGCAACAGGAATTTATCCTACAACAAGAGGAAGAATAGACTGAACAATTGGAAGTGGCCAATGAAGCCTCAATTCCCCCTGTAACTTGTCAAACCATTGTTGTTTATAAAAAGATATTTTTAATTGAATTTTTGGAATATTTCAAAGCTACATGGAGATCGGTTACATTACAAACCATGAGTTTCTGCCACCTGGCCAAGACTGAAATGCAACAAAGTCTTTGGGAGGAGGAAAAGAAGAAACTAAAAAAGGAAATTGAAGGGCAGAAACAGGAAATTCAGGAGTTAAAAGAGAAAATGGATGAAATGCTGAAGGTAACTGGTCAGATTATGGAATGCAGACCACCACCCAAATTTTATGCTCTATGCCTCAAGGAACAGTTCTTGTAGTTCCAACTAATGAGAATTTCTAGAAATCAAGATCCTATTCTTCACACTGCTAAAGAATTCTATGATGCATACCAGGCAGCCCCTAATTGGCTCAGAAATTCTTTGTGTGAATTTTATTTACATGGCTTTTTAATTCCATTTGAAATAGAGTGGAATCCCCTTCTGTATATTGGCGACATCCATTTGAGATCACTTATGTCTTGGGCGGAAATTGAAGCAAATTGTGGTAGGCAATGGGAAACATATGAAGAAGCCGAAAGGAATGAGCCTGTTCCATTGCACCCTGAGAGTTAAGACCCCCACACAATGTTGAAAACCTGGCTTACTATGGCATATGGTTTTAATAATGATACAGCCAGGATGAAAATATTTAATCTTAAGAAACAGGCATATGACAAGTTTCAAGAATAGACATACTCGTCTTGGAGACTGTCATACTCCAGAATTGAAAAGAGGTGGGAGAGATTAATTGTTGGGTTAAGAAAGTCTGAGCCTCACAATCCCCTAAATTTTACGATAGCTCTTAAACGATCAAGCAGATACATACAGTTGGGACTTCAAAAGAGGTTTGAATTGTGGCTGCCATTAACATTTAGACCTCCTGTGCTAATGTGGCCCCTTTATCCCTACCAAGCTACAAATCTTAATGAAGATACAAAAGCCCGTAAGTATGAAAGGTGGCAGAGTTTCAGAGGTTTCTGTTACAAATTTGGAATTCCATTTTAGGGTCATGCCTCAACCACTGATTTTAGAGAGACCACCACGAATTTTAATGCTAGAGGACCAGCATTGGGTTAAGTAGGGGGAAAAATGATGAGCCTAAAATATGCTCATAATTTGGATATCATGGTGTACTTTTAATACCTTTACTTTTTTTGTTCATGGTTGTTTAACTCTCTTGAAACCTTTTATTAGGGGATATCCTGTAGCAATACACTTTCATGTTCCTGCAGCCTATCATGTTGACATGTCTATATTTATTACCATGTTTGACTTCCTAAATGACTGGTATAACACATGTAGTTTTTGAATGATGAAATAGATTTCAATATGTGATTAATGAATGGATATTGCACGTATGTGCCATGCACCTTTTCTTTCGCATCTGTTACCTTGTGTTTTGTAGGTTGTTGAAGAAAGTATGATCGAGTCAAGCGTAGCCAATCTCGGCCTTGTAGTAAAGTCCATTTCCTGCATGACTTCGAGGAAGCTCTGCAAAGACTCTTTAACCAAAACTATTGGGAAGGATTTTAAATGACATTTAATCTGGAAAGAGTGGAGTGCTAGATTCTCTCTAGATCAGGTTGAATGGATAAAGTCATTTATGAAGTCTGTTCCTTGATTTCAGGATATGTTTTACATCCACGTCTTTCTCTGTTAGGGTTAGTTAGTTAGTTGTTCTCCTAATTTAAAATAAGTGTTCCTCCTACATGGATCAACAGGAAGGAGATAGATAGATAAACAAATTATGTAAGAGTTAGAGTTATAATATGAATCAGAGTTTTTGTTAGTTTTCTGAAGCAGAACAATCAATGTAAATGATTTCACGTTATGAATAAAAGTTGATGGAGTTCTGAGCACAATCTTCTGTGTAAATTAGTTGATGCTTGCTAAGGGGGCCCACTTAGTAAGTATCTGTAGGAGAGTAGTTGTTTATTCTTTGTTAATCCAAGTTAGATTTCATTTTAGAAGTTTTAGCACAAGCTCAATCTTATACTATTCCTGCAGCATCAGGAATCCATCCCTGTATTTGTTCCTATGCAGCATAAGGCCAGTTTATAGTTTGTCTCTCAATTGTAGCTATTATGATTTCTACTTTGGTTAGATTATGGTGAGTTAAGAGAACTTTGCATTACCTTCCTATAGCATAGGTAGAATTTCTTTCCAAGTATTTATTTTCAATAGGTTGTGACTAAAACTGGTTCTTAGTGCACATATAGTGCCGCTCCATTTAAAGTTTACGTTCCCTGGCTTGACAAGTAAATGAACGACCACGAAGAGGTATTAGTCACTTGCTGGAATGTCCAATTCCCAGGATAGGTTTTGCCGTGATTTTCATATCCTTTTGTGGGTGCGACCAACTGAATCAATGATAAGCCCACTAATGGTATATTAATTGATCATGTTTGTGGATAGAATTTTATCACTAAAGAATTCCTATGTGTGCATGAACTATATTAATATGCATATTATCAACCGAAAGAATGGATCAAGACACATTATTTTTTTTATTGTCCTACAACTGGCTCAATAGATCTCCCTTTAAAATTTGGATTGAAAACATTAAATGTCTCATTCACCATCATCCCATAATTGGACCAATTTTGTGTGAAGTTAGGTTATCCATTGCTTCACTCCATGAATTCCATCCCTTCATTTGTACATAAATGTTTAAAGTTTCTATTTGGATATGATATCTTTACTATGCACCATAGTGGATTTAATCCTACATCGACCTGAGGGAATTTTTCATTAGATTTCTTTTGGCCCAAGCCTATGTAACCTATTAATCCTTTTAAGGAATTATCTTTCAAATCATATCAAAATTTCAAGGTGAAGCACATAGCACAATTATCCCTTCGAAACATTCCTCAATCAATGATTGAACGACCTATCCTTGATGAAGAAATGATTGAACCAAAAGCCCTTCCAAACATCCAAGAATAATCTATACCAAAACCTCCTACCATTTCGTACAAGAGACCATGAGATAATGAAAGTAATCTCATTGTCCCTCCTAAAATAAAAAAATTTACAAAGTTAAAGAGAAATTTGTTGAACAACCTCCTATTGTTTCTTCCATTCCTCCCAAGGAAGAGAAGGAACCTATGATTATCAAACCAACTCTTACAAAAATAAAAATTGACAATAGATTGAAATGAAATTGACAATATATTGATAGAGTGTAGGCATAGATGCCATGCTATTGCTCATATGTTACAAACTAAAGAAGACAAGAACAACATAGAAAATTAAAATATGAACTTACCTGAAGCAATGCATCATGATCCTTACCCTCACCGCAACATAAACAAGAACCTTCCATGGAAATTTTCATTCAACCTCCCATTGTGATTAACTTGGATGACAATAATGAGATTGCAAAAATTGATGAAGAAGTGCATAATGAATTGAATACATTATTTTCCTCTTCTATGAACTTAAATCAAAAATCTCCTAAAAAGAGTGTTGAACATGGTGCTTCCCCTAGTTTGGCACTTTCCATTGTCCCTTTGGATATTCATCCAACTTCTATTTATATTGACTGATATTGGGATGAAAATGACCTGCTCTAGGTTGACACACATGTGCCTTACTATTATTTTACTTTTCCATGTTGTTTTATGTGATTACATGTGCATAATTTGATCCCCCATGATTCTTCATTTGATGTCTCTCTCTCTCTTTTTGTGTATTCATCTATATGTACCTACATTCTTCTCTATGCCGTAAGAATTTTTCATTTGTCTTGTATTTTCCTTTTGGGGATAATGCAAGGTGTTGAGACATCTAGGTCTCTTCCATGTTGACCTGAAAGGATTTTTCTTTGTGTAATTACGCTCTCTTTATGTCATTCTTCTAGTTTTATGAGTATTGGGGGAATTATGATAGTTTCGATCTCTAAAAATAACAATGTAGTAAAGACATATTGACCCTAAATCCATATATCCCTTATGTATTTTTGTGGGAAACCCTTCCTATTTCATGGCATAGCTTTATTTTCGAAACATATGACTTGCCATAGGGTTTTCTGAAGAAAGATATCATGTCTTAGGATAAAACATTAGCTAATTTAAAGCAATTTCTCACACTAATGGTGTTAGCAACTTCTTTAAAGTGGGGGCATACATCGATGACATCTTTTGGTATATTTCATGGTGCAATTTTCTTTTTTCTTGGTGGTGTCATTTGGTTTGATGTCCTCCAAGAGTGCAATATTTCTAAGCATACAAACTCCCTTTGTGTCATGATGCGAAGTGAGAGGCATCCCATAAGTGGAAATGTGATACTCTTTGACTTTTCCTCTCTTGGAGATGTTAGACATGATGTTCCCTAATAAGAATATCTTACATGAGCAAAGCAAAATCCCATTTAACCAAAACATACAAACATGACATTCAAAAACATACAAAAAAATTGCATTGTGGTGCCTAATCGAAGTTCTTAGGATGATAACTTCGGTGTAGTTGGCCACCTCATTGGGATAACTCACCTAGTGGACAAACTAAGGTTCCACTACCCTAGAGTGAGCACACATGATTGGGACAACACACCTAGTGGACAAGCGAAGGTTCCACTAGCCCAGAGTGATCAATGTATGTTATGCACAAACAACCCCATTCCACAGTGTGTTGGAACGATTGTGCTTGATCCTTTGTTTTTCTTTGTTGTTCTTGGCCTTTGATAAGGTATGACTATGTACCTTTTTTATTGTTGCATACTTTAATATGAGTTTTTCATGGGGGAAAAATCTCACTAAAGTGGGGGAAAAATGTAGTGTAGAAAAAAAGTAACCCTTTTTCACACTTAATTTGGGAATAATTAATACTAAAATTAACCTAATTATTCCTTGATTTAGTGTTGTAATGTTTTGTACATATTCACATTGAATCTAGGGCCCTTTTAACCAAAATATACTTATCATTTCCTTATTTAGGGTGTTCTAAAGTTTTTTATTACACTTTCACACTTATCTATGGTTTCATTAAGTAATTGTGGTTAATTGAGCTTAACTGGACCCTTTAATTCAAATTTAAACCCACTTAATTACATTTTCTAAAGGATCTATCCCAACACCCAATAATGATATTCAATGAAATTTAATTTGGAAAATTTGATGTCCTAGAAAATGGTGCTAGGACCCATTTTCCTTTAGTGGTGAATGGGTCCTCTCCACATACGGCACCCCTTTCTTGGCATTTTTAAAATGGGTTTTTGATGTTGTTTCATCCCCCAAAAGCATGGTCCTAGAAATTTTTGCTAGGACATGTTTGCCTTTAGTGGTGAATGGGTCCTCCTCACATAGAACACCCCTTTTTGAATTTAATTGTGGCGGGATTCTAATGATTTTCAATTTTAGATCTGATGTCGGCTTGAATTATTTGAATTCTAGGGTTAATTCTTAGATTTAGTATAAATATAAGGTTAATTCACATAGTTTCATCTAACAAACAATCCTAAGACTTATAAGAAATCAAGAGTACATTCACAAGAGCATCATAGAGCATTTCAAATGAATTCAAAGGAAGATTAGTGAAGTATTATTGCAGAAATTCAAGGTCATATCATCATGTCAAAGGAATAGTGCATTCAAGCATGTTATTGAGCTAAGATTGTTCATGTAGCATTGAGGATCTATTTGCAAGAATTGTTTCACATATAATTTGAGATTAATATCTACATTCTTCATGGCCACTTCATGTTAGTTTGTAGATTTACATTCCAAGAAAACTTTCAAGGTATCAACATTTCATTGTTTCATGTTTCATTCTTCAATTTCATTATTTCATCATTTGGTTTAATTACCTAAAATAGGTTTGAATTACACAAACCCCCATTCACTAATAATCAACAAGTTTTTCCTCCTCTAGAATGTGTGTTTTTAGATTTATAGGTTGAAGATAAAGTGGAGAACAAGGTTGGAGCAAATTGTCAAAGTTGTCAAGTTTTAAAATTGTCATTCACATTGCAAGAACATGAAAACAAGGCTACAAAATTTGTTTTAGGCTTTCAAGAGTTGATCACCAAGGATTTGAGAGTACTGACATCAAGGAATAGAATCCAAATCTCAATTTCAAAAACCCTAATAGGGACCCATTCACTAATAAAGGTGAATGAGTCCTTTGTGACCAAAAATAGCCTTCTTGTAGCAAGGTACACATCATTCTAGCCTCTCAAAACTTCCCTCATTTTTACTATAATAGTTAGGATTGATTTTTGGTTATTATTTGCATCATATCTTGCACACAATTGCATGTTTTATAGGAAAGTTTAGGGGTTCAAAATTTTGATCAATTCATTTTGATGCAAAACACCCCCTTCTACATTTTCCCATTAAGCAATATCAGGTGCTTATTCCACATGCTCATGTTGCTAACATATGCATCAATGATATCTCCTCATTATTCCAGCAATCTCCCCCTTTTTCATTGATGAAAACATGCCAAAACATCTCCAAAATTACTCTTCAAAATAACTCTCCCCTTTGACATCAAGGGCAAAGGGAATATGTATCTATTCTTCATTTCCACTAGATCTCGCCTTGACAAATATAATCATATATAAAAACTAAAAAATTGAAGTAACTCCCCCTAAGAATGTTATGCACCAAAACCATATCAAAAACTTGTACCGGAACACATTGTACACAACCTGCATATATACAAAGAAATCTAAAACAATGAACTAAAAAATGCATAAAAAGTAGCAATATTATATATAAGAGGAGGTTCAGCCTTTGAGCCTCTCAACATGGGCTTACCAATACTATTTACCCTCTTCCTAGATTCTCTTGGCTATACCAACCATTCTGCACTGAATTTCAACTCCATCAAACTATTTTCTCCTTTTGGAGTGTCAGGTATTGGATTGATCTTTATGGCTTTCTAAACACTCATTAAGGAACTGGAAATTGATGTGAACTTTAGGTCCACCAAGTCCCTAATGTTCCCAAACTACATGATAATCTTTTCCTTTTTTTTCCTTGAAGTTGGAATTATTTCTCATGCAAGTCCTTAATCATTGATCATATGCTTCCATCTAGGTCTTGTGCACAATCATATGCACTAGAAGCTTTATCTGTCTGTGACTCAATCGAGTCCATTTCATCTTTGATACTTTTTGTGGCTCTAGGCCACTGCATACAAAATTGAAATAAGGCTTTGGCCTTAGCCACATGTGCAATCCTATGCACCCTTAAGACTATCTTGGATTTTTTTTTGTGCATGTGCATACTTTTCTGTGATTTCCAATAGCCTCTTTTCCCTCATATTGTTTTCCATTTCTCCTTCCAAATCCTTTTTCAACTTTTATCCCAAACTATAGGAATATTCTTTAAATGAATCAATGAAAAATTTAAGGTTTTCCATATTGGATAATGAATTGTCAATGTGTTAGAACTGTAAAATTTTAAAATTTTCACAGTCAATTGCCTTCATGAGTTTCCAAAATAAGTCCTCATCATAAGCATAAAATTCTTTCCTCATGGCATCTTGCTCATATTTTGTCATATGATCCATTAGAACTCATCTAGTCCTTGATATTTCATTGTATTACCCATATCGGCAAGAGAGAGTGAAGGTCTCCCCGACCCATATTTTTCACTAAAGTATTCTTGTTGCAGATTTTTGGCAGGACATCTTTTTTTTTGGCGATAGAAAAGTCATATCAGCAAGAGAATTATTATTGGTGTGAATCAAAGCAAACTCATGTATGTCTCACTGCCCAGCGCATGGAGTGATGTATCGGCTAAACAAAAGATTGTTGGGCTAAGGTCTTGTCGAAGGTATTGCGTCTTGCCGATAAGGCACAAGGGGGTTTCATCAAAAGGCTATCGAGAAGAAGCTATGTAGTCTTGCCGACTCAAATGTCACACCGATGGAGCATTGCATCGGCAAGAGAAAAGGTCTTCGGCATGAGTTCCGTCAAAACATCAAAGTTACACAGAAAGAATTCTTCAGGGAGAGTCTCACCGAATAGAGTAATCTAGAGGAGCAGGTTCAACAAGACATTTGGCATCAGTATGAGTCTTTTCAAAGATTCATATGTCTTGCCGATGAAATTTATTTCATCAGTAAGATTATTTTCATTAGTAAGAGAATAATATTGTCATGGCGACAACAACTAAACTTAAGGAGATTTTTCGGTGAGACATAAGATATCTATGGGATGTCTCCCTGACAACAAAATGTTACAGCGACCCACATGAGACAAATGAATACATTTCGATGATAAAAAAAAAATTCTATGAGGTGTCTCCCCGACTCTAAAGGTCACAGCGAAACACAAAGAACTAAAGGATGATTGTCAGTGAGACATTGGCCTTCAGTGTGACTACAGGATGTTTCGGCGAAAGATCTAATGAATGTTGCAAAAATATTTCACCCCATATTTGAAAATCTCTCACCGACAAGACACTTGATGCAACAGTGCAAGTTTCAAATAACTCTTCATTTGTGCTTCAGTTGACACATTAATGGCACGACGGGATATAACAGGGTAAGTGTAATCAAACGTATTTGTATTGAATTGATTGCAAAAGAGTCAGCAGTGCAAACAGAGAACCAGGACATCTTCCAACCTAAGGAGTTTGAGCAATATACTGTAAGTGACTGCATCACAGCTTTTCAAATTTTAGCTTCTATAACTCTGAAGAAATGGATTCCCCTAGTTCTGAAAAATTAAAAGTAGAAAATAGGGTGAAAGTAGTCAATCGAAAGGGAAGAAGCAGAAAATTGATACAAAACATGAGGGCACTGAATGGAGATTAAACCAGGGCCTCATTGATCAGTTGCTTGGTTCAGGGCCTAGAGCCAGAAGGTCTGCACAACTTAGGGTAGAGATTAATAAACTAGATGACAAATGCAAATTCATAGGAGACGTCTAGACTACCATAAGGGGGTATGAATTGTTTAATTTTCATTATCATAAGAGAAGTTGTTTTGAACCAGTTTGCAACCCATGGAAGTTGAATTTGGGAAAATTGGTGTGCCCTAATGTGTTTGTGAATGTCGAACTGGTAAAATTGTTAGCTGATCACTATGACCTGAAGTATAAAGCTATATGTGACCCATTTGGAAAGCCACAAATATATCTGTCAAAAGAGGCAATTGGGCAGGTTTTCAATTTAGAAGGGTTTTGCAATGAGGAGATCATACACAAGAAATTGGAGAAGGAATTCTTGAGAATGGATACCATCTATAAGGGTTGGAGGTTTCCAATTCATAGACTTAAACAAGGCAGCAAGCCAAATCCATTGCAGGATAGTGAGGTCCCCCCTTATCATGTGGACTTGTTTGAACCCTATATGAAATACACTTATTTTTTAGTGTGTCAGGTATTGGGAATGGATGCCCCAAAGTATATGTCAATTGTGCCCATGATTATCATAGCAGATATCTAGTATCATAATTCTCGGCCATTTGACTATGCCTCATGCATTTCTAGGGGGCTTGATTCAGGACTGATGGCTATAAAAGGTGGATCATCTACTTTTTATCTCAAGCATTATTCATTGTTGATGCACCTGGTACTATATTTCGGACAGGATTCGGGAGTATGGCCTCCAAAAATGAGAATTTCTCAACTTGGTAAAGATGGTGAAGCATTACCTATTCAGCTATGGACTACTATTTGGGATAGTAGGTTTGCTAATGCTAGTTTCATTAATTTTGAGGAATATTTTGTGAAAACATTGTACAGATTGTATAAATATCCCTGTAATTATTCATTATCAAATGAGATAAAGAAATTTCTTTAGCCAAAATATTTCAATGGGCCAATTGATCATAACTAGGGAGATTGGTATTGTTTGGAGGGAGCTACAATGATCAGAGCCTATGGGTTTGAAGAGGCCCCTTTCATTCTGCCAAAGACAGTTCCAAATAGAGCTGCATATTTGGAAATTGTCAGACAGATGGACTATTGTAGTGTTATGAATTTCAGCTCTTTTGAGAAGGAGGCTTTCATGCCTAGTACATTGTGTTTTGGTGACTTCACTATGTTGGCTAAGGAAGGATACAATTTGATCCTTGATAGATTGTTGCATTATAACATGAACAGAGGACCACCTAGAAAGAACTTTGACCCTGAAGGATATATCAATTCTACCAAGATGAGGATAAACTTTGGAGGGTATCAGCATGTGCCCTATCCCTTTGATGATATGATTTAGAACCTTGAGGAAGATGAAGCTGAAATTTTAGTTGAAAGATATAATCAAGGGCTGTAGGATACAGAGCAATTGTCTTCTAGAGAAGAGGAGACACCAAAAGATAATGTGCCATAGAGCAAACCAAAAAAGGTATCCAGATTGAGAACTCAACAATATGTTTGCCAAACTAGAGAGCTGAGTGTTGAAAGTGGTGATGCAGATGTAAGGAATATGGAGTATAGATCATTTGTTTCAAATGATGAGTTCATAAATTCCCCTAAGTTCAAAGCATTTTTGTATAGATAGAAAGGGAAAGAAATAAGGGATAAAGTTGATGTTATTACAGGGAATGAAGAACAATTGTTGAATGAATTCAGGAAACGTGTGGATGATGAAATGACAAATATGACTCCTAAAAAGGGGAGGAAAATGTTGCAAGATGCTGGTGTCATGATTTTCCTAGGCTAGATCTCAATTCAGCCCTTATTTTTTATAGTTTCTTGAGGGACAGCAATGCTACACATAAGCTTGACAAAGAAAGTATAACAAAGGTGTATGTTGGATCAAAGTACAATACTGATGAAGGGTCATTGATGATCTGGGCCTTATACCCACCCCACAAGAAATTAGTAGTTATTGATACAAAAAAGGTATTTGGCCATGTTATGAACCTAAAGGTTGGAGAGGTTGATCCTGTAGCTACTGCAGAAATTGGAGTAAATATTGCAAAGCTAAACAAGGCTCAAAATCAGATGCTGATAAAGGAAAGGGAGATGTACAAAGAAAATAATGAAAGAATGTTGAGAGAAAATGATAGATTAAAAGATTTGGTAGGCATTTCAATGGGGCCAACCAAGATGCTCACTCAAGGAGAAATTTCTCAGACAAAGGATCATTGGGTTGGATCAAGTGCTTATTCCCAAGGAAAGCTTGATGCAATTGTTGCAATAATCAAGAAAAGGAAGGATATTTAACACCTTGGTTGAATAAAATTTGGGGCAAACATTCACATACTCTTGCTGCATTAAAGGAGCATGAAAGGATGGATGGACGGGTTATGGAGAAGTTTCATGAAATAGATCAAAGAGATGCTTCTAACAGTGTAGCAATTGAAGTTGCAAATCATGTTATAAATTGACATCGAAACTTCTACAATGAGTTGCAAGGGGACAAGCAAGGTTTGATGGATGCTACCAAGATAAATTGATTGCATTCTCTAATGACGAAGGGGAACTAAAAGAAGCTTACAAATGGAAGAATGAGAGTGAATCATTGCTAAATGAAGTCATGATGATAGCTTCTCTGTAGGATATAGTGTTAGATGAAGTGAGCGAACAGAATGAGAAGATGATGAAGATGGAGATCACGATCCGAAACACGGTTGGAGATGCAGATACATACGAGCATCGGGATTCTTTGGATCATCTTGCTAAAACTCACTTGTTGCTAAATAGAGCTTAATTATCCTCTAATCTTTTTGTTTTGTATATATGTGATATTTTGATTTCCGAAAGGATGCATCCTTTCATATTCTCAATGTATAAATATCTATTTTGGAAACAAAATGAGGGAGCGATAAGTAGAATAGGTTAGAGGATAGAAAATATACAGTGTAATACAATGTTTTTCCAATATGAGACTATGTTGCATGTTTCAAATCATGGAGATATCAATTGAAATTTAATAATATGGTGCTGTTGTTTTTAGTATCAGTTGTTTATGGTGTTCGTTGAAAGTATTATTGAAGTTGTCTCTCGTGTGGTGTTTTTTGGTTATTTAAATTGGTGTAACAAGTTTATATCTATTTTTTCAATGCACATTTGTTGCATCTATATGGTCAATTGATTGGTTATTTCCAGTAAAGATTAAATCTTTTAAATTGATCATAGTAATTAGAGAATGTCAATTGGATTACTAAGAAGAACTCGATAATCATAACCTTACATGTTTATACAAGTTAGAAACCAAATTAAATCTAAACAACTTGAATGTCTGCCAGAATGAAGTACTTGTTTCAGATTTCTCTTGACTCCACATACCCTATAAGGCACTAGTCTCCATAGTTTTATTATTCAGTTTTATTCAATTCTTTTTACATCTGTTAACTAAGCATATTAGGATTTAATTTTGAATATTGGTATACAATTTATACCAAATTTAATTTAGTTTGTCCATTTTCATTTGCCATCGTGGACAAATGACAACAAGAGAGAAGATCATAAGTCAATTCTGCTCAATTTGTATAGGTACACCCACCTAGGTCTAGCAGCACCTGAAGAGTAGAAGGTCTAAATCTTTTGACCTTATCTGCTACCCTAAAGCATTGTGAAAGCTTGGTAACCTTTCGTGGTTCAAACCTACGTTTTTGAGAGCTAACAAATTGGAAACTCCGCTGGGGATAACAAAGAATCTGCACCTTAATCATAGAGTCAGAAATCCTATATATAGACTCCGCTGGGAATAATAAGTAACAATCATTTTCTCACTTTTAAGAAAGTGAGTGGCGACTCTGATAAAACATTGCAATATGAATGGAAGATCTCAATATAGGGGACGTCATTTTGGAGCCCCTACTGGCAGTAGTAGGTGGACACACAAAAATGATAAGGCTAACAAGGGTAAAGGGGTAAGTGAGAACATGTCCATGACGAACAAAAACTAATCATCAATACCTCATGGTGAAACATATAACTCTTATGATACATGGAAATATAATTCGAGTGAAGAGCCTTGCACCCCGAAAGATCAAAAGAATCCTTTTTACGATCCTCAGAAACAAGCTGAGTTTAGAGCCGAACTCGAGGCTAAACAATTCAGAATTAAGCATGAATATGATCAAAAAATGGAAGGTAATCAGAATGGACCCACTGATCATGAAATTCCTCAAGAATATTATGAATCTTTAACTTATGAAGAAGTTAAATCATGGTTTGAATCTCAAAAAAGGGAGAGGGAAGAGCAGGAAAAAGCTCAGATGATACAAGCAATGAGAGAATTCAAATTGCAGAAAGCTCAAAACATTACTCACACAGCTGGTTGCGCCTCAAAGTATGTACCACCTCATAAACAGGGTAATCATGTTCCAGGGCATTCCGATCCACTAGGGGTCCCTCACCATCAAGTAGGGAATCAATATAGACAGCCAAATCACCCACCTCATATTCCCACACAATATACAAATGTACATCCACCTCCTAGTCAGCGTCATGTGCCACATCATAACACACAATACAATAACCCAGTGTACCAATACCAGTACCCACCTAACCCTCCCCCTCATCAGTATACAACAATGATTAGACAATTTGATTTGGCAGGGTTTCAATTATACCCTTATCCTATAGATGGTAGTTGGAGAAATTTGGTGCCTAAGTTTACAGGGAGTAATGCAATTACTGTCGAGGATCATTTAAGGAGTTTCAATGCCTTCATTCAAGATTTGGATGTACCTTATGAAGATTTACATATGAGGTTATTCATGATGTCACTTGTTGAAGAAGTCAGGGATTGATTCAATAGCCTAACAATGGCCTCTATTTATTCTCTCCAAATATTTTAGGACCGATTCCTTGAGCAATATGGGAATCAAAGTGCACCTGATGCTGCTCTTCATGAATTGATATGAATTCAAAAAAATCAAAATGACTCAATTTATGATTTCAACCAAAAATTCAATAAACTGCAGAATAGAATACCTCCTAGATCAAAGTTGCCAGACTCTATAGCATTGAGTGTTTACCTAAATGCCTTCGATCCTAAAACAAGATATGAACTAAGAAATAGGTTCCCAAGAGACTTGGTTGAAGCCTAGAAGACAGCATTAACAATTGAAAACAATAGGAGGGATGTTGGGATAATTGATAAAAGAGAAAATCATAGGGCTCCCCAACAAACCAATAATCATCAATATAAATAGGAGAACACATACAGGAATGAAAGGCCTAGGCTGCATGACATGCCTTATAACACAAATTGGAAGGATGGAAAACCTATAACAGATAGGCCTAGAAACAAAGAAACTCCTGATCCATTGAGAAAGAAGGGAGCCTATATGGTAAATAACAATTATTTCTGTAAAGTCTGTGATAAGCCACATTCCCCAGATTATTGTGTTGTAGCCCAAAGAATGCAAGAGGAAGGAATGTTGATGGGAAATAGTGGGGAAGATCATAAAGTGTACTTGACTTCAAACACTTTTCACCATGTGGAGGAGGGGTACTTATCTTTAGAGGATGAAGGTTATGAGTATGATGTTTCAAATCAGAAATACAATGTCCACATGGCTGAGCAGTAGATCCTTTCTCACTCTGAGGAAGATTATACAGAGCAATATTCTGATGAGATGCCTACTCAAGGCAGCATAAGGAAACTCACTGAAGAGGAGATAGAGAGATTAACTATTGCTGCAGTTGAAGATGCAAAGAGTAAGTACCGTTTGAGAAATAGGATAGTAAATGACAAGGAAGGTGTCCCTAGGGGAATCTTTATGAAGGATCAAAAAATGACACAAGGAGCTTCGAAGAAAACTGAAAATAAACTATATGATGAAAGCAAACAGAAACTTGTCCAAAAGGAGGAAGTAAAGGAATTACATAAAGAAATACAAAAGACTGATCAACCAAGTAAAAGAGAAAAGGAAGAGAACAAAGGAGAAACATCATAACAAAATAAAATGATTAAGGCAGAAGGTTCTTCTTTTGACTTCACTCAGGCTTTATCTCAGGTAAAAATGTCTGTTCCACTACTTGAGATGATGAAAATTAAGGAATATAGAGATAGTGTAGTTCAATTGATAACAAATGGAAATGAAAGACATATGAATTTTGAAAGTAAGATGGCTGCTAAAAATAAGCAGGAGAAAATAAATATCCCAGAAGTGTGCCTTAGTAATTCAGTGTTAAATCCCCCACCAATTGATCTTTTTTTCACTACATTACTAATAAATAACAAATTGTTGAGGAACTGCATGATAGACTCTAGTGCTTCCATGAATATTATGCCAGTAGGAGTTATGAAACAACTAGGCATGAGGGTGGATACATATGAAGGTAAATGCTATGCGATGGATAACTGACCTGTTCCTGTGGTGGGTATAATGAAAGATTGTGAAGTCAAGCTATATGCTTATCCTCAAGTGGCCTACAATATTGATATAACAGTAATAGACACCCCTCCTCAGTTTGGTATGCTTTTATCAAGATAGTGGATGGTAGCTATTGGTGGGAATGTTTAGTTTGATCTATCTTATGCAACAATTCAGGTAGATGGCCAAGAAGTGAAGTTGTACAGGGAGCAAAGGATGAATCAGCTTGTTGACTATGTACCACAAAATTAGATCAATTATTTTTGTTATGTTGATCTTGGGAGTTTTAATATAGTACCAACCCAGCCAAAGTTGATCAATAGTGATCCAATTGAGAAGCATGCTGCACAAAACTACAACGGTGTGTGGAAGATTTACTTTGATGGAGCTTGCAGTCAAGAAGGTTATGGAGCAAGGATAGTATTCGTTTCACCTGAGGGTGTTACATTTAAGTATTCATTTATGTTAGCATTTGAATGTACAAACAATGTGGTGGAATATGAAGCTTTATTAACAGGACTAAATATAGTTGTGAAACATAAAATCAAGTTGTTGGTTGTTCTTGGGGATTCAGAGTTGGTTGTTATAAAAATTAAGTCAAAATATGCAGCAAAGAATAGAAGACTAAAGCAATATAGAAATGTTGTATGAGATACAATTGAGTTGTTTGATGCCTTTTCAATTGAGTGGATAGATAGATCAAAGAAAATAATGGATGATTTTCTAGCAAATGTAGCACTGAAAACAAATGATATTACATTGGCTGGGGTATCACAAATTGAATTCAAGACAAGGCCTGTTGTGCCTAATAATGTATATAGTTGGAAAGTCTTTAATGATGATACTGATCTTTTGAAATTCCTCCACTGTATAGATCAATATGAAGCCCAATAAATTGACTTCAACACCTTGGTTGAAGAAGTGGATGGGAATAAAATGGTATTTGGGAAAGAAATCTTACAGCTCAAAACAAATAAGCTTCCTAAAGGCTTAGTGGCATTGGAGAGGGTGTACGATGGAAATGATCGATCCCTCATAAAGCAAGCACAAGTAAATAGGGGGGATATTGAAGAGATTAACTTGGGGACTAAGATGACACCAAGAAAGGTGTACATAGGGAGGAAGATAAGCCCTACAATTAGAAGAATGTTGATAGAGTTGCTAAGAAAATATAAACATGTGTTTGCTTGGTCTTATGAAGATCTAAAAGCATACAAGGAATATTTTTTTCACCATGAATTACCATTGAATCCAGATGCTAAACCATTCAGACAAAAGCAAATACCCATAAATCCAACATTGGAGCCTAAGATGTAGGAAGAATTGGAAAAGCTCAGAGATGGGGGAATCATTAAACCAATCAGACATTCAACGTGGGTCTCAAACTTGGTCCCTATGAGAAAGAAAAATGGAGATATCAGGCTGTGTGTAGATTTCAAAAATCTAAACATAGCATCCCTCAAAGATAATTACCCTCTACCCAATATGGAGGCTATATTGCATAAGGTAACAGGGTGCGAACTGTTGTCCATGATGAATGGATTTTTAGGGTATAACCAGGTTATGGTCAAAGAATTTGAGCAATATACGATAGCATTTACAACTCCTTGGGGAACATATGTATACATAAGAATGCCATTTGGTCTCACTAATGTAGGGGCAACCTTCCAAAGAGCTATGGATGTGGCATTTGTAGATTTGATCAATGTTATCATGGTGGTGTATCAAGATGACCTCACTGCTTACTCAAAGAAGGCTGAAGATCATGTTCATCATCTGGAAAAGGTATTTATAAAAGCCCTTGAATATGGTATTAGCTTAAACCCTAAGAAGTGTCATTTTGTAGTTACAGAGGGTAAGCTCTTGGGACACATTGTTTCAAAAGAAGGGATAAGGATAGATTCTGAGAGGGTTGAGGCTATTGATAAAATTCTTATCCCTAAAACTATCAAAGCTATACAATCATTCTTTGGACAGATCAACTTTGTCAGGAGATTTGTTTCTAATTTTGTTGAGATCATTAAACCCATATCAAAAATGTTGAAGAAAGGACAAAAGGTAGAGTGGACTGTAGAGGCCTTGGAAGCTTTTGTATCCATCAAATGGGCCATCAAGGAAGCCCCTGTCCTTAAGTCTTCGGATTTTGCAAAGCCTTTCCATATATTTTCATTCACCTCAATGCACACTATTGTTGTTGTTATGTTACAAAAAAATGAGGATGGTCATGAACAGCCTGTGTCCTTCAGTAAGTCATTACAGGGGTCTGAATTAAAGTATGATATAATGGAAAAATAGGCATTTGCACTAGTGAAAGTTGTAAAAGATTTCAGGCCATATCTTGTTGGAGCAAAGGTGGTTTCTTATGTTCCTCATGCAACTGTCAAGGATATTCTGACATAGTCTAAAGTAACATGAAAAAGATGCAAATGGATTAACAAAATCCAAGAATTTGACATAGAGATACAAATTACTAAATTGATAAGAGGTCGGGGCTTGGCTAAGTTGATGATAGAAGCGAATATTGAAGCAAACCAAATTTGCAATATAGAAGGAGAGAATGTAATTGCAAGCATTGAGCATACTCAATGGTATACAGATATCATGCATTACCTTAAAAACATGAAGTCACTAGAGGGATTGAGTGATAGCCAGAAAAGAACTCTGAAGCTGCAAGCATCTAAGTATGTTTTCATGGATGGAGATCTATTTTGGAAGAATAGGGATGGTATACTATTGTTATGTCTAGATGAATCACAAGCCATGAATGTTTAAGTGAAATGCATGAAGGAGTTTGTGGAGGACATTACTCGGCCAAGACAACTGCACATAAAATTCTCAGGGCTGGATATTACTGGCCAAAGGTTTTTAATGATTCTTTTACATATGTATGAAAATGTGAAGCCTGCCAGAAATTCTCTGGAAAACTAAAGTATCAGGGAGCTTTTCCACTTCGACCCTTGCAGCTGATGCCCCTTTTCATCAATGGGGAATTGATTTCATTGGAGAGATACAAGAAAAATGAAGTGGTGGACATAGGTGGATACTGGTGGCCACTGGTTATTTTACCAAATGGGTAGAGGCGATCCCAACTAAACAGGCTACAAGTAAGGTGGTGACATAGTTCCTAATGGATAATATCATTACTAGATTTGGTGCACCACTGAGGTTGATCACTGACAATGGGATGTGTTTCAGATTAGATGAATTCAAAAAAATTTGTAGTACATATGGTATTACTATTTCTTATACAGTTCCTTATCATCCACAAGCTAATGGTTAAGTAGAATCTAGCAATAAGAGTCTTCTGAAGATTATAAGAAGATGCTAGGTCAAAACAAGAAAGCTTGGGATTCAAAATTAAAATTGGTTGTTTGGGCTGACAGAATCACTATTAAAAAGGCAATTGGAAAATCTCCATTCGAATTGGTGTATGCAACACAGACCAGGATGCCTTTGCAGAATTTGTTACCAGTCTACAAGTTTATCCTTTAGGAAGATTTGGATATTCCAGCACCTATGGAGGAGATAATGGAGCAACTAGCTGAACTTGATGAGATAAGGAGAGTTTCCCAAAATCAAAACATAAAGTTACAGACACAGATGAAGTATCTATTTGATAGAAAGGAAAAAGATAGAAAATTTGGAGAAAGTGATTTGGCATTGATGTGGAATGCTAGGTGTCAGGAGAAGGGAAAGCATGGAAAGTTTTAAGCCTTGTGGCTGAGACTTTTTGTGGTTATTGGAAAGAAGGGTGAAGACTGATATTATCTACAGAATATGGGTGGTGAAGAGAAGGAGTTTCCCGTGCATGGGAAATTTCTAAAAAAAAATTTCTCTTGAGTAACACAGACGATTAAGGGTTGCCAGTGCATGGAAAACTCTTGATGATCCTCTTTAAAATTAATTTCCATGCATAGTAGTTTAGGAAATAAAAGGAATAGGACTTTCCAGTACATGGACAATCTTGCATTTCTTTTTTTCAAAATAATTTTTTCCATGTACAGTAGTGTAGGGTCTCATTCATCGCCATTCATTCCCCTTGCTCACATGATCCATCACTTTGAGTTTGATCTGCTCACCCAGAAATCTGGATCCTTGCAATGATCTCATAATCATCCATCCCTAGATGGAGCCACTATTAGAACTGTAAAATTTTGAAATTTTCACAGTCAATTGCATTCATGAGTTTCCAAAATAAGTCCTCATCATAAGCATAAAATTCTTTCCTCATGGCGTCTTGCTCATATTTTTTTATATGATCCATTAGAATTCATCTAGTCCTTGATATTTCATTGTATTACCCATATCGGCAAGACAGAGTGAAGGTCTCCCCGACCCATATTTTTCACTACTATATTCTTGTTGCAGATTTTTGGAAGGACATCTTTTGTTTCGGCGACAGAAAAGTCATATCGGCAAGAGAATTGTTATCGGTGTGAATCATAGCGAACTCATGTATGTCTCACCAACCAGCGCATGGAGTGATGTATCGGCTAAATAAAATATTGTCGGGTTAAAGTCTTGCTAAAGGTATTAGGTCTTGCTGATAAGGCGTAAGGGGGTTTCACCAAAAGGCTATCAAGAAGAAGCTAGGTAGTCTTGCCAACTCAAATGTCACACTGATGGAGCATTCCATTAGCGAGAGAAAGGGTCTTCGGCATGAGTTCCATCAAAAATTGAAAGTTACACTAACAGAATTCTTCGAGGAGAGTCTCACCGAATAGAGTAATTTGGAGAAGTGAGTTCGGCGACACATTTGGCATCAGTATGAGTCTTCTCAAAGATTCATATGTCTTGCTGATGAAATTTATTTCATCGGTAAGAGAATAATATTGTCACGGTGACAACAAGTAAACTTCAGAAGATTTTTTGGTGAGACATAAGATATCTATGGGATGTCTCCCCAACAACAGAATGTTACAGCAACCCACATGAGACAAATGAATACATTTCAGTGAGACAAAGTTTTTTCTATGAGATGTCTCCCTGGCTCTAAAGGTCACAGCGAAACACAAAGAACTAAAGGATGATTTTCGGTGAGACATTGGCCTTCGGTGTGACTACAAGATGTTTTGGCGAAAGATCTAATGAACGTTGCAAAAAGATTTCACCCCAGATTTGAAAATATCTCACCGATAAGACACTTGATGCGACAGTTCAAGTTTCAAATAACTCTTCATTCATGCTTCAGCTGACACATTAATGGCACAACGAGATATAATAGGGTAAGTGTAATCAAACGTATTTGTATTGAATTGATTGAAGAAGAGTTAGCAGTGTGAACAGAGAACCAGGACATCTTCCAGCCTGAGGAGCTTGAGCAATATACTGTAAGTGACTGCATCACAGCTTTTAAAATTTAGCTTATGTAACTCTGAAGAAATAGATTCCCCTAGTTCTGAAAAAATTAAAAGTAGAAAACGGGGTGAAAGTAGTCAATCAAAAGGGAAAAAGCAGAAAATTGATACAGAACATGAGGGCACTAAACGGAGATTAAACCAGGACCTCATTGATCTGTTGCCTAGTTCAGGGCCTAGAGCCAGAAGGTCTCCACAACTTAGGGTAGAGATTGATAAACTAGATGAAAAATGAAAATTCATACGAGACGTTTGGACTACCATAAGGGGGTATGAATTGTTTAATTTGCATTATCATCGAAGAAGCCATTTTGAACCAGTTTGCAACTCACGGAAGCTGAATGAAAAATTGGTGTGCCCTAACATGTTTGTGAATGCCGAACTGGTAAAATTGTTAGCTAATCACTATGACCCGAAGTATAAAGCTATATGTCACCCATCTGGAAAGCCACAAATATATCTATCAAAAGAGGCAATTGGGAAGGTTTTCAATTTAGAAGGGTTTTGCAATGAGGAGATCATACATGAGGAATTGGAGAAGGAATTCTTGAGAATGGATACCATCTATAAGGGTTGGAGGTTTCCAATTCATAGAGTTAAACAAGGCAGCAAGCCAGATCCATTGCAGGATAGTGAGGGCCCCCCTTATCATGTGGACTTGTTTGAACCCTATATACAATACACTTATTTTTTAGTGTGTCAGGTATTGGGAATGGATGCCCCAAAGTATATGTCAATTGTGCCCATGATTATCACAGCAGATATCCAGTATCATAATTCTCAGCCATTTGACTATGCCTCATACATTTCTAGGGGGCTTGATTCAGGATTGATGGCTATAAAAGGTGGATCATCTACTTTTTATCTCAAGCATTATTCATTGTTGATGCACCTGGTACTATATTTCGGACAGGATTCGGGAGTATGGCCTCCAGAAATGAGAATTTCTCAACTTGGTAAAGATGGTGAAGCATTACCTATTCAGCTATGGACTGCTATTTGGGATAGTAGGTTTGCTAATGCTAGTTTCATTAATTTTGAGGAATATTTTGTGAAAACATTGTACAGATTGTATAAATATCCCTGTAATTATTCATTATCAAATGAGATAAAGAGATTTCTTCGGCCAAAAGATTTCAATGGGCCAATTGATCATAACTAGGGAGATTGGTATTGTTTGGAGGGAGCTACAATGATCAGAGTCTATGGGTTTGAAGAGGCCCCTTTCATTCTCCCAAAGACAGTTCCAAATAGAGCTGCATATTTGGAAATTGTCAGACAAATGGACTATTGTAGTGTTATGAATTTCAGCTCTTTTGAGAAGGAGGCTTTCATGCCTAGTACATTGTGTTTTGGTGACTTCACTGTGTTGGCTAAGGAAGGATACAATTTGATCCTTGATAGATTGTTGCATTATAACATGAACAGAGGACCACCTAGAAAGAACTTTGACCCTGAAGGATATATCAATTCTACCAAGATGAGGATAAACTTTGGAGGGTATCAGCATGTGCCCTATCCCTTTGATGATATGATTTAGAACCTTGAGGAAGATGAAGCTGAAATTTTAGTTGAAAGATATAACCAAGGGCTGTAGGATACAGAGCAATTGTCTTCTAGAGAAGAGGAGACACCAAAAGATAATGTGCCATAGAGCAAACCAAAAAAGGTATCCAGATTGAGAACTCAACAATATGTTTGCCAAACTAGAGAGCTGAGTGTTGAAAGTGGTTATGCAGATGTAAGGAATATGGAATATAGATCATTTGTTTCAAATGATGAGTTCATAAATTCCCCTGAGTTCAAAGCATTTCTGTACAAATAGAAAGGGAAAGAAATAAGGGATAAAGTTGATGATGTTACTGCAGGGAATGAAGAACAATTGCTAAATGAATTGAGGAAATGTGTGGATGATGAAATGAAAAATGACTCCTGAAAAGGGGAGGAAAATGTTGCAAGATGCTGGTGTCATGATTTTTCCTAGGCTAGATCTCAATTCAGCCCTTATTTTTGATAGTTTCTTGAGGGATAGCAATGTTACACATAAGCTTGACAAAAAAAGTGTAACAGAGGTGTATGCTGGATCAAAGTAAAATATTGATGAAGGGTCATTGATGATCTGGGCCTTATACCCACCCCACAGGAAATTAGTAGTTATTGATATAGAAAAGGCATTTGGCCATGTTATGAACCTAAAGGTTGGAGAGGCTGATCCTGTAGCTACTACAGAAATTGGAGTAAATATTGCAAAGCTAAACAAGGCTCAAAATCAGATGCTGATAAAGGAAAGGGAGATGTACAAAGAAAATAATGAAAGAATGTTGAGAGAAAATGATAGATTAAAAGATTTGGTAGGCATTTCAATGGGGTCAACCAAGATGCTCACTCAAGGAGAAATTTCTCAGACAAAGGATCATTGGGTTGGATCAAGTGCTTATTCCTAAGGAAAGCATGATGCAATTGTTGCAATAATCAAGAAAAGGCGGGATAATTTAACACCTTGGTTGAATAAAATTTGGGGCAAATATTCACATACTCTTGCTGCATTAAAGGAGCATGAAAGGATGGATGGACGGGTTATGGAGAAGTTTCATGAAATAGATCAAAGGGATGCTTCTAACAGTGCAACAATTGAAGTTGCAAATCATGTTATAAATTGACATCGAAACTTCTACAATGATTTGCAAGGGGATGAGCAAGGTTTGATGGATGCTACCAAGAAAATGTTGATTGCATTCTCTGATGACGAAGGGGAACTAAAAGAAGCTTACAGATGGAAGAATGAGAGTGAATCATTGCTAAATAAAGTCATGAGGATAGCTTTTGCGGAGGATACAACGTTAGATGAAGTGAGCAAACAGAATGAAAAGATGATGAAGATGGAGATCACGATCTGGAACACGGTTGGAGATGCGGATACATACGAGTGTCGGGATTATTTGGATCATCTTTCTAAAACTCACTTGTGGCTAAATAGAGCTTAATTATCCTCTAATCTTTTCTTTTTGTATATATGTGATATTTCAATTTCTGAAAGGATGCATCCTTTCATATTCTCAATGTATAAATATCTATTTTGGAAATGAAATGAGGGAGCGATAAGTAGAATAGGTTAGAGGATAGAAAATATACAGTGTAATACAATGTTTTTCCAATATGAGACTATGCTGCATGTTTCAAATCATGGAGATATCAATTGAAATTTAATAATATGGTGCAGTTGTTTCTGGTATCAGTTGTTTATGGTTTTTGTTGAAAGCATTATTGAAGTTGTCTCCCGTGTGGTGTTTTCGTGTTATTTAAATTGGTGTAACAAGTTTATATCCAGTTTGTCAATGCACATTTGTTGCATCTGTATGGTCAATTGATTGGTTCTTTCCAGTAAACATTAAATCTTTTAAATTGATCATAGTATTTAGAGAATGTCAATTGGATTACTAAGAAGAACTCGATAATCATAACCTTACATGTTTATACAAGTTATAAACCAAATTAAATGCTAAACAACTTGAATGTCTACCAAAAAAAAGTACTTGTTTCAGATTTCTCTTGACTCCACATACCCTATAAGGCACTAGTCTCCATAGTTTTATTATTCAGTTTTATTCAATTCTTTTTACATCTGTTAAATGAGCATATTAGGATTTAATTTTGAATATTGGTATACAATTTATACCAAATTTGATTTAGTTTTTCCATTTTCATTTGCCATCATGGACAAATGACAACAAGAGAGAAGATCATAAGTCAAGTCTGCTCAATTTGTATAGGTACACCCGCCTAGGTCTAGCTGCACCTGAAGAGTAGAAGGTCTAAATATTTTGACCTTATCTGTTACCCTAAAGCGTTGTGAAAGCTTGGCAACCTTTCGTGGTTCAAACCTGCATTTTTGAGAGATAACACGATGCTTGTATTGGATATGGCCTCTTGTAGTGTCTTTATTACCTCCTCAATAAGCTCTCCACTCTTTTGATGAGTTTCAATGATCTCCTTCTTGGAAAATTCATGGAATACATCTCCCAATTGAAGCTTGTGGATGGGCGATATTTTTCTCAGGTCCAAATTCCCTTGTTGCTTGGGTAGTTGTAGCAATTGTGTGAATACAACAAGTTGAAACTATAATTGCATATTCATTAGATTCTACAAAGATTCTTGGGATATTCAAAAATATTCAATAGTTGATTTTACTTCTTCCTCTACAATCTTCTCTCCCAACACCTTCTCCTTCTAATCATCACAAGTATTATTTGGTTTATCTTCTTTCCTTTCCTCTTTCTCAAAGGCATATTCACCTTTTTGCTCATCTGCCTTTTTGGTGTCTTCACCATCAATGACTTGTTCAGTATTATCTAGAGGGACAAAGTCTCCTATTTAACTTGAATTTTCTCAATAGGAATCTTAGTTTCTAGAGGAGTTTGATGGTGTTTGGATGTATCCTCCTTAACAACATCTTCTCTGATAGCTACAAAATTCTTCTCTACTTCTATGTTTTCCTCTTCTATATCTTCCACTTTTGGAGGATCGTTATCTTTTGCATTATCTTCTTCAGATATATGCTCATGTTGAGAATCATCCATCTACGTATCATCTTCAACATTTTCTGCTATGGGAATCTCTTTCTTATTCTCAAGAGTCATCCCCAACTTTTATACTAGCTTAGTTTCCTTTTCAGTACTCTCCTTCTTGAGCCTCTTGAGATTATTTTGATCTCTTCCCATAAGGGTTGTAACCCTTTATTTTTTCTTGAGTTCTTTATTGAATAATGTGGAAAATGTGGCCTTATTCTCTTCAAATAGGGGAGCACTTATCTATTATAATGCATAGTCCTTCAATTTGGCCTCTTTTTATATTTCTTCCTATCTCCTTTCAATCAAAATATTCCATAGCTCTACATGTATTTTCTTCTCTATGTCTCGTATATCTAATTCAAGCATTATAATATACTTTGCAATAGCCTCAATGATGGTGGCCTTATCTACCTCACCTACCTCAGTATACAATGTTTTAGTTTCTACTAGCATGTCATGTTGTATCATACCATTAAGTGCATCAACTCTCATGGGGTTATGGGTTCTTACTAGAGGTTTTTACTTTTTGTTTTTATTTTCATCTAGAGTCTTCTTCTCCATTCTAAACTCTATCTTATTTTGCCTTACCTCCATCCTAAAGTGTTCCTTTTCTTTCTCTATCTCACCCTCATTGTCTATATCAATGGCATTAAGCTTCTTCCTCTTAACACCTACTTCACCTTGTGAAGCTTCTCCTTTCCTTTTCTAGACTAGCTTAGGTTCTTCTTCTTCTTCCTCCTCTTCAATATTTACACTTATGTCTTTTTCTCTTACTTCTTTTGTTTTATTATTTTATTAGCAAGGGATGCAAGTGGTTCTACTTAAGTAGTATTATGAACTTCTCAAGTCTAAGTTTTGTGTGCACAATAAGAGGGAACTTCTCCTTCATCAGAGGACTTTTAGTTGTCCTTCACTTCTCTCATATAGGGGACTTAGTCCTGAAGGACTTTTGAATAGTAATCTAGTGCTGGTATTTATTCTACTAGATCTTCTTGTGCCTGATGAGCTTCTTGGAGCTCAATCCATTCCTCTTTCTCTTTGGTGAATCCCATGTCCTCTGTAAATTATGCAACCATCTTTTCAACCTTCTTCTTTGTTATTAGTTTCCTTTGTTCCATATGCACCTCCATAGATTTTTCTTCATAGGTGTCATCTCTTCCTTCTATGGTGTCCTTAGGTTTACTAAGCATGTAGTCTACATATGTGGTAATTTCCTTCTCATTATTCTCATATCACATCTTTGGGATTCATCTTCACTGGATGCTAGTATAGATTCATCCTTAACCTCATTTTCTTCCTTCTTTCTCCAAATCTTATTTATATCCTTCTTTGTATACACCGGATCAATCTTTCGTACTAGATCATTCTTCTTTAGCGAATTATCCTTCTTCATATTTTTGCTTCTGTAAAACTTAGAAATGTGTCCAGGCCTATTGTAATTGTAGCATATAACATTCTTTTGACCAATCTTATTTATATTTATTCTAGATCTACAAGGATTAGCTTTATACCCAAATACATAGGATGTATAACAGTAGCCTTTGAAATATTGAACAATTCTACCATTGTTATAGCCATTCATCATTTGAATTTTGCACTCACTAGCTCTATGACCAAATTTCTTGCATGTAAAATATTGACCAAAAAAAGGTGGAACATTTTGATTCATTCTGCTTCTACATTCCATAGCCTTATGTCCAAATTTATTGCAAGAATAACATAAACCATTAAAATATGGGTAACTTTGTGCATTTGGTTATCTAACTAGTAGTATTCTAGCTACATTCCTTTGATTCTTGGTCTGCTTTCCATTGTTCTTCTTTTCTTCAATCTTCTTTTCAGCATTTGGTGTCTGATCTAATTTTTAAATTTCACCTTTTCCAAAACCTAAACCTTCATTATCTTTGGATCCTTTTTTATTTGCAATAATTTCATAAAGATTTTTAGAACTCATCTTTAATTTTTCCTTGTGACTTCTCGCCTTTTCCATATCTAATCTCAAATTCACAACTTCTTGTTCAATCCTTGTGCATTCTTCAAATTTGCTTTTCACCATTTTATTTAAGCATTCTTCAACTCTCTTTCTTTCTTCAACTTGCACCTTCATACAAGTAATTTTTTCATTTTCTTGCTTCAATTTCTCACTGACCTCCTTATGCCTTTCTTTGAATTTATTGATTTTCTCCCTCAATTTTCTAATGCATGCATTTGCTTCTTTGACATTTTCCTTTAGATCTTTATTTTCACCTATGATTCTCTCCAAATCTTCAAGAGAAACTTTGAGTTCTCCATTTATGTCAAATATGCAATCTTCTTCTATAGATCCAATAATAGGAATCTCTTCCAAAGTAGTAGGTAATCTTCTAATAGCCATGTGTTCAAACTCCAAGATCTTCAATAAGTGGTTAAGCTCATTCCAAGGAAACAAGCTCTAATACCAATTTTTAAACAAACAAAATATTGAGAGGGGGGCTGAATCAATATTCCTTTCATAATGGTGTGAATTTTCACCCCTTGAAAATTCCCTATTCACCACCCCTTACCTAGGAAAGTGTCATCCTGATGATGTATTTTTAGCATCTACTTTCATGTTTCACCACCTAGTAGCTCATTTGTGTGTCAGTAGAGGAATCTCTATTGAGGACACTAACACGGTCCATGGATGTCCACATGGAACGCTTCCATCCTAACAGGGTTCCTACCTCTAGAATCTACAAAGGAATTACACTCCTCCATTGGACACAAAGTGTAATGTTCATTACTCTTTGGAATGAATTTAAATGGGTTTTTCCATCCTTCATTCATTCAAATGGACTACTCTTCCATTCATTTGAGCCTCTTCACACTTCTTTAATCTTGGAAACACTTCTTGAGAGTTTTTTGAGCTTTTTGATCAAATTGACTCACTTTTAGCTCCTTCACATTTCACCACCACCATTGTATTTGCAAGTTACTACTTTTTTGGTTCCTCCTCTTTGTTATTGCAATAGCTACATTGGCTTTGGAGAGATTGTGAGCTCACATCTTCCTCCATTCAGCTTGAGTGCATGTGATTGAGAATGTGATATCCATCCATTTCCATTTACTTTTGCATCATCTACTTGTGTAGTAGCATATTGTTGTTTGTATATTGTTTGGTATTTCCATATTTTCTTCATCATCTTTCTAAAATCGTTGCTATTTGACTATTTGTGGAGGTGGAAAAACCAAAGTGGTGGATTGATTGTGGCAGTCCTCTAAACACAACACCGACATTTTCTCATTATTTTTTGTGTAGGCTATTCATCAAGTGAAGCTCTTGAAAGCCTCAATTCATGGGTTTAAAGGTTTGTTTCTACCACCTTTCTCTTGTCAAAATTCTAGCTTAGTATTGTTAAAGTATTATTCTTGTTATTCCTATTATTTTTGCATCCTCTATCTCTATTGCATAGCATAAAATTTTGTTGATCAGGTATTTAGTAGGTTTTTTGGCATTCTATACTATATTTTACACTCTCTATCTATACGAATGCCAGTGCATCTCTGAGACCCCAATGCATTATATTGGAGTCCATGATCTGTGTTGTAGTCCTCTACTAGTGGCTTGTCTAAGTTACAGCCCCAGCCATGAAAAATTGCTCTCTTGATTCCTTAAAACATTCAAGTTAGTAGAAGGAAAGTGGAAAACCTCTTGTCCCTCCTTTTCAACACTTAAAACCCTAATCCCTTTCAATCCATCCATCTAGCTTGAGGTAGGTTAGAGCAACCTATTCTTCTAGACTCTCTCATGACCTAGAGTCCCTAAGTTTTTTATCCCCATCCTCTACATTTTGGTAAACTCGACATGAACTATTTCAGTTTTGTTTCGTAGTGTTGAAGGAATCTTCTCTTATTTTCTAGGTGTGTTGTGGGTGTGTGTGTTGCAAGGCACATAGCCTTGCAACCCAACCTACAACCCCTAGAAAGTGTAGTCAAAAGGTTCCCTAAACATTGTGATCAAAAATCTAGATAGGTCACTATTTGATTATTGAACCTTTGAGGTGTCATGAGGAAGTCCTTTTAGAGTATGTGAGCATGGCCTCTTTTATACATCTCCCCATGCCTCCTATGCAACCTATGACTAAATCACCAGTTATAACTTTCACCTCACAGTATTTTCCTATGTACATGAACAAGCATCCTTCTCCTCTATACATTCCTTCTCACATCAATGGGAACATCATGACTGGTGTTCTAGTTGACCCCGTGAGTCATGTGAATGTAGTAATAGAGAAGACTCTTCTATTAAATTTTCTACATAGGGAGGAATATGAAAAGTTGAAAACCAGAATACATACACATGATGAAATCTCAGTCCATCCAATTGGTTCCATCACCCTCTCAATACTAGTGGGAGCCAGGACTATAAGTACTCCTTTTGATATCATCCCAGAGTAAGACTTGTTCAAAGTGAAATTAGGCATGCCATGGTCAATTTCCATGAACACAATCACTTCAGTGGTTCATATGTGTTTAAATTTTTCTCATGAGGGATCTATGAACATTATGCATGACACTCGATATAAACCTCTAGTTTCATGTGGGGGCTACTCATTAGATCACTTATATCCTACCCCTATTGGTATGTTTCCTTTAAGGACAGACCTGTTGTATCACACCTATGTTTAATACAAGAATGGGGGCATACTACCAAAGGCGACCTACCCTATCTCCCCTTATGCTATTTCTGTTTAGGGCTCGATGATCATGCAATAGTAGGTTGCCTCCTCCTCCTCTCAAGAGGGGAAGGGGAAGTCTACTAACACCCAGGAGCCTTCCTCTTCTTCTTTTTTATCTGCTTCTACCTCCAGCTCTATTGTGGTGCATGTTAGTTCTCAAAAATGTTGGTTGAAAAACCACAAGAGGTTTCCAAGCTCTTGGTACATTTTAGGCTAGCGAACAAGTCCAAATGATGTATTTGAACCTAATTATCTTCAAGCTCTTCCAGACCTAGGTGGGTGTACCTATGCAAATGAAGTAAAATTGAACTACTAGTTTCCTACTTGAAAAATCTATCCACAATGGAAAATAGTGAGGGATAGATGAAATCTTAATAACTTCTCCTACTGAAATTTAAGATGTGAATGTTTTGAATAAGATTTTATAAAATTCTAAAATGAAATGGGTAAGACCAGTGCCTACTTTTGTTGGGCTAATGGGGTCAAGAGATGAGTGATATGTGACTTAATTACTAGTTACAATTTGAATTTCTTAACACTTATATGAGTTTACGCCTGGCATAAACATGCAAGGATGCAATTATCAAGTTCTTCTTATTGATCTAAATTACCTTTTCTAGATTATTGTGATTAATTAAAAGAATTTAATCCTTCCTTGAAGGAGCCAGTTAACTAAACCACACAAGAGCAGCAAAAGTTCTTTGATAAATTGAAAATATCCTTGATACATCAATTTAAATAATAAGGAAATTTCAACCTTGGAGAAAACCAGATAATATTTTCAATAAATTCAACAAACAATTGACATTGTAATTGAATCACCAAATAAAGTCTACTTGTCCATTATATTATTTCAAATGATTTTGCAATACACAGCATAATGTTTTTTCTCAACAACTGATCTACCTACTAATAATTTTCTACCCTACTACCTCTATATCTAATCTCATGATACAATTTTATCTTACATATATACATTGCACTTTTAGGGTTATGAGCCTTTGCACATCTGTTCATTGCAGCTCTTCCTTTAATTAATTGTCTTCAATAGATTAAAATATTTTAATTTTAATCTCTTTGATCTTCAAACTTCATGAAAATAATCTTAATGATATCAAATATTTCCTTTGCTGGAAATTTTTGCATCCATACTTATTTGTATGTATTTTCTCTGTCATTTTGGGTGAAAACAGTTACCCCTTCCTTAACTCCATTTTTGATAATTTTCACTTATTGGTGAAAATGTTTCATAGAAAAATTTACATTCCCGAATAATACTTATGAAGTTACAAAGAAAATATTTGCCTCATTTTACTTTGCAATTTATCTTTCCTACATTACTATGTTTATTTTATTTTTATTTAAAAGCTCTTTAAAGGGATGTAAGATTGATCTTATCCTTTTCATTTTAATTGGGGAAAGATATTTATCATATTTTAATAGCATCTCCATTACCACCTTTTTGCACTCCTTTTATTTTTCCCTGTCCCTTCATCTTCACAACACCGCAAGCTTTAATCTTTTACACTTCACATTAATAAAGGTTCTCACATTACAGTAAAAGACTTAGGGTTGAGCTGCGGGAATATGAGATTGGCTCAATATTTACCACTCTACTGCACCTAATTTTGGGCGCTCCTATGGCAACGAGGGAATGGTTACCACACTACCCCATACATCTCATTTTACCTTCACAGGGATGTGGGAAATGTCGTAGTACTGTACAATGTTAGTTTGTCTCTTGAGACCACATTCCCTGGGTGCATTTGGTCATAGAATTCACCTATTTTGTCTCATAGTTTCTTCATTCAATTTTCCAAGCTTTAATCAGTCATTGAATGTCTTTTCCATTCACTACCTATTTCTATCTTACAATACCTTGTGTAGATTTGCACTACTTGATAATCAGGGTATTTGCAATCAAACAAGATATTCTTCAACCATTCTTCTAAAACTAGCAAGCTTACTCATAGGAAAAATGTGGAAGTACATGGTCGAGCTTATACACACATGATAGATTCATAGTTCTAAGAAAAAGTGGCAAGCGCAAAGCTGAATTCTATAGCTTTTGTGACTACGTTCTCTATTTGCAACTCTACAAAAGACCAAGATTAATTATATTGATTGAAGTCTTCATATTAGTGATCAAGTCGTTAATGGATTCATGTCAGGTGACCTCATCTCTTGCTGTGAATATTTGAAGTAAATGTACTCATCCCAGAGAAGGTGTGATATATAAAACCCCTTGTATACAGCCTTTAAATATCAGTTGGGTCTTCAAATTTTGATAACTCATAGGCATAATGATGTATCAAATATCAACAAAGTATGTCACGGCTTGTAATGTTCACCCATGGCCCTCATCAACTATATCTTTTGTAGATATTTTCCAAACTTTCTTTCTCCATTCAAAGTATTGTGTTAATAATTTGACTCAGATGAAGTCCCTTGTGTATGTCAGCATAAGACTGGATAACTCACACGCATTGTGTATGCTTCCATATTTTGGGCAATTGTGACACACAGTTCTAAGGCTTAATGTTTTGTCATATGTTTGCATTTTAAATGAATTCTCAAATGCACTATCAAACATTCCATGTTCCTTCTCTATACTTCTCATTCGATTTCCTCCATTCCTATGATTCATCAATATAAGTCAAAAACTCTTTCACAATTTCTTCTTCCCTTTTCATTGCTCTAATGGCAACTAATCATGTATGCTTTGAAGTTTTTGGTAGCCCTCCATTGAAGCTCTCAATTGAACCAACCTTTCTAGTGATTTTTTAGCTCCATTTATAAGCAATTCAGTTATTGCCTCAATTTCAAACGTCGAGGATTCTCGTGCTTTCGTTGCTTCATCCTTCAATCTAAGGATCTCAACCTTCTATCTTTCAAGATCATTCTGCTACTTTAAAATCTCATATCTTTGTGTACTAGCCTCATGTGCAAGCCCTTTCATTTTTTTAAATGTACCCTCCAATTTTTCCTTTGCAGTTTCAACAGCTTTCCTTGCTTCCCTTTCAAACTCAAGCTCCAAAAGAACTTTTTTAAGGATAGGTATTTGCATAAGTAACTACTTTGTGGTGTAAGATGATAATGGTATTCTAGGAAAGCTCTATACAACCCTAAACAATCAAATTCCATAATACCCTATTCTTTTTCATTATATTTTGAAATGCATTGAAGTGGGTATTCCCTAGAATTTGTCTTTCTTACTTCTTGTATTGTAACAAAACAGAATAAGTAGCCTCCAAAATGGATTTTGAAAACTGATCAAATGATCTAAAAAAGCTACGAAAATGTACCAGTATGTTCAACTATGGTAGGGAAGTGTGTTTGCATAAAAAAATTGGATGAAGTAATTAGGATTAAAAGCTGTCAACATTCAAATTTTCCCACTCAGCCCTTTTTGAAAACTACCACTGTCAAACCCAATCAAAACTCACCAACTTATTATTTTGTCAAAATATCAAATCACTTCCTATGAAGCCATAACTTGGGGAATTGGTTCATTTGGGATCCTTGGGAATGTGTGCACAATTATTTTTTATCAATATTCTTCCTTTTCAAAATATCAAACATCAAACATGACCCCTTTGCAGCTGTCCTGAAAATGCAATGTTCAAACTCAGTAAAATCCATTTGGATTTGATTTTGAAAAAATACCAAATGATGTCCTGAAGCCTGATAATTTGTATGAAGGTATATTTTGGTGGGGAGAATCTGATGCACCAATCTGTTTGTCATAATACCTTTTCAATTGCTTAATATTATCCTTCAAAGTTGGTCACTTTAACAGATTTTATTGTGTAGCAAACCTTTGCAGAACCCTTCAACTTGCCACTTTGAAACTTTGTCAAATCATATCGTGGGAAGCTGAAAACTGACTTGAACACTCCCTTATGTTAGATAAACATCCGTGCAAGGTGGTTTGGCAAGAAAATGAACAGATCCAAAGTTATGATTTTTTTTTAAATGTGCTCCTAGGGCTAATTTTACAACTAAGTTTTATGAGTGTTGTATTAAAATTTGGCATGGCACCTTCAAATTTTGCCAAAATTTAAAGGTTCCAACAATGGCTCTATCTAGGGATGTATTCCCCCTATGGGCATAGCAAGAATCTAGGTCTCTAGGAGAGCAGACCAAGTTTTTTATCTATTGAACAGTTGATTCAAACTTTTTTCTGCCATGAACTGATATGGGTTTTGAAAAACCACACCATATTTGATGGCACAAGGCCACCAAAAATAAAATCTCCTATTCTCCACTATCATACACCTTGTTTTTCTTTGAATTCATCATATTCCCCTTGATAAAATTCATGCAATCTTCCTTGTCACTTCCATCAAAAACTTGCAAAATAACTTCACTTCCATTGCTACTCTCATTTTGTTTATTTTGTAGTTCATAAGAACTTATGCCCCATTCATTGCACCAAGAATTTGTATCCTCAATTCCACATTTTTTACCATTTTGCTTGGTATTATGTATCATAAAATGATCTCTTAGCTAGTCTGAAAATCCACCATCTGAATGCCTCTCCTATAAATCTAAAAATTTTGTCACACCAACATTTTCTAAGACACTCAGATCTAAAAAAAAATCTATCTCTTTTATGTCACTAATTGGCAGTAACACAAACTAATGATGCATACAATCATTATTTTGCACATTCAAACCAACTAATGTTGGGGAAGAATTTTCTGAATCTTTCTTATGTGTGTATTTTTGGTACTCCATTGCCAGCAAATCTGAAATTTGTTCACTACTAAGTGAACATGCATCTTTGTCTATTTCACCATTTATGTACTCTTCACATTTTTCATCATCATAATGAGGCTCAAGATCATCATAGAAAAAATTAGATGAATTATCAACACAGTCATTTGTTCCACAACTTGATATATCATCTTGGTTGTCTAAAAATGTTTCTTCCTCATGATAAAGTGGATTTGAAAACACCTGAAATTCATGCTCTAACACACCTTGGAAAATATCATTTGATCTTCACCTATCTCTTCATCATAGAATGGATTTTAAAAAAATTGGAACCATTTTCAAGTGTGCAAACCTCTTTTTCATCAAATGTGTCTTCATGGCATTCAACTACAGCTAGGGATACTATTTCTTCACTGTCAAATGAGATTTCATTTTTGATTGCTTCTTCCTCCTGATCTCCATAAGAACTGCATGAATCACTTTATTGTAGATCAAAATCCACAGGTTCATCTTCACAATCTGAATGTTCAATGGATTCCTCATAACATGCATTACTCTTACAGTCACAATTTGTTATGCAAGAGAGACCTTCTATATCTCCAGCCTCCTCATGCATGTTGTCATAGGAATCATTTTCATTTGCACCTAATTCTTCTATTGGCTACATTATTTGATCAATTTCTCCATCTTCATCAATGATTTCGGCTTTGGATTCAATATTGATAATGTTATCATACTTTTTCTTATCTACATTGTTAGTCCATTCATCTATTTGGTCAAAATCAATTGGTTTCCATGATTTGGGCCAATAAATTGAATTAGGTTCATATACTTTCATGAATTTCTCAATGAACTTAGACTTACTAGGCGAGAAATTAATAGGTATTTGCCTATAAATATCTACCATTCTACTTAACAAAGAATTCCTAGAATCTCTTTTATGTCTCCTTATGTCAAGAAATGCATCCAAAAGACTTTTGATTCTTTCTTGAATACGTAAATAGACATCATTTTTCTACACAGATTGTTGGTTATGATATGTACCTTGCTACAAATTTTGATTTACAATTCCACGAGGAATGACATTGCTTTCCACATTTTGACGAGGAGCTTGGTATTTCTATGTACAATGCTTAGGATATGGATTGTATTGATGATCTTGGTAGCTTACTAGTTTTTGTCCAGGAGTGATAGGATAAGCATTCATTTGGCTTGATAACTGTGGTGCATAAATGTCCTATTGTGAATGATATGCATTACCTCCTTTGCCAAAATTCTCAATTGCACCATAATGTATATGGGGCAAGAAAAATTGCTATACATACTTCAACCTATGATATTTATTTCTAACTAGCAATGTTTTTGTTTTCAAACTATTTTTTGTATTCTTCATCAAATTTTCTTTTTATAGAGTCACCACCTACTTTTCCATAAGTAGGAAAATGAAATGGATGTTGAAACTTCTTTTGATTTACCCCAACGGAATCCCCTTACTCAATTATGTGAGACAACCTTGGATGCAAAAAGGATTTTATCACTCTATAAGGCACAATGGTTTGCTAATGGATTTCTTCAAGTTCTCCCCAACATAGTCACCAATCTATTAGTTCTCAAAAACACTGTTTGAAAAACCACAAGAGGTTTCCAAGTTCTTGGTACATTTTAGGCTAACGAACAAGGCCAAATGATGTATTTGAACTTTCTTCTCTTTAGGCACTGCTAGACCTAGGTGGGTGTACCTATGCAAATGAAGCAGAATTGAACTACTAGTTTCCTACTTGAACAATCTATCCACAATGGAAAATAGTGAGGGATAGATGAAATCTTAATAACTACTCCTACTGAAATTTAAGATGTGAATGTTTTGAATAAGATTTTATAAAATTCTATAATGAAATGGGTAAGACCAATGCCTACTTTTGTTGGGCTAATGGAGTCAAGAGATGAGTGATATGTGACTTAATTATTGGTTACAATTCAAATTTCTTGACACTTACATGAGTTTATGCCTAGCATAAATGTGCAAGGATGCAATTATCAATTTCTTCTTATTGATCCAATTGACCTTTTCTAGATTATTGTGATTAATCAAAAGAATTTAATCCTTCCTTGAAGGAGCCAATTAAATGAACCACACAAGAGCAAGAAATGTGCTTTGATAAATTGAAAATATCCTTGGTACATCAATTTAAATAATAATGAAATTTCAACCTTGGAGACAACCAGATAATATTTTCAATAAATTCAACAAACAATTGACAACGCAATTCAATCACCAAATAAAGCCTTCTTGTCCATTATATTATTTCAAAGGATTTTGTAATACATAGAATAATGTTTTTTTCTCAACAACTGATCTACCTATTGATAATTTTCTAACCTACTACCTCTATATCTAATCTCATGATACAATTTTATCTTACATATATAAATTGCACTTTTAGGGTGATGACCATTTGCACGTCCGTCTGCTACAACTCTTCCTTTAATTAATTGTCTTCAATAGATTAAAATGTTTTAATTTTAATCTCTTTAACCTTTGAACTTCATGAAAATAATCTTAACGATATCAAATATTTCCTTTGCTAGCAATTTTCACATCCATACTTATTTGTATGTATTTTCACTATGTCATTTTGGGTGAAAAAAATTACCCCTTCCTTAACTCCATTGTTGAGAATTTTCACTTATTGGTGAAAATGTTTCATAGAAAAATTTACATTCCCCAATAATACTTAGGACTGCACAGAAAATATTTGCCTCATTTTACTTTGCATTTATCTTTCCTACATTACTATGTTTATTTTATTTTTATTTCAAATCTCTTTAAGGGGATGTAAGATATATCTTATCCTTTTAATTTTAATTGGGGAAAGATATTTATCATATTTTAATAACATCTCCATTACCACCTTTCTGCACTCCTATTAATTTTCACCTTTTATTTTTCCCCGTGCCTTCATCTTCACAACACGACAAGCTTTAATCTTTTATACTTCACATTAATAAAGTTTCTCACATTACTGCAAAAGACTTAGGGTTGAGCTACGAGAATATGGGATTGGCTCAAGATTTACCGCTCTCATGTACCTAATTTTGGGCACTCCTGCAGGAACGTGGGAGGTTACCGCACTACCGCATACATCTCATTTTACCTTCATGGGGATGCGAGAAATGTTGTAGTATCATACCATGTTAGTTTGAATCTTGAGACCACATTCCCTAGGTTCATTTGGTCATATAATTCACTTGCTTTGTCTCATAGTTTCTTCATGCCATTTTCCAAGCTTTAATCAGTCATAAAATGTCTTTTCCATTCACTACCTATTTATATCTTACAATACCATGTGTAGATTCGCACTGCTCAATAATCAGGGCATTTGTAATCAGACAAGATATTCTTCAACCATTCTTCTAAAACCAGCAAGCTTGCTCACAGGTGAAATGTGGAAGCACATGGTTGAGCTTATACGCACATGAGGGATTCATATTTCTGAGAAAAAATGGCAAGCACAAAGTTGAATTCTATAACTTATGCGAGTACTTTCTCTATTTTCAACTCTACAAAAGACCAAGAGTAATTATATTGATTGAAGTCTTCATATTAGTGATCAAGCCATTAATGGATTTGTTCCAGGTGACCTCGTCTCTTGCTATGAATATTTGAAGGAAATGTACTCATCCCAGAGAAGGAATGATATATAAAACCCCTTTTATACAACCTTTGAATATCAGTTGGGTCTTCAAATTTTGATTACTCATAGGCACAATGATGTATCAAATGTCAACAAAGTATGTCATGGCTTGTAATGTTCACCCATAGCCCTTGGCAACTATATCTTTTGCAAATCTTTTCCAAAATTTATTTCTCCATTCAAAGTATTATGTTAATAATTTGACTCGGATGAAGTCCCTAGTGTATGTCAGCATAAGGTTGGATAACTCGCACGCCTTGTGTATGCTTCCATATTTTGCACAATTGTGACACACAATTCTTAGGCTTAATGTTTTGTCATATGTTTGCATTTTAAATGAATTCTCAAATGCACTGTCAAATAGTCCATGTGCCTTCTCTGTATTTCTCATTTGATTTCCTCCATTCCTATGATTCATCAATATAAGTCAAACACTCTTTCACAATCTCTTCTACCCTTTTCATTGCTCCAATGGTAACTAACCCTGTTTGCTTTGAAGTTTTTGGTAGCCCTCCATTGAATCTCTCAATTGAGCCAACCTTGCTAGTGATTTTTTAGCTCCATTTATAAGCAATTGAGTCATTGCCTCAATTTCAAACCTCAAGGATTCTCGTGCTTTCCTTGCTTCATTCTTCAATATGAGGATCTCAATCTTTTGTCTTTCAAGATTATTCCACTACTTTAAAATCTCATTTCTTTGTATACTAGCCTCGCGTGCAATCCCCTTTAGTTTTCCAAATGTACCCTCCAATTTTTCCTTTGCATTTTCAACAACTTTACTTGCTTCCCTTTCAAACTCAAGCTCCAAAAGAACTTTTTTAAGGATAGGTATTTGAGTAACTAATTTGTGCTGTAAGATGATAATGGTATTCTAGGAGAGCTCTATACAACCCTAAACAATCAAATTACATAATACCCTATTCTTTTTTATTATATTCTAAAATGCATTGAAGTGGGTATTTCCCAAAATTTGTCTTTCTGACTTCTTGCACTATGACAAAATAGATTAAGTAGCCTCCAAAATATCTTTTGAAAAATAAATAAATGATCTTGAAAAGCTACGAAAATGTACTAGTATGTTGAGCTATGGTAGGGAAGTGTGTTTTCATAACAACTTTGCATGAAGTAATCAGGATTTAAAACTGTCAACTTTCAAATTTTCCCACTCAGCCGTTTTTGAAAACTACCACTATCAAACCCAATCAAAACTCACCAACTTTTTATTTTGTAAAAATATCAAATCACTTCCTGTGAAACCATAACTTGGGGAATCAGTTCATTTGGGATCCATGGGCATGTGTGCACAATGATTTTTTATCAATCTTCTTCCTTTTCAAAATATGAAACATCAAACATGACCCCTTTGTAGCTGTCTTGAAAATGCAGTGTTCAAACTAGGTAAAATCCATTTGGATTTGATTTTGAAAAAATACCAAATGATGTCATGAATCCCTAAAAATTGGCATGAAGGTAGATTTTGGTGGGGAGAATCTGATGCACCAATATTTTCTTCATAATACCTTTTTTGTTGCCTAATATTATTCTTCAAAGTTGGTCACTTTAACAAATTTTACTGTGTGCAACAAACCTTCGTAGAACCCTTCAACTTGTTGCTTTGAAACTTTTTCAAATCATATCATGGGAAGCTGGAAACTGACCTGCACAATCCCTTGTGTTAGATAAACATTTGTGCAAGGTGGTTTGGCATGAAAATGAACAGATCCAAAGTTATGATTTTTTTTTTAAATGTGCTCCTAGGGCTGATTTTATAACTGTGTTTTTTGAGTGTTGTATTAAAATTTGACATGGTACCTTCAAATTTGAAGGTTCCAATAGCACCTTTGGCCTTTGTTCCTATTCCTCACATGGGGATTCTAATGGTTCCCACTTGGTAGAAGGCCAAGCGTCAAGTATTTGAGCTTCTTGTCCTACCCATGGTGTCGAAGCTCGTTTTATATGGTAAGGAGAAGGGCCCAAATGGAGTTACCCCTACCTCTCAGCCCCCATGACCTCCTATTGCTCTTTCCCCTAGGGTAGTGAATGGGAAGAGGCTTGTCATTGAGGAGCTTGAGTCTACTGATCCACCTATTTTAATTTTTTTGCCTACGCTTCCTACTCCTAATTTCCCATCCAAGGGGTTTCCCTTCCACTGGTCATAGTTGTGGAGGACACACCTATCAAGGAATAGAATCCTCTATCTCCTTCTTAAGCAATGAGTTCTAGTTCTAGGAGTCAAATAAATTGGCTTCCATGTGAATGTAAGCATCGGAGGAAGGTTCTAGTTGGTGAGCAAGTTGCCTCACTGAAGGAAAAAGAGGAACCAACAACCCCTATTTTTACATCTCATATTGTTCCTCCCTCTTCTACCTCTTCTGCTTTGGTTCTAATCACCTCAATCTTGCTTCTGACTCCCCCTACAAATGTTGATGACCCTCACCCCAAAAGGGTGCAGATGTTCATCATTCCCTCAATGGAACCTCCTTTTTTGATCTCTCTTCCAAACATCCCTTCATTTTCCTATCTTGTGGACATGTCGAACACAATAGTGCTGTCCCTTGTGGCCTTGTCCTCTTCCTCCTTGTCTTTTTCTTTCTCTATGGGGATTTTGCATCCTCCAATGAAGCATATGTTGGAGGATGACCTCGCTACGAATGGAGGTTGGAAGAAGGGATTTCCTTCGAGAGAGAGGATTATGATTTAGCTTGCATCATCCTTGTCATGGAGGTAGCCTTAGTTTATCCTAAGTTTTTCACCATCTCTCTTGGTGAGGTTGATGGTAGATCTTAGGCTCCTCCTTCATCTCTCATTAAATTAACACATGGAACTCCTATTAAGTGCATGTTTAACTGAATTGATGATGTCCTGAGTCTATCGATGATCTTTGCAAGACCAATGATGTTTACCTCATAGGAGTTGAGTGAAGAAGACTTGTAGGGGCCTTCTTCCTTAGCTATTGTCATGGGAGAGTCAGAGAATTCTCCCCTTGATATCCTACCCTTGGAAGCTCATTTTCTCTCCCCTTATAATGATCTAGATTTGGGATAACAACAACCTCTCGGTTGATGAGGACTAGGAGAGCACCTCTTCTTTATCTATAGATTAGACTTGTGTGTGTGTTGTGTTTCCCCCGTGCTTTTTTTTATGTGTTCCTGGAGGACCCTTGTCACCCTCATAGGTGCTTGGATACAAGAGTGAAATTTTGTTGTAAACTTCCTCTATTTGTTGCATCATTCTTCTTCTATATGTTGTATCTTGATTTTTGACAATTGGGGATGATGCAATGTGCTGGGGCATTTACTCCTCCCTTCCATGTTGATCCAATTATTTATTTTCATTTTATCTTCATGTTCTCTTCTTCATGTTCTAATACATTTGTGGATTCATGACAGTTCATATGTATACTATATTATATCTATGTATCTATATCTATGAAAAATTCTAACCCCAAACTATCAGATCCCCCTGTCTCTTGATTTCTTTGTCTTTTCTTTTATTTTTCAAGTTTTTTATATTTCTCTCTTCTTTGTTTACTTCTTGATGTTGTGTTGCCTATGTGTTGTCCCTCACATGTGCAAAAAAAATTCTACATCTACATATCATCATGTATCAGTGGCCATGACATCCCTACATGTTCTTCCTTTCCTTAGGATGCCACATGCTCATTTAATTCACACACACCATCCTAAGGGGGGATCCTACCTCTCCAATTTTCAATAAGCTCTATTCAATGGCTAATGAATCCCTTGATAAAAATCTTTACATTTTTTTAAAAACTTACATCCTTCAAAAAGGATCCGCTTAGAAAGATTTTCTTTTGAAATAAAATTCATAACAAAAAGGATTAAGATTTCACGTTTGAGGAGGTCATTCTTCTTTTTTTGGATTTCTTGATGAAAGAGAATTTTTCAAAAGGATTCCTTGATGACAAGATTTTTTGCAAAAATTTCATTAATATTCAAACAAAGCATTCCTTTGCATGGACCCCTTACAATCTTGAAGGGTTCTTAAGGGACCCCTTTGAAAACTTCTCCTTCAATTGCTTGTTCTGAGATACATGACTATCTATCTGTCTATGTGGCTTTTGCTTACCTAAGATTTTTTGTCTATACATTAACATGTTGCTTTATAGGATTGACCACCTATGAAGCCACTTTTACAATCAAGCTTTCCTTACAAGATCAAGCAGGTCTATAAGGGTCAATCAAACTCTATGGAGCCTTTCATTTCTAGTCTCTCTCAAGACCAAGAACATGTGGTGCCTCCTTTTCAAGACCGAGCACTTGTAAATCATTTTCATTCTACAGGACCAAGCACATCTAAAACCCTTAGTTCATCTTCTATGGGATCGAGACCCATAGAACCAATTCTATAGGCCCAAGCACCTCCAGAGCCTATTTTTTCACCTTCCATAAAACCAAGCACCTATGGCACTTTTTTTCAAATATCCATAGGACCGAGTAGCTATGGATCCATCTCTTTATCTCTTTCCTATGCTCGAGTTCACCAAATTGTGGTATGCTTCTTCAATGGTTCAATTATATGTTTTTCAACTTCTTTTACTCTACTTTATCATGCATTCACTGACACTTATGCTCACTAAAGTGGGGGTAATATGTAATGGCATGAATTTTCACCCCTTGCAAATTCCCTACTCACCACCCCTTATATTAGAAAATGTGATCTTGATGATTTATTTTCCACATCTGCTTTCATGTTTCACCACTTGGAAACTCATTTGTGTGTCAATGGGGGAATCTCTATCGAGGACGCTAACATAGTGCGTAGATGTCCACATGGTACATAGATGTCCACACGGCATGCTTCCATTCTAAAAAGGTTCCTTCCTCTAGAATTTGTAGAGGCATTACACTCCTTCATTGGACAAAAAGTGTAACATTCACTACTCTTTGGACCAACTTCAAATGGGTTTTTTCCTCTTTCATTCATTCAAATGGTCTACTCTTCCTTTCATTCAAGCCCCTTCACACTTCTTCAATCTTGGACATAATTCTTGTGAGATTCTTGATCAAACACACTCACTTTCATCTCCTTCACATTTGACCACCACCATTGTAGCTGCAAGTTACTGCTTTGTTGGCCCCTCCTCTTCGTAACTGTGCCAATGTTGGCTTTGGAGAGCTTGTGAGATCACATCTTCCTCCATTCACCTTGAGTGTATGTGGTTGAGAAGGTGATATCCATCCATTTCCATTTACCTTTGCATCCTCTAATTGCATAGTAGCATATTGTTGTCTGTGTATTGTTTGGTATTTCCATACTTTTTTTTTATCATATTTCTACAATCATTGCTATTTGGCTATCTGTGGAGGTGTAAACACCAAAGTGGGGGACTGACTGAGGCAGTCCTCTAAACACAACCCCAACATTTTCTTGTTCTTGTGTGTGCAGGTTGCTCATCAAGTGAAGCTCTTGAAGGCCTCAACTCAAAGGTTTGAAGATCCATTCTACCACCTTTCTCTCATCAAATTCTAGCTTAGTATTGTTAAATAATTCTTCTTGTTATTCCTATTATTTGTACATCTTTTATCTCAAATATAGCATAAAACTTTTTCAATTAGGAAGTTAGTAGGTTTTTTGGAATTTTGTAATGTACTTTACACTCTATGTCCATATGGGCACTAGTGTGTCTTTGAGACCCCAATGAGCCACATTGGAGTTTGTGATCTGCACTATAGTCCTGTAGTAGTGCATTGTCTGAGTTACAGTCTGAACCTTGAAAACACACTCTCTTGATTCTTTGAAACATTTGGGTTAGAAAAAGGAAAGTGAAAGACTAGTTGTCCTTCCTTTTTTACCCTTGAAACCCTAATACCTTTCAATCCATTCATCGAGCTTGAGATAGATCAAGGCAGCCTATTGTTCTAGACTCTCCCATGACCTAGAGTCCCTTAGCAATCGATCCCCCACCTCTACACTATTAAACCACTTAAACATTTAAACATGCAATATTTATAGCATATTCAATTGAAATAATGAAAGAAATCATGAAAAAATCCAATAGCATCACATAACACATGAACACCAAGATTTGTATGTGGAAAACCCACAGTGAGAATTAGCTCACAATATATTATAACTAGTTATAGTATATTATAGAAGTGCTCACTACAGGTGGACTCATTTTCCAAGTGGACTCACTATCCACTAAGAAAAGAAATAGATAGAATAGATTATGGCACACAACTGAGTGTTGAACTATTACAAAGTACATCTACAATATGTAGGAATGAAATTCCATTGAAGCTCGGAATACAAACTCAAAAATCTTCATACTAATCTGATTTAATGCTCTGCTTTGTTTTGCATTCACAATATATTTTCACAATTCACATCACTAACTCTTATCATATACCCTAATCATCAAAATATTGATAAATATTTAACTTATATATCTGCTTCACTCATAACATCAATCAGGTTGGCCTAATTAGATGTAATACATAAAATGTAACTTGTTGGCTCAAGATCTATCCACACATGCTTCATGCCAAGATTAAAATCTCAAAACACTTTAAAATAGGTTAGCATGGACCTATAATATAGCTCACACATAACTCTACAATATTTATTTAAGCTTCGCACAGCTTCAAACTTATTAGGTCGGAATTACAAAAGACCTAATTTCAAAATTCTCCAACTGTATACCCATATTCAAACACGTGGACCTCAAAACACCTTGCCATCTAGAATGCACACTCATCTAACATATGTCAACACTTCCACAACTCCTCAAAGAAAAAAACCAATCCGTTAAGAAGTGTGACTTATCAACTCATATACACTAAATTGGAAATGTCTAAAACTACCAAGCCAAACTTCTATTTCTCATAACTCCAAATCTAGAAACCAAACCAAGTTGAAATTTAGGAATTGAGTTCTTCTAATAGCCAACAAAATTATAATAGAAGCATAGAAAATAATCTTCAATAGTGGACTAATGTAGACCCAATTACTGGATCCCCTATATATAGATTCATTTGCATTAACACTTAGTCAATTTTCATCACAATTGTCCTCACCCTATCAAACCTTATTGCAAAATTATCTTTCACAATCATCTTCAACCATGCTCATGACACCTAAACTGATCTTCACAATATATTCAAGTTGTATTGGAATACAATGCTGACATCAATGACAACACTGTAATGCATAACTATTTGTATCAAGTTCTTATTCCACATGCGCATGTTGCCAATAAATGCATCAATGACATCTCATTTTTCCAACAATTGGTTGATTATTACACAATATTTATCATGATTAGAAATCACATATTTTTTCATACTATAGACATGTTCTTACATTCTTATCTATGATTATATTTCTTTTAATTTTGACATGTATCATTTTCCATCTCCATTTTTTTATTTGATGGATGCAAGTATTTGAAAGGGGGATATATATTATTGCTAACACTCTTATGTTGAGATTATAGACAACCACTTATTCCTATATAGATATTTATCGCCATACTCAAATAAATCTTGATAGCACTTACCCACACATGAACAAAGTTCCATTATTAATTACTATTAGAGTATTGGATGTATTTACCACTTTGGGTGGATTCGCATTACATGGCTATACCTAAATTTATATATCACATTACTTCTAGAGTGCATGTCAAATTCACAACCCTAAGGAGAACCACATTCCTACCACTACACTAGGTGGAGTATTTTTATATCACTTTCGATATAGGTCTAGAATCTCGCTTATTTTTATTTTTAAGTTTTTATGACAAAAGTTACACTTTGAATATATTTTATGTAATTTGCAAGTTCCAATTGAGTGCTTATGTCAATTATAGGAACGCAAATAATTTAAGAATGGTTTATTACTTTCTGTAGACTATTGCAAGAATGAGTATTTTCTTTTTTCATTGATGTCAACAGGCTTATATTTTTGTTGTCATTGATGTCACCTAGTGATGATTGAGAATTTTTGATGGTTTGATTAGTTTCATTATCTCGTCACTAGTAAGTGTTACTAGTGTCAACCTCTAGTGTTACTTTAATAATATTTTGTTTATGGATATATAGTTGAGTTTCAAAGTTGTAGTTGGTTTAGTAGTGATGAGGAAGTACTAAAGATGAGGAGTATGTACATATGGTGCTTGGTTTCCAAGTGCTTTTGAGAAAATTTGAATAAAAGAGGAAATAGTGTGTTGGAGAGTTGTTCTGGTATACAGAGTGGTGTTCTATTTTTTTTCTACATTAATTTTGTGTTGAAAATTTTATTGTGTGGTTTGGATGTGTTGGTCAAAGGTGATCATAGATGTTATATCTAGAAATTCTTGGTTTGGATCATTTTTTAGAGAAAGTTGTGTTCACCAATGTGTGAACTACGTATTGTAGTGGTATTTGGGAGAAATGGTTTTGCTCCACATTTCTTTGTAGTTTTATTTTTGGTCTTAGGGTTCTAGAAGTGTACTGATAAGGTTCATATCTACCTTTAGTTGAATTTGTTCATGTTTTGGTGCTCCACAAGTTGATTTCTTGAGTTTCAATGTGTGGAAGTTTATCTAAGTGTACTTAATGTGTACATTCTTCAAGTGAAAGTTATTGTGAAGGAATTTATTGGACTTTAGGGTGTTTTGGTAATATTCCAAATTGTGTTTAAGTGTTTTTTATGGTCCATGATTCATCTTTGGATTTGAGGAAGTGTGTACTTAAATGTTAATGGTGTTTACACATGTTTGACCAACCTTGGTATTTACACTAATTTTGGATTTACTTCAGTGATTGTGGAAGCATGGCATGGTATATATGTTTGATTTGGGTCTAAGTTAAGATATGGTGTGGTCCTATTTCAATTTTTTCCACCTTGAGAATACTTAATGTCAACCTAATTTGAATTTTCATTATTGAGGTGCATATTTAACCTTGAATAATGTTTTCAATATTGAAGATGGTATAAATAAGTGTTATATTGATGGAGGATTGTGTGTGTAGTGTGTGATGTGAACTGTAGAGTTGTAAAGTGCAAATTTGTGAAGTGCAATGTAATCTTTAATGAGTTAGATTATTGGAAGTAGTGAGCAAAATTTTTCTACAATATTCAGAGAGACTGTGAATATGTTGGTGATGTTGTGGTGAAATTTTTTGTTACATTGAGATGGACTTATCACTATAACATTCTTCTTTTCTTCTTTTTTGTAATCTAGCCATGAGACCTTGTTTTCTTTGGATAGTAATCCCTTTGAAAGTGACCCTTTTTGTATCTGATGTTGTAATTACTTCATATTTTAACAATTGATTTTTGGGTTCCTATGGACTTCTCTTGCTCTTCTAGGGTTTTTCACTTAAAAGGAGAGAGAAATGGCCCAAAAATGCTAAGGGTTCATTCAAATTATGTTACGTATGATGTTTTCTAAGCTAAATGAAGTAAATTAAATGCAATTAAATGGTTTAGAAAGCTGAAATATGAATGCAAAACTAAGATTTAAACTATGTTTGAAAACACGTTGTGATATGCAAACAATGAACTAAATGAAGAAATAACGCAAAATAGAAAGAAATGAGATGAAACAGAGTGCACCTGGGAAAGATTTGATGAATCTAGAATATTGTGAATCCTGACTAAAATTACTAAAATTTCACAGTGGGACTCATTTGCCTAGGGTGGCGAATTAGTCCTCCTATTGGTGAAAAAGTGTCAAAAACTAGTTTCTGACTGTTGGGATCCAAAATTTGACAAAATTCAAACTTACAGTCCTAAGGTGGGACTCATTCACCACTGGTGGTGAATCAATCCTCTCCCAAAATTCTAAAAAATCAAGAGACAACTCTACAACACTAGATCTGGAAATCTCTGATTGTCGGGTTGCCAAAGTCAATTCTACAAGAAACAGACAGAAAACCTTCTCCAAGCTTGAAATATGAATGAGTTGACTTGAAGCACCTAGTTGACTTGTTGACCAATCTTCAACACCAAAAATCTTGTTAAATTTTCACACAAAAGTCTATAAACACACATGCAATAGGGGGGAAATGGTTGAGGGTTAGCAAATAGGGGTTTTCCTTGGTCAAACCCCACTTTTGGTAATCAAACAAGTAATGAAACAATTAAATGAAAGAGAATGATAAACTAATAACATGTAATAGCTATCAACTTACCAAACCCTTGATAATGAAAATCTGAAGTAATGTTAATGGATGATCCAAAGTGCTTGAGTAATGCTTGAATTGATGTTGTAGGATGCTTGAATGCTTGAGATTGCTTGAAGATGATGTATGAATGTTGGATAATTGTAGGAGATATAAAATGAGGAGAAAATCACTTATTTATACAATCTTGTGCCTTAGTTAACCATTCATAACTCATCATAGGCCAACATCAAGTGTTTTTGAATGAAAACCTGAAAGGAAATTTTAAAAATTTTGAATTTGGAGCCAAGGGGGACTCATTTTCCACCCATGGTGAATGGGTCCCACCTAGGGCCTGAAAATGGGTGTCGGGGATTTTTTTATATTTAATGTTTTTTGTCAGGCTTACATTCAAAAATACACTTAATTAAGACATATGAGGGCATAAAGGAACCAAATAAATCATGAGAAAGGGATAAATAGTGAATTTGTGCCTAGAAAAGTGTGAAATCTTGTTACAAGACTTTACAACACTTCAAAATAGGACTTGTTTAGTGATGAAAAGGTGATTTTTAGGTGAATTGAAATAAATAGATTCTAGAAGAATGTAGAAATGTCTTACAACACTTCACAAAACATCATTATTTGAATTTTAGTACCTAAATATGCATGTTCAAGCCATGTTACAACATAAAATCAGAGTAAAATAGATCAAACACCATGAAACAAGACCTAAAAGGCCATCAAAATGACAAGGGGCCATTTTTCTATGGCACAATATTGTGAGCTAATCCTCACTGTGGTTTTTCCCTTCTTGGGTTTTCCACTTAAATTTGGTGTTTTATTGTACATGGTGATGATGTGTTTCATCTTTTGTTATTTTATTTCATGCTAAATCATTCTAATAGATTAATGGTTAATTAATTTTATTTGGATTTGAATGTTTTTAAGGGTTTTGATATTTTAACATACAAATGATTCAACCCCCCTCTTAGTTGTCTTGTGCATTCAACAATTGGTATCAAAGCAAGGTTCCTTATAGGAAAGATTAACCGTTTGAGTTAGATCTAGGATGGCACACAAGAGGGATGCCCCTTTCTTTGATTGATCAGACTATGGTTTCTAGACAAGAATGGAAGGTTTCTTGGTATCTCTTGGATTTGGAGTTTGGATGTTTGTTGAGACTAGATATTCTATGCCTACTAGTGGTTTGAGTACTAATGATGAGATCAAGGTATATGAAAAAATGGTAAAGAAAGGTATGCTCTTTTGAGTGATCTTTCTAACACTCAACTTGTGAAAGTTTGAATTTGAAGTCTACTAGAGATATCCGGACAAAGTTGGAAAGCATTTATGAAGGAGATAATAAGTTCATTCAAGCTAAGATGAAAAATCTAAAGATCACATTTGAGAACCTGTGGATGTCTAAAGATGAAAACATTACAAGCTACATATAGAAGGTGGATGAAGTTGTCAATTCCATTAGAGGTCTTGGCAAAAAATAAGAAGAAGAAGTGGTAAAGAAGGTACTAAGAAATCTTTCAAAATATTATAGTCATAAAGTTTATTCTATTGAGGAAGTTCAAGATTTAACAAAATATTCTAGAGATCAGTTGTACGGTGCTTTGTCTACTTTTGAAATAAGAGAATTTGGTCCAAGTAATACAAAAATTGAGACTACTTTTAAGGATAGAAAATAAAAAAGGACTGATGAATCATGTCAAGAGGATCTTGACGATAATGAAGCAAACTTTGTGAGGAGAATGAAAAAGGGTACGGGTAAATACAGAGGTAAGTTACCTTTCAAAAAATTTAGTTTTTGAAAGATGGGTCATTATGCTTCAAGATGTCCAAATAGAGCTTTAAATGAAAAAAAAAAGAAAAAAAAAAGGTAAAGCAATTAAGAAAAGCTATTATGTTTGAACCATCAATTTTTGGGACCCCACGAGACTCTCTAACTCTTCTAGGGTTTTGCACCTAAAAGGAGAGAGGTAGGCAAAAAAATGCTAGCTAGGTTCATTCAAATTATGCAATGTAGGATGTTATTATGCCTAAATGAAATGATCTAAGTGTAATCAAATGAACTATTTGACTGATTATGAATGCAAAACTTAAGAATTGTGCTATGTTGAAAAACATAATGTGATATGCAAATAATGAGTAAAGAATGAATAAATGCATAATAGAAAGAAATTAGTTGAATCAATGTGCACCTAGAGGTCTAATGAGGATTCTAGAATGTTTTGGATGTTGTTTGGAATTACAAAAATTTACCAGTGGGACTCATTCACCCATGGTGGCGAATCAGTCCTAATTTTGATGAAAACTGCCAGGAACTAGTTTCTGAGTGTTAGGATCTGGAATTTGACAAAACTTAGATTTATAGCCTTAAGGTGGGACTCATTTTCCACTGGTGGTGAATCAGTCCTCTCCCAAAATTTTGATAAATCTGGAGATAACTTTGCAACACCAGATCTGAGGATATCTGCTTGTCAAGTTGCGGAAGTCAATTCTAGAGGAAACGGACGAATACCTTCTCCAAGCTTGAAATATGGTTTATTTGACTTGAAACACCTTGTTGACTTGTTGACCACTTTTCAACACCTGAATACTTGTTAAATTTGTACACAAAAGTCTGCAAACACACATGCAAGAGGGGGAGAATGGTTGAGGGTTAGCAAATAGGGGTTTTCCTTTGTCAAATCCCACTTTGGTAATCAAACCCTTAATGAAATAATGAAATGAAACAGAATGATAAAAAAATAGCATGCAAATGCTATCAACTTACCAAACCCTTGTTGAATAAAATCTGAAGTTATGTCAATGGATGCTTCAAAATGCTTGATGAATGCTTGATTTGATGTTGTAAAGTGCTTGAATGCTTGAGTGAATGAAAATATTTCTTGGATGTGATGTGTGATTGTAGGAGATGTAAAATGAGGTGAAAATCACTTATTTATACAATCTTGTGCCCTACTAACCCGTTGATACCTCATCACAGGCTGACATCAAGTGATTTTGAATAAAAACCTAAAAGGAAATTTAAAATATTTTGAATTTAAAGCCAAGGGGGACTCATTCACCACCCATGGCGAATGGATCCCACCTAGGACCTGAAAATGTGTGTCCAGAATTAAGTCACATTTAATGTTATTTGTCAGGTTTATATTCAAAAATACATTTAATTAAAGCTTATAAGGGCATAAAGGGGTCAAATAAAGCATAAGAAATGTGTAAATAGTGAAATTATGCCTAGAAAAGCATGAAATCTTGTTACAAGACTTTACAACACTTCAAAATAAGACTTGATAAGTGGTGAAAAGGTGATTTTTAGGTGAATTGTAATGAATAGAGTCTAGAAAAGTGTGGAAATGTTTTACAACACTTCACAACACCTTCACAAGACTTCATTATTTGAATTTTAGTACATAAATTTGCATGTTCAAGCCACATTACATTATAAAATTAGAGAAAAATAGACCAAAAATCGTGAAACGAGACCTAAAAGGCCATGAAAATGACAAGGGGCCATTTTTCTAAGGCACAATGTTAGAGAAGATGTCAATATATATAATGATGAATCTAACTATGGGGATGATGAGGATAGTGAAAGATTTTTATTGCTATTAAAGTTGAATCTAACTCTATTAATTTCAACAAATGTGTGAAGGAAAGTGTTTTGGAAGTAAGTCACAATGCTATGTTGACTGCTCTTCATGCTAGAGAGGAGAACTATTGGATTATTGATCGTGGATGCTCAGATCATATGACTAGTAACAAAAGTAAGTTTGTTAAACTTGAGAAATATGAAGGAGGTCTAGTAAAGTTTGGAGATGATACATTTGCTAAGATATGTGGAAAAGGTTCTATTTATTTTCAAGGCAAGCATAATAGAGTTTATGTTCTTTGTGTTAATGGTTTGAGATATAACCTCTTAAGTTTTGGAAAAATTTGTAGCGAAGGATATAATTTTATGTTTTAGGATGATGGATGTGAAATCATAAAAAGCTTCAAAATTGTGGTTGTTGATAGGACATATAGAAATGTTTATCAACTTAAAGGTGTTGATGGTCATTTCTTTATGACTCAAATTAATGAAATTTGGCTATGACATAGAAGGATGTGGCACATCAATTTTGATAGCCTAGTGAGAATTAGTTCAGTTCAAGCTATGAGAGATCTTCCAAATAGTATAAATCCCATCAATGTTGTCTACAAGGAAAGTCAAATTGGGAAGAAAGAAAGAATATTTTTTAAGGTCAAAGAACAATCTACTACTAGACTATTGGATTTGGTGCATATAGACCTTTGTATTCCTAACAGAGTAATAATTCATCAAGGTGATAGGTATTTCATGCTATTAATTGATGATTATTCTAGAATGACTTGGGTTAATTTTCTCAAAGAAAAATCACAAGTCCTAGATAAGTTTAAAGCATTCAAAGTTATGGTCGAGAATGAAATGGACATAAAAATTAAATGGTTGAGGTCTGATAGAGGTGGGGAGTTCAACTCCAATGATTTTAATAGTTTTGTGAGAATCATGGAAAAAAGAGGCATTTATCTACCACTCTGACTCCTCAATAGAATGGAGTGGTTAAATGAAAGAATAGGATTGTTTAGGAAGTTACAAGAATAGTGGTGAAAGAGGAAAACCTACTGGAAGTCTACTGGAGAGAAGCAATCCACACTATTGTCTACATTCTTAACAAAGTTAAAGAAAGAGAAAGTAGTGCAAAGAATCCCTATGAGTTGTGGTATGGAAGAATTCTTATTTTCAAATATTTCAAATGTTTGGAAGCAAGTGCTATATCAAAAGAGATGAAGAAAACTTAGGAAAGTTTGCTACAAGATTTGATGAGGTTATCTTCCTTGGATATTCTACAAGAATCAAATCTTATTGGTGCTACAACAAGAGGATGAAGAAGATTGTTGAGAGTGCAAGTGTCAAAGTGGATGAAGACTTACAAAAGAACTTAGTGGTGATAGATGGATATGAATCAGATGAATCCTCTTATAGAGAAAATGATAGAGATGAAGGTAAGGAAAAATAATTTTAGATTAAAAAGGAAGAAGCTTTGTAAACAATCCCTAAGAATCCTAAGTATGTGCAGAAGAACCATTTTGAAGATTAGATCATTGGTGAAAAGAACAAAGGTGTGTTGACAAGGAGAAAAGTTGAAATGACAAAAGAATGGGTAAATCTATGTTTACTTTCTAAAATTGAACCTAAAATAGTGACTGAATCATGGAAAGATGAGTATTGGATCAAGGCTATGGAAGAATAAATAATGCAAATTGAGAAGAGTTGGACTTGGGAACTTGTCCTAATACCAACAAACAAGAATGTAATTGGATCTAAGTGGGTATTCTGAAATAAATAGAAAAAGAATGGAAAAGTGGTAAGACATAAGGCAAGGCTTGTGTGTGATGCAATGGCAAGGGTCAAACAACTCAACTCGCCATGCTCTTGGAAAACAAATCAAATCACTAAACTAAAAACTTTTTTTGAGGTAGACATCCTTCAAGGAAACTCTCCTTTACAAGGAAACTTGTGGTTCTTTTCCAAGTCCACAACCTTAAAAAAAGTTACAAACACTCTTCAAAGATTCCAACTCACTCAACCAATCCCTTCCAAGAACCTTAATATACCAACTAATGATCACTCCTTATCAAACTGTCTTCAACGTGCAACAATGGAATTTCTTGGCTACAAACATAAACATTAGTACTAAAGACAAAAACATCCAACTCAATACTTGAAAAAATATTCATTAAGGTTAGAATAACATTATTATACTCCCATAAACTCCAAAAGCACAGGTCTCTTATTTTGAATGCAATTCATTCACAAACTAATGACAAAACTTGTAGGTCTTGAACACTGACTCTCGGATATTTTCTCTTAGCACAAGCACCAAAACCCAAAAAAAACCAAATACTTGTCTACCCCTTTTGCTCTGCCTAAAACATGTTACAAAATTGGTATTAGGTCCTTTGTAACAAAAGGTTCAAAACTATCTTAGTCAAAATTAGGCCTAATTAGGCTTAATTTGCAAAAGGGTTTATTTATTTTACTAACTCCTAACTGAAATTCACTTATCCAACACTTGTAACACATTTATTTTGGCTTGTACATGCTCTACAAAACATAAAAATTCTATTTTTCAAGGTATTTTATCAAACCCTAAGTGCTAAGCTTCTTGATTGTGCACAAACTCTATTTTTTCAGACTAGGGCCTTATTTTCTTTGCTTAAAACTTGATCCAATGCTTCTAAAACTTGAAAATTCCTTTAAAACACATTATTATCCTTCTATACAAAAATTTTCAAGAGATATCAATTGATAAAACAGAGTAAGATCTTTTTTGAAAACTTATTGTTACCCTAGAACAGGGTTTTCACAGTTTACAGTTAACTCAATATCTTTCACAAAACCACTTCAATTTGCATGAAAAAAATATGAAAGGAAGGTGATTGAAGGAACTTACAAATACAACCACTTGGGAATAAATTTCTTCCCGTATAGGGCCGTACAAAGTGGAAAGCAACAGATTTCTGAAGAAAATGCAAGAAAACAATGCCCTTTACCATTCAAATTCAAATTTTCAATCACCCACACATCTTCCAACGTACATAAGGCCTTTTAAATGAATTTCACATGTCTCATCAACTTCCAACTACTGTTTAATGACATAAACAAAAAATGACCTTTCACCTTCCCAATGTTGCATTTTGTAATTTTACAAATTTTGAAATTTTGCATCTTTGTATGACAACTTTTACATTTTTGCAAAATGAACACAAAACATTAAATATAGACCATCCTAGTGCCCTAAACATATGATAAGTGACCTAAATGACCTTTTTTATAATTTTGAGACATCAAAATGGAATCAAACTTCAAGATTTCTCCATGGAAGCATGAAATTGCAATGGTGCTCCTACACTAGTGTGTAAAGGCTACTCACAAGTAGAAGGAATAGATTTTGAGGAGATATTTTCTCTAGTGGAAAGAATGGAAGCTAACTATGCCATAGAAAAATGGCCCTTTGATATTTTTGTGGTCTTTTAGGCCTTCTCTCATGATGCTTGGTCCATTTTTCTTTGATTTAATGTTGTAATATAACTTAAACATTCACATTAATCCTAAAAATTCAAATTATGACATCTTGGGAAGGTGTTGTGAAGTGTTGTAAAAAAATTCTACACTTTTCTAGACTCTATTCATTACAATTCTCCTAAAAATCACCTTTTCATCACTTATCAAGTCCTATTTTGAAGTTTTGTAAAGTCTTGTAACAAGATTTCATGCTTTTCTAGGCTTAATTTCACTATTTACACCTTTCTTATGATTTATTTAACCCCTTCATGCACTCATAAGGCTTAATTAAGTGTGTTTTTGAATGTAAACCTGACAAACAACATTAAATGCAAGATAATTCCTAAGAGCTACTTTCAAGTCCAAGGTGGGACACATTCGCCATGGGTGGGGAATGAGTCCCTCTTGGCTCAAAATTAAAAATATTTCAAATTTTATTTCGGGTTTTTATTCAAAATCACCTTATGTCGGCCTGTGATGAGGTATCATTGGGATACTAAGGTAAAAGTGTGTATAAATAAGTGTTTTTCTCCTCATTTTACATCTCCTAATTCATTCAAGCAATCTTTTCATTCACTAAGAATTGAATTAGCAATTGAACACTTTACATCATTCAATCAAACATCAATTAAGTATCTTGGAGGAGCCATTGATATATCTTTAGATTTCTTCATGAAGGTTGGTGACTTTGGGACATTTTCATGTTATTCATTCATTTCATTCCATTTCTTCATTAAGGGTTTGATTACCCAAGTGGGATTTGACCAAGTAAAATCCATATAACCTAACCCTTAACCATTTTTCCCATTTTGCATGTTTGTTTGCAGACTTGTGTATGTACATTTATCAAGAAATTAGGTGTTGAGAGTGGTCAACAAGTCAACAAAGTGTTTCAAGTCAACTACAACCTATTTCAAGCTTGGAGACAACCTACAGTCTATTTTCTACAGATTTGACTCCGTCAGCCCAACAAGAAGACAACCTTACATCTAGTTCTACAGAATTGGTCCTTGATTTCACAAAATTTTGGGAGATGACTAATTCACCATCAGTGGAAAATGAGTCCCACCTTAAGGCTAGAAAACTATATTTTGTCAGATTCTAGATCCCGACACTTAGAAACCTATTTTTTAGAAGTTTTCATCAGAAGCAGGACTAATTCGCCATCAGTGGTGAATGAGTCCCAGTGGTTATTTTTCAGTGATCTTTGTCAGCATTCAAGACACTCCATATTCTTCATTCTCTACCCAGGTGCACTCTTATTCATCCTTCATTTCTATTTTATATTTGTTCATGTTTAGTTCATGCTTGCATATCACATTGTGTTATCAAACATTGCATATTTCTTAGGTCTTGCATACTTAGTCAATATATTTCACCATCTAATTGCATTTAGATCATTGCATTTAGCCTTAATAACATCATACACATCTTAATTTGAGTGAACGGCATTGATTTTTCGTGAGGTTTATCTCTCTGATTTTAGGTGAAACATCCTAAGAGTGCAAGAGTAGCCTATTAGCCTCACACCCAAAAATCTATGGTTCATTTTGGTGAACCCCCATATTGAACATCATATCATTCTGATTTGAATTTATATTTGCATCCTAGGACTTAATTGCATTATATTCTGCATTATTTTTGCATCTTAGGGTTCCTTAAAATTGCATTAGTGAAAGACTAATTTAGACTTCATTTTTGCATATCATATCATTCCAAAACTAAAAATTTGTATTTTCATCCTTAGTTTGCATCTGAAAAGCATTAAAATCAGTTTAAATTTTCTAAAAAACACAAAAAAAAAAATCATAGTTGGACTCATTCACCACCCTGGGTGAATCAGTCCACCTGCACATTTCATGCAGCATTTTTAGGCATTTCTCTAGGTAATTACTGCATTTCTATTCTCTGTTGTTATTTCTCTGTTTTAGTTTGCAAAATTCCTATTATTTTCATTTTGCACTCCTATATTACATTGCATTTTCATTCACCCCATCTTTTGTGGTACTTATATGAGTGTTTGGTGCCCCATTGGTAATACTTTAGTGAGATGAAGTTCTAGACGCATGGCTTCTCATGATAGCACTTTTGTTGTGGACCTTGGGATCTCAAGAGCTCCTAATCCAAGTATGGAAAATGGTACATTAGGCATGGATACTACCACTACTATTCCTTCACCTTTCCATCCAATGAATGTTGACACACAAAAAAATTCCATTCCACAAGAAAAAGTCATTAGTATTCATGAGAATTTTGCACATTTACAACAAGATTTATCCCTTGAAAACATTTCTACCACTACTATACCTGCAATACAAAACCTTCATCATTTGATTGAAAGTGGTGATGGCTTACAAGTTATGAAATGAATAGATGAGATATACACTAAACATGTTCCTTCTACTTCCTAGTCAGCTAACATTGTTGTAAGCCAAGGAGGACCTCACAATCCTCCTCCATCAACCATAGCATCCATACCAACTTATACCACTCCTCAAATTACAACAACTATGCAATAGGTTGGTCATGTGACTCCTTTTTCTATTCCAACTAGCATTCCTAGTTCTTTTGTGGCATCGCATATTCCTTCTTCCACCTTCACCCCTCTTAGTGTCCCTTTCACTTCCCCTAACATTACATACACTCCATCACTATTTTCCCTTCCACCTCATACCAATTATACCGATACCATCATTACACAACTCTTTAACATACTTTCATCCATGCAACACCAAATCTCCACCATTAGCCAAATCCAAAATGCTCCACCCACATATCATGTTCATAGTAGGCCATTATCCTTAGAGATCTTACGCGCACAGATGCCACAAGGAATTGAAATGCCTAGGTTTGAGAAATGTGGAGGTAAAGGAGACCCTACTAATCATGTCAATGCTTATATAGCCTTGTGCATTGACTTTTTCCTCGATGATAAGTTGTTAGCCAAAAAATTTCCTCAAACCTTGTAGGACACTACATTGGAGTGGTTTTCAAACTTACCCAATCATTCAATCTAATCATTTAATGAACTTGTAGATGCCTTTATAATTCATTTCCAAGTCCATATGACTCCTAAAAAGACAATAGCTTATTTAATGCGATGTAAACAAAATATTGATGAAAAAGGAATGGATTTCATTTCACGATATCAATCATTGTATGCTCAAATTGATGGCAAGATCCCTAATTCACATCTACAGAAGATGTTTATCAAAAACTTGCACACTCACCTTCAAGATAAGTTTACTATGATGAAATTCCCTTCGTTCATGCATTTATGCATGACCCTTTGTGAATATCACAACTTGGTTTCTAGTCATGATTCAAAGTTCACTTCTAGCCGAGCTGAGAAGTCTAAACAAAACAACCAAAACAATGCACAAAACTTTAGAAAACCAAATAGAGGCTTTTTACAATTCAATCCACCTTCTCCTCAACCAACCCAATTTGTTTAGAGTCAAGTGGTAGTTGTTAAATCAGCAGTTCCCTTTACCTATGGGGACCCGAAGAGCCAATTTACTCCCTTACCTGATACCCTCCATAACACAATGAACCAATTACTCCAGCAACAAATGATCACTTTTCCTACCAATAAACCACTTGATACCACCAAGCCTTTACCACCCACCTTTAAACCTAATGCTTATTGTCATTTTCATCGCCAAAATGGACATGACACCAAAAAATGTAAGCATCTCAAACACTTAATTCAAGACCTCATTAATTCTAGTCATTTTTCCATTGCAGGTGTCAATGATCAAGGCAATAAGTTTGTTGCACCCCCTAACCAGAATTTACAATTTTTTACCAATCCTATGCCTAAACACAATGTTTCATTTGTCAAGGCTAGTGAACCTTCAAACACTAATGTAATGAATGTTGATACAAATATTGAACAACCTGATATAACTCCAAATATTACCCAAGTTAATCTTATAGATGAACTTGTGGGTGCGATAGACATTGTCCCTTCTAAAGGCCCAAACAACAAATCTCTTGATATTACTTTTTCTTCTCATGATATACTTAAAAAGCTTCCTAATGGTCCTCTTTACATAGCTAGCATAATCTATGATAGTCCCACTAATGGGATATTAATAGATCTTGCCTGTTGCAAGAATGTGATCACAGAAGAATTTTTAGTATTGCATGATCTCTATCAAGATGATTATAACAAACCAACTACATGGATTAAAACACATACTAGTTTTTTGTGCCCTATAATCAAATTGATTGTACTCCCATTATAGATAGGGCCCAATTTTTGGATGTAAAATTTTCTATCATTCCACAATTGGACCAATTTCATCTACGGATAGGTCATCCTTGGCTCCGCTCAATGAAAGTGGTCCCGTTAGTTGTTCACAAATGTTTGAATTTTCTGCATGGAAATGAAATATTTACCATACACCATAGTGGCTTTAGTCCTTTATCCTCTAAAGGTATTTTTTCCCTAGAATCCTTTTGTCCTGAACCTATGGAACCCATCACCCCTCGAAAGGACTTATTTTTCATAACCTATCAAAATTTCAAAGCCAAACTAATAGTTGAATTGTCTCTTCATAACATGTCCCTATCCACTTCCACTCCTCCTATCCTATATGAAACCATGCTTCAACCTGATTTTGACATTGAACAAACAATACAACCTCATGAGAAACCTACCATAGACACTTACCCTCCATCGTTTAAATAACCAAGAGAAAATGAAACCAATCCTATCATGCCTCCTCGCATTAAACAAGTGTATAAATTTAAAGAGAAAGTGATTGACCCATCTTCTTCAGTTTCTTCCATTCTTCCCCCTCTAGAAGAAAAGGAACCTATGATGGATCAACCCGCTCTTACACCTCAACAACTTCAAAATAAAATAAAATGAAACCATGGTGCTAGGGAACCTAGCCGACGTCGTTGTCTCCTTGCTTGTCAGTCTCAAATGGAAGAAAACAAATAAAACCAACCTCTTCCTTTGACATAAGCAATAGATGATCACCCTCATCCTCCTGAACCACCATAAGATAATATAGTCCATCCCTCACAACAAAATGAACTAATCCAATAGCCACAACTTTTGATACATCCTTCCTTGGAAATAACCCTTCGTTCTCCTATCATAATCAATCTTGATGATGATGATGATGAGGAGATCAAAAAAATAGATGAAGAAGTGCATAATGATCTAAACTCTTTATTTTCATCTACCATGAGCTTAAATGATAAATCTTCTATACCAAGTGAAGAACCCAGTACATCTCCTAGTTTGGCACTTGTAATTCATCCTTTGGACAGTTAACCACCCTTGCAATATACTTAACATGATTGGGAGGCGGATGACATGTTGGATGGTTGACTTGAATTCGCCTTACTAGCCTTTTATATTCCTCTTTCTTTTTCTTTGGTTTGATTTTATGTGTGTATTGTGTTCCCCTGTAATGTGTTTTTGATGTTCTCTCTCTTTGTACACTTCCTCTATTTGTACCTCTATTCTTCTATATGTTGTGCATTTCCTTTTTATTTCACTTTTGTTTTACGTTTTCCTTTTCGAGATGACGCAAGCGTTGAGACACCCTAGAAGTCTCTTCCATGTTGAACCAAAAGGTCATTTTTATTTCACTTTTTTTTTTTGTTTTCCTTTTGGGGATGACGCAAAGCATTGAGACACCCTATGTCTCTTCCATGTTGACCCAAATGGTCCCTTTTCTTTTTCCTTTTTTTAATCTTTTCTAGTGTTTTCCTTTTGGGGATAACGCAAGGCATTGAGACCAAAATGTCTCCTTCACGTTGACACAAAAGCTTTTCCTTTTCTTTTTCCTTTTTTTTCTTTTTGCTTGTGTTTCTCTTTTTGGGGATGATGCAAAGCATTGACACCAAAATTTCTCTTCCGTGTTGACCCAAAACGGACTTTTTTTTCCTTTTATTTTCACTCTCTTTGTGTCATTCTTCTAGTTCTATGTGCTTTGGGGAATGATGACAATTATAAGCTCTTTCATAAAAACATTGCAGAAATGAACATACTAACCCCAAATGCATAGATCCCTTATGTGTTTGGTGTGTTCCTTTCTGGGGGGCAACCTCCTTTCACTTTCTTTTTCATTTACATGAAGTGACCTAACATAGAAACATATGACTTGGTATAGGGGTTTTCTAGGTTGGCTCCCATGTCTTATTTTCTTTTCAAATCTTTCCTTCGCTACTTTAAAGTAATTTCTTATAGAACAGTGTGTAGCAATTCCTTTAAAGTGGTGGGCATACATTGGCATCATTTCATTTGCATTTTTGGTTCTTATTGCAGCCTTTTCACTTCATATGATGCACGTGTCACTTTGTGGATAACATTAGGTTTTATGTCCTTCATGAGTGTGATCTATCTTAGCATATTACATTCCTCTTAGTGGCCCGATGCGACGCACTGCATCCCCTAAGTTGTGAATATTCTATTCTTTGATTTTTCCTCTCTTGGAGACATTAGACACAATGTTCCCTAAGTGATAGACCTTGCATGAACTTAACAAGACTCCTTTGAACATCTTTTACATGTTACATTTTACATTTTTTCCACCTTGCATAAGGCAACTTGCATGCATGTGGTACCTTTGCATTTGTTCATGAGTTCTAAGCATACAAAGCTTTTCTTTTCTCATGAATTCCGAATTGACATTTTCCCTTGTGGCACCTTATTAAAGTTATGAGGAGGTATAACTTTGATATGGTTGAGCGGGAAGCCCATTCAGTGGTATGACTTTCCACATAGCCACCTATGTTCTTGTGATTGCATACCAACTAGTGTACATGTATCTTACCTTTTTGGGTTTTCTCACTCAGTGGACTGTCATAAGTTTTATCACCCTAGAGTGAGTATGCATTCTTTTTTTCTCACAAACAGCCTAGATCTAATCCACAACTAGTTCGATAGACGATCGAAGGTTCATTCAACATTTCCTTCTCTCTTTCTCTTCCACTTGCGTTCCTTTGTTCTTATGTTTATTTTTCCATGGGATCTTCATCCTAGGGGCTTGATCATCCCTCTTGATCGTTATCATTCCATCTTGCTAACATAAGTGTATTTGGACCTCTCTCTCGATATGCATGGCTACTTTAGTGTGAGTTTGAAGTAAATTCATCCAATCACTAAAGTGGGGGTTAAAAGTGTCATAGAAAAATGGCCCTTTGACATTTTCATGGTTTTTTGGGCCTTTCTCTCATGATGCTTGGTCCATTTTTCTTTGATTTAATCTTGTAGTATGACTTAAACATTCACATTAAGTCCTAAAAATTCAAATTATGATGTCTTGTGAAGGTGTTGTGAAGTGTTGTAAAAAATTTCTACACTTTTCTAGACTCTATTCATTACAATTCTCCTAAAAATCAACTTTTCATCACTTATCAAGTCCTATTTTCAAATGTTCGGAAGTCTTGTAACAAGATTTCATGCTTTTCTAGGCTTAATTTCACTATTTACACCTTTCTTATGCTTTATTTAACCCCTTTATGCACTCATAAGGCTTAATTAAGTGTGTTTTTGAATGTAAACCCAACAAACAATATTAAATACAAGATAATTCCTAACATCCACTTTCAAGTCCTAGGTGGAACCCATTCACCATGGGTGGCAAATGAGTCCCTCCAAGGCTCAAAATTCAAAATATTTCAAAAAAAAATTAGTTTTATTCAAAATCACCGTATGTCAACTTGTGATAAGGTATCATTGGGTTACTATGGCACAAGTATGTATAAATAAGTGTTTTTCTCCTCATTTTACATCTCCTAATTCATTCAAGTGATTTTTTCATTCACTAAGCATTCAATTAGCATTTGAGCACTTTGCATCATTCAATCAAACATCAATCAGGCATCTTGGAGTAGCCATTGATATATCTTCATATTTCTTCAACAAGGTTGGTGAGTTTAGGACATTTGTATGTTATTCATTCATCTTTCCTTGTTCATTTCATTTCATTTCTTCATTAAGGGTTTGATTACCAAAGTGGGATTTGACTAAGGAAAATCCCTATAACCTAACCCTTAACCATTTTTCCCCTTTTGCATGTGTGTTTGCAGACTTGTGTATGTAGATTTATCAAGAAATTAGGTGTTGAAAGGTGGTCAACAAGTCAAAAAAGTGTTTCAAGTCAACTACAACCTATTTCAAGCTTGGAGACAACCTACAATCCATTTTCTGCAAATTTGACTCCATCAACCTGAAAAGAAGACAACCTTAGATCTGGTGCTACAAAATTGGTCCCTAATTTCACAAAATTTTGGGAGAGGACTGATTCTCCATCAGTGGCAAAAGACTCCCACCTTAAGGCTAGAAAACTAGATTTTTATCAGATTCTAGATCCCGACACTTAGAAACTTGTTTCTAGAAGTTTTCATCAGAAGTAGGACTGATTTTCCATCAATGGAAAATGAGTCCCATCGGTGATTTTAAATGATCTTTTCTAGCATTCAGGACACTCCAGATTCTTCATTCTCTTCCCAAGTGCACTCTAATTCATCCTTCATTTTTGGTTTGTATTTTTTCATGTTTAGTTCATGCTTGTGTATCACATTGTGTTATCAAACATTGCATTTTTCTTAGGTCTTGCATACTTAATCAATCAATTTCACCATCTAATTGCATTTAGATCATTGAATTTATCCTTAATAACATCATACACATCTTAATTTGAGTGAACCACATTGATTTTTCATGAGTTTTATCTCTCTCCTTTTAGGTGAAACATCCTAAGAGTGCAAGAGTAGCCTATAAGCCTCACGCCAAAAAATATATGGTTCACTATCAAGATGTTTTTTTCTTTTGCAACACAAGGATTTCAAATCAAATGGATGTGAAGTATACTTTCTTGAATGGTGAGTTGCAATAAGAAGTATACGTTGAATAACCAAAAGGATTTCAGTTATTAGACAAACCAGATATGGTTTAGAGATTGAAAAAGACATTATATAAACTAAAGTAAGCTCCTAGAGCTCAATATGAAACTGTTGGATATGTACTTGATATAATGTAAGGATTAAATAAAGGTACCATAGATATTAACCTTTATTTCAAAGTTGAAAAAGATCAAATCTTGATTGTGGTTGTGTATGTTGATGATATAATCTTTGGAGGAAATGTTGTTATGTGTGAGAAATTTAAAAAAGAGATGCAAAAAGAGTTTGAGATGTCTTTGTTTGGGGAGATAAATTTATTCCTTGGGCTACAAATCAATCAAATAGAAAATAATATATATTTCACAACAAAATTATGTCAAAGAAATGTTGAAGAAGTTTGGAATGGAAGATTTTAAACCAGTATGTACTCATATGGTTACTGGTTGCAAACTAATTAAGAATGATGAATCTCCTAAGGCTAATCAGAGAAAATATAGATCAATGATTGGAGGACTCCTATACCTAACTGCTACTAGACTAGATATCATGCATGTAGTTTGTCTTATGGCTAGATTTCAAGAAGATCCTAGAGAGTCACATGTTGTAGCAGTCAAGAGGATATTTAGATAATTGAAGGGAAATCTGAAACATGGTTTTTGGTATCCAAAGGATACTAATTTTTCTTTGAGTTCTTATATATATGTATATTGGGAAGGTTTTGTGGATGATAGGAAAAGTACAAGTGTCAAATTTGCAAATGTTATGAAAGTTGCAAAAGTTGTCAACATTTTTGTCAAGCCATGGAAACTCACTTTTCGATTTTATTTCTGATTTTTTTTTACTGAGAAACATGGAGGAATCAGGAGTGAAAACCAAGGGCTAGAGGATTGTGAAATAAAATTTTCAACCCATGTAGAAAGACCCATTCACCCTTGGGCGAATGAGTCCTTGGAGGACACTCAACACAACCATTTTGTGACACATGCATAAAATCCAATCCTTCTTAGATCTTCTTAAATTTTCCATATTCTATTATATTAAAGTTTAATTTATAGGTTTCATTTATTACATTGCATAATTGCATTAATTTGATATTTTTCATTCATCTCCCAAAAGTGCATTTTAGGTTGATTTACTTTGTCCTTAATCATAAGGAAAACAATAAGATCTCCATCAAGGTTGACTCACCTAAGGGTTGAAATTCAATATTTCCCTTTGGGAGCTCTTTTTCCTAATGAATTAGGAAGATAGGTGTCTTATACATTTCCCCCATTGCAATTTTAAGATCACCCACATTTTCCTATGTTTCATTTTGGTGAACCCGATGTGAAACATCAAAAATTCTAAATTTGGAGTTCATTCAAACTCTAGATCTAGGATTTGATTTTGTTTGCATTGTATTACATTAGTTTTCACTTCATTTAGGGTTGTTAACATTGCATTTTTTTTGCATTTCATTTAGGTTTTTGGGTTTTTCATTTTGCATCCTTTAAAATCTAAAAAATTCAAAAATGTGCATGCATATTACATGGATTTTGCATAGTACTTGCATATTAGTGTATTTTTCATCATACACATTCACAAATATGATCAAAATTGCATTTCAAAATGTGTCATACTTTTCATCATTTATCATTAATTTCACTTGCATTTAGACATCAAAATATGGAAAAATCAATCACTAAAACCACAGTTTATGGTCTGAAATAGGAAACCCTAGCATTAAACATTAGACTAAGATTTAAATTTTTGCAACCCCTATGCTAAAACCCATTCACCCTAGGGAAAATTTGTCCATGTACAGGTCTTGTTTCAAAATTTTGGGTAGTGATTTGTCTTTATTTGCTTCATTTTGATATCATGTTAAATCTAGGTTTTATTTTCAAAATCAGAAAATCTATCATTGCTTCCATTAGGTTTAATTGGTAAAATTTAGTGCATTGTTTGAAAATAAAAATTGGAATTAAAAGACATTATTTTCAAGTTTTTGTAGGCCATAATCAATAGATTATTTGTTTAAAATCTGAAAATTTCTCTCTTTTCACATACTTGCATTGTACTTCATATTCTAGTGCATTTGATTGCATTTATCTAGTGCATATTCTCCATTGTGGGTGCCCTTATGTTAGGTGAAACTTGTATGAGTTTGACAACCTTGTTTCCTATTACCAATATAGGAATGATACATAGTTTGAGACTCATGTCATCCCACGCTACTACACTTGTCGTGGATCTTGAGTTTTCCAACTCTTTCACTCATACTATTGATACTAGTCAACCCATTATGGACCATAGCTCTGATACCTCATTTCTCATGACCAACCTCCCCACAACCAATGTGACTAATGTTAACACAATTGTTTCTAATGTCCCTCAAGAAGAACTAAAACAAATGGATGAAGATTTAGAGAAGTTGCAAAACTTTGTGAGTTTTGAATACATTGATGGTACTGCAATCCCCATCATAAATAACGTGAGGAAAATACTTCATAATGAACAAGGAATAGAGATTGTGCATATCCTAGCTCGCATTATTGATAATCATGTCCCTACAATGGCTAGTTGTGCTCAAACATTGGGGTTCACTCAAAGTTAAGGTGGAAATAAATTCCTCCTTCCACAACTATGACCTCTATTCCCACATACACTAATCCAACTATTACAACAACTAAACAACCCACTAGCAATGTCAATACCCCCTTAGGTATTTCCACTGGGAATCCCTTTAGCTTTGTGCATTAAAATCTCATATCTCCTAATCCCTCTCCCCTCACAAAATTATAATTCAATTGCCCTATGAATACATATACACCTCCACCTTATTCACCTCCATCTCACAACACAAGCAATGATCTCATTCTTAACCAGCTCCTACAAAATGTTTCATCCCTCCAACAACAAATTGCAACATTAAACCAAAATCAAAATGGCCAACCTTCACAATATGTCAAAATAAACCCTTTATCCTTGAATATATTGAGAGAGAAAATGCCACAAGGCATAGATATTCCTAGATTTGAGAAATATGGTGGAAAAGGAGAACCTAGTAACCATGTCTTGGCATACTCAACCTTATGTAGTGACTTCATTTTTTAGGATAAACTCTTGGCTAAAGTTTTCCCTAGATCCTTGAAAGACACTACCTTGGAGTGGTTTTGTTCTTTACTGAATAACTCAATTAGTTCATTCAATGAACTTTTTGTTGCCTTTCTTAACCATTTCCAAACACACATGGGTCCCAAGATTACCTTAGATCATTTGATGCAATGTAAACAAAACAACGATGAAAAGTTCATTGATTTCATAGCATGATACCAATTTCCTTACTCACAAATAAACATTAAGATTCCTAATGTTGACCTTCAAAGAATGTTCATAGAAAATTTGCATACCAATATTCAAGCTAATCTTGAGATGTTGAAATTTCCCTCATTTATACACTTGTACACAACCCTTCGTGATTATTAGTATTTGGTTAGTCATTGTGAAACAAAAACTCCTCCTAACAATCCTAATAAATCTGAAGCTATGTCCCATAAAAATTTCCAACCTTTCAAGAAACAAAACAAGGGCTTTCTACAAATAAATACACCTCAAACAAGTCAACATGTTGACTCCCAAGTGACTGCTATAAAAATGACAAATCCATGTCCATTTAGGGAGAGGAGTAGATAGTTTACCCCTTTACCTGATACCCTTCACTCCAACATGTTGCAACTTATAAGTAAGAACTTAGTTACCTTACCTCCTATTAGAGCCATTGATACCACTAAGCCCTTACCTCCAAATTTTAACTTGAATGCCTTTTTCCATTATCACTAACAAAATAGACACAATACAGAACAATGTAAGTGTCTTAAACATATTTTCCAAGACCTCATTGATTCTAATAATGTATCCAAATTGGTGGTGTTAATGATCAAGGAAACAAGTATGTTGCCCCACCTAACCAAAATTTGAAAATATTTTCCAACCCCATGTTTAATCATAATATATCTTTTGTGAAAGCTAGTGATGCCAAGAGTGATGTGATGAATGTTGACAAAATTGAAGCTACAAATAATGACAATATAAAAGAAAATGAATTATACTTACAATGTTTGGTCGGCTTCAATAAAGTGCAACCTTGCAAGAGCCAAACCATAATTCCCCTTGACATTTCTTTCTCATAAAATGACATAATTAGACGTGCAGCTGATGGTACTCTTTACATCACCGAAAGAATCAATGACAACCCTACTAATGGGATATTAATTGATCTCGTATGTGTAGAGAATATGATCAATGAGGAATTCTTATTTGTGCATGAACTTTATCAATATTTTTATGAACAACCAAAAGAATGGATCAAAACGCATAATGGTTTTGCTTACCCTACGATAGGTTTGATCACTCTTCCTTTAAAATTTGGACCGAAAAAAATGAATGTCTCATTCTCCATCATCCCATTGTCAAACCAATTATGTGTGAAGCTTGGTTACCCATCGCTATGCTCCATGGATGTCATCATGTCAGTAGTTCATAAATGCTTAAAGTTTCCATTTGGAAATGAGATCTTCAATATGCACCATAGTGGCTTTAATCATGTGTCTTCCCATGAAAATTTCTAATTGGATTTCTTGTGGCCTAAATCTATGGAACCTATTAAGCCTCGTGAGGACTTGTTTTTCAAATATTACCAAAAGTTAAAATAAAATCACATAGAAAATTATCCCTTAGCAACATGTCTCAACCCATGATTGAGCCTCCTATCATTGATGAAACCATGATTGAACTACAAGCCCTTCCAAGTAACCAATATAAACCCATGACAAATCCTTCACCTATTTCCTATAAAAGACAAAGAGATGACCAAATAAGTCCTATTGTCCCTCCTAAGATCAAAAGAGTTAATAAAGTTAAAGATAAAGTGGTTGAACAACCTCCCATGGTTCTTTTTGTTCCTCCCTTGTAGGAGGAAAAGAAACCTATGGTTGATAAACTCACTCTTATACAATCACAGCTTGAAAATCACACAAAAAGAAATAGAAATGCTAAAGAGTGTAGGCATAGATGTCGTGTTATTGCTTGTGGACTAAAATAAGAGAATAAAACTAAAAATTAAGATAAAACACCAACTGAAAGAAAGCATGATGATTCTCCACCTTGCCACAACAAAAACAAGAAGAAACTTCAATGGGCATTGTCATTGTGCCTCTTTTTGTGATTAACTTGGATGATGATGATGAGATTGCTAAAATTGGTGAGGAAGTGCATAATGAGCTAAATATATTGGTTTCCTCTTCCATGTTCTTAGATGATAACAACCGTGATGATCCTCCTAACAAGAGTGACTCACCATGTGTTGAACCTAGTGATAATCCTAGTATGACACTTGTCATTGTCCCTTTAGCTATTTATCCACCTTATGCATGTTATGAACAATATTGGGTTGTGTATGAGCTACTATAGGTTGACTCACATGTGTCATACTAGCCTTATCTTTGTGTTATTTTTTATTGTACATGTGCATAATGTGATCCCTTGTATAGTTTTTCTTAGTGTGTCTTTAAATGTTTGTGAGCCTACTTTTGATGACCCTTGTCACTCTATTGGTGCAAGGATACAAAGGAAGTGAATCCATTGTGACATTCATCTTTTTGTATCTACATTCATCTATATGTCGGAACCATTGATCTTTTCATTTGTCTTATGTTTTCCTTTTGGGGATGACATAAGGCATCAAGACATTCAGGCCTCTTCCATGTTGACCCAAGATCTATCCATTTTTTCTCTCTCTATGTGTTATTCTTCCTTTGTGATCATTGTTCAAAGAGTCATTTGGGGAATGATGACATTTTTTAGCTCAATTATATCACTGTAGCAAAGACAAACATTGACCCCAGATCCACAAATCCCTTATGTGTTATCTTAGGATTGCATATGGCAGACATACCCTCCTTTCCATGACATAGCTCTACTCATAATCATATGTTTTACATAAGGTATTTTGAATAAATCTCTCATGAATTGCAATTTATTTTGTTCTACTTTAAATTAATTGTTCATAGAATTTTGTTTAGCAATTTCTTTAAAGTGGGGGCATATGTATCCCTGCTCATTGTTTGCTTCAAAGTGTGGTCTTCTTACTTCACATGATGTATCTTCTCAGTGGTGTCATTGGGTTTTATTTCCTTCAATATTGTGACCTTTCTTTGCATAAGACATTCCTCTTAGTTGTGATGCTACGGCTTGCATGCCCTAAGTTGTGAATCTTTTTATCCTCAACTAGTCCTCTCTTGGAGAAATTAGGCACGATGTTCCCTAAGGTGAGACATTTCATTAACTAAAAACAAACCCTTTTAATATCCTATTGCATGTATCAAGACCACCAAGCATAACACAACTTTCTTGGCAATGGGTTCTTTATGTTTTTCATGGCCACCAAGCATAACACATCTTGCTTGCTAATGGAGCCTTTTTCATTAGTGCCTAGCATAACACAACTTGCTAGCCTTGTGACTAGTTTTGTAGCACCTTGTCAAAGTTATCAAGAGGTATATAACTTTGGTACGATTAGTACAATGGGATTATATACTTGGCATGACTTCCCATTAGCCACTTTTTGGGGCTCACCTAGTGGACATCAGATTTCACTAGCCCATGTAAGTACATTTTGTTTGCATAGTGGATAATGTGTTTCCACTTGTAAATGTTTTTTGGAAAAAATATAAGGCTTGATCCATATCTATTGTACAAATAGTCGAGGCTTGATCCACCCCCCTCTTTCTCTTCTCTTTAATTTTGACATTGTATGCTTGTGTATCTTGTCTTGTTGTTGCATATTTAACATAGGCATGTGTCTCTTTGTGCCTTTATTGGTTTGTTGTGAGATCTTAGATCTTGGGGGCTTGATCATCCTCCTTTACCTCTGTTGTCTCATATTTCCAACAATTATACAATTAGACCTTTTTTGATGCTTGTTTGACTACTTTAGTGTGAGTTTGAGTGTAGGGATCATCCTCTCACTAAAGTGGAGGCTAAATGTAGTGTCAAAAAATGTTCTCCTTTACATTTTCTCATTATCTTTGGGTCCCTTAATTAAATTGGACTTAATTAAGCCTCTAATTGACTATATTTTCGAAAGGGGAATCAATATTTAATTAATGTAATTATCATTTTTAACACCCTAAGATGAATAGGTCTTGGAAATTTAGGTCAAGACCCATTCACCCTCGGGCAAATGGGTCCCCTTTAGTTGCTAAATTCAAATTTTAAATATGTTTTTAGTGGCCTTTTTATGATCCCAAATTCAATTTCAAATGTTGGCTTCTAATGCTTAATTTTTAGGAAATTAGAAAATTGTCTATAAAAGCAAGGTATTTTTATCAAATTCAAATCCTAAGAAATCTAGAAGCAAGAGGTGAACTTTACAAGAGCTAAGATTATTGCAAAAGGTGTTCAAGAGTAGATTTCTCAATCATTTGTTGCAACACTCAAGATCTCAAGCATAATGTCAATGTTATCAAGCATCATGCATGTTTTTGGAGCTAGCATTGTGATGTAGGTTTCAAGCATTCAAGTCAAGATTCAAGCATCAAGATCACATTAAATCAATCAAGCCATTTCATGCAAGATCAAGACCTTGGAGAGATTTACTAAGTTTCAGTCCTTCAAGGGTTTCAAATCAAGGGTTTGGTGAGTTGCAACATAGAAATTTTTTATTCAACATTCCTTTCATGTTTCATTTCAAGGATTAATTACCAAAATGGGGTTTGACGAAGGAAAACCCCCATACACCAAAAACAAACAATTTTTCCCTCTTGTCTGTTTTGCAGATCTTACGTTGAAGAAGGATTAAAGATCTATCAAGAGAGATAAATTGTAAAAGTTTTCAACATTGTCATCAAGCCACGAAAACTCACTTTCAAAATTTATTTCAGAATTTTTTGATTGAGAAACTCGAAGGAATCGAGAGTGCAGAGCAAGGACCAAGGGACTATCAAAGCATATTTCTAACCCTTGTAGCAAGACCCATTTGACCTTGGGTGAATGAGTCCCAGGAGGACACTCAGCACAACCTTTTTATGATAGGTGCATAAAATTGAATCCTTCTTAGATCTGCTAAAATTTTGTAGATACTATTAGATTAAGGTTTAATTTAGAGGTTTCATGCGTTACATGGAATAATTGCATTCATTTGGTATTTTTGATTCATCTCCCAAAAGTGCATTTCATGTTGATTTACCCATCCTCAATCATAAGGAAAGCAACAATATCTCCATCAAGGTTGACTCAACTAAGGGTTGAAAGTCAATATTTCCCTAGGGGATCTCTTTTTCCTAATGAAAGTAGGAAGATAGGCGTCTTATACATTTCCCCATTGCAATTTTAAAATCACCCAAATTTTCCTATATTTCAATAAATAATGAACCAATTATTATTTTTTGTGACAATCCAAGTGTTATTAGCATTTCAATGAATCTGGTGATGCACTCAAAGACAAAACATATCTCAATCTGATATCACTTTTTGAGAGAGAAGGTTGTAGAGAATGAAGTAAAGCTTGAGTATGTGCCTACAAAGGATCAAGTTGTTGATGTATTCACCGAGGCTCTTCCTAAGGATACTTTTGAGTATCTCCAAGAGAAGTTAGGGGTTATTACCCCTCCTTCTTTGAACTAGATGCATAAGAATGTGCATCATTCTAGTGGATTTCAAGATTCATTCTTTGTTTTGTATTGATGTTGGAGGCTACCTTTTAGGGGAAGTAGGTAGTTCTTTGATTGGTTGTTATAGTCAGGGGGAGTAAGCGTTGGTGTAGGTTGGTGTTGTGCAATGGTTTCTGGTTAGTACAGTTTGTTGTGTGCTCCTTAGGGGGAGTATGTGGAGCAATAAAGAAAAGGTAGTTGTAGAGAAATTGTTGTCCCTTATAAGTATTTCCTCTAGGGGAGAGAGAGAGTATGCATGTCTAATGTCAAAGGGAGAAAGTGATGCAAATATGTTTCCCTTTTTCATTGATGTCAAAGGGGGAGAGAGAAAATAATGTGAAAAATGCTCATTTGTCAAAGGGGGAGAGAGAGTAAAGTGAACAAGGAGGATATAATATGAGGAGAAAGAAAGAGTTGATATAGAGTAGTATGTTGGTTATTAGAGTTGTTGTGTTTGTTGTTGGTGGTTTTTCACATCATGTATTGTCATCAATGACAAAGGGGGGGATTTTTGCAGGAATGAGTAGTTGGTGTTGTCATTAATGTCAACAATATTTTGTTTGTGTTGCAATTGATGTCAACTAATGATGATTGAGAAGTTGTGATGATGCTTTGATTAGTTTCATTATATTTTCACTAGTAAGAGTTACTGGCATCAACATCTAGTGTTGCTTTGATAAGCTTCTATTTATGGATATATATTTGAGTTGCAATATTGTATCTTGTTTAGTAGTAATGAGGAAGTGTTGAATATGATGAGTATATGTCTCTGGTGCTTGGTTTCCAAGTGCTTTTGAGAAAATTTAAATAAAAGAGGAAACAGTGTGTTGGAGAGGTGTTTTGGTATACAAAGTGGTGTTTATGGTTTTTATTTGCATTTCTTCTATATCGAAGATCTACTTGTGTGATTCAAATGTGTTGGTTAGAAGTTTTCATAGATGTTATATCCAGAACTTCTTGGTCTGGATCATTGTACAGAGAAAGTTGTGTTCACCAATGTGTGAACTATCTATTGTAGTGGTGTCTAGGAGAAATGGTTTTTCTCTACATTTCTCTACAATTTAGTTTTTGTTCTTGCAATTCTAGAAGTGTACTTATAAGGTTCATATATTACTTCAATTGAATTTTTTCATGGTTTGGTGCTCCGCAAGATGATTGGGTATGTGCAGGATCATGATGGGCCAAAAAGTGGCAATATGATGGGTATGTGTAGGGTATGTGGCTAATGACATTTTTTTACCCAAAATTGATGAAATGGAAAGGGTTTTTAAAGGAGATTCTCAGCTTTCCGCCAATATAAATTATGATTTACTTTGAATTAATAAATTATTATTATTCATTTTATATTTCAATTACGACTAAAGTCCTAATTGATAGGTTGATTGAAAAACATCTATAGCTTCCAAACGGTATCACATTTTTTGAATCCAAAACATGCATCACATTCTATGCTTCACATACTATAGGATTAAAAAAAAATGAATTTCATGAAGTTTCAACCAAGTTAAGGTGGTCAGACATGGTTTTTTATATTTTTGTAAAGTATTAAAAAATTCATAATTAATTATTTACTTGGAAAAAAATTACAAAAAAATATGCATCATATCGGGACATGATTCCTCTACTTATATCTAAAATCTTAAAAAAGAATTTATCATTTTATTGTGGTTAGGGTGGTCAAATAGACACTTCTTATTTTTTCCCTAACATTTAAGTACTACTGCAATGAAATTTCAAATTTTCACCAAATAGATTTGTTTGTTTTTTAAATAAAACTAATAGTTTAGAAACTAAATTCAATTCGTTACAAATTTTATTCTTACATATTTTTGAAATAATATAGATAACTTATTCAAATTTTTACGTCAAGTTTCCTAACTCTGATTTTTCTGAATTTTTTGCCACTTAAGGGCCTGTTTTTCCATGATGATCTTGCACATACCTAATTTCTTGAGTTACAGTGTGTGGAAGTTTGTCTGAGGGTATACATGTACATTATTTAGGTGAAAGTTGTTGCAAAGGAATTTGTTGGACTTAAGGGTGTTTTTGGAATATTCCATATTGTGTTTAAGTGTTGTGTGTGTTCTACAAGTCATCTTTGGATTTGAGGAAGTGTGTACTTAAATGTTAATAGTTTTTACACAGGTTTAGTTGACCTTGGGTGTTTACACTAATTATGGATATGCTTCAGTGATTGTGGAAGAATGGTGTGGTGTATATGTATGATTTAGGTCTGAGTTAATATGTGGTGTGGTCCACTTTCATTCCTTTCCATCATGGGAATGCTTAGTGCCGATCTAATTTGAATTTGCATGATTGAGGTGCATAGCCGAATATGGAGAACATTTTCAAGATTGAAGAAGGTATAAATAAGTGTTGTATTGATGGAAGATTGTGTGTGTAGTGTGTGATGCAAATCACAAAGTTGTAAAATATGAATTTGTGAAGTGCAATGCAAGCTTTAATGAGTTAGACTATTGGAAGCAATGACCAGAAGGTGTCTACAATCTTCAGAGAGGTTGCAAATGTGTTGGTGATACTATGGTGTCAAACTTTTATATTGCATTGAGATGGACTTCTCACCGTAACATTCTTCTTTTCTTCTTTTTCTATAATCTGGCAATGAGCCATTGATAGTGAGCCCTTCTTTCCTTTGGGTAGTGAGCCTTTTTGTATCCAGTGTTGCAATTACTTTATATTGTAAGCTAATACTCACCATTCTAACAGATTAAGGGTTAATTAAGTTGATGTGGGTTTGAATGTTTATGAGGGTTTTATTGTTTTAATGTACAACTGATTCACCCCCCTCCCCCCTTAGTTGTCTTGTGCACTCAACATAGACAAGATATCATTTTGAAATGTTTCAACATTTACTTTTCATACTAGCTAAAATGTTCACATACTTTAAAACGCATTCCCATTCTATATTCACATGTGGGGATAGAATTTGGTGGTAAATTTTGCATACCCATGATGCGAAATCCCATTTTAGTTTGGGCACACTTTGATTGAATGAATTAATTCAATTACATATCAATATGTGTCACTCTCTTGTGCTAATTTTGGCTCATTCCTTGACCCTTATCTTGTTATATTTTACATGTATTTGCACTTATTCCTATAAATATAACTTTTATCACATTCCTAATTACACATTATTATATATTTGACATTCTTAGTCATTTATTGCACCCACACTTGCACATCCACACCTTGAGATATATGGTTTCTTGACCTAGGTCAATCCTATGACACTAAAGAGCAATTTTAAGGGGCTAAGGATTGAACCCCAAATTTTAAATTTTTAAATTTATTTTTTCATTGACTTCCACCTCTTCTCCCTAGTCAGTGGGAGCCAACTTGGTACATATTTACATGATTTTTTGTTAAATCAATATTTAAAGGAACTCACTTATGCAAGTAAACACATTCAAGAATCAAGTTCAAAAATAATGAGATCATTCAAGGAACATTTCAATTTAGAGTTTACAAAAACCCATTGCATTAAAATCTATATATAAGCCATCTAAATGCTTGAGAGTATTATCTATGAATGTTCACCCAAAGATGTGAAATTGATCAACCAAAGAACTTGACCAAGAAAAAAAAATTACCTTAACAATCTAACTACTTCCTGTAAAATATTTATAAATATTGTCATGCTTTCACATCTTTAAATACCAAAGATCAAGTTGACATAAGTTTGAAAAGTCTTCATTCTTCTAAGATGATCTTGAAAATGCATAGCAATTACCCTACACCTCAAATCAATCCCACCAGTACTTGGGTTTGACCCTAAGGACATTTTAGAGACTATTCAGAGCTCAAGTTTTTGAAAGAGGGAAAAAAATGGGTTTTATGGGGACCCGAAACCATGAAGTTTACAAACTAATGATAAAATCGTTAAAGACACCAAAGTTGAAAAGGTTGTAAAAACAACAACAATAAAAGTCCACAGCAACCAAAAAGGCCAGCAAAGGCCACAGAACCAAAAAACCAAACAAAAAGCCAGCAACAGCTAAATTTGGGTCTTTAATAAGTCTGCAGTCTCAGCTTCCAGCTTGTTCATATCCTGAACCCCCCTCTTTAAGATCTGAACCATCTGGGTAGTGGGAGGCACTTTCCTTTTAAGATTGGCATGGGTCCTTTTTGAAATACCTTGCTCTTCATTCTTTCTCTCCTTGTTCTCTTCTAGATCAACCACCAATGAACCTTGTTTCTTTTTTTCCAACTTTTCAAACATAGTATTGATGATAATGGCATTGTGCCTAGCCATTTTATGGTTTTGTTCCACAACAGTTTTCATGTTATTTTTAATTTTAACCATTTCAACTTCCAAATACTTGTACTTATCCTCAATGCCACCTCCTTCCTTTCCAATGCTATTCTTTTTTTGTTTCCCTTCTTCATTGCTAAGAGCGGCCAGCTTCAATTCCAACTCCTCCGACTTACTATACAGAGCCCTATTTCTTTGATTAAGATCATTAATTTCTTGATAGGCCCGTTTCAAAACCCTGAAAATGTCACTAATGTCATTTCTTGCAAAAGTAAGACTGTCACCAGACTGAACCCGGTCTAATATGAGGTTAACATCACCTGGGTTGGGGGAGCTAGGAAATTTGGTACCTTCAAATCTGAAAGAGGCAAGAGGGGCTCGGGCATAGAATTTCTACTAGCTTCAGGGTTCTCGACTTTGTCTCCAAGGAGTTTGTAGAGTAGGAAACCAACTTATTGGTAGGGGAGCACTTGAGAACAGGATTCTTAAAGGGGACAGAGCAGTTGGGGTAGGTCTCAAGGTTAGCTTTAGCAAGCTAGGGTTTTTTAGACTGGGTTTTCTTACCAGACATCTCAGAGGATGGGTGGGCTTCAACAATTCTCTCCTAGTTAGGTTGATTCTCTGAATCCCCACTATCTGTGTCATAGTCCTCAGACGCAGTGGAGGAAACAGGTTTAGATAAAGCCAACATACTTTGATAGTGTTCATATATAAACCAAATAAGACCAGGATGAAGAATAGGGTATCTCCTGGGATTTTTCTTATGGTCCTCAAGGCTATTACAAAATGAATATAACAAATAGTGAGAAAGAGAAATTTGTACCTTATGGCGAAAGTGGTTAAGAATGGAAAAATTATGACTATACACTCTGGTAAATCTCTCATCTAGGGTGATATACTCCATTATAACGTGAAGCACCTTTCTCCACAGTGCCTTGATGGTGTCAATTTTGAAATAGCTGTTAGAAATTTTAACTAGTTTCAATTTCTCCTTGTCCTTCTTAGGAAATCTAATAACTGCCTCATCAGAAAACCTTCTGTCGCTATAAAACTTCACACCCTCAATGGACATTCCAGTAATCTCCCCTATTATTTGGTCATCTAGCTTCACCTTTCTTCCAAAGAGAATTATTTTTCCGTTGTTCCAGTTCTTCTCAAAGTAGTCCATGGTTATAGAATCAAGCCCATGAAGTTTTTCCAGAAATGGAACCAACCCACCTCTTTCAATCTGCTTCCAAACCTTATCATTCCTAGTGTGCACCTCATAGCTTTTTGGCTCAACTCTTTTCTTGTCCCCCCCCATTTTCATTTGCACCTTACTGTAGACTCTACCAGTGTCGAACACCTATTGCAGAATTATACAGCTATTCCAATGCACCCACAAAGTGTGCCGCTTTTTCTTCCCATCTAAGTAATATGACGCAACCCAATAAAATTTCTTGATTTCGATGTACCTGGCCCCTTTCCCTTTAATCATTAAATGTGTTTGCCTCTTTCCCATGCATAACATCATAATCTAGTAAGGCCTTGACTTTAGTTCTCAAGTCCCTACAATTCTACCATGTGTTTAATTCTTGCTTCCTAACCCCTTCATTCGCAAAGTAATCTGCCATGCTGTTAGCTTCCCTGTAGACATGTGAAACTTTTACTTTTTCAAACTTGTCTAGAATAGACTTTGCTTCATCAATCCAATTCTTTATCGACCATGAGGGTGGGGTCCTTCCTAGGAGACAATCAATGATATTTTTAGAATCTCCTTCTAGCCATAATTTTTTTATATACAAGTTATGAGGTAACTTTTAAACTTGAAAGGCTCCTATAGCCTCTGCCACATGGTTGGTTTGGAGACCTAGGGATATAGCCATAGCCATCATAAAATTACCATTTGAATCCCTTAGCACACCTCCACTTCCATCCATACCCTAGGTTTCCCTTCGTAGCTCCATCAAAGTTGGCCTTATATCAACCTTTTGGAGGAAAGGTCCAGCACACACCCTCCCTACTTTTCTTGGCTGGCTTGGAAGCTGAAGAAATGTCCACTTTAATATTCCAGTATTTTTCTATCCGTAAATCATAGGGAGTGCACACCACAGCTTCTAGGTCAAGATCTTTTTGAGGAATCACATTAAAATTTTCCTTTATAAGCCTAAAAAATTTCTCAAAGACATTATTCTCCAACATCTCCTTGTCCCTGAAAAGTCTATTATTACATTTTTTCCACACTCCCCAAGCAACAAAAAGGAATAAGAAAACCCATAACCTTCGAATGAAGGGATTTTGAGTAGGGGCTTTCTATTGTAAAAAGAACTCTTCAATGGTCTAGTGGAACACCCAAGAGATATTCTAGAGAGCTAATAATTTTTCCCAGACTACTAAAGAGCTAATAAAGAGCCATTTATCCTCCCAAAATCTAGCTTGATTGCCACTTCTGATGTGCCATCCTATCCCTAATTGTAGAATTTTTCTACCAGCAATCATATCATTCTAGCAAGCTGAGCCATGAGGGAGGATAGAAGAGTCTAGCAAAGCTTTGAGGGACATACAGTCAGCCATGTATTTACTTCTTAAAATGTCTTTTCATTCTCCACCAGGCGAGAAAAATCTTCATATTTGTTTGGCTAGGAGAGTATTATTCATAATTCTAATTTTTCTGAGATCTAAACCCCCAAAAATTTTCAGTCTGCAAATCAAATCCCACCCTATAAGAGGCATTCTCTTTCTTTCCTCCACTCCAGACCAAAGGAATCTTTTCTGGATCTTTTCAATGGCCTCAACGTATTTAGCAGGGATTTTGAAGAGACTTAAAGCATAAACTGGGAGGTTCTGAAGAGAAGCTTTAAGACGTTGAATTTTTCTAGCTTGGCTCAAAAGAGCTCCTTTCCAACCTGCCAACTTCTTTCTGAACTTGTCAACCAAAGAACACCAAAAGGAATCCAGAGGTTTAAGGAATAACGGAAGTCCAAGATAAGAAGAAGGTAGGGATTCCACTCTAAAACCAAGGATTCTTGCAATCTTGACCTGTCTATGCTCAAGGGTATTGAAGAAAAAGATGGAACTCTTTTGTCTATTAACCATCTACCCTGTCGCCTTCTCATACACGTCCAAAAAAAATTTCAAAGTCTTAGCCTCATTCACCGTAGATCTTCCCATCAACATTGTGTTATCAACAAACTGTTGGTGAGGACAAATTAGATTCATGGAAGGACTAAGACCTGCAAGAGACCTCTGTTCAATTTTAATCTCTTAAGATTCCTTCCTAGGCTTTCAACCATTATAGTAAAAAGAATAGGTGAGATAGGGTTACCCTATCTTAAACCTCTTGAATTTTGAAAGAATATAAAAGGAGATCCATTCACAATAATAGATGTGGAGACCGTAGTAACCAACTATTTCACTAACTGAATGACTCTGCTACTAAAACCAAACCCTCTTAGAATTTTGAATAAAAACTCTTAGTCAACACGGTCATAAGCTTTGGATATGTCCAGCTTAAGAAGAAACCCTTCAGTTTTAGATTCCACAAGTGAATGAATATTCTCATGGACTGTGACTATAGAATCTAATATTTTCCTTCCAAGAACAAAACCATTCTACTCAGGGGAAATCAACGAAGGAAGGATAGAAAGGATCCTTGAAGTCAAAACCTTTGATATGATTTTATAGATAGAGTTGCAAAGACTAATGGGTCTGAATGCCTCAAACTCCATTGCCCCTGGTTTCTTAGGAATAAGGACCACAAAAGTAGCATTTAGTTCCTTAAGGAGCCTTCTGGATCCAAAGAATTCTTTAATAGCATTCGCAACATCATTTTCCACAATATCCCAAAACCATTGAAAAAAGAACATAGGAAATCCATCAGGCCCAAGGGCCTTGTTTCCTTCAAAAGAAAAGACAGCTTTCCTAATTTCCTTCTTAGAGGGGATGGCCGCAAGCTTTTCATTATCTTCCCTAACAAAAACCTTGGGGATGGCCTCTAATAAAAAATCTTGGTCATTTTGATTGATTTCCCCATTCACCGAAAGAAGGTTATTATAGAAGAGAACAGTTTGCTTTTTGATATCTTCCTCTTCCTCAAATCTAGTACCATTAACTTCTATGGAAGCGATTCTATTGGCAGCCCTGTGTTTAGAAGCAGATAAATGGAAGTACCTTGTATTCTATCTCCAGCTGAAAACCACAATACTCTCGATCTCTACCTCCAGAACTCCTCCTCTTTAGCTATTATGTCTTGCAATTTCACCAGCAACTCATTTTCTCTATCTTTATTATTTTCAATGTATCCTTCCTTCTGAATTTTGTCCTGGATCTCCACAAGCTCCATTTGAAGTTCAGATTTAATACCAAAAATGTTTCCAAATGATTCTTTTTTCCATCTTCTTAAATTGTGTTCGATTTCTCTCAGTTTTTTAGCAATTATGAACATAGCAGTACCCAGAACATCAATATTCCACCATTTCCTAATTTTATCAAAGATAAGGGGGTGGGACAGCCACATTCTCTCAAATCTAAAGGGAGGGTTTTTATTTACCTTTATAGGGTCTGCCACAAAACTTATGTGAAAGTGATCCGACCCAACTCTAGAAAGAGCTTTAAGAGAGCAAAAATAGCTTAAAAGCCACTAATGAGAAATTAAAGTTCTATCTAACCTTACTTAAATAAGTTCCTTACCAATTCTTCTATTCGACCAAGTATACTGAGCCCCTTGCAAGTCCATATCAATCAGCTCCTTGTTGTTGATGAAATTGAAAAGATCAGATTTACTCTCCTGATTCACCTGAGAGCCTCCAAATTTCTCCTCATTCAGAAGGGGAGTATTAAAATCGCCCACAACTATCCGGTGGTCATTGTCAAAATCCTGCGGAAAATAGAGAGCTCATTTCACAAAGATTTTCTAGCTCCTTTCCCATTGGGAGCATAGATGTTCAACTAAATCTAGCTAAAGTTGTCTCTGATATGTGTGAATTTAGTAGCCACATAATTGTTGCTCTCCAACAAAGGTTCCCCTTTAATGAGGTTTTGGTTCCAAAAGGTAGCAATGCCTCCTAACGTACCATTTGAACTATTTCCTTGAGTCCCACAATTCTGAAACATTTTGATCTTCTCCACCTTTTCTTTGGACATTCTAATTTCTTCAGAGCTCAAGTTATTCTTCAAGATGTAAGCATTTATTTTCTATACTGAGAGGATTGAATTCTATCTTATACCAGCACTGATTCTTCATCGCGATTCACAAAGCTGTCCCTCTTTTAATTTCTTAATATTTATTGCACGTTTATCAACTCGGCTATGTAATCTAGGTTAACGTAAATTAATTATGGGGTGTGTTTATTCCCCTAAAATACTAAATAAAAACATATACAAATTTGAAGGAAATACTTTAAAATTGTTAGGAACTTTGAACTAATGATGAAGTTGCAAGCGTCAATTTTAGCCTGTGCATACCCATGCACAAGTTCTTTTTCATTCCCTTTCCTTTAGAGACGCTTAGGACAGAGGAAGAAGTAGGTTGTGTACAGCGTCCGGAATCCCAGAAAACATACAATCTGGAAAACCCACCCATTCAAATGTGTCCTGAACATTTATAGTGAGACCTACAGCACAATAGATCGATCATTGTTTCCAGAGAAACAAATTGTCAACGATCCTCAAAATTGCTTTCAGGATACACGTGTACAGAAACTATGTAGTAAGGGTGTGCACTCTTAATTCATGCTTCTCCAATTGGTGATGTCTGTGTCTGGTTGTCTCTGTTCTGTTTTATCTAACACAAACTATCTTTGTAATATGAGATTTCCATAATTATTCATCAAATAAGAGCCCAGATCCAAAAGCATAAACTTATATTACCAAACATTTGAAATCCTACAAAGCCAGAACACCTCTATGCCTTGCAAATAAATAAATAAATAATTGACTCCCAACACACAATTATACCATAGAACACTAGCAGGAATTATATTTTTCTAGCTAATAATGTATTTCCTTCAAAATAATGTTACATTTTAATTAATATATTTAATGTACAATTAATTAAATCATGATGTTGTGGTTCTTGTCACCAAGATTTAAAACCCCTGCTGAAATATTATTGCTGAGTTTTCATGTTGGGATGAGGTCTTCCCATTCATAGTTCGAAAAATATGTCGGAAAAAGATCAAAAACAAATTACAATTTGGAGAAACAGATCTGTTGCCTAGCCCTAAAAAACTTTCCACTAGGCAAGCGATCTGGAGGCAGTAGCACTATCCACACAGCATTAACAGCAGCCTCCTCTGCAGTGTATTTGCCTACTCCTCTAGTCATTGATGTCTTGACAAAGCCAGGACAGTAGCAGTTAATGCTTATTCTGCGACCCTCAGAAGAAAGCCTTCTTGCAAGAAGTCTAGAATAGGCATTTAGTGCAAGCTTGGAGACAGAGTAATCAGTCCACACAACAGGCCATCCCCCAGTTTCCCATGTCCCTTCTTGTGCTTGTTTCACAAAAATGTCCACCATCTCATCAATTTCAGATTGTTGTAAACTCTCCACATCTTTCAGCCTTTTCCTTAGGCTCTCTTTCCTTAACTTCTGCAAATCCAAATGATCTTAATCTTTAAGAAACAATTACCATTTTTTGTTTGTTAAAACAGGCATCAGGAAAATTCACCATCAACAATTCATCATCGTGACATATTCATCGCATAAACAATTCACTATCAACAATTCATTGCCGTGGTATATTCACCGCGTTATGCATTCAACAAAATCTCTTATTTTTTCTTTTTTGGGTGCTCTTGGCCACTTAAATAAAAAGTAAAAGAGATTTTGTTGAACGCATAACACGGTGAATATACCACGACGATGAATTGCTGGTGGTGAATTGTATAGCGATGAATTGTTGGCCTTGAATTGTTGGAGGTGAATTGCTGGTAGTGAATTGGTGGCGATGAATTTTCCTAGAACCGTTAAAATAACTTGAATGTAATCAAAAATCCAACGAAATGTAAAGCAAGATTTATTTTGTCCTGCAAGTGATAAGTGATTGCTTACATTTAACAGGCCAAGCCTTGAGCTCACATTCAAAATCCGAGTACCAGAAGATGAAGATCTGAACAGAGGCAAAAGAGCTTCAGTCAATGCTTTTGTGCCATAGTAATTAGTTTCTATTACTGTCTCTGCATGTTCCACCGAGTTCTCATTGATGTCATTGAACGAAACACCAGCATTGTTTATCTGCAGACAAGCACAAGAAAACATTCAACCCCACAAACCAACTTCCATGAAAAAAGCTATAAATTAAAAAATAGTAAAGGAGACCCTCTTGGCTTCCATTGCCAATACACACAAAGCCCAATTGGGCTGCAAAAGAATATCAAAAAAGACTTTAACCCACAAGAATATCAAGGACACCATATGTTGTCTCCAACCATCTAGCAAACTCCTGTACAGAACCCTTATCTGCTATATCCAGGGGATAAAAGCCAACAGTCAGCTGCTGTGCAGTCAACTCATCAACTGCCCTTCTTCCCCGAGATGGGTCCCTGGATGTCAAGATCACATTCAATCTCAACTTTGCTAACTGTCTTACTATCTCAAGCCCTATTCCTTTGTTAGCCCCGGTCACAACAGCAACAGTCTGATCGGACCACCACCTGCAAATTACCTTTATCAGAACAAAATATGTACAAATCATGTTCAACGAATTCCAAGAGGTTGTGGTATGATATTGGTAAAAGAGGGCTAAACACCTGGGTTTAAAATTTTTGAACTGGAATAAGAATTTTCAAAACCTCAGTGGACATGTGACAAGTTTGTAGTGCAACTGAAATAAACATATTAAGAATGGGATCAAAGAATTTTTTTTGAGAGACACAATTATACTAGCAGAAGAAAAAGTAATCTAAGATCAAATCTGATTTTTTGTAGTATGAGATGTTTTTTGATTTGATTGTCAATGTTTCTATTGACATTTTCAATGGAATTCCATGATCTATCGTCAAAAAAGAAAATAGTAAGCAAGAGAATTCATAGAATTTGATTAGAAATGTTTTGATTGTCAATGTTTCTATTGACATTTTCAATGGAATTCCATGATCTATCGTCAAAAAATAAATAGTAAGCAAGAGAATTCATAGAATTTGATTAGAAATGTTGATTTTACATAATCAAATCCAGAAATATCTCATACTAATATCATAGATTTATAAAAAAATTATGACTACTTTTATAGATCTACCAAATTTCACCGAAACCAAAAAAAATATATATATATCCAATCTTGGACTTGCCTTGTATGACTAGAAAGCAGTTGTGAGAGTGGGTTCTGAACATCTCCCTCTGGCCATTACACAGTTAGCTGTTCCTTCTTCGGTATCGAAAATTTATGACAGTCATCCAATTCATATAACATAAAATTTGAAAGCTTTACAATTATCAAACAGTAGCCTTATGATGTCCAATATTTTTTTAAGAAAAGATCTCAGCATGCCAATGCAATGTGATCGCGTGCGGAGTATTTTCTGGTTTCTCTGGACCGTCCACGCACATTATTTTATCATGTAAGTTAAAGTCAAGCTTTTTATAACAAACAGGCTTGAAACAAGAGCCTAGCCTATACAATAGTTTACAGCTGTTCTAAAATTATTTTATATTTCATTTATATTTAAAAATTAAAATTGTTTTCTTATTTTATTTATGAAAGCTTGCCTCTTACAATCAAACCATCTAATATTTTAAAAAAATCTAAAGTATTAATAATAAATAATATCATGTTTGGAAAGATTCCCTTGTTGTATAGCACTTTGTTGTTGTGGGGAAGGTGCCATTAGTTAGAGAATAGTAAAGTACACATCAAGGCTATAAACAAGTCCCGAGAAAGTTGACCAAGTCTTTCAAAGTTGACCATACTTATTAGTAAGTTCTCCTTACCTAAAGCCTTGTAATTATTAATAAAAAGATGGTCTTTACTAGATCATTTTTTGTTACTATGGTACACTATGAAAAAACTTAACTGATTCATTAAACTATATATAAAAATAAATAAATTAAAAACATACATTTTTATTTGAAATGTTGAAAATGGTGCATCTATGCGCTTTTCTATTATGTATTGGATTGTCTCATATAATAAGTTTATAAATAGGATATTTTTCTTTCAAATTTGGTTCACAATCTTATTATAGCTTTAATTTCATCATCACTATTTTTAGAAATCGAGACTAATCTCGAAATTTCTTATTTATCACCGTCTAGATCCAATATGTTGTTGTAGAATTGACCGAGGTCATTTTCACACAAGCAAATCTAAACTTCAAATTCTTCAATCTCAAAATTTAATTAAATTGGTCAACTTTTCTACTTCTTGTTATAAGCAACTTAGTGCACATTTGTGTAGATTTGTGTGTTATGTTGTTGTATTTAAGG
>VDFB02000008.1:269810113-270020203 GCA_007258455.2 Sequoia sempervirens
ATAGAGTTTCATGACATATAAGATTAAACTCAAAATTTTAAATTTTCTTAATGTAGATGAGGTTAGCATTACAAAAAATTAATATAAATAATTGTTAACATAGAGAAATTTGAGGCCTTTTTTTGTTTTGTTGACGACATAAATGTTAAATTAAAAATCTAAGGAAACATGAAGAAAAATAGTTAATGGCACGTACTCAGATAGGTGTAATGGTATTCAAATTAGACATAGATGTACTTATGCATGTGCATTATTTTCTTTCTTTTTTGTTTCTTCTCTATTATGGTGAGTATATTATGAGATTTCACTTGCTCCTAGTACCATCTCGATCATTGCCTATGGTAACCAATTTGGTCATTTCCTAGATGCTTATGTAACACTTTCAATCGCAATACATACATTTCAACCAATCTATTCCACCTTCAAAATTCAAGTTAAGGGATTCAAATCCATGCAACTAAAACCCTTTGTGACTACTAACACACACCTGCTAATCTCTCATCAAGACTCTATATAGCTCCTACAATCTACTTGAAGGCATTCTTCTTCTTAGGTCTAGGCTTGTCAAGTTGGTACTCTAGCTTGTTAACAAAATTTAGAAGTTGTGCTCTCTATTTAGTTCATTCCTAACACATCATATTTATTTTATCTCTTTCTCTTCGCATAAACCTATTAGATTAAAAAATATTATTACTTATTGGCTCTATGGTTCAGCCTTTAATTGTTCAATCTATTTTTGTGTTTTGTTGATTTCACAATTGAAAAATGGGGATTATGGGCATTACAATAACATTGACCTTTCATCAATTTGTATGTCACTTTAGGATTAATGTTAATGTAATTATAATCAACTTTCCTTTTGGAATGCATTTACATTTATGAAAAAATGGCACAAGTTCAAGTTTAAGCTCAAATTCTACTTGGTCAAGATGGTAGCCTACTTTTTACTATATCTCTATGCAATTGCTATGCTTTTTACAAACAATTTGGAGATATAGTGTTATAGAGTATTTATTCTCCTAAATAGGCACATCAAAAAATGTCAAGGTTGCAATGGATTCAACTTCAATCTAATATTCAATGTTTTACTTCTCTAGATATTTAATAATTTGTAATGGAAAATGTACTACTATGCATTTTTGCATTTGTTTGGGCCCTCCTTGTTAGACCGTGCTTAATATGGCCTTGATTTAGTGTTGTAGTGTGTTTAACACATTCACATTAGGTCTTCGGCCTTTATAAAGTAAATGGACTTAATGGTACCTTATTTTAGGTGTTGTAAAGTGTTGTACCAAACTTTCACACTAATCTAGGGTTTTCATTATTAATTGGGATTCTTTATGCTTTAATTGGCCTAATTTTGCATCCACAAGCCTTAATTAATGCATCTTTCTAAGGATAATCTTGACATAAACCAACATCTAATCATAATTCAAGTTTTTTTGGGTTGTATGGCCTAGATTTGGTGATTTGGGATTCATATGCCACATTGGGTGTATGGATCCCACCCAAGTTTTGGGGCCCCGATCCTAATTTCACATGAATCTAAGCCTTTCTTAAAAAATGTGTCCCATAGCCTAGCCTAATGGGACTCATACACCACTTTTGGTGTATGAGTCCCATGTGGCCTAAAATTAAATTTAATTCAAATTCTTGGCAGGATTTTATCCTCCTAGATTTGATGTTTGCTTGTAGTGTTGTAATTACAGGAAATTTGACATAAACAAGTATAAATACAAGGTTATTTGACTCATTTTTCACCTAGCAAGTTGATGAAGCATTCTTATAGAAAAATTGTGATCAAGAGCACTTACAAGAGCATTCAATAGTTTACAAGAGCTTTCAAGAGTTGTTTATCAAGCATTTTGGAGCATTATTCAAGTATCAAGCATCATGTCAAAGTCATCATGGATCATGTTTGTTTTTGAGCTAACATTTGTGATGTAGGGTTTCATGATTCAAGCTAGCACACAATTCAAGATATACAATATTCAAGCAAGATTCAAGATCTACATCCATTGGAGCCACTTCATACATGTTTGCATCACTTTATTGCTAGGGTTTTGTGAGTTGCAACATTACATTTGGTTCATTCATCATTCATTTATCTCATTTGATTTCATTACAAGGTTTGATTACCAAAACAGGGTTTGACTAGTAGATCTAGATTGAAGGCATATTGAAGGGAAAGATTGGAAAGAAGTTGTCAAGTTGCAAAGTTGTCCAAGTTGTTACCTTGTTTAGAAGATCATTGGAAAACATCTACAGAGCAGAATTTGGCATTTTAGATCCAAAAACCAAGTTGAGAGGATTGAGCATAAATTGAAGAGCAGATTCAGGTCCTAATTTTTTGGAAAGGTCAAACTATACTAATACACCACTTCTAGCGTATGATCCTAGTATAGTACATTTTTTAGGTTTCAAGAGATTCAAATTATACACTGTTAGATTCCAGTTTTGGCACCAAAACCCTAGTTTGGGACTAAATTGCCCAGACTAGTGTATGAGTCCCAATGAGCATCAAATAGCAAGTTTTTAGGGTTTTGGAGCTTGTTTTGACTTTATCACTCTTCTAGGTGCACGTTTGTTCATTTTTCAATTTGATATTCTATATTTCAGTTTCATTTCCTAGGTCATCTAGTTAGGTTTTGCATGGTATTTTGCATGATTCATTCATGATCTCTTGTCTTTCTAAGCCCTAGCTTGGTGGTGAACTCTCTTATTGTCTTTAATAACACCCTAGGATACCTTATTGCAAGATCTTTTTCCCCCTTTCCATCTTCGAATTGAGATCTCTAAGGTTTCCTTGAATGTAACAAGTGTGGAATAGGAACCCTACCCTTGTGCTCCATTCCTCAAAGGTGGGGTACCCTATTTCTGTTGTTACATAATCAATAATATTGTATATTCTAGAGGCCATATGCTGACATTTTTCTTGAAATTTTTCAAATATTTTAGACAAGCCCATTTTGTGCATACCCTACAATCATTGCATTCTATTTTTTGAATACTTTTACTAGAAATCCCTAAAGCCTCTTCAAGAATAGAATTTTATGCATATCTTCCAATCACTATAGTCCATGATACCACAATTTGTTGGGAATTTTATCAAACAATTCCCATGCCCTATCTTTTCTTACACATTTAGCATGCATTTCTACCATGTCATTTACAACTACAACATCTAAGAAAAATACACTTTCAATTACAATTATACTTTGATGTATGTCAATGCCTTATTCCAAACCTCATATTTTAACTAGTGCTAGAAAGATGTTGGCCCAGCAAAGATTGTACAAATTAGTTTTAAACTTTCCAAGTGCATTTCCCTATAAGTGTCTAAGGAATTTTAAATAATAAATACATTTTTCACATATTCTACAAATATTACATTTCATGAGACTACATCTCTTTCAATCATATTTTAAAACCATAGTGTGCCTTGTATATTCTTCCTCAATTTGCATACATGTCTACTATAGCACCAACAAATAAAACATTAATGAAAACTCCCTTTCCATAATTCTTCCATGTGCATGACCATAACCTATTCTAAATCTCTTATTTAGGGAAACATTAGGAATATAGTGGTAGTTCATCCAATCAGCTAATGTGGTTTTCCTTTATCCTTGAGAAGTTTTAACATAGTTCCAAAGGACTTGGTCTCAGTAGGGACCACAAGGAGTTCATTCCAAGGCTAGAGAAAATCTCATAGTGAGTGAAATAGAAAGTGTTGGGAGGATTACTTGGTTCAATAAAAAGATAGAATTGACTCATAGTAGTAAAAATAGTTTCAAAATTTTTAGCCTTATAAATGGCCTTGGTTGAGCCAATTTAGTGTTCACAATCGAGTATGAAATTAAGGATTATTTCAAGCCGTTTAACCATAATAACTAGCCAAATATTTTCATTTGTATGTATTTAGCTAAGTTATCTTCATCTAAATAGGCCTCAACCTATGTTGCCTTATATATAACAAGACTTTTTTTGACCTATGGTTCAATGGGGAATTTAGCTAGGTTGTATTCTTGAAATTCATTAGCAATTGGTCATTAATATGTTGCAATCTTATAGGAACTAGTGGCTATAATGGTTGGATTACACTAATCTCATACATCATTAGAGGTTGAAATTTTCCAATTGATACTTGATCTCAATGATGGTCTAGAGGGGTTCTTATAGAATTAATAGTTTAATTATGAAGGATTTTGTTCCATGGGCTCCTTATCCTTTTGTAGGTTTCTAGGACTAAACCTAATACTAATGGAGGAGGATATAGGGACCACTAGCATTTGTACCTTATATGTTATTCAAGTTTAATATTATATATTATATCAAGTGATGTGAGATTATATGATGAGATACATATATTTTATTATATTTTAGACTAAACTTTATAATGAGGCCTTGTATTACCATCGAGGTGTTCTAATTATGTAATTTGGATACTTATGCCATGTTTTTTATGTTCTATCATTATATGTGATGCTTTCGATTACAATCAATATACATTATCGATGAGGTTTTGTATTAGCATGTATTATCTAGAACTATCTTATGGGATATATAGGGTATGTACATGGAAATGGGGACCAAAAGGAGGTCTTAAGTGGCCACTTTTTTTAAGATTAAGAAAAAATAGCTCATTGGATTATCTAAATTGAAGATGATTATGCTCAAAATTTGAAGACGCAACAAGAACAAGAGTCGTAGTGCTTTGAATCTACTTTCAAAAATGTTATTTTTTTTAAATGGTGGAGATTAAGGGGTTCAAATAAGGGGGGCACACAAATTACTCTTTTTTATCAAATAAATATAACATAGCATCTAGTGTGGCCCCCTAAAATGTTAACTTTTTTTTAGTATTTCAAAAATCACTTCAGTTAAAAAATTAGCTAACACCATGTAGTTTATGCTCAATTTTTTTCCTATTTTTTTAATGAGAATATTAATTTGTACTATTTTTTGAAATGGACACATCTTGAAAATCAAATAAATGAGCATGCACCCCACTAATTTTTTTGGAAAAAAATCTTAAAAAAAAAAAAATTAATGTGTAAATAATAGATTCTAGTTTGTAAAAATGTATTTTGTTTTGAATTTCAATGTCTAACTAAAAAATGAAAACAAAAATATCATTCATAGGTTTTTAACAAAAAAAGGAGATAGTAGCAAAACAAATTAAAGATCGGAACCTTAACACAATTGAAACATGTAGAAAAAATTGCATGGTTAGAAAGCTAAGAGAGAGCTAACATTACTATGTTATTTTTTTAACTTGGCATTGAAAGATGTGAAAACTTGATGGAGAGAAAGCTCAAGATTGTGTTAATTTTTAAGAATTTTAAAAAAAATGAATGCCTATGGATGTTACATGTAAGTCCAATTACCATTTGGGTTGAATTCCCAAGGAAAATCCAACCGTAAGGGTTGGAAAGACCCAAAGTAGATAATAATGTGAGTGTTTTATAGTACACTCACATTATAACACACTTACTTTATAACATGAGCACATTATAGCATAAATGTTTTATAACGTGAGTGTACTATATAATGTGCTCACATTTTTAAGAAGAAAAATTACCTCTCTATTTCTCTTAAATCATCTCTCTCTACCTCATAATATATATCATTGTATAGTGTGAGATATTTTTACCAGTTTGTGAACTAGTTGTTCATTAAAGTTTTCTGTGGTATGGGAGAAATTCATTTTCTTCGTGTTTCTCTGCTATTTGGATTCAAATTGAGCAAATTTGGGAAGTTTTTATAATGCTTTTATCTTTTTTTGTTAAAAGTTTTACTTGATTTGGTGTAGTTCAATGTAAGTTCCATTTATCAACATGCAAGCAAGGGTTATCAGTTGTCCTGAATTAAAGTAGTTGTTGATGCGAAGCTGGTTGAAGTGATTAGTGAATCTTAAGTAATTCATGGATTGTTCTAGATTTATTTCAAGTGAATTATGTTGTCCAAAAATTTCAACTTGATCTAAGGAAGCGTGTACTTAATGTTTATGGTGTTTTGCATGGGTGTTGGCCGACCTTGTGTTTAACACTACATGTGAGGCTTGTAGAAGTGTGTTGAAGTGTTATGGTATCTATTTGGGTCCTAATTAAGGATTTATGTAGGTCTCCTTTCATTCCTATCTACTGCGGGAATGTTTGAGTTCCAACCTATTTCAATTTAAATGTATATTAGATAGTGGTCGACATTGGAGAAAGTTTTTGAAGAAGAGGTTGATATAAATATGTATGGTGTTGATTCAAGAGGAATGAAAAATATAAATATGTATGGTGTTGATGCAAGAGTAATGACAAAAGAGTAAGAAACAAGATAGATGTAATGTTGTGTGAGTGAAGAGTAATAAGATGTGAATTTGAGCATAGCAGTTTGAATTACATCTTAGGGTTTCGAAGGCAGTGAGTTGAAAGCATCTAATATATTTCATGTGAGACTGTGAAAGTATGCAAGCAATTGTGGTGGACTCCTTGTTGCTTTGAGATGTACATTTCTCTGTGTAACATTCTTCTTCTATTTTCTTGTATTCTTTCTATGACAGTGAGACCTAGTTGTGAGCCTTTTGGATAGTGTGTCTTATTCTGGCAGTGAGCCTCTATATTCAATTTTGGATTTTTTTGTATTGCGAGCTAATCCTCACTGTGGTTTTCCCTCATTTGGTTTTCCACATAAATTTGGTGTTCTTATGTGTATGGTGTTATGATTTTAGTTTTTTTAATCTGCATTTCATGTTTAATCAAACTAACAGAATAAGGGATTAATGAATGTGTGTGGATCTAATTACTATTGAAGGTTTTGAAGGTTTAAATTTCTACAATTGATTCACCCCCCCTCTCAGTTGTCTTGCTCATTTCAATTGTTTTTTGGTGCTCTGCAAGGTTGACTTCATGTTTTACAATGTGTGGAAGGTTAAATAGGTGTATAGAATGAGTATGTTCTTCAAATGTATGCTGTTGTGAAATATTTTTTTTGATTTTAGGGTGTTGATGAAATATTCTAGATTGTCTTTAAGTATTTTATGTGTTTTGTAAGTCGTCTTTCAATTTGAGGAAGTGTGTACTTAAATGTTTATTGTTGTTAACACAAGTTCAGCCAACCTTCGGTGTTCACCCTAATTGTGTATATGGTTCAATGTTTGTGGAAGTGTGGTGTAACGTTTATATGTGTATTTAGGTTCGAGTTGAGGTGTGATGTTGTCTTCCTTCATTTCTCTCCACCACGAGAATGTTTTGGTGCTGACCTAATTTGAATTTACACATTTAAGGTGCATAGATGACCTTGAAAGATGTTTCTAAGGTTGTGAATGGTATAAAGGCAAGGTGAATTGTTGGAGAAGAGATTGTGGATGCAAGGATGTGTTGAGATGTGAATATAATCATATGCAGAGATGTGAAGTGCAAGCTTAATGCCTATGATCCTCCAATGCAATGAGTAAAAGGGTCTACATTTCCAAAGTACCTAAAGTTTCTAATAGCAGTGAGCTGGAGGTTATTGATGGTATAGAGTTGTAGTGGTAGATATTCTATGTTACTTTGAGAAGGATTTCTCATTGTAACAATATTTTATCTTATTCTTTCTATTTTGGAAGTGAGCCCTTCTTTCTTTTGGGCAGTGATCCCTTTGGTAGTGAGCCTATTGTATTCAATGTTGTAATTACTATATATTGTGACCTAATCCTCACTGTGGTTTTTCCCTTATTGGGTTTGCAACATAAATCTAGTGTTCTCATGTGTTTGGATTTGTTTTCATTACTATTTCTCATGTTTATATTCTGATAATGAATGATAATGCTTTAAGGGTTGTTAATGGTTTAAGGATTAATGCAAATCTAAATGTTAATGAGGGTTTTGATGTTTTAATGTACAACTAATTCAGCTCCCCCTCTAATTTTTCTTTTGCATTCAACAAGGGGAAGATACACCAATCCAAATAACACAAGCATAAAATCTAGGTGATAACAAAAGCTCCAAATTGTTTTCAAAGGTAAAAACCCATAATCAAAAATAGAATGAACAACACATGCTAGTACATCCAACCATCCATACCTCCTAGGTATCAACAATATTATTAAACTCATTCCAACATATGCAACCCATACACCACAATCACAAGCTCCTTGTATCAAACATGTCAATGAAGAACATAGATATCTAGGAACTTCCATTACATGGGTAATGACAAATCTGAAAATGATCAAGGAATATCAAGTATACCAAACAACACTATACCAGGGTGTGGTAAATTATTAAAACATGAAGTACCACAGAAAATCACAATGATCCACACATGCAACACAAATAGTTACATACTCTCTCACAACATGTCACTACAATCCTCCCAAATCATAAGAACATGAACCTTCAAGAAGGAACCATAGAATGAAGAGAGAAAACTTGTAAACCATAACATGTCCTACAAAAAAATCAAAGTGTTATGTTGTGTTAAGTATGATCTCCTTACAACACCAAATAAAAAGCCTCAATAACACCCATCCACTCAATATCATAAATCAAATACATATGAATCATGTAATAACAACATGGATGTAAGCCTCTCTAACCATGGAAATCAAACACAAAGTATCCATTTCCAAATTAGGAAATCAACCCAATAACCATCTCTTAAAACTCATCATCAATAGATGATAACATAAATAGAATCATATGCACAAGGAGATAACAATGTTAAACATCCCTCAAAATGAGTCCTCCAAAATCAATTATCCATAACCCAAGATCCATATCTATGAAAGATAAAGAAATAAAACTCATTCTAAATAGTCCTCAAATGAGTCTCCCAAAATCAATCATCATGGATCAAGACTCGTTCCCATGAGAAAAAAAAGCATGAAACATAACACATCTAAAACAAGAATGGGAAAATATATTTTAGATGATAAACCATCAAGTAGACCAAGAGTGAAGAATGAGAATGCTCCTCCAGGATAACCAAGTCATCATGACTTACTCCAAGAAAAATCTCCTCTATAGGTCCATCATGAACCCACTTCCATGCCCAAGTCAAAGGCTCCTCGATCTTCCTATTGAAACCTCCAAAGAGTAACTATCTCAAACAAAAGTCTTGAATCACAACAAATCTCTAGCCTTACCTAAGTATCCAAGTATCCATGATCACCTACCAATGATCAATCCATGCTAATCTCCAAATTTAATAGAACAACCTCAAGAATCTCCCAAGAAAATGACCAATATACTCAATACCAAGAGAACCAACAAGATCAATGTCAAAGATCCAACTTCATAATCAAGAACCCAACATGAAATCATGATATAACCATCCCCTAGAAGATCACATGCACCAATTCAAAACATCCTAGTCTCTAGAGAACCTGTATCATGCCAAAACCCTAATCTAGAATCAAGATTACATCATGACATAATACCAAACACGCTCTAAACCAAGAATCAATATCTCCAATCACATGAACATAACCATCTCGGTGTTGTCATAATAGTGGTTTACAATTCCTGAGAGGAACGGATTTTAGCTGAAATCACATATTTTTAGAAAATATAATGATTTAAGCCTTAAAAAGTTCCATTTTAAGGATTCCAATTGAAGAGGGTTTGATCAAATCACCTTAGATAAAACCCCCTTGGATAGAACCTCTCTATTTTTAAACCATACCTATAAATGTGTCTCCTTTACACCTATCAAAATGCTGATAAAAAATCACTTTTGATTTAGCTTTTGGGGGATCAAATGAACTCATTTAAAATTTATTTCAAATGATTATAGTGTTCCTCAGAACAAGCTATCCAATGAATATAATTTGAATATGATTTGGTTTTGTTATGTATTTGTTTTTTAAGTTTTATTAAACATAGGTTTTTCATTGAAAATGAATTTTTTTGTTCTTCACATGTGGAAAAATAGAAGATTATTAAAAAAAAAATATGAAAAATATGAGTGCACCAGATATTGAAGTCCTTGATCCAACAAAAATAAATAAATAAATTTGACATATACAAAAAAAGTTACGTGTTATACGGTCGTGTTGTGTCTGAAATGTAATTCATTTGACTTTGAAACCTGATTGAGGAAAAAATATTCAATAAAAACTATCTAACCAAGTGGAAGCACTAGATATCAGAGTTACAAATCTAAATTTGAAAGAATTAGAATTTTATCCTTCATGAAAAAAAATTTATGCATTATAACAAGGCCACTTTTAAAATGTTGTTTTCTCAAAAAATCAATTTTCGTGGGAGATGGAAAAGAAGTGCAATTTGATTCCAAAAATTTTGAAAAAATATTTTAGAATCTACAGACAAAATTTGATGAGACTCTAGTTTGCACCATCTTCAAATTCCTCACAGTTTAGCCGCTATAGGTGCCCGAATGTGAAGATTTAGTTAAAAATAATAATTTTAGTGTCCAGTTTGGCCAAAAACTGTAAACCACTATTATGGGATCACCCATCTCCTAATTGTGAACCTATAACTATGAAAGAACTCTTTTCCAGCAATGGGATCCAAGAGCTCCTCCAACACATCCATAAACATTGAAGAAGATCATGCATCACCAATGATGAATCCATATCACTTCCAACAACTCTAACTTAACCGTGATACCGTGATACGCATGGCATCATGACAACCATCTCCTAAATGAATATCATCCAACTCCACACACATGTAACTAAAATGAAAATAACACTAAGTAGAACTAAGATCTCCAATCCAAGAAGATACAACCGCCATCAAACATCAGGGATCAATCCTACACTACCAAATCATTATTGTCAAAATTTTCCACTAAAATGTGTAACCAAGCTATCATAGTATTGTGATAAAACCACATGATACATTGGCACTCTAAGCATCCATCCTCTCATCTCAAATCAACATACCAATGCACAAATAACCACAAACAAGGCCAACTAATAAAGTTTTCATCAACACTGAATCAATCTCATGGATATAGACAATCCACATCCTAGTTATCCCACTGCAACCAAATGGGTGGTCAACCCACACAACTTGCATAACTCAAATATCCCAAACATGGAAGCATACAAACGATAACCAATTTGTAGAAAAATAAAATCAAAAATCAAAAATAAATTTTAGGACCTCACCAAAGGGGTAATTGGGGAAAAAATTTGCATTTTCTTATAGTGGCCCAAATAAGGAAAAATTTATATCATCTATCATTTCTTGGCCATCTTGGATCCAATGGTGAGGTCTATTTTATCTTAAGAGTTCATATCTCAAATTTCCTCTACAAAACCGTCATATGAAAGCACAAACTGGGAAACCCTTTTGACCCAATTTTCTCAAACTCAAGATCTATAATAAATCCAACAAATCTACAAATCCTAAAATCCTAAATTTACAAAACAACACTTGCACATATGTTACATATCTTGTAATGGCTCAGATCTATCCTATATAGCCATGGATTCAAATTTGCACCAGATCTACTCAAACAAGGGTTATAACAAAACCTGTGAGCTCACACCTCCCACAACCATAAAATCTCTTATACCACTTGTTATGAAATAATGCATCAGTAGCCAATTAATTTAAACCATTTCCTACATAACTCGATGAGAGAAGGTCCTACATACAAGCTTATAGAATAACCAAATGCATATATCAAAATAAGCAAGCTACAAGATAATGCAAGATATACCCTGAGAAAACCCTCAACAGGGAAAAGCTTAGCCTCCAATAGCATCCATGTACTTCACCTATTATTTAACAATAAAATAATACATGCACTTACAGAGTTACCATGAATGCTTTTGAAGCATCAAGCCTCTCCAATGAATCCTCCATGTTTCCAAGCATGAATCCACACATCCTATGCCATGCTTCACATATGCACTCCTCATAAAAGACTCAATAATAACATCCCACTCACCCCACCAACCTTAACAACTAACCATGTGTTTACTTTTATAGACACAAGCTCATACAAATACAACCAAATGGTAAAATAAAACCATGTGCCACAAAATCATGTGAACACAAAACCATTGACCCCTCATTTAATATTGGGTAATAAGCTTTCACATTATTAAATGCTTTCCCCAAATATTAAATTATCATATATCTCCCACACATAAAATAATAACCCAATGTTACAATACAATTTTACAAGTGGCCCCAAATAATTACCTAGTGTGGCTAAACACACTTCCTAGGTGCACCACAACTAAATAATTATTTAATTATAACATTATAATATATCAAGTTATGCAATGGTGTACAACACCAATCCTAACACCCACAAGGGATTCTAAAGAGGAATTTTAAATTTATCCTATGCCTTATCGTTTCAATATAGGACCATTGTTAACTTCTTAGGTTACACAAGGAGGTAGGTGAGGTCATACATTCAAACAATAGAGGTTCATATATAGAGCTACCTAAAAGTTGTACAAGCTATAAAAAAATGTCTAAAAGGCCTACTAGAGAAATGTATAGGTGTAGAAGTGGAGATCAAGGAACTCAATGGACTTTAGGGAACTTCCTATTGATGAGGGAAAGTCTAAATCAAGGAAATCAAGAGATTTGAGGAGTTTTAAAGAAATTTCCATTGATAAGAGAAATTTTGAAATCATGGAAATTAGGAAAGCTAGAGAAGTTTAGGGAGCTTCTCACTAGCAATGGAATTTTCAAAAGTCAAAAATCAAGGAACTTAGGGAATTTTAGGGAACTTCTCATTAGCAATGAAAATTCTGAAACTTTGAAATTAGGGAACTCAGGAAACTTCCCACCAACAAGGGAAAGTTTAAAATTTTAAAATAAAGGAACTTGAGGTACTTTAGAGAACTTCCCACCAACAAGGGAAAGTCTAACAATTTAAAAACAAGGAAATCAAAGAACTTGAGGAGCTTTAGGGAGTTACCCACAAACAAGGGAAAGTTTAAAAGTTAAAAATTAGGGAAACTAGGGAACTTTGAAGAACTTACTACTAAGGGACATTCTAGAAGTAAAAAATCAAGGAAAGCAAGGAACTCAAGTAACTTTAGGTAGCTTGTTTGTTGAAGTAAGGGAACATCTAAAAGTCTAAAATTAGGAAACCCAGGGAATTTTTCCCATTCTTGTAACTAATCTTTTAGAAAATTTACTATGAAGGTGGGTTTACCTAGTCTTGTAATACCTCTAAGACATAATTCTCTTGTAACCATTTTTTTTGGTAGGAAATTATACCATAATGTGGGTTCCAACATGTGCATTGTGTCACTAAATTCTTCCAGATTTATTTGGATTATGGACTCCTTATCGATATTGTGAATCTATTTTTCATCAAAAATATAGTCAAAAAAAACCTAGTACAAAGTTATGATGTGGAAACACATTGAAGTTCCTAGCAACCTTGAGTAAATATAATTCCCTAATTCTGCCAAAAACTATGATCTTACTTACATCCCTAAGCTAATCTTTGAAAAAGTGATATAATGCATTGAAACCTGAGTCTTTCTATTGGTATTGCAAGGTATATGTGTATTTAGCTACTATTGTTACCATGTCCCCTTTACTATTTGAATGTGACTCTAAAACTATTTCTAATATCATATGACCTCTCATAGATCTCTCTTTTAAGCTTCAACACTCATGTAAATGTATCAAGATTCTTGTAAGAGATTGCTTAATCATAAACTTCATAAACATGGTAATTTGTTTAATTAATGATGACCAAATCAATAAAATTCAAAAAATCATGTTAGAGATGTTAATCATTAATTCAACTTAGAAGAACAAAACATGCATGAATTCATATACATTACAAGTTAAGAATTTTTAATTATTCAATCATATCACTAGTTTGGATTTGATTCATGCTACCGCATGCCCTCTTATTTAAATGAGACTTGTCTTGCTATAGTGTCATATATTATCTCATATCACTTAATCAATTATATTTTTTGAATTTTTAGATTTCAAATTTTAAACCTTTTTATTAGTGAGATCTAAATATTTGATAGGGGTGGAAGGGTCCACAATGAATTTGGATTTGAAATGTCTTAACACTTCAAATACGACAAATTGAGTTAATTGTTCACTAAAGTTATTTCAAATCTAGCGAGTTAGTTTGATTCTATCATGGTTTAATCAAGATAGACACAAGGCTAGTTTTAAATATTGCTTGCATAAGGATTTTGAGGTTTAAATAGTCCAAAATGAATGTAGACATTGGCATGTAGATGTGAGGGTCCATTTGGATTAAACTTCATAAAAAATTGGTTCCATAATTCTTTTTGGATTTATATTTTCATTTTTAAATATGAACTTACTATACATCAATTTAATCATATTAGATGTGGGTCTCCTAAATATCAATTTAATCAAAAAATCAAGTACGAAATTATTTGAAGTAGTTTTTAGTTTTGTAGAGGAGGGGGGCCAACCACACCAAGGCTCCAGATCATGGAGAGCCGAGAGTGGAAGACTGCCCTAATCTACCTCAACCACGCAGATGTTTAATGTCAAGGATAAAGAATGAACAGCACTCTCAAGTGCTTTTGTCACTCTACTAACCTAAGAGATTTGATGAGGCTAAGAAAGCAAGTTTTTGGAACCTGAACTATACCTCAAATAGCTCTCTACCAGAGGATATCAGCATAGGTCAAGGATGACAATGCGGCGGGCTGGTGTCTCATAGGGGCGATGGTGTCTGTATGGATAGAAAGTACAAAAGTATAGTAAAAGGTACAAAGACCTACTAACAGCTTAGCAAATGAAGTTTAAAGTGCTAAACAAAATGATAACCAACAGAAAGAACAAAATAACTAGAAAGATGATGTAGAAGTGACAAAAAGAAAAGGTGGTGAAGATTAACTCACGAGGAGTCTAGTTCACCAGCAAGCTCCACATGAACATGTACCTACATACAGCTAAGAGAGGAAGAATGTTGGGTTTGTATAGGGGTTTTCCATAGTCAAACCCCTGCTTTGGTGTTTCCACCTCCACGGATAGCCAGACAGAGAGATGGATAGAAATATGATAAAGGAAATGATGTTGGAATGGAAATAAAACCAAACATTACGAGTGACACTAAGCTACTCAAATCCAACAACAAAGTAAACAAAAGTGTTACCACCCTCGACCAAAGGCACTCAAGGCCAATGAAAGAGGAATGCAAGCCCATAGTAAGGGTAGAATCGACAGAGCCGCAACAATGTTGAAAGCAATCTCACTAGACACCAAGCTACAGCTTTTGCGGTAGATGCATAGGATGTTGTGATTAATGGAGTTGTGATGCCAATAGTCCAACAAGTAGAAAAAGTATGGAGCAATAATTGCTAAGAACGTGAAGCAAGACTAAGCAATCATGTAGAAATGTGAAGAAGAGGGATTGAATGAGAAAGATAGCCATTTGAAGATGAAATGGGAGGGAAAGAGTCATTCAAAGGTTTGTAGGAAGGTGCAGGGGTGTTATGTTTCATCACCAATGGAGAATGTAACACATCTATAGATTCTAAAGGAAAGAATATTGTCAGGACTACATCATGTCATACAGACGTCCACACGTTGTGCACACATCCCCAATAGAAATTCCCCCACCGACACTAAAAACAAGCACCAAGTGGAAGGGGTACGGAATGAGGACGTGGAATTATTTGTTTGGATTTGATTTTCCTAAGGTGGAGTATGTAAAAGGGGAATTTGCAAGAGGGGTACAAATTCACTCCTATACAATTTTCCCCCACTTTAGCAAGTTTGAGTTCCAATGAGTGTTTGGTAAAGTAGATTGAAAGAGTTTAGAAACATATAATTGAACTATTGAGGAAGCATACCACAATCTAGTGAACTTGAAAGTGCAGGGTAGGAAAATAACTCCACATGAGGTACGCTCTCTTGAGGAGGTTCAAACAAAGCACATTGAAGGCCCGCAAACCAATGATGGACAAATCCCATAGGATGCAAGCACTTCACAGGTCCTCGAACCCACAAAGAAAGCACCCTGAGGTACTCTCTCCTAAACGAAGCCCAATGTGGGGACTTCACAAGGTCGTATTGGAAAGAAGCTTCACAGGTGCACCTACAAGCCAACATGTTAATCCATAGACAAAACATGTTAGCAAACAAAAATCAATCACGCAGGCAAGCAAGTTGATAGAAAGTCGTGCAAATAGTCAAAAAATGAAGGAATAGTTTTCAAAGGGGTCCCTCGGGAACCCTTCAAAATAAAAATGGGTCCACTCAAGGGACACGTTGTTTGAAAGTGTAAAAGAGTATTTTTCACAAATCACTTCATCACCAAGGAATCCTTTTGAAAGATGTTCACTTCATCAAATAATTTGAAAGGAAGAAGGTCCCCTCGCAAGGGGAAGGTTTAAACTTCGAGCGCAAGAGAAGGTGCTCCCTGCTCGGAGGAAATTTTTTCCAATTCTTTCTTTATGAACCCATGATGAAGGAAAAATATTCCGCTAGGGGTCCTTGCTGAGGAATGCAATTTTTGAAAAATATTTTGGAGGGACTTTTGAGAAAAAAATTGTTGGCCATCGAATGCATCTTCTGAAAAATTGAAAGGACATGATAGCCCCCCTTAGGATGGTGTGTGTTGAACACAAAGGCATGTGACATCCTAAGGAGAGAAAAGCACGAATGAAAAAGTGATGGTGTGGCCCGTGGAACATAGCGAGATGTAACTGTGGTAATGTTATCACACCCGTGAGGGACAACACATGAACACCACAACATCAAAAAATAATCAAGAAAGATAAGCACAAAGAAAGAAGAGATGATAACATCACGAACAAGGGATAGAGGAGATCTGATATTTCAGGGTCAAAGCTGCTCATCAATATAGATAAATAGATATAATAGTATATAAATGAACTATCATCAACCCCCTACCATATCAGACCATATGAATAAAGGCACGTAAAGACAAAATAAAAATAAAAAATTGGGTAACCATGGAAGGGAGGTCTAAATACCCCCAACACTTTGCATTATCCCCAATTGTCAAAAATCAATACACAATAGAGGAAGACTAATGTAACAAATAGAGGAAGTTCTACGATGCAATTTAATAATCCTGTATCCAAGCATCTACAAGGGTGACAAGGGTCATCCAAGAAAATATAACGCAAGCATGGGGGAACACAAACACACACACAATCTATTTTATAGATAAAGAAGAGATTCCCCTAGTCCTCATCAACCAAGACGTTGTTCTCCCAATCTAGATCATTGTACAAGGAGGATGGATGAGCCTGCAAGGGAAGAATATCAAGGGGAGAACCCTCCAATGCTCCCACAACAAGAGCCAAGGAAGAAGGCCCCTAAAGGTCTTCTCTGCTCAGTTCCTGTGGGGTGAACATCAACAATTTTGTGAAGATCATTGATAGGGTCGAGACCTCATCCACAGAATTAAACATGCACTTCATAGGAGTGTCATGCATTAACACAATGATTGAGGGAGGCGGTGCTTGAAATCCACTACTAGGCTCACTGAATTATTTAGGAGCAATGAAAAATTATAGCGATGTCAGCGCTTCCTCTGTCACTAGGATGACACAAGCTAATGCAAAATCACCTTCTGACAAAGGCGAGCCATTCTTCCAACCCCCATTGCTAGAAAGGTCTTCCTCCATCATCCGCTTCATGGGAAAAGGGTGCAGAGGAAGAGAAGAAAATAGTAGCAGACACCACTGAGGTATTTGGCATGTTCATGGGCTTCAAGAATGGCGAGATGTCTAGGAGTGACATCAAAAGGGGTGACTCAACTGAAGGATCAATAAAAATATGCACCCTCTTTGGTTGAGGATCACTTATGCTCATGGCAAGGGTTGGAAGTAAGACCGAGGCTGAAGGAACTGAAGCAGAGAGGACAGGAGAAGAGGACACCTCTTCCATCTTCTGCAAGGTGGCCTGCTCAACCTCATCCTTTCTCCAACACTTGCACTCATGTGCAAGGTGGTTTTTCTGACTTTGAGAGCTAGAGGCTAAAAGCTAAGACAAAATGGAAGACTCTTGTTTGAGCATCGAAGTATCCATCGCAACCGTTTCTGATGGAGGGAGAGACTCTTGGACAGGAATAGGAAGGAGATGTTGAGAGAATGATGGAATGGCAGTGGGGGAAGCTAGCTCTAACACTTTAGTGGAAGGCCTCTTCTCATTCACTTCCTTAGAGGCAGGAGCAATAGGAGACCGCAGAGGTTGAAACATAGAGGACTCCCCATGAGGGCCCTTCCCCTTACCATACCGAATAGGCCAAGGTGTCGTGGGTAAGCCTGGAAGTTCGAATGTTGGACGCTTGGGCTTTCATCAAGTGGGCACCATTGGATTCTCCAACAAGTGCCTAGGAGAAAAATACAATGGTGTCATAGCAAGGCGAGAGGAAGCAACAAGCGAAATAGTGGAAGAGGAAGAAGAATCTCAGCCTAAGCACACTTCTCTTCCTCCCTTCTCCGAGCCAAGGTGGTCTCATTGTTTGCCTTCAGGCAAGCCCTATGCAAAATGGCATAGGGAGAAGGAGGGTATCTCACCTTAGACATTATTCCCCCACTCTTGTACCTCACATAGGTTCAATACAAGAGGTCCATTCTAGGAGGAAGCGGACCAATGGGCGCAGGCCAAAAGTAATCCAGTGAGTATCTCCCATGCGCAATTAGTGGTTTATAGTCAGTGTCATGGACTACATGCATGGAACCCTCATGGGAAAACTTTAGGCTCTTATGAACTACCAAGGGAACTACATTCATAGTGACCAACCAGGGGATACCTAGTTTCACTCTGAAGAGCTGGGATAATGTCAAAAATTATATTTATAGATCTAGGTATGGCTAGGACTGACAAGGTGATCCAACTGATGGGAGGGACGGAAAGCCCATTGTGTGTACGAATATTACTCCTAGATTCATCATACCCATCTTTGTGTAAGAAATTAATTAGCATAATATCCTTAGTAATGACATTCACTCAACACATAGGGTCAACATGGACACCCGTTACGATGTTTCCATTGATTTGTGTGGGGAAGTATAAGGGATATGGTTCTCTGTTATGATTTATCAGCAAGTCCTGTGAGGTGAAAGTTATGCCAAGAGATCCACTCGCAAGTTGCGTAGATGGGATGGGAAGATGTAAAAAGGAGGCCATTTCTTCGTACACTAAATAGAACTTTCACAAGAGCCCCCAAGGGTTAGACAGTTCAACCCACCTAAGGTTTTATTCTGCAACACTTAGGGAACCTTCCATATATGCCACTATGCCACTAGGGTTTGTAGGTTGGGTTACAAGGTTGAGCACCTCACAACACTCACACCCACAACAATCCTAGGATACGAGAAAAGGGTCTTTCAACATTATTAAACAGAATCAAAATGGTTCACATCGGGTTCACCAAAATGTAGAGGAGGGGGACGACCACACCAGAAGGATTCCCTAGTCTACCCCAACTGCATAGGTGTTTAATGTAAAGGATAGAGAATGAAGAGCACTCCAAGTGATTTTTTCACTCTACTAACCTGAGAGCTTTGATGAGGCTAAGCAAGCAAGTTTTTGGAACTCAAACTATACCTCAAATAGCTCTCTTCTAGAGGATAGCAACACAAGTCAGGGATGACACCATGGTGAACTGGCATCTCATAGGGGCCCTGGCATCTATACGGCCAGAAAGTACAAAAGTATTGTAAAAGGTACAAAGACCTGCTAATGGCTTAGCAAATGAAGTTTAAAGTGCTAAACAGAATGATAACTAACAAAATGAACAAAATAACTAGAAAGTTGATGTAGAAGTGACAGAAAGAAAAGGTGGTGAAGATTAACTCACAAGGAGTCTAGTTCTCCAGCAAGATCCACACGAATGTGTACCTACACATAGAAAAGAGAGGAAAAATGTTGGGGTTGTATAGGGTTTTGCCTCATTCAAACCCCTACTTTGGTGTTTCCACCTTCATGGAAGCTAGATAGAGAGATGGATAGAAATATGATAAAGGAAATGATGTTGGAGAGGAAATAAAACCAAACACTATGAGTGACACTAAGCTACTCAAATCCAACAAAGTAAAAAAAAGCGTTACCACCCTTGACCAAAGGCACTCAAGGCCAATGAGAGAGGAATGCAATCCCATAGCAATGGTAGATTCGATGCAACTACAACAATGCCAAAAGCAATCTCATTAGACACCAAGTTGTAGCTTCTATGGTAGATGCGTAGGATGTTGTGATTGTTGGAGTTGTGATGCTAATAGTGCAACAAGTAGAAAAAGTATGGAGCAAAAATTTCCAAGAATGTGAAGCAAGATCAAGCAATCATGTAGAAACATGAAGAAGATGGATTGAATGAGAAAGATAGCCATTTGAAGATGAAATGGGAGGGAAAGTATTGTTCAAAGCTCAGTAGGAACTTGGCATAGGGGTGTTACGTTTCATCACCAATGGAGAATGTAATGCCTCTATAGATTCCAGAGGTAGGAATCATGTTAGGACGATAGTGCACCACGTAGACATCTGAGCACTGTGTGTGCCCCTAACAAAAATTCCCCAATTGACACTAAAAACAAGCACCAAGTGGAAGGGGTACAGAATGAGGGCGTGGAATTATTTGTTTGGATTTGATTTTTCTATGGTGGAGGACGTAAAAGGGGAATTTACAAGAGGGGTGAAAATTCACTCCTATACTAGTTTGCACATGACTTACTACATAATTGAACCCATGTAGTAAAAAAAAACTACATAAAGCGACTTGGGTCCAAATGACTACCCATACTTCAAATCTTCCAAATTTAAATGTAGCAAATGAAATATTTTGATTAAGACAATACTTTGGGCCCAAGCATAAAATAAAACAATCTTGATTACATGATTAACATGAGAAAAATAAAAGTGTAAGTGTTGGAATTGTTGCCTCAATCTCACAGGCTAAAACCTCTGAGAAAGCATGGTTGTTGTGACTATTGAGATGTCTGGCTGATTTGCTAGTTGATCCTAAACTGTCGCTATGACCTCCTGAATGTCTTGGCGATCGGCATAACCTAAACCTTCGGTGTAACCTGGGACAGTCAGAATGTTGTCTCGAGGATGGTAGAAAGTCTGGCCGATATTAGCGTGACCCTTGGTCTATCTGGCCGATGCAGTAATCAGTATGACTTGCCCCTATCAGAATGTGTCTTAGCAATAAGAGATGTCTCGCCAATAGTGTTACATTCAAAGTCATCAGGATAACATAAGGGTTCGGTAGGAACTCTTGGCGACAGGGAGATGTCTCGCTGACAGCTATACATTTGGAGTCATCGAGATAACATAAGGGTTCAGTAGGAACTCTTGGCGACAGGGAGATGTCTCGCCAACACCTATACACTCGGAGTCATCGGGATAACATAAAGGCTTTGGTATGAAGTCTTAGCAATGGATGTTTGTCTTAGCGATGGGGTATTCTATTGTCGGTATGACTCCTAGCAATTGTTTGGTACTTGGTATGACTTGAGGGCTCAGTATTACCTCTCAGTGATAGCCAGAGTCTTGCCGACAGTGTTCACATCGATATGACTTGAGGACTTCATTATGATCTCTCAGCGAATAGTGATAGTCTCACCAAAGGGAATATTGATGTCTATGTGACTTGTGAACTTCAATATGATGTCTTGGCAAATATTGATAGTCTCGCCGATGGGATTCTTGAGGTTGATGCGACTTGTGAACTTGGTATAACATCTTGCCAATAGTGAAGACTCTTGGAGATTTCGACGGTTGGGCTTTGTGGCATCGGGGAGACACAGTTAGTGTCTCACCGACATGCGACATAGGGTGAACGTTGTTGACCGATTGGAAGACTATCCTACGTGGTGTGACTTGGACCTATCAGAGAGGGCAGAATGTGAACCGTTTGTTGCGACCGTTTCTGCGTGGAATACGAACTGTTTGTGAGGAAATGAAAACAACTATGTTCTAGTAAATTGGACGTTCGGAATAGGAGAGTGATAGAGTGAGGGCCGAGTGGTTGGCTGAAAGGCTGAGGCCATGAGGCTGAAACAGAGAAAAGAGAGAGGCAAGGTTATGCTGCCAAAATCTCTCCTGATCAAGAATCAAATGCCATGGTCGATCTCTCGTGTCGATCTATACTATATATTGTTGAGGGTATTGCAACAGTACAAAGATTGTTTGGTTTGAGAGGTTGATCAAGAAATGTACAGAGGGAGAGTTTGCTACTAGGATTGTTTCCAGAATGAACAAGATGCAATCTCTAAAAAGGCTATGAGCCTGAATTGTATTGTAACCTTCAGTTGCTGAATAATACAATGGCACGAACTTTGGAGGGTGGGGTTTTTTACCTGAAAGGGTTTTCCCCACATAAATCTGTGTGTTTTGGTTTTCTGTCTTATCTTTCATCTGTGTTGGTTCTGTTTCAAGAATCTGTTATTGCTTGCTGTTAAATTTTACATGTGCTTCTCTCAGAAGGATTAATGTGGGAAATGAATTGTGTCTATTTCCACTTTAGGACATAGTTGTACGTGTCTTTGAGGAAATCTAATCAAAATTGAAGTTACCGAAGGCACCACTATTCTTGGAGATTTCTCTGAGATGCCCTATATTTCCCTTAAAAGTGGTATCAGAGCCTTCTTTTGGTTGCTGGTTCTAGGTATTTCTCCTGTGAAGATTTCTCAGTTTGTTAGGCTGGAGGAAATCTGGAGGAATCGTCTGATTTATTGATCTGTTGGTGAGTGGAAGTCTTGTGATATTCAGAGACAGCACATATCTTGAAGGATGGTGGAGATGGAAAAGGGAGTTGATCATGTTGTTTTGTTGAGATCTGTGTCTCCTAGTTGGTAGCGGTATAACCTTGGTGTATGAGGTGGATTTCTTTTCTCCGTGGTTGTGTAGCAGTAAATCTTTCATATGGGTTGTCTGTCTGAGAGGCTCCTTGGTGATATGGAGAAGCCTAGGTTGTTTCTCAACCATGGAAGAGAGTGCTTATTCTAGGTGGTGTTTCTTGATGTTGGAAGGCACTGTTTGTTGTTAACCTCAAATACATAAAGGCTATGGAGTTAATCATTAGATGATTTGCAAGCCTCTAAAATAGCCTTTTCTCTTTTTCTCGAATGTTTTACATGGTTAAGCAAAACTTGTGGTTATGTGGAGTTGTCGTTAAGCTATTTTTCTAGACCCTAGCTTTTGGGGTGTTGTTGGATGAGATAGTTGCAGTTCTACATGCATGATTTGTGCATGGTTTGAGGAGGTGTGATTTCTTCTTTGCATGGGAGTGTTGATATGTGATTTGTCACTCAGCATTCTTGTGTTGGTGCTTGTGGGTTCCTTGATTATGGTGCTAGTTGTGGACATGATTGGAAAATCAAATTTGGCGTGTTCTAGTGTTTGAGTCATGATTGTCTTTGTGGTTATTCTCTTTGATATCTCAGTGTTGCAGTTTCCAATGTGATGACAAGTTTGCATGTTCGATGTTTGTGATCTACGAGTTATGTGGTTGGTGGATTAGCTACCCATTGGCTGCAGTGAGATAACTTGGATGTGGACTGTCTTTATCCACGAGGTTGATTCATTGCTGCTGCAGACTTGTTAGTCGGCCTTGTCTGTGGTCACTTGTGCATTGGTGTGATTTCTTTGTCATGAGAAGATGGATATTGTTTGAGTACCTAAATACTCGGTTATGGGAACCTGAAGCAGGTGGTCATGATGCTTGGAGAGCTCGGATGTCACATTTTAGTGGGAGCTTTAGCAGTATCTGAGGGTTCATCACATGGTGGTGAATGGTCTTCTTTAGTGCTGCAGATGTTTCAAGGGGGAGCTTTTAGATCCTGTTGCTGCAGAAGGGTTCTTTTGCATTTGCATGGACATTATTTGAAGATATGCAACATCTTGGATCCATGGAGGACGCTTGGAGTCTTTGGCTAAGGTGTTGGTGGTGCTTGATAGGTGATGTTGGTTTTGAGTTTATTTGCTTTATGTCATGGTATACTCTTGTTTGTGCACTAGAGTTTTGGCATTGTGTGTTGTACTTGAGACCATGGTGAAGTCACTTGAAGCATGTTATCTCCTAAGGGGATATGTAGATCATGGTGTCATGATAAGTTCCTGATTCAGATGATTGGAGCTTTGACAGTGGTCTGGTAATTCTTTGTGTATTGGGTGCTTTGATTATTTGCTTGATACTTCGTGATAGTGCAGTAATGCAGTTGAAATTTAGCATGAGATGATTGGTTGCTAGTACTCATGGATACATGAAGAATAAGGTGAGGTTGTTTTTTCTCTTATGAGAGAAGTGTTGTTGATTGTTACTCTTGATGAAGTTTTTAGCAGAAAGTCTAAGAAGCTTACACCTTGGTTGAACATGAGTTCAATAAGAGACCTATGAGGAGATTGCTCTTGGATTAGTCTTGATGAATTATATATCTTGAAGGATTATTCTCGCTCTCACTCTTGGTCTGCTCGGTAGTTTATCTGAGAGGTATTTGGCCCATTATATTTTTCAGATGAGTTTTATGTTCACTTTCATGATATGGATCTTGAATTGTTGTTTAATGGTTCTGGAGGATTCATAGTGGAAGATGTACAGCTTGTTTTATCTCCTTGAGCTTTTGTGTTATGTTATTTACTAATGAGAATTGGTAGGAGATAATGTATGGGCTGATTTCCTGAAATGGGGAATGAAGTAGCTTGATCTTCTTTGAGAGGCTTACATCCATGTTGATTACATGTTTTTAAAGTTGGTTTGATCTTAGTGATTGAACGGTTGGATGTTGTTAAGGATTTTCTTTTGGGATGAGAAGGAGATCATTCTTGACACAGTTGGTTGTTAGAAGTGTATATAGGAGGATGTTCTACAGGAATATGATGTGCAGATTTTCTCTCTTTGGTCTTGGTTTACTTCCTGGATGTTTGGTTTCACATTACATTGGTTTGAGGTTTGGTTGGAGCTATAGTGATCACTTGTTTGTGGTCATGTGTTTTTCACTCATGTTCATGGGTGATGACATGGAGGTTCTTAATCCTTTTTTCTTTTGTTGCGTGTGGAGAACTTGGAAGAGTCGTGAAGACTTGTGGTGAGAAAAATGTTTCTTGTAGCGGTTTGTTGCAAGTTGTGCATATCATTGTGGTTATTTCCTTGGTACTACATGGTTACATTTTCTATGTGTTGTTATTGGTAGACTTGGTATTTCTTTGATCTTTCAGTTTTGGAATTACTCGGGCAGTGGGAGTTCCTGTTGTATTTTGTCTTCTTTGACTAGTTGGCACTTGGAGCTTGTATTTGTTGTTAATAAGTTGGTTTTGGAACAGCATGAGTTTACTAATGTTGATACCTTTAAGGTATGTGAGATTGGATGGAATAGCATGATCTGTGGGTGCTATTTTTATTCATGTGGGTTTATCAGTTGGATGGAAGCAGTCAATTTGATTGTTGTTCTAGCTGGTGTCTTCTATCTTGTTTCTAGAGAATGACTTCATGGTTGTGTTCTGTTTGAGGATTTGAAGTTGATATTACTTTTGTATAGTGGTTGAGAACACTGAAGTGGTAGTAGTATCTTGTTGATGATATCACTGGGATCTTTTGCTTGTGTTTGTTGGACTGTTGCTTACTCACCTTGGCTTGTATCTTTCTTCCACAGGTGGCATGTTGGAGGATGATAAGGATTGTTGCCTGAATGGTGGACATCTTGGATGTTGGTGCAGAATTCTTGATGGAGCATGAGAGAATGTTTGAGGTCTATGTGGTCTCCTGGAAGGCTATGATCAGTTGCATTTCAGTTGCTTTGTTGGACAGTGAGTTGCAGTTGGATGCCTGGTCTTTGTTGTAGATTGTCCAGTGGATTATTATATGTGGAATCTTGTTGATTAGGTGTCTTGAGTATTGCGGGGTTTGAACTGGTGGAGCTAGTGTGATCTTAGTTTTTAGTTGCTTTGGATGTGCCTATGTGATCTTCGTCAAGTGGGAGATTGTTGGAATTGTTGCCTCAATCTCACAGGTTGAAACCTTTGAGAAAGCATGGTCATTGTGACTGTTGAGATGTTTGGTTGATCTGCTAGTTGATCTTGAACTATCGTTGTGACCTCCTGAATGTCTTGGTGATCAGCATAACCTAAACCTTTGGTGTAACCTGGGACAGTCAGAATGTTGTCTTGGCGATGGTAGAAATTCTGGCCGATATCGGTGTGACCCTTGGTCTATCTGGCCGATGCAGTAGTCGGTATGACTTGCCCCTAACGGAATGTGTCTTAGCAATAAGAGATGTCTCGCCGATAGTGTTACATTTGGATTCATTGGGATAACATAAGGGTTCGGTAGGAACTCTTGGCGACAGGGAGATGTCTCACTGACAGCTATACATTCAGAGTCATCAGGATAACATAAGGTTTCAGTAGGAACTCTTGGCGATAGGGAGATGTCTCACCAACAGCTATACACTCAGAGTCATCGAGATAACATAAAGGCTTCGGTATGAAGTCTTAGCGATGGATGTTTGTCTTAGCGATGGGGTATTCTATTGTCGGTATGACTCCTGGAGATTTTTTGGTACTCAGTATGACTTGAGGGCTCAGTATTACCTCTCAACGATAGCCTAAGTCTTGCCAACAATTTTCACATCGATATGACTTGAGGACTTCGTTATGATCTCTTGGCAAATAGCGGTAGTCTCACCAAAGGGAATACTGATGTCTAGATGTGACTTGTGAACTTTAGTATGATGTCTTGGCGAATAGCAATAGTCTCACCGATGGGATTGTTGAGGTTGATGTGACTTGTGAACTTGGTATAACATCTTGTTGATAGTGAAGACTCTTGGCAATATCGACGGTTGGGCTTTGTGGCATCGGGGAGACACGATTAGTGTCTCACCGACATGCGACACAGGGTGAACATTGTTGACCGATTGGAAGACTGTCCTACGTGGTGTGACTTGGACCTATCAGAGAGGGCAGAATGTGAACCGTTTGTTGCGACCGTTTCTGCGTGGAAGACGAACTGTTTGTGAGGAAATGAAAATAACTATGTTCTAGTAAATTGGACGTTCGGAATAGGAGAGCGATAGAGTGAGGGCCGAGTGGCTGGCTGAAAGGCCGAGGCCATGAGGCTAAAACAGAGAAAAGAGAGAGGCAAGGTTATGCTACCAAAATCTCTCCTGATCAAGAATCAAATGCCATGGTAGATCTCTCGTGTCGATCTGTACTATATATTGTTGAGGTTATTGCAATAGTACAAAGATTGTTTGGTTTGAGAGGTTGATCAAGAAATGTACAGAGGGAGAGTTTACTACTAGGATTGTTTCCAGAATGAACAAGTTGTAATCTCTAAAAAGGCTATGAGCCTTAATTGTATTGTAACCTTTAGTTGCTAAATAGTACAATGGCTCGAACTTTAGAGGGTGGGGTTTTTTACCCGAAAGGGTTTTCCCCACGTAAATCTGTGTGTTCTAGTTTTCTGTCTTATCTTTCATCTGTGTTGGTTCTGTTTTGAGAATTTTTTATTGCTTGTTGTTGAATTTTACATGTGCTTCTCTCAGAAGGATTAATGTGGGAAATGAACTGTGTCTATTTCCACTTTAGGACATAGTTGTGCATGTCTTTGAGGCAATCTAATTGAAATTGAAGTTACCGAAGGCACCACTGTTCTTGGAGATTTCTTTGAGATGCCCTATATTTCCCTTACAGTAAGATGGGCACAAGAATAATGCAATAAGACCACAAACCATGACAAAGTGATAGTAAGAAACAATTGCATTGGCATGATTTATATAGGAGATATATTTTAGTCACTAGCATGGGGGATTTACAAGAATAGGAAAAGGAGGGTCCCTAGTTATTGAACTAGGGTGTGTTGTTTCATGGATAATAATATTTCCACCACAAGAACTAAGGATAAATAACTAAACAACAATATTTAGATGAAGAAAAAAAATAAAGCATACATTAATGTTGTTTTTTGTATCACATAAAAGAAATTACTTCTAACATATGGGAGAGCTAGCAAGTTTATGAGTTCTTTTGTTGTCATTTCATTTCTCACAAACACATATAAATTTTATATGATCTTCTCAAGGTGAACATTAAGCTACCTATGTCAAGTAATATCAATTATGGTGATTGAGGAGCTAAGCCTAAATTTGATGGTCAATCTTGGACTATTAATTAATTAATTAATAAGGTATTAATGCTCCTTCGAACATACAAAAAATGATATTGACAAATTGAGGATTAAAACTTGTCTATTCACTAGGCCTATTTCAAAAAAAATACCCCTAAAGGTGGGTATGTTAGTAATTCAACCCAAAATACAACTTAAGCCATTTTTATTTTTCATCAAATGATGACTTTTCTAGACATATTAAATTACACCCTTTTTCTTCATAAGGAAAATACATGTGGTCCTAGAAAATTTGCACTATATTGGCATAAGCCTCCATCAATTAGTGTACATATCCATAAGTTTCCTTAACCCTTTATCTAAATAAATTAAATGGTGAATGGTTATAATTTTAAGGATTATTTCTCCAAAAGTGTCAATATGACTTATCTCCCAAAATAGAACATTTGTTTTTCATTGGTAATCAAATGATGTAAAGTTATTCATAATTCAAGCTGAAAAATCATCTAACGAAATAATCTTCATCACCTTGCATCAAAATATTTTCATCCAAATAATGTAATATTTTTAGACCAGTCAATAATTTACCTGATAAAATATTTTATTTCTTTGAATTAATTTATAATCAATCGAGGTTATCTATAATTTTCCAATAGAAAACAAAATTGTTAGCAAATGTGTACAAATTTTCCACAAAAATTGGGTTTTTCCTCTAAAATGGGCATTGATTCACCATAAAAAAATTAATGCACTTGTCAAGGGTTTGCCACAATTTTATATTTTTATAGGGATTCTTAAAGTATCACTTTCACTCTAAAGTCCTATAAGGATATCCAAGAGAACTAACATAAATATATATCCTACCAATAGAAGGATGATGTTATTGACATTACTTATTATTCAATGTTGGTTGTACATAGAAATTGAAAGGAATTTTAGGAGATTGAAAGAAGTGGAAGTAAAGTAGAAAGGGGAATCAAGGAGACTTCACCAAGGTATAATGATTTGTTCAATATTTTTTGATGGTGACTTTGGGTGTTGGGTTGTGTATGTATGCACCAACCTTACTTGTATGTCTTTATTGTAAGCTAGTGGCAAGGAATCTCTATGAATTAAGTACCTTGATGTCTTATGTGGCATAAGAGAATACATGAAAAGAAATTAAAGCTACAAAGCCTCAATGGAATAGGTTATGGCCAACACCAGGTGGGATCATATGTACTTGTCATCATTTATACATTAAAATTCCAATATTTGTTGTAGTTCAGCAATCATCTAAGTTGTAGCTATATGACCATTTAATTTGTAGCTATGTGGAATTAGTTATAGACAAATATCTATGTTTCCACACGCTTGGTCCCATTTGAGAGGTTGTAACCATCCTTTTTAGATGGTGAAATGGGATCTAAGGCTAAATCTAACCTAAATCACACCATCAACATTGGGGGACACAAAAGTAACCAAGAGAAGCTATTAGGTTGTTCTCAAGGAAGAGCCAGAATAGTTGGTTAGGGTTTTGGTCCTCTTTTTGTTGTTGGGATGGATGAGATGTGGATTTGATGATTTATGTTGCAAAACTAGGTAAAATGAGACCAAAGAGAAATTGTTACAAAATCTGATAAATGCAAAATAAATGTGCAGAAATGAAAAGTAGGGTTGAAGAGTGCAGAGAGGAGAACTTGGCATAAAAATATAAGGCAAAAATGGTTGGACAGGGACGAGGGAACCCCTATTTGGAAATGGTGCTTTTAGGGTTTTAGAACTTGTACTAGAGCTTCACAGTTTGTAGGTATTTTCTTACCAAGATCAGCTTCTAAATTCTAACAATTTGCAAATAATAAACTTGTCCCAATTTGATTAAAGAAGGTGTTTGAATGCTTGTCTTAGGTATTTTAATTCTTGAGATCCCCAATCCACTTGAATCCACTTAAGATATGTAACATGCAAGGACAAGGGAAGAAGGGTTGTGTTGTATAGGAGTTTACCTCAATCAAGCCCCATTTTGGTGTTTCCACCTCCCAAAATGGCTATGATGGCAATGATATAAATTATGTGCTCTATGGAGAGCAAAGGTAAATGGATATAATGACAATGTTGTAACTTATCACACAAATTTGCATTCCTTCTTGGACTAAAGTCAATTGGATCATCTCATACAAGGAGAAATTGAAGGTTGCTTGAAGATCTTGCAAATGCTAGTGCTTGTAACAATAATAAACAAAGAACACGAAACACCTTACTATGCATGAACATGAATTTGTTGATGTGTTGTAGACATGAATTTGGCTAAATTTTGTAGATATTTTGGTTATTTTGCTCTTGAAATTGTTTTAATTACCTATGACTTGCTACATTGATATTCAAATTGCTTAGATGTTCAAATGGAGGGAAGACATACAATTTATGAGTTTCAACATATTTCACATTAACCATTATGAAAAGTTGACAAATGATTTTGGATTCATAAACATATTAAGGCCGACAATAAATTTTGAGATTTAGGGCCTGATTAGGGGGGACAGGGGCAAGGGCACCCTAGTCCAAGCCTATTTTGATTTTCAGATATTTGTTAAATAAATATTTTGTTTTATTTCCCATATTTAATGCAATCACCCAAAAATGACAATAAAACAGATGATTAATAAGCATAATTAGGCACATGCACTTAGGGGGGAGCCAAACATAGTGTGAAATTGTCAAGGGTGACAATTTACTATGCTACACCTCCAAAGAAAGATTAAATCCCTCCTAGTTTATATGTGTGGCTTAGACTAAACTAGTAGGTTGTGTCTACCTTGTGTTGTAATGAGAATTGATGGGTTTCAAAGTTGGTTAGGGGGTTAGCAAATATATTTTATAGATGACTTGTTTGGTCATGAAAAGGGTCAAATTACACATATCACTTGATGCCTACTATTGACCCAAATACTGATTGTGTTGGTGGTTGGGTGGCACCACAACCATGTTGTTTTGTTGACCTTCATGAGAAAATTATCAAGGCACAAGAAGTTTAACTAGTGGTATTTAAGTCTAACAATTATAACTAGAATGTCATTTTGGTTATGATAACTATGCATGTGATTTATCTACTTAAATTCTTATATATGCATATATATGTATATGTATAAATTCATGTATGCATGTATTATATATATACACATACATACATATATGCATATATGTATATGCAATATTATACATGTATATATGTATATATATGATCCCATATCAATCTAGGAGCACTAAGGTGGCATCTGCACAAACGAAGATGGAGAATATCAAAACTCTAACTTTTTGATATTTTCTATGTTTTCATAATTTGTTTTTTCGGAAGCCTTTGGATTGGAATTTTCCTAGATGACTTTCATCAAATGATTAGGAAGAGTGTTGCAGGCTTCCTTCCAAGCAACTCAAGCTATTTCTCTTGGAGATCTTTCCAATGATTTCAAGAAGTCCAATTTTTGCCCAACAAGCTAGGAGTTATGCCCCTACGAAATTGTACCAAAATTAAATAGTCTTGTTGTAATTTTCAAGTTTTGTACTTTATTTAGTCCCTTTCCAACTATCCATTTCAACTTCCAAGGAGGACATGGATGTGGTGACCCTTCAAATTCTTTGAAAATGTATAAATGATTCGATTCAAAGCTAATATATTTTTTGGAGGCATATATCTTTCAACAACTTTTCCAATTTGTGTGAAATCTTCACAGTTCAAATAAAAGTTTGTTTTCATATTGATTATTGAGTGTTCTATAATTCCATTGGTTCCTCACTAGGTATTGTCCCCTGAATTCTCAGATAAATTCATATCAATATATGTATTTATGTAGGTATGTATATATATACATATAGGTATGTGTGTGTATTCATGTATGTATGTATATTTGTGTGTACTGCATACATGTAGACATTCATACACATACATATATAGGCATGTCTACATACATACATACATACATATATGTATGTATGCATGTATGTATAGGTGTATTTGTATGTATGAAGGTATATTGGTATATATACATAACATATATGTACATATACATGTATGTGTGTATACATATATGTACATACATACATATCTATAATACATACATATAGATATGTATGTATGTACATAAACATGTATATGTATATAGATGTTATGTATATATACACATATACCTACACACAAATAAATATACATATACATATATACAAACATACAAGGCACATGCATAAATACATGCATACATTCATACATAGTATGTATGTATGTGTAGGCATACCTGTATATTTATATGTACATATGTGTAGTACACACATACATATATGTAATATTATATACATATGTATATGCATGCATGTATGCTTGCATGAATGTATTTATATATGTATGTGTATAAATACAAACATATACATCTATCTACATACATACCTGCAAACATATACATACATATACATATATGTATGTATATATGTAAGATATGTGTGTATATGTGTGTATATGTATATACACACACACACAAATACATATGTACATACATATACATACATACATACATACATATGTATATGTATGAATGTATATATGTGTAGTACATATACATATTTAATATTATATATACATATACATTCATACGTACATATATATAAACATATACATATATATACACATACATATAAGTATATATATATACTTATATGTATGTATGTATAAATGTATATATGTACATATATATGTATATGTATTTATGTATGTACATATATATACATGTGTGTACATGTACATGTATGTGTGTACATGTATATGTATGTATACATATATGCATGTATATAAGTATGCATGTGTATATATGTGTGTATACATATATGCACATATATGTGTATGTGTGCGCATATATGTGTACATATGTGTATGTATGGATATGCATGTATATATGTACGCATGTATGTATGTATGTATACATATATGCACGCATATGTGTGTGCATATATGTATATATGTATATTCATATATACGTGCATGCATACGTGTATACATATATGTATACGTAAAAAAATATACATGTATACATACATACATACATACATATGTACATATGTATTCATATGTGTGTACATATGTATACATTCATACATACATATGTATATATCTATGTATGTATGTACATACATGTCATATGTGTGTATACGTACATATAGGTATCTATACATACTTATATGTATGTGTGTATATATGTATATGCATGTATGTATATGTATGTATTTTGTATGTATATGTGTGTGTGTTTGCATGTGTGTTTGTATATATAAACATATAAATGCATTCATGTATGTGTGTGTGCACTACACATATACATACATACTTACATGTATATATGTATGTATGTATGTTTGTATTTGCATATGTATTTATGTGTGTATATATGTATTCGTATTTGCATATATGTAGGTATATATGTGTGATAAGGGAAAATGAATAGGAATAAAGATGCATAAACAACATCAACAATCACAAAATTGCCTACTATGCATAGATTTCCCCAAATTTGTAATGAAGTACAATGCAATCAAAAGAATTCAATAATAGAACAATATCACCTAATTCCCATCCTTACTTGATTCATCTCCATTATCCTTCTCAACTTTGCATAAAAATGCTCAAATGCCCTCAGATTGTGAGTATACAATATTCACCTGTAAGTATTATGACAGCAAAATTTTGAAGATTGTGATTCCCAAAAATGGAGTAAAAAGGCTTCTTTTATAGAAGATTTGCAGAATCTACAGTCGAGATTGATTTGAATTTGGATGGTTTAGATTGAGTGTGAGGATCTAATTGAGCAGTTAAGTGATTTGCATGAAAGATTGATTGAACCATTAAATGATTTGATTGATTAGTCAGCTGGTTGTATGGGAGGTTGATTGAATAGCTAAGTGATTTGATTGATTAGAGTGTATGAGTCAAAAGGAGGTGACAAACTAGTTAGCTGAGTGAACTGAGAGAGAGTGTTAGTCAGGAGTGGAAAGAATTACGCATGAGATTATTTAATTGAAAATGTTGAAGACATGTGCTCAAATAGAAGAATCAATTATTAAATTAATTATTTATTTTGTGGAGGAAATGTGTGTATGTGAATCAAATGAATTAAATGGATTATTCAATTTATGGAGTCACTTTAGATGATAAGGTAGAATAATTAATTAAATAAATATTATTCATTTAATTAAATGTGGGAGAATACGATGACATAATTAAATAAATTTATGAAACTTATTTAATTAATCAAAAGAGGAGATTAGAATTAATTAGCTACATAATTAAGATAAATTAATGTAATTTACTTAATTAATCAATTTTAGAAGAATAATGAAAATGAATTAATTAAATGATTAAAAGTATTTAATTAATTAGAGGAAATGTGATGTTAAGTTATAATTAAATGATCAAATCATTTAATCATTTTTGTGGGTATCTTGAATTAATAATGAAAAAATGCAGTCGCAAGCCTAAGCCATTTTTCAGTGGCTACATTTTGCCCCTCTTTGACTTAATGTTATTTTGGCATTGTGTCAAAGAATAATGAATAGCATGCCCCATTCACGCCCCGATGTGAAATAGGTAAGGGTATGCCCCCTCGAGAAAAACAACAATTTTTGAGAAATTCTGAAAAAAGTGGAAATTGTCCTGATTAGGTAATTGGATAGCCAGAAGTTCGATGGTAGTGAAAGAAACTTGTTTCGGCGAGGTTTATGCAAAATGGATGTGGATGTAAAATTCATGTTACTCTGATATTATAATGAATGTAGGTGATTTTTGTGTATCATAGTACACCATCCAAATGTGATGGAAGAAGAGTGTTAGCTTGAAGATGATTTATGTTAGTGTGAAAGAAAGATATGTCATCACTTTGTTGTCATTAAACTAAGCATTTGCATTTTAATCATCATTGGGTGGTTTATTGCAATGGACAAGAAACACCATGATACGAGATAGACCAATGGTGTGCAATGTCATGCATTTTCCAAAAACAAATTTTCGTAGACAAGGATTTTCGTGACTCATACTTAGGAACCCAATTGTTCCCAATTTTTTTGTCGAGACAAACTACAAACAACAATCTGAAGAAAATGTGTCATGAAACGTTGTTGCTTCTCTAAATCTTGTTGCCAGGACATCCTTGAGGTGGCTAGTGACATGACGGCTTTGAAAAGATAAGACAATCATCATGATACATAATTGCTCCTCTAAATCCTATTGTTAGGACATCCTTGAGGTGGCTAGTGACATGACAACTTCAAAAAGATAAGACAATCAATCAAAAAGAAAAAATGTGCTCATGTAACATTGTTGCTCCTATAAATCTATCATAGGACATTGTCGAGGTGGCTAGTTACATGATCATATTAAACCATTCAAAAATAAATGAAAAATGCTTATCAAGACATGTGTGTCAGATATTTGTTTGTTTGCCAAGGTTGACTTGGTGATGACGAGGCTGACTGGTCATTCATTAGGAAGGACACATCCTAAAGAAGATTGAAATGCCGAATTTGATTATTGCCAAGGTCGGGATTCTGGAAGGACACATCCTGAATAGGTGACATGATAGGGTCTGACGTCAAGAAAGACACATCTTGAAGACTCATTGTTGACAGGAAAGAGTCTGACATTAAGGACACATCTTGAAGACTCTTTAGTGATTGATTTGATGTTGATTCAAGAAAGACATATCCTAAATAAATTGGTTGACAAAACAGAGTCTGGCATCAAGAAGGACCCATCTTGAAGACTCTTAAATGACTAATTTGATAAATTTGATGTTGATTCAGGAAAGACATATCCTGAATAAATTGGTTGACAAAAAAGAGTTTGACGTCAAGGACACATCTTGAAGACTCTTAAATGACTAATTTGATAGATTTGATGTTAATTCAGGAAATACATATCTTGAATAAATTGGTTGAAAAAAAAGAGTCTGGCATCAAGGACACATATTGGAGACTCCTAAATGCCCGATTTGATAAATTTGATGTTAAACTGATTTTTGACTGGTTGGATTGTGCGTCATTTTTTACCTTGCATTCGAGTTGTTTGGTGTATGACCATGTGATATGACCAACATCACAAACCCTAAGAGGACTGACATCTAGGGTCATGGGAGCGCATTGATTGATGGCCTTGCCCACGTCATGCTCTCAAAGACCACATAGTTCGACCATACTTTGACTAACAAGACTGACCAAAAAAAATTTGTTTCATTTGAAGATATATGATGTGTTTGATAGTGAATGTGAACCCTAAAGGACTAACCTAGTGCAGCCAAAGGGGCTCATCAATTGATGGCCTTGCCTACGTTATACACACTGAGACCTCATAGTTCAACCAAACTTTGATCAATAGGACTGACAAAAAAATATTCATTTTATCTGAAGATATCTAACATGTGTGATTGTGAATGTGGTGAACCCTAAAGGACTAACCTAGTGTGGCCTCGGGGGCTCATCGATTGATGGCCTTGCCTACGTTATACATGCAAAGACCTCATAGTTTGACATGACCATTGACTTTGTTTTATGGACAAAGGATTGAGTCATGATTTTATTTTGACAAACCTAGAAGGACTGACCTAATTGCAGAGACCTCATAGTTCGACTAGACTTGACCCATTTACAAGATGAAGATATTAATAGTTGATGAAAAAGCTAGTTTATTATTATAGACTACTAAAGGATTGACCCAGGGTGTCTCAGGGGCTCATCAATGATGTCCTTTCCTACGTTTAATCTCAAAGACAATGTAGTTCGACTGGACTTTGACAGACTAGACCGACTCTTTTTCTTTTGAGTATTTGGATGTTTTGGGATTTTGACAATTTTCGAATGCTTTTTGTGTTTTTGACATGTTTTCTAAATGTGTTTTTTTTGTTTTTGCAAGTGTGTTAGGACCTAAAGATCAAGAGGTTTATTATGTCAAGAATGGGTGTTAGGTATTTTCCCCCAATCAGGTATTGTGTGGGATTGGATGGTAAGAATGTTTTTGCGCAGTATGTTGTGAGAGTCAACGAATCTCAAGTCATAGGATTAGAAACTACTTTTATTGTGGGTGTCGCAAAAGGAAAGAGGGACAGTGGTATTAGTAAGGGTGAAGGTGGAAATACCATGTGAAGTGATAATAGACGACGAAGCGGAGACTGTCTACACATGGTGCCTTTTTGTTAGGTTTTCACCATGGTACTTATCCAAAGCGCCATTGAGATGGTTTTCACCATTGGACAAATTATTTATTTTTACTATTTTTTTTGTTTTTATTTTTTTCTTTGTATTTTGTGGTTTCAACCGAGCTTTCTGAAGCTATGTGTAAAACCGATACGTCGTGATGATGCCTTGACCTTGTTCAAATGACCATGATGGACAAAAGGAGCTGATTTGGATGCGGAATGTAAGTGGAAAATATGACGGATGATAGAAGTGGCAGATGAACGAGGCCATGGTATGATCCCTAATGTGCACACTACGTGAGCCACCAGGCTTTAAACAAAAAGGAGTTTGGGCAACCAATGAGTTAGAGTACATGAAGGGGTCATCGTCAAAGGTACATTGAAAAACATTGCCAATGGAGGTGAGATGATATGATGAGTGGATGAATATGGACGGATTGAACAGAGTGTATGGTATGAGTGAAAGTGAGGAAAATGAAGACTTTGGATCAAGAAGCTCTTTATTTGTCTTTTTGGGTGGATAGAAGCCCCCAGTGATTTTTGATGAAGGGGCATTCTTGGAGACCAATGCTTTCTGATTTTCACTTTTGATTTGTACTTTTAATTCATCCAATAGATTTTTAGGTTGGCTAGAGGACTTGTCTTGACATTATTGCTCATTCTTGGCTTGTATTTTTTATTGGTCCAATAGCTTTTTATGTTGGCTAGAGGACTTTTCTTTATTTTTTCTTCTTTTCATCATGTCCCTTGATACCTGGTCTCCTTTTAAAGGCATTTGGAATTTTGATTCTTGATCTTTTCCTTTGTCCTTTTCTTTAGGTATGACTTGTTGATCCATGTCTATGATGCAGATGGATGTGAGTGGAATGGATGTGGTGCAGGTGCACCCAAGCAAGAAAATGCCTCAAGGAGGCAACTTCAAGTTTTGTTTTCAAAAATGTTGATATAATGTTGTAACAAGGTCAAATGGACCATTTTGAGGTTGCAATAGGTCATAGTTCATCATTTTAGGGTTATTGGGCATTAAATGTTAAAGTTGCAAAAAATTGCTAAATGTTGTCATAGCAAAATTGCAAAAATGCAACTAATTGTAAAAAGGTGGAAGATGAAGAGATAGGTAGTTGTAGAGTCAGTTGTAGGCATTGGTCGGTGTTTATAAAGGAATTTTGTGACCTTACACATTTCGAGGAAGGTTGGGGAAAGATTGTATGGATGAAGATTCAATAAAATACTTTGTTTTCAGTTAATTTCCTACAATTTTTTGTTCTTAGGTCATTGTACGGCCTTGTATGGTGCTCAAAACCTTTCCTCCTCCATTGAAGGTGATAGCCCTATGAATCTAGTTTATTATGCATTTGATTTTATTTATATCCATTTAGAATTATGGAAGTTATGGTAAATTTATGCCAGGCGGGTTAAACCCTGTTTTAGGGTATACAATGTGTATTCAAATTTATGTTTCCCCAAATTTAACCGATAAAATTTGCTACAAATTGGTATGAATCCAGTTTAGGGTGTGTTCTAAAATACTTCAAAGTTACAGAGCCTGAAGAAGTGGTTTGGGGTGGTTTCTACAAAGCCCTAGGTCTATAAATTGTATAAAAAATCTAGAAATGACAGTACTCTATGAAGTTTTTAGTGTTTTGATGAAGTAAAATGGTGTTCTAGTTGAATAATAGATTTTTCAAAAGGTGTTTAAATGTATTTAGAACCTTTTCTTGGCAGGGTTTGGTGAAAGTTTGAGTTTTGAGGTTTTTTGTTGATGACTATCCAGTTATGACAGATTGGTAAACCATAACACAATGGAGTTTTAAGTGTTTTGTTTGAGAATTTGGAATTCTTCTTTGGTATGGGTGTTTGAAAAGGTTGAAAGGGTGAATTGTAAGCACTTTCCAGATGGGGTTTTTTATACTTAAGGGTTTTGTGTTCATTTAATTGTTGATCTTGCATGACAATGTTGTAACAGTCCAATTTTGGAATAAAAAATTATGGGGTTTGAATGGGGTGTCTGATGAATTATCAGGAATAAAGGTTGGGGTCTAGTATAATATGGTTGGGCAGGCATTTTTGCATATGTTGATGCCTTGGGTAAAGTGAAATGGGCTTGAGAAGTTGGAGTTGCTTGGTTATGGGGTCTTAAAAGAACTAATTGTTGATTTTGAACAGTCTACTTTGGGAGGTTTCAAATTTGAGATGTCTAAGTTGGTTATAGGGTTTGAGATAGCCATTTAGAAGGTGCTTAAAGAGGTTTGAGAATTAGACAAAAGATTTTGTGCTTTGTTCTCAGTTTGGATGCTTTGAATCAAGAATTTTGTAAAGGGAATGTGAGTCCTAGTTGCAAGGACAAGCAAAGTTGATTGTGTTTCTATCAAGTTGAGTTTGGGTGGAGAGTTTTGGTGGTCCTACATTGCATCTAGATGGAATGATAGTAATGCTTGGTGGATGAATGGGAGTGACGATGTAAACAATGTTGTCTTTGGGACTATCCATTTTGGTACTGTTCACATCAACGGAGGCTTGGACATCCTTAACGACTTGGCAAGATTGCTTAATAGAGGCAACAATAGGGGATGCATACCTTAACCCAAGGGAGGATGATAATTGGATACCCCCAATGGAATCATGATCAAGGAGTGGGTTATCATGGACATGGGAGGATGAAGTGGAAGTGGATAGGGAAAAGGTGGATGTAGTATCAAGATCCCAAAAGGTTTCACTCCAAGCATGGCCATCTTTTTGTGTTCCCTCTACAGGTGTCTTGACAGCCTTGGCAACAATAGCATTGTGATAAGGGAAAATGAACAAGAATAAAGATGCATAAACAACAGCAACAATCACAAAATTGCCTATTATGCATAGATTTCCCCAAATCTATAATGAAGTACAATGCAATCAAAAGAAATCAATACATAGAACAATATCACCTAATTCCCGTGCTTGCTTGATTCATCTACATTATCCTTCTCAACTTTGCATAAAATTGTTCAAATGCCCACAGATTGTGAGTATGCAATATTCGCCTATAAGTATTATGACAGCAAAATTTTGAAGATTGTGATTCCCAAAAATGGAGTAAAAAGGTTTCTTTCATAGAAGATTTACAAATTCTACAGTCGAGATTGATTTGAATTCAGATGGTCCAAATTGAGTGTGAGGACCTGATTGAGCAATTAAGTGATTTGCATGAAAGATTGATTGTACCGTTAAATGATTTGATTAATTAGTCAGCTGGTTGTATGGGAGGATGATTGAATAGTTAAGTGATTTGATTTATTAAAGTGTGTGAGTCAAAAAGAGGTGACAAACTAGTTAGCTGAGTGAACTGAGAAAAAGTGTTATTCAGGGGTGGAGAGAATTATGCATGAGATTATTTAATTGAAAATGTAGGAGACATGTGCTCAAATAGAAGAATCAATTATTAAATTAATTCTTTATTTTGTGGAGGAAATGTATGTGAATCAAATGAATTATTCAATTTATGGAGACGCTTTAGATGAGAAGGTAGAATAATCAATTAATGGAGGCACTTTAGATGAGAAGGTGCAATAATTAATTAAATAAATATTATTCATTTAATTAAATGTGGGAGAATATGATGACGTAATTAAATAAATTTATGAAACTTATTTAATTAATCAAAAGAGGAGATTAGAATTAATTAGCGACGTAATTAAGATAAATTAATGTAATTTACTTAATTAATCAATTTTAGAAGAATAATGAAAATGAATTAATTAAATTATTAAAACTATTTAATTAATTAGAGGAAATGTGATGTTAAGTTATAATTAAATGATCAAATCATTTAATCGTTTTTGTGGATATCTTGAATTAATAATGAAAAAATGCAGTCGCAGGTTTAAATCATTTTTCAATGTCTACAATATGTATATATACACATATTTGTACATATATAAATATGTATGTATGCTTGTTCATACATGCATGAGTGTATGTGTGTATGTATATATAAACACATGTATATATGGATATATGGATATAAATCCATACATACATATATTTATACATTCCCATACATGTATATGTATATACACAAATACATATTTGTGTGTATGTATATACACATATACATATATAGATAGATATGCATATCTATGCATGCATGTATCTATGTATATATAAATCTATTATATGTACATATATGTATGCATAGATATAACATACATACATATATGTATGTATAAGTATTTATGACATGTAGTGTTCTCCCTCTTATATATGTGTCACCTAGCTATCACACAATCATTAGTGCTTTGGCATTCTCACCCACCTGGCTATATCTCATCTATACATGTTTATCCCTTCCACAATTACCAATGTTTGTAAGTGGTTGTCCCTACTTCTACATGCCAAATTGCATTTAAATATGTTCACTTGAGGATCCCACCTCTTCAGGAACATTTGTAGTAGTTCCCCATACATGGTAACTTGATTATCCACATGATGCCCCAAAACCCCAACTTGTCCAACATTACCCAATCATGTACAAATGATCCCCTAATCACAATAGGAATCCACCCCAAGTCAAGTAACCTTCACAATTATGTCATGTTAACATGTGAAACATACTATTAAGAATAATTATTACAATTACAATTACAAAAAACTATTAGTATGGCTAGTATTCTAATGGGACTTTTGGTCCATTGATTGGAGCTATGGTTACAAAATATTCTAGGTTTTTTTGGATCTTTGTAACAAAGAATCAAAAGCCCACTAGAATTTTCCAATCCTTATAGATGCCCTGTGATTTGAGCTAACATCAACCAATATTGTTTTACATTGCTAACGAGGCCAATGATGTCAAGAATTGAATTTTGAAGTTTGGTACCCTATCTTTGGGATATCTTTCACTATAAAGAAAATTAACCATCCAATATGTTCTACTTGTGCTCACATCTTCCCTAAGGTTTAGATGAGTGGAAGCTTCCATGAGGGAAATAAGTAGCCAAGAAAGGACCTTCAAAGATTTGATAGGGATATTGCCAATGTATGTCAAGTCTCTAGATGTAGCCTAGTGGAATATGCTTTAACTTTATCTACAACCACCTTTGTATGAATCCTCAAGTATGTATCTCTAACCTTGTTCTTTCATTTTAGTGGATCATATTTCTTATTACTATAGTGTCCTCCATATTCTCCTCTTACAATTTTGTCTTGGTATTCATCTTTCTATGCCCCACATTCTCCATTTCTATCTTTATGTCAACACTATGTATCCACTAGGAGAGGCCTTCTTCTTATACCCATTTAGAGGTGTCTATTGAAAACTCATCTTTGGGTATACATTATGTGTTCTATTTTTCCATTCATCAATGGAAATCTGATCATTCTAGTAAAACCTTGAAGCTTGCTTACATGGTATACCACTAATAAATTGTGTTGTAACTTTCTACTTTAATCATCTCATTAAATTTTCAAAACTAAGCAAGAAAGTTGATAAAGGAATGAACAACAACTAAGATGTGAGAAAAACCAGGTGATTAATTAAAACAATCAAATTCCATTACAACATCAAAGTATTTTGTAAATATTCTAGACATAAGGGGAGAGTAGAAGCAGGAGAATAGAACGCAGGAAGGGAGTTGGGGGAGGGCAAGTGGTAAGAGAAATAAAATAATAACAATGTGTAGTTTATTTACAATTTAAAGGAAATAAATAGAAGTCTTAACAAATAAGCCAAACTATAAAACACCTAAAAAAATGATCAAGCTTATGTATGGAAAATTAAAAGGTGATATAATCAAACATATTGTAGCCTTGACAGATTCACAAATAAACTCCTAATTAAACAACGTTCCATGCCCTTGCTTGAAAAGATTGTCATATACGTGGTACACAAGTGCAAAATTATGTGTCTACCATCTTAAACGTTTAATCTCTTCCTCTCCACATTTTTGCCGCTGCTGAAACTGCTCCATTTCATTTTGCCTTGTATCCATTGTTGGGTTGTACGTGTTGGTACAGCTTGAAGGAGCTTTCTGCCCATCATGGTTGTTGATCCTATACATTTTTACACAAGCATTTGTTGAGAATTGTTCAGTTTCATTAATACTAGGTTGCTATTTGTCCCTATTATGTGCTTTTTCAAGGAAACAAAAAAAAAAAAAAGCTTTTTGACAAGTCAATACCAGATGACAGTTCAAAGTTTTCAATCGTGTTCTTATTTCTAATTCAAGTAAGAAACACTGATTTGGATTTACATTTATTTACTGTTCTGGAATTATCATTCAATAGTCCTAAGTAGTATGGGCTTGCTAGTTTTCACTTAATTTAAAAGTGGTTTCAATCTTTCTTTCCTTTTTTGAGGAGAGGAGTTGCATAAACTCAAGGTTTAGGGCTATGTTTGCCCTTTTTCATTTGTGTGGCTATGAGACAAAGGCTCCCCATGATGATCAAATTGGCCAGGCTATCTAGGATAACCCTTTCAAAGACCTCAAGGGGGTTCGGAAAGGTAATGGATATATTTGTGATTAACCCCCAAGCTTTGGTATGTTTCAATATTTATACAGGTCTCTAAGAGGATGATGGTCACAACCATATGGCTCCTCGTAGATCTTCTAATCTTAGAAATGCCATGTTTTGAAGTCTTAAGATTTTCTCGGTTTGAAACTTCCTAGCTTTGGGACCAAAGTAGCTCTTAGCAAGATTCCAATCTTCACAGCAACAAGTGACAACATTATTTCCATTGCAATGTTGACCTTTTTACCTTTGTCAATCTCGACCTTTAGTATTAGCACAGCCTACCATTTGAGTGTCAACCTTTACATTAGTGCAAAGTGTTATGCGAAAATTGAGGTCGCAAATTGCACGAATTGTAGCAGGTTTTGACACAAGCCCAACATAAAAATCTGAGAGGCATGATACTTCCAATTTAAACCTTATGCCATAACTTTACCATGATATCCCCTTCAGAAGAGCTTAACACTCCAAAGATCAACCTTTGATAGACCTAAGTTGAGAATGTGTTTTTGCTGTTCTTGGAGATGTCATAGTTGTCCGCACTCCAACTCTACTTTCTGTTCTGTTTCAAATTGTGGAGCTAATATGTCAGCCTTTATAAAGCTTTGTCTTCATTGCAAATATCCTTTATGCTGGATCAGGGAGTAACCAATAGCAAGGGCTTATAAACTGATTGAACTATGGAGATTGAGAGAACGGTTACTAAAATCATGTATCATGTTTCCCTCAATCCCATGAAGATAGAAGAAGTAAAATCCTAAAATCAATCACATTAACTTAAACAAAAATTAAGATGACCAATCTACCAATCTTGAGTAGGCAATCTTCAGCACTATCATTCAGATAAACTAGTTATAACCTTAAACTATCAAACCCAGCAGCAGGAATCATGATTATTTTAATGATTAATCTCTCTATATAACAAAACAGATTATAGATTTGTTTCAAATAATAACAGTTTTGCGAACCTGCACTGAATTTTGTTATGCTTTACAACACAAGCACAATACATTGTACTCCTCTTTAGTGATCATTAAATATTTTCAGTTCTGCAAAAGTTGTCCTCTACTTTTCAAGGAGAAAATCTCAGAATCATTAGCCCTGATAAGGAAAGCATACCAGTCATTTCTATATCATTTGTGAATCTATTGCAGTTGGCTATGTCAAAGGAAAAGCATACAAAAAAGCTTTCAATTTAGTGTGGGAAGTGTGGGGGCACACTTTATTAATTATTTCTCCAAGACAATTAATACAAATGAAATGAACTATGATTGTAACATACAATTTCACCACACAAAATGTATTGAGCACAAGATTAATGAGAAGAAAACCATGTAAGGAGCTAAACAACAGGGGAGCCATAGATAAATCCATATGCAGGAACCCAATTTTCAAAATTGAACATGAGAAAGCCCAAGAATTTGATACACGTTTACTGTAGTATTCCTCACAGAATGTGACATTAAGAAATAATATGTTCCAATATTTCTCTGGGCCTGCAACTATCAAACTTCTAAGGACAGGAAAAACCATAAAGTGAAATGAAACAAAAATTAATTAGTTTTCCTATCTGAGCTCTTGGTCATGTCTAGAGCTATATGCTTTCCTTTCCCTACCCATGGCTCATGGTTGGCTGTGAATCATCCAGACGGTGTTGATGCTTAACATGTTACTCTATATTGCTCCTGCAAAACATCATGGTTCAGGCTGCTGGGACTGAGATTCCTCCCGTATTGACTTGAACAGATCAGATGACAGATATCGCTCACCGAAACTTGGAAATACAACCTGCAACACCAATCCAGCAGTACTGTAAGAATTCCTTTCTGCTAACCCTTATTTGCTATGGAGACCCCATTGCCAAGGTAAGCATTTTATAACCAAATTCTTCAAAGTGCAATAGCCACACAATATTTCAAAGTAATGTAATAAAGAACTGGATTAAACAACATAGAAACTGTCACATTCGCCTTTGCTAACCCTTATTTGCTATGGAGGCCCCATTGCCAAGGTATACATTTTATAACCAAATTCTTCAAATTGCAATAGCTGCATGACATTTCAAAGTAATGTATGCAACAACATATAACCAAAGGTATGCAACAACATCTAAACTTTCACATTCACCCTTGCTAACCCTTATTTGCTATGGAGACCCCATTGCCAAGGTAAGCATTTTCTAACCAAATTCTTCTAGACTGCAATAGCCGCACAATATTTCAAAGTAACGTATGCAACAACATATAAACTGTCACATTCGCCCTTGCTAACCCTTATTTGCTATGGAGATCCCATTGCCAAGGTAAACATTTTATAACCAAATTCTTCACACTGCAATAGCCGCACGACATTTCAAAGTTATGTAATAAAGGACTCGATTAAACATTTCAGAGTACCAGAAAGCTCATCCAAAATTAAATTCTTGCCATCCAAAATTTGCAATAAACATAATATTAAATAAACAGCAAAGATCTTGACAAAAAGAATACCAGATCCATTATAACCACTACCCCCTTGCTATCCTTCTTTTTCAGATAAAGAAGAGTGTCATATCAATATATGGTAAGAGAAAAAAAATCCATTTCAAGTATTGAATCTAGAAACATATGATAAACAATGCTTAGAAAGACCATAGAAAGAATTAACACTCGACAAACTAGTTGCAACAGCTAGATAGAGCTAAGTGATGATAATTCTTAAGTGAGACATCTCAATAACATAGGGGCTATAACAACAAGAAGACTATAAGAGTTAAAGTGGGGAAAGCTTGTTTGTTCCTTGAAAGTCTGCAGCAGTTGGCAATGACATTTTGCAGCATCGAATCAGGGAGTGGTACACTCTTCCATGTTCCAGGACCAGCCTATAGCTTGATCACACATGCTTCATGCCTGAGCCAACCATAGATCTCCTTGAGCGATACCTTCATTGCCTCGATAGTTTTTGTTTGGATGGGCTCTCTTGTTGCTGAAGTTGTGCTGAGTTATTGGAGGCCTGGCAGCAGTTTCCTTTGAAGCTTTTAGGCATTGAGTAGCTTCTCAATGGCCTCCATGTAGTTTGGTAGGATCTGATAACAAAACCCAAGGATGGAAAGTGTTTCCTTCTGCTTGAAGAGGCAGTTATAGATGTTCTTTTGGATATCTTTGAGAGATTGCAGATTTCCAATCAGCAAATTGAAATGATGGTAAGTAACGACTTTTCATAAGTATTGTGCCTCAACGGATTTTACAAAACCACTCAAAGTATCATTGGTATTAGCAGGGACTATATGAATAGAAGAATCCTGAAAATTGGATTGCTTGTGGGTTTGGGCAGCACGATCAGCATTAGGATGAAATCCAGATTTTAGCTTTACATTTGAATGGGCTTCGAGATTGTCAGATTTATCAAATAATACAAGGTGAGTTCCCAATCTGAGAGGAATTGGGTTGTAAATGGCGGCACTGGGGTCATCATTTGGATGGGTGATGAAGGGATATGGCTTTATGTGGGAGGAGAGACAGAGGAATGCATGGTTTAGAGAAGAGATCAGCACTGGAAAACACTTTAATGGGATTAGCAATGAGGCTAGATTGCCACATAGGTGAGAAAGGTAAGGAGAATTACCCATTTGATGTGAGCATTTTCAATGGCATTAGCACTTGCCTGAACATCAGTCATCTTACAAACAGGAAATTCAATACCTTGAGATTCCCCATCTAAGATTATAGTGACTCACCATATTTGCAAGAGAAGATATTTTACAATGCTTGAAGTCAGCTTATGCTCAGGGATATAAATTGAAACATTTGCTTGATGCCGTTCAGCTGTCGGCAGAGGCTGAAGAAACATTTTGTGATGCTACTATTGGTTATTTGTTGGAACTTGCTAACATTAAGTCCTCAATGGTGCTATTGAAGGGGGGTTCTTGTCTGGACTGGCAAATCGAGGCCAATTGAACATTTGAAGATAAGATAAAGTACGTTTTTAGTGGACTGGGCTTTATTAAAAAAGTCGTCACTTTGTCACTGAGGGAGCATTGTTGAGAGGGACCTGGCATTTCAGATGATTTGACTTTTATATAGGAGATGCCAATCACAATGAGAAGTTAGAAACAGGCCTGCTGGAAGTACAAACAATGTGCCTTGTGACTCAGTGCCCAACTGTCTTTGATTGTAGATGAGGCAGGGTTTTTTGTTTGAAACAAGGTGATTGGGAGGTGTGACCCCTTACTCACTGTTTAACATGTAGATTTTATTCAATACTGAAGATTTATTGCCATGGATTCTATGCTAAGAAAGTTCCAGATTTATGAGCATCTAAAACTATTGTAAGGTTTAAATGCTTTTCAAGTAGTATCTGCAATTTGTGACACTTTTTTGTATTTTGCAACTGAAATTTTGGCTCACAAATCTACAAGTAACACACATGTTTTTTAAACTACATCTTGAAATTCATAAGAATATAGAGCACAACTAGAACCCCTTCCCCGGGGATATGTGACATGAGAGAGTATCATACTAGAAGAGCTTCTATTGGATTGCTACTTGCATGTTGGGGCATGTATGTGTTTGTTGCCCCATACTACATTATTCAAGTTGCTGAAGAGTGTTTACTCTACTTGCTTTTTTAAGCAGGATAAGGCCAATCTAGTTATCATTGACTTTGTCAATGAGAAGATGGCACTTGTTGGGTACACCAAGACCTTTAATATTCCATGATAAGATCCTCATTACATAGGAGGAGCTGGTTTAAAGCAGATCAACCTTATGAGATTCTCCAATGGGTAGAGTTTGAAAGTCCAGATTTGCAAGATTTCTGTGAGTATTATGCATCCTTGGGTTTCCTTCCATGATGCTTTCTTCACTTTTTTCCTTTTCTTTTTTTCCTCCCCTTCCACACCCTTTGGTTGCCAGATATGCAGATTTCTTGAAATTATATCAGTATGAAATGGATTTGAACTGAAGATAATTCTTTTCTAAGGCTGTCGACCTACCATTTTTTATTTAATGCCCATCAGCTGTTCAGATGCCTGAGGAAGGGGGGCAAGGAAGGGGGTGTTATTTATTGTTCATCTCTTCATTTTCAATTTTTCTCATTGCAGCAAATGGGTTTTCCAGCACTACAATAAAGTCTTTTTTTCTCTTTCTTTGCCTTTTCCATTATTGGCTCTTTCAAACTTTCTAAGTTCATGTGGATGTTATTGATTCTTTTGATTTTGTTACTTCTATCTCTGGCCTAAGCTGTTCAAGTTGTATTCTTGATTACAATTTGGTTTCTTCTAGAGTCCCCTTTGTTTTGTGCTGACCTCGCTGATCATGTGTTTCCTGAGAGGATAGGACCCTAGCAAGATGGCCAGGTTCATGGCAGGTACAGCAATGGAAAGGGATGTTTTCATAGTCGAAATGGTGCTCCCACTCCATCCTCCAATATCAAGGATTAACATATCAAGTTAATGGTTTTCAGGTTTCCATTGTCACAGATCCTGGCATCATTGAGGACACCCTGGATTGCTGATGAGTTCTGATGATGATGCTATATATTATCAATAACATCTCATATTTTTTGCAATAAGGATTCCTGTCAATATTAGCTAGGAAGGAAAGGGAGTCTTACTCAAACTGGATTGTATTTTGGAGATTTTTAATTGGGTTGAAAATTGGGTATCAGTGCTTCATTAAGAGATCATCTGTTTTCATTAACGACCGTCCTTCCTGGAATATTGATCCCCCTCTTTTGTAGTTGAGAAAATGGCCATGAAATAGCCTTTTGGCATCATCAGTCTCACTACCTATTATAAGGTTTTCTGGTTGTCTTTGACTCATAGCTTCAAGGTTTTTGGTCCAGGAAAGATGCCCATATATCTGTAAATGAGACCTCTTTCTTTTAGTATTCAGATTCTCCATTCCATCCCATCCAATGGGTGAGAGACCTTAAGCAGGTTATCCATTCCTGAGATAGCAACCATATTCTATTTTTGTAGGGAAGTGAAAGAGTATTTTTTTTCCTTGCATGGTACTCATGTAAACTATTCGGGTCATATTTACAGATCTGCTGAGTTTCCTTTGAGGCTCAAGATTTGAAATCATGAAAAGGATTTGAGGGTAGGTTGCCTCTAGAGGAGGCCATTGTCCCTCCTTGGGAAGGATACTGTTCCCCAACCAGCAGTTAGCTGTTTGGGCCATAACACAGCAGACATTAATGGCTGACATCAGCTGGTTGGAGGTAGAAAATGCATGAAACTCTGTTGTTTAAGATTACTATATTCTCCCTCCTCTTTCAGCATTTAATCCTAGTTCTTTTGAAGGGAAGCTATTGAGGCCAAGGATCATAGCCCTTAATATATGCCAAAGTTGTATAGTGTCTAATGACTACTCATCAAATACGACTAGGTTGCAAACAAGACTGATTCAGCTTGAAAACATCAAACTTGGTAAGAACAAGAATATATGAGGTCAAACTCACAGTTCACCAGAAGGAAAGTTGCAAGTGACTGAAACTCTGGTGTCTTTTAAAAATGCAAGCGCCAGTACAGATTCTACAAGCTTTATAAGAATGGCCTGAAAGTCAAGCATCTTGAATAGAAGCAATAACTTGGTCGCAATGTAAGGCACAATGTAATTACCTCAGAATTCAGTTTCACACAATAATCCCTTTACAACTTGATATACTTTAATATATATTATTAAATCAGGACCAGTCCAAAATTGAAGTTTAAAAGGACTGTAGAATGAAATTTTAAATCTTGAATCAGAGTTTAAGTAGGTCATGCCTTACATTCTAAAACATTATATCTCATACATTCATATAAATTTTGTACCCTGACATATCTTCCATCTATCAAAATATAGAAGCTCACAAGTAGTCTAGTTACCCATACCACTTATCATACCCTATTCCATATTTTTGTCAAGCCTAATGAGTGGCTATTAGAGATTGATTGCATCATATCCCAAGTAGTTTTCACAGTTGCCTTATTCTTATCATATATACTTTCTGTGTTTGGCAATTAGCACATGATTAGATTCATATATAGAACTGTGCTGTCATCCATAATAGTTTTCCTTCTTACTTTTCAGTGATGGTTTTACTGCTGTGATCAATGATAGTTTTTCTTCTTATTTTCTGAGTGATGGTTTTACTCTAGTTGCAAATGCCAAAGATGTCATTATAGATATGACTGAAGGTCTTAGGTCATCCATAATATTAAAACTGTAAAAGTATTGGAATCATGTTTATTGTCACAAATTGTAAACATAGAATTGTTCATATGGCAATGGCCTGATGTTGAGAGCACATTACTATGTTTAGGATAAACTATGTTCAATTTCCTCCAAGGGCCATGTAATATCAAAAATAAGCAGTTAAGACACCTCAGAAATTAAAAGGATTTATAATTTAAAAAAAACATAATAAACCTAGAATTGAACAAGATCATATAAGTCCATGAGTTATGTGAGCCTCATGGAGCCTAATGTGACCATACACTTGCCTTATAAAATTGAGTATGTAGTTCATACTTCTCACCCTAGATAGCAAATGCACACTTCTAAAGTTTTCAATATCTTGAAAATGTTCAATATATTTGTCTCAATCTAAAGTTTTTCACTGTATTGCTTATTAAAGATGGGCATTATCTCTAGTACACTTCTGTAGAGCTTAAGCCTCTTGAGATAGCTGTTGTAGCTTCCTATGCAAACATTCAATGTGATGAAAATCTGAAAATAGACTAATGATTACATGAAATTTTAAAAATCTCCCTACAAATGTGCACTTTTTATGCCTAGGTTTGTCACTGATTTTATGTAATGTCCCCTTTTTGGGATAACCCTAAATCTGCCCTAATTTATCAATTTCAAGTGATCACCTTGGTTTTGGGAATGTTTATAGTGCGAGTAGGCCCCTACAAACAGAGTTTAGAGATATCTACAAGATTATATTAATATATAAGGAGAACAAAAAGGATACGGTTAGGGATACAATTACCTGTTAAGACCCGCAAATATGTTAGTAAACATTTATAAATAGAGACAATATCATATTATAAATATATTGAATTTCTTTGGATTCTCTAATTCATTCTTCCTTGAACATAATGGCTTGATAGGGTGCCCAAGAAACCCTCTACCCTAGGCCCAAGAGCAGTACACCCCTCTTGGCCCCATGTGGCCTCTTGCCATCCATATGGGGTGGTGTGCCTTATGAGAAGTCCTATCGCCGTTCCCCTATATCAGGACCATTATCTCTTAATCATGTTGGGAGGTTGAGGGTGCAACTATAGCAGGGTGTCCTGGGCAGTCACCCCCTCTGAGCCCAAGAGCAGTATACCCCTCTTGGCCCCATGTGGCAGGCCTCAGCCATCCACCATGGGGTGGTGTACTTAGAGGATGACCCCAATGCTGTTTCCCCTCCTCGTAGGCCCTTAACTCCCTTCATCATGGATGGTTGCTACAGTCAGAAATTATGATCATTCCATAATGTAAACACACATATTCTATTCTTAAATATTAAATCAATGACACAGATTCATCATTCGTATTAAAATATTGATAACTCAGATTTATGCATGTGCAAACTATCATTATCATGACCAATAAGTATTGGATCTTCTGCAAACATACTGTGTATACCAGAATTAAATACATATCATGCTCACCTTCAAAATATCACATGAAGCATACCTCTGTTCAGCTGACACTGGAGTCTCAATTAGAATCGGGATTGCCTTCAGTACTGTCCGAGTGCAGAAAGTGTAATTAATCCTTTTTATTTTTCTGATGTTCCCAATGATTTCATGCAAACACAGATTGACGGTTTGGTGCCAGGCCTTGATCACTGTCTCTACTTGGATACACTTAATTCATGCGATTTCCTTGGGACTGTGTGTCTGGTTTTTACCCTTATGAAAATGCAGTCAAGATGATGAACGCTCTGCTCCCTTAGGAGTGACCTGATCTTCTAGACAAAATGTGTGAGTACTTCCCTCTCTATTGCTCATTCTTTGTTTGACCATGTTCAATCTTTAATACCTCAAATTTGGGAAACGACACGCCCCTCCATCTTGAGTCATATGCACCCCTTTGGAAGAGGCATGTCTTTTTACCTTTGGAACATTCGAGGGCTGTGAATTCAGTAGCTAGTGAACTCCCTATGACCTCCTCTCTCAGTGTTAATAGCCCTCATGGCCTACTACTCAAAAGTGCATTCTTTGTATATACCATTCCTTGCTTTAGGCCGACTTGCATCGATTTGTCAAAGCTTGGTAATTTACGGTGGTATGAAAGGGATTCGATGGATCCTCACGTTTCTTCCCCAACGGCTGATAGCATTGAGTAAAGTGTGATATCGCTATTGTAGTTTATTATATCGATCAAGAAGAGGCAACGCTCGCCTTCAAGTCCTAGACGACCCTGTAGGTGATGATGACGGATAAGGAGTCGTCAAACAAATGACCACAATATATCTACGTTTGACCTTGTATTGTCTTTGCCACACGCTGGAATAATAGCCTGATGAGCATGACTACCTTCCAATTCTAAACAACGATCTTCTGACAATATTGCCAGTGCGGCAAGGGTAGAATCTCAAATATGCGATGATGAAGTAGATATAATCACCCTATATATTAATATTAGATTCCCTCAATTCTACGTTCATGCTAGGATGGCATGCAGATAGGACCAATCAACTTAGGCAATGCTTAAGCAAGGATGTAATGTCCTTAATATAATTTTATATTGAAATGTTATAACGATCATAATATTATTTTATGATATATATATATATATATATATATATATATATATTCTAATATCCATCATAATGTTAATATCTATACTTTAATATTTATAATATAATAAATATAATTATAATATTGTCTTTGACAATTATAATTATATTGAATGTTTGACATTTTTAGAATGTATTTTGTTATCTTTTAGTGCCCCGAATTCGGGGACATGACATTTTATGGCTGAAAGAGTCACCTCCATCTTTACAATGCTGTCAGTTACTTCACCAGAATTAGCAATGTAGGGCAAGTGAATATCTCCTCTACCATAAAGAAGTATACCACTTCCATCATTTCTTGACATTGAGTTTCCAACCGTCTATACTAATGAACTGGATATTACCACTTTTGTAACTAGCACACTGCAAGTTTGGATGTTAAATATACTTTGTGTGCTAAATAAGCAATTGTAGGCTTGTCAAATGGGATGTTTTCTTGTGTTCATTCTTGGACACTAGTCACAATAGCTATCTCATTGATATTTTCCCAAAGCCAGTTTAAGTGCTTTTTCTAGAATGTTGTTAGTCCTCAAAGAATCACAAATTATGTTCAATCCACAAATTCAAACAACCAAATATGGGATCCAAACATGGACACTAGTCACGACAGCTATCTTGTTGATATTTACCCAAAGCCAATGTATGTGATTTTTTCTGGATTGTTGTTAGTCCTTAGAGAACTATAAAAAAATGTTCAATCCACAGATACAAATAGACAAATATCAGAACCATTGCCTAGCTATTCATAAGACTCCAAGTTGGCATTCAAGTGCATCTTGTGGCCATTTGAAAATAATAAATGCCAAAGATTCAACTTCTGATACTAAAATACTAAGTTACTGGGTCCTTCTATTTACCCCCTCATACCCAACAAAATATGATTCTAGTTCTAGTTCAGTTTGGGTCCTCCCCTGGTCCGATCAAGGTTGCTCCTTGGGCTCCCAGGTACTCTGTGGGTCCTTCATGGTCAGGGTTCCTCCCTAGGCCCCTAGGTCCCCTATGGGTCCTTCATAGAAGACCCAAGGGCCTAGGGAGGAACCCTAGCTGGACCCGAGGAGGACCCGCACATACCCAAGAGAACCCGCGAAAATTGGCAATTAAAAAAGCAAAAAAACACTTTAAAAACACAAAATTAAACCCTAAAAAGTGCATCTATTGCCTTATGTTGCCTTGGCCGACCAAATGAGGCTCATTTTGCAAACTCAAAAGAGCAAAAAACACCATTTTTTGCCTCCAAGCTGAAATAGTTGATTTTTGCAGGTTTTCTCTTTTAGTTTTTTTTTAAGGTGAGAGCTACAAAGGAGTTCAACCTATAGAAACAAGGGAGGAATACCTGCGCTAAGAAGATCAAACAATTGAAGGTGAGTGAATCTATCCTTTTTTTTCATGTTTTCGATAATTTTTTTGAAGATTTTTCAATTTCTTTTTTTGGTTTTTTATGCAAAATAAGGGGTTATAATGCCCTTTTTTTCTTAAAAAAATTAGTTGTTGTGTTGTTAATTTGTAATGTTTTTATTTATTTTAGGTTCATAACTTCATACAAAATGGCCGATAGTTCTACTTCAATTGGCATAAATGCAAAGAGTAAATTTAAATATGATCCAGCCTCACCTCTTTAGCAACATACGACAGTGATTCAACAACTTCCCAGTGGTGGGGGTTTTGTTTGGCATTGTAGCCAATGCGGAACTACATATAAGAGCTCGTACTTTTGAGTGAAATCCCATTTATGTGCTATGCATTTGCAAGGAATAAAAGTTTGAACTAGGCCAACTAAAAAAGGATTGCCAAAGGGGCAAATATTGGCTTATATTAAAGAACAAGAGGAGGCTGACGTGTCATTCAAAAAATCGAAGTCTATGGCACATCCTCTTGCCAAGAAAACTAAAAGCTTGCAAAGACCTAGTGGCTTATCACAACCGGCTGGCCCACATCCTTTCATGGAAATGGCACAATCTTTTGAAGGAGAAAATATTTCGGTCACACAAAAAGAGGCCCATTGGAGTGAGCCTTCAAAAATGATGCAACGGAGATGGCAGATGAGAGCATTGCATGTTGCATTTATGGCAATGAACTTCCTTTCAACATTGTTAGATCACCTTATTGGTAGGAAATGGTGAAAGCATTTCTAATACAGCTTCTGATTATGTTAGACCTGGGTATGAAAAGGTGTGAACCACCTTATTGGCAAAGGAGAAATAATTAGTAGAGGTAACATTGAGAGTAATCAAGGATATAGGGGTCGAAACAAGTGTGTCCATCATTTTTGATGGATGGAAAGATTGCAAAAATAGACCATTGATCAATGTTATAGCAGTGTCCCCTAAAGGGGCGATGTTTTTGAAGGCAGTTGATTGTGAAGGGAAAATAAAAGATGCAAGTTTTATTGCCAATATCCTCATAGAATCCATTGAAATAGTGAGGTCTGAAAGTGTTTTCCAAGTCATTACGGTTAATGCTAAAAATTGTAGGGCAGTGGGGGCTATAGTGGAGCCTAGATATGGTCACATTTTTTGGACACCATGTGCAGTCCACTCACTCAATTTGATAATGCAAAAGATCGGCACACAAATTGAATGGGTCAAACAAATCTACGCGGAGGGCGAGGAGATCCAAAAGTTTGTGACTAATCTCCATATGTCACAAGCCATCTTTAGGACCTTCTCCAAGTTGGAGTTGTTGAAGGTAATTTAAATTTGAATTTTTAATTTATTTTTTTATTTTAATTTTTCATTGCTGATTTGTGACATGCATTTTCTTACCATGTTAGGTTGCCGAAACTCGATTTGCATCTCACATAATCGTCTTAAGATGACTTGTGAAGGTGCAAGAGGCCTTGAGTTCTATGGTCATCAACAACTTGTGGAGTGTATGGAGGCAATCAAGCACAAAAAGAGCCCAAAAAGTAAAAGCAATGATCTTAGATGATGAGTGGTGGGCTCATGTGGAATATGTTATAAATTTCACCGAGCCTATTATGAGCATGATTAGGTATGCTGATACTGATCACCCATGTTTTGGTGAAATTTATGATGGCATGGATTCCATGGTGGAGAAAATAAGAACAATAATAGATGCCAAGGAACATGACCCAACGGAAACATTTTTCAAAAACGTGCAAAAGATTATTGTTGACCATTGGAACAAGATGACCACCCCTTTACATCTCTTAGCATTTGTTTTGTCACCAAAGTATTATAGCAAAGAGGTACTTTCATTGCCGAGGAAGGTGGCACCATATAGGGATGTGAAGGTTGCTACTGGCTATAAGGCTGCATTTAGAAAGATATTTTCAGATGAAGATATCCGAAGTATTGTCATAGCGAGTTTAGCCAATTCATATCTTCAAAACATCATGATGTTTCCGCTCTTCTAGACAAATATAGGAAAAATGCTGATGAGTGGTGGTATCTACATGGTCAAAGCTCCAATTACTTGCAACCTCTTGCAATTAAAATACTCTCCCAAGTATGTATCCTTTTATTTACTTATTTTTCCATTTTTCAATTCAATGCTATTATGCTATATATTATTGGCAAGTAGAATTAAATACTAAATGTTGTATGCAAACTCAACAGGTTGCAAGTTCTTCTTCAGCTGAGCGGAATTGGAGTACATACTCCTTCATCCACTCGGTCAAGCGCAATTGTTTGGGTGCAAAAAACACGGATTATTTGGTCTATATACACTCCAACCCTCGTCTCTTGTCACATAAGAAACTTGAATACAATGAAGGTGTGACAATTGGGATCTAGCCCCTCAGTGTGCTGATTTAGATGCTACAGTTGCACAACTTGCCTTACCTTCTATAGATGACGATGAGGCAACTGCTACATTTGAAGCACCTAGTGGGAGTGGCAATCCAATTGATAGTGGTTCAAATGAAATTGAACCAATTGAGGACCATGATCTTGATGCTTTTGATGAAGACGAATTTGAAGACTACTAAATTAAATATTGATCGTAATTTGAATTTTCAATGTGTAATGACATTTTAAGACTTGAGTATTTACATTTTTGCAAATTATGAATATGATTATATGAGGTATTTCAATATTCTATTTACTGGCAATTATGTTTAATAGTTTATCATTTATGTCTAATGAATATCATTGTTCTAACTTCTTATAATTAAATTTATAATTTTGAACACGCTTATGACATTATGTTTATAATATATATATATATATATATATATATCCCGTACCCGTACCCAAGGAAAAAAAAAAATTGCTGTACCATTGTACCCGTATCTGAACCCGTACCAGAACAGGCAAGTTAGCTAAAATACATGTGGATATAAACCCGATTAGAAAGAGACTAGTAATGGCATAGAGAATGAATAAATGATCTGCTTCCTCACTGGTTAGACAGACCTGCTAAACTTTACTCTTTACAACCTCCTAATTATTCCATTTTAATGGCCAGCTGTGAAAAGACTGCAAAACAGAAAACAATACCTTAATCCGTAGCTTGTATTTGCATGGGGTTTGGCCTAAGTTATATCAGAGTAAGATACCCCAAGTCTTCTATAAGATAGTCATCTAAAGAAAAGAGTCTATTTTGAGGACTAGAAGAGTACTGCTTAGCAATTTGATAAGAAAGTCTTCTATGTGACAGTCATTGAGCATTACCTGCTGATAATTCAGTAAGACGTTAACCAAATCTACCTATCTAAAAATGGTTGTACATGTGTTTGTGCCCCATGCAGCAGTTAACCAAAATATTTCCCTTGATCAGATTAGTTTAATATCTAGCACGGAATATATTTGAGGAAAGAACTTGATTTACATGGTTCCCTTGCTTGTTCCAGGAATCATAAGGTTCAATGGAAAAAAAATCATCATATGTGTTAGGCTGTTGTCTAGTAGTATATTGGGAGAACCTGTTTGGTTCTCCTCATTCCAGTCCCCTAATGATGCAGGAGAAACATGTTCCTCACCCACAGGGACACATGCCTGTGTATCAATGGTTTCAAATACCTTTCTATTTTTTTAACTTTGAATAGAAATTGCTATCTACAACTATTGGATACACAGGTTTTGGAGGCAGAAATGCGACCTGCAAAATGCCACAAAGAGAATTCCCTAGCTTGCATTGTTACCTGACATCATCAACCTGCAAAATTCCTGCAGGTACAAGCAGTGGCAGCTGAAGCATAGAAAATGTTCATGAGGTTTTCAAATTTAATGGGCCAACAATGTCAATGAATGCTGACCACAGGAGCCACCCTTTCAAAACAGTTTGGGACAATGATTCAGTCAGTATATTTAGAATTGTGCAGAGAGTTTTCCTGCCTCTCACAACAACAGTATACTTGGTTTAGAAGTTGGAAATATTATGAGAATATCTTCTACAATCTCAGCATCTTCCCCTAATTGAGACAAGGAGACATTGTCCTTTGTATGCTTAAATCCCTATGCCACACATTCTTGTTAACTTTTTTACAGTTATATGTGATTAATTGCAAGCTAGCATCTATACAATTGAAATACACTACATAATAAGCTGCAGAAGCATACAAAGCCCACCGGATGAGGGAATTGTTTTATTGGAAACAAGAGGATTCATTCTCATTAAAAATTCAGTTTAAAAATGTGTAGAATATAAACAATATTTTAATGGCTTTACAGATCAAGGTACTCACTGCAATCAGTTTCCCTGAGTTTTCTGGTCTTTGTGCTAACTGGATAGCTGCAGATGCAGCAGCTCCTGATGAAATTCCAACCTGTGAGAAGACAGAAATGAGTGATAGATAAATCAGCATGTATCTAGATCACCCAAGGGTTTCAAGCGACATTTACAAGTAAGCCCAATCCTTACCAGCAAACCTTCCTGAAGAGCCAACTGCTTTGCCATCTCAATGGCTTCACCACTAGATATCTGCAATCAATTAAGATAAGCAATTAGCTTAATAGAATTTAATGTAAACACACACAAGATGGTGGCTTGGAGAAATGAAAAATATAGCAACCAGAAAATTTTATGATACCAAGGAAATGGAATTAAAATGTTTGAAAAATGTTTACACATACAGGATTTTCTTGCTTACAAATGTCATCAAATAGGAAAATATTGAATAGAAGGCTGTGATCCAGGAACCCAGAGGATACCTAAGAGGATTTACAATTAGCATCACCCACTTATTGAGGAAAAATACCCTTTTCAAAAAGCATGGGTAAAACAAAAGTATTGTCTGGTTGTAGAATTCAATATGATCAAGTCGTGCAAGCGGCAGAGCAAGTGCCAGCAAAATGAGGTACAGAATATGCTGACAAAAATGGGGGAGAGCATATGAGGTTCAAAAAATAGAGTGCCCAGGTTAATGAAGGGGGATCTATTTGGCATGATAAGAGTTATATGGCTAGCTCTCAATTTGATGACAGTTAGAAAAAGAGACCAGTTCTTGATGGAAGGAGGTTGGAAATTAGAACATGTCATAGGATCCTACTAAAGATTGGCCATGTAAAGCTAACAGTAAAATTATATATGCTCATGGTGGGGAGGAGAAAATAAGCTGCTGCTGGCACTTAGGGTTTCTCAGCGGCCAGGCTGCCACCTGGCTTGTGATCCCTCCCATTTCTGTAGATTTCTTTTATAATAAATTGTGTGATTTTCATTGTTTTTCAATTTATTCACTAGCCTTGGGCTGCCCTCTGTGTGTCGGAGTTTTTGGCATTCTTTCTCTGCCAATTTTCTACCTGATATACATTAAATCTGGTTGCTATCTCTGTTTTTTGTTGGTTTTTTAGTCTGGGCATTGTTAGTTGTCAGCAATGTCGCTTGCACAGCTACTTTAATGGCTCCCCACTCCTCCCGTGATACTATGGCTAGGGTGGGTTCAGGTTTTTCATTTCCTACCCCTTTGAATATTGATCTCCCCTTCCAAGGGATTGGAAATAATAATCCACGCTTCATTTAGAAATGGGATGACTCTCCTTCTATTGACATTAGTCAAATTCCTATGAGGGATTCAAGAAACCTGCTTGTCAGGTATCATGAGATGGTTCTGATCAAATTATTATCAAAGTACACATGTCAAAAAATATCATCTTCAAGTCTCACTTTGCAATCCATCATTCCAAATTGTTGGTCCTTGGATAAAACAATTCTCTTCAATTCCATCATAGCAATCAACTTCAATGAATATTTCTTTAGGAGAGAGAAAAAAATTAGGTTCCTCATTATCAATAATGTTCTTATCTCCTGTAGCCTAAGCAAGCATATGAATACAAATCTCTAGCAACATCTATTTTCTTTGGTCAGCCATTATTCTTTGATATCTTGAAGAAAAAGATCTATTTCTTCTTCATTGAAATGTATGAGATTTACTGAAGATGAGAATGACTCAAAACTCAACGGAGAATTCATTGTGTCTTCCATTGAAAGCTTGCTCTCAAGGACTTGTAGAAAACTGTAAAGATATGGTACATAAAGATCATTTAGTTTTTAGCTATTAAGTATTTTTATTTTTAAATATTTTAATTATTAATTTTAGTTTTGTTACTCAAAACAGTCAAATAAGGATTGCAATTTTTGTAAATCCTCATTTTTTGTGCTTTGTGTGAATTGAAGTATAAATTCTTATGTCTGGAGCCCTTGCATTAAATTTATGTAGTAAAGTAAACCATAAATTTTATTTCTTGCAATAACATTATGAGTTGTCATAGCATAAATGAAAATGAAGAGGCTGAGAAACCAAAAATAGAAATTTAAACAAGGAATATACATGAGGGGGGAAGCTAGTTAATTGGAAGTGCTGCCAAATTCAATTGCCCTTCCCAAGGAGTTGGAAAAATTTGCCAAGGGTCCATTTAAAGAAAGGCCTCTTTAAAGCAATTTACTTCAAAGATACAGTCAAACAAATCTACTAGTTTGATGGAGACTTGGCTATGAAAATATCATTTATATGCCCTTAAATTCTATGGCAGCATTATCAAAGTGAATGTGCATCTCCTTCACATCCTTGGCAAAGGAATTAGGGTACGTGATAGTTTGACACTGAAACAAAGGGCATAGATATAGAGATTATTTGGTGGCAGTAATGAACATGACACACCAGCTACTACCATGACACAAAAGGTTGTTGGCACTTCTTGGCAACCACAAATTTCTTTTGTTGAGTGCAGTAGAGCCTAAGAGGAAATTTAGGGTCACAAGTTCATCTCAAACTCCCAACCTAGTGGTAGAGTTGTTCCACATACAAGTCAAAGATGAGGTAGATGATGTCATTAGGAAATTCTTCTGTGTCAATGGCATTCAATTCCATTTTTTCTACACAAATTATTTTAAGGAGGCCACGACTAATGTGGCAAAAGTGAGGCTTTCATATGTGCCACCAAGGGAATGAAATTGAGGACCACTATCTTGGATATGAACTATTCCAAGATAAACATTATTACAAACCGAACGAAGACCAAATGGATCTTAAGCAGATTAAGCATTATCATGGATGGGTGGACAAACATTTGGCAACATCCACTCATCAATATCATGGTGACATGTGTAGAGGACCCTTACTTCTTTAGGGCTATTGATTGTTGAAGGCACTGCAAGAATCTAGAGTTTCAATTTTACATCCTCCGATATGCTATTGAGGAGGCTGGCCCTAAGAATGTGGGTGCAAGTTGTCATAGATGTAGCTTGTGTATAGGGTGATGAGGAAGTTGGTTTAAGTTGCCTACAAACATATTTTTTGGACCACGTGGTGTGTCCATTCCATGAACAAGACTAAAGGACATAGGCAAAATCAACTAGGTCAAACAAGTTGTACTCAATGCGAGATATGTGCAAATGTTTATAACATAATCTACAATCACCACACATTGCATTCACTCTTTCAAACCTTCTCCAAAAAGGAATTTCTTAAGCCTATTGAGACTAACTATGCCTCATACTTCATTTTCTTGGAGAGAATGGTTGAGTTGCAATAGCCCTTGCAACTAACGGTTATAACAAATGAGTGGAATCAATTGGTCAAGTTCAAGTCAAAGCAAGGGTGAAGGAAGTGGTGAAGAGCAACAATGGTTGATGCCAAATACATAATAATGTATCTATATTTCATAATGATCAAATATGGGGCTCTAACACTCTGGGCCTTGGGGAAGTGTATGGGTACATTAATAACATGCTTTGGCAAATGAAGGTCATTGTACAAAAGAAAGACCCCACATTGCAATTCTATAATGAAAACATTCAACCTATCATTAAATAGAGGTGGGAGAAGCTCAACACTTCCTTTTCAAAATGCATAGGAGGTTGTCATCATCTTTCATGAGTGGACCAGATTTGCCACTTAAGGGCTATGGGAAATAGGAAAAGTTGGATAGGGTCTACTATGGTGGCATTTGCATGGGACTTAATCACTAATAACCACACTAGCTGTTCACCTCTTGTCACAAGTTTGTAGTCCCTCTACTACTAAAAGGAACTAATCTACATATAGGTTCATAGTACATACACTCTATCAAGAGAAGTAGGCATACCTCTAGCAAAGTAGAAAAGCTTGGGGTTGTCCATAGTGCCTAAGATCTATTGATTGGGCCTGTATTGATATATATAAAAATATATATTATCATCCCTTGCCATCCCCAAAAATGGCCTCCTAGATTGTCGTCCCCAAAAATTGTCCCACTATCCCCTATTGTCTCCATCCCAAAAACATCATGGAACATAGGAATAAACGCTTGGATATATTGCCCCTATGAAAATTTAGGTTAAGCATTACCTTTAGTTAATCAGGACTAAGAAGCTAACTACATACAAAAGATATAATGAAAGTGGTCATCAATGCTTTTTTTTAATACTAGAGAAAGACAAACTACCTGTTGAAGCAATCATTAAGTACCATTCCAAAGATACTAAAGAAAATCGCATCCCATACAAATAGATGTCATGAAATGTTAGTCCCTAAATAGCCATGTGTTCAGAAGTGTGGATCATTCAACTCCGGATCCAATAAAAAAAGCCTTAAAAATAGACAAATTAGAAGTTCTCAGTATAGCTCAAAAGAAGTTAGTTAGATTGCAGCAAAAATGCACATACAATCAAGAACAAAGGATTGCACATAGAAAATCCATTACAACAGGAAAGAGAGTCATCAAAAGATTTCAGAGGGTGTCAAAGAAAGAACAGTTAAGGTAAACTAACCTAATAACAAAATTCAATCATGTCTTGATATCTTGTAAACTAGAATTTAACATATGTTATCATGTTGATATGTAAATTTTCTTTAAAATTGCAAGCCAGTCTTCAACTTCAGATATAAATATTTAATAAATATTGAATTATGTATCCATCAAATTGAGGCAAGAGTATGAATTTACCATTAAATTGAAGCAAGAAAATGAATTTAGTCTTACTAGTAAGCGCATATCGAAGGTTTTCCTATTTTCAGAACTGCATATAAATATCACAGAAACAGAAGCTGAGAAGGCACAAGAAACTTCCAAATTCAATAAACATATGCACATCTGCAATATTGATTGCATTAATCAAATACATCTCACCTTGCCAGCATTTCACTAATACAAAAATGAATGGCCACTGTACCTGTAAGACATCGTCTAGTATCTCCACATCCAAATTCCTTGGAATAAATCCTGCCCCAATTCCTTGAATTTTGTGAGGACCTGCAATTGCAAGGTCAAAAGAAACCATTTTCCTTAAATCAAAACATGCGAATAAAGAAAAAAGAAATGAAGCAGACATGTTGCTTCATGATAATAAGCAGAATTTGAACTTAAAAACTAATTTAAAAAATAATTATTTAACCAGGTTTTCCTCCTGACAGTATGTTGCTCTCAGCTGGTTCCACACCATAGATCTGAAGCATAAAACACACAAAAGAATATCACAAATAATCCATAGGCAAACAGCAATCCCCCCATTCGAAGAAGCAATAAATTCCATACGTAAATATATTTGTTTGTACTCTAGGTGCAGGTAAGAGAATCAGTAAGCATTAGAAATACCACAGAAAACCTTAAATGAATATTAAAAAAATAGGGAATCAAACCAAGACTATAATGAATTGTAAATATGGTGCATTCAAATTTATTAATAAAATAATACTAATTGATCCTCTTCCGTTCTATGAAAGTGCACAAATCATTCTTCTAAATGAAGTGGTGCAATCAAATGATGAACATGAAAGCCTAAGTACTGATAAAATCATAGTTCTCATATTTGGACTTCACTCAGACTCAACAGACCAAAAAAATTCTGACTCTGCAAAACTTGGCAAACACTTGATAACTTAAAAAAATACTTCTATTTCTTCAAAAAGCAAATGTTGTACAAAATACAGTTACAAAATGTTGGGGAAGTGTTTGGATAGGAAAAGGCACAAATTTCAGAAAAAAATTATTTGCCAAGTATGAGCATGCAAACCATGTTTTAGATAATAAACAAGATGTTCAAGAACTCATTCACCCTCTCCTCTCATGACACAAACTAGGTTTGGTGATCAAATTAGATATTTCCGAAGGATTAGACAAATTCAATTGGACTCTCATAGAAGATAGTCTCTAGAAATTGGGATTTAGTCATCAAATTGATAATTATTTTTAAATCTAATAATTAAAAGAAAATGGCTCGCAACCGAGCTTCGGAAGTTTGGAGCAGAGCAGAGGAACAAAACAGAGAAGCTGATGGGGTCTGAGGCAAGGAGCAGAGGTTTGGAAACAAGCAAGAGGTCTTGATCAATAGGGAGAAGGTTCCTTCATTCACAACAGGTGCAAATCACATCCCATTGGGACAGAGAAACATGGGATTCCAGTCAAAGCAAGAAAGGATGTTTCCCCCAAATAAAGGAGGATTTCGGTCATTTAGAAACCCAAAACAAAAGGAGTTCTAGATTCTGAAAGAAACTTTCACGAGAGGCGACAAGGGAGATCACCGAATAAGGAAAGCCCTAAACAGTAAGGCAATGGTCGTTTCAGAGAAAACCCTACAAGCTGCCACACATCATCTGAAGGAATGTGCGTTCTTCATGAAATGGTCAGGACAATGGCCATTAAGAGCTAGAATACAAAAGTGGTGGAAGCAAAATTGGGCTCAGAAGCTAGGATCAAATCCTTGCCTTACAGATTCTTCCTGGTGGAGTGCAAAACGGCAGAAATGAAACAAGCAATTATGAATAAATGTCCTCTAATGATGGATGGGCTAGAGTTTTATATTAAGGATTGGATGCTGAATTTTGATCTGTTATACACATGAAATAGGCAAGACAACGATGTGGGTTAGGCTTTACTGTTAATGATATTGCAGCTTCAGTCGTTCCTTCCAGCTCAGCCCTATTAAGGAAACATAAATTAAATGATAGCCCATTGGCTATTTAATTTATATTCGTTGTTTTTGTATTAACTTCATTTTGATTATGGCCGACAAGAGAAGATACGAATTCATCTTGATAGTCAAATCTTTTATTAGAAGACATTTAATAATTGTTTATTAATTGAGGCCGACTTCCATTTATGAAGTGACGCGATTTCTTGGAGCCGACATCATGTATCTTAGAGTCACGTTTTTTAATGGAGGCCGACAAGAAGGATTTGAAGGGATGTGTCTCTCCCATTCATTTGTATATATTCGCATTGATTCGTCCATTGTAATCATCCAGATCAGTTCGGTTATTCACATAAGTTCAATATCATCAAGGGCGAAGTTCCATTCAAGTGCGAACATCTTATTAGGAGACTGCGAATCATTAAAGAACAAGAGATTGCGAACTCTGTCAAATCAGATCTCTGTCAAGAGTGAATTCTGTCAAGTGCGAATTATCATCAAGGATGAATTTCTGTCAAGGCGCAAACTGTCAAGGGTAAATAGTCAAGTGTGAATTCTGTCTAGAGCAAGTCCGATTTATTCTTCTAAGTGCAAATTAATCAAGAGAACTGAAGTGCGAAAATGTATCAAGTGCAAGTGTGAATACATTACACAGTGCGAACATTATACAGTGTGGAGATCATACAGATTGAAGATCATTCAGTGCGAAGTATCATGCCAGTGCGAATTCCTTATAGCAGGTTGTGAACCATTAGAAATTGCGAATATTGTCAGGTGCTATTTCTGTAGATCTGTTGTCAGTAAATTACGGATATTGCCAGGTACGAATTGGCAGGTTGTTATCTGTTATTGCATATTCCCAGGTGCTGCATATTGGTCTTGTGTTAGACCTCATTGTAAAGTGAAATGTTGCCACTGATATTATAAATATAAGAGAGATCTTTGTTGCTGGGTTTTTCTCCCTCAAGAGGAGGGTTTTCCCAGGGTATCTGCTGTGTTATTGTTTCTGATTTTGAATTATTTTCTGTGCATTTAATCTGTTCACCTAAAATTTACATTTACAACCTTCCATCTGAGTATCGGAATGAAAAGTCCTTAAAACAGATTGGAGATGAATTGGGATCTTTCATAAGAATGGAAGATAACTTTCTTGATGGGGATTTGGGGATTTATATCAGACTCTGCATCGAACTAGACCTGAATGTGACCTTCCGAGATGAGCTTGAAATAATAACTGGCGGGAGATGGAAACCAAGGGTTGAAGTAGAGACATCCCTAATAGAATGCGGAAAAGGCCTTGGAAGTGGACACTCTAAGGAAAATTGTGACAAACTCTCCACTTCTGCCAGAGAAGGAGCAAAAACACCCATAAGTAATGATCAAGATGATATTTTGGCAATGGATTGTCTAGGTTCTCAATAACAAGGAACCAAGAGGGAAACAAAGATAGCTGGTGATCGGGAGCCCTTACAGACAGCACACATATCAAAAGAACAAGTTTTGCTCCTATCAACACTAAAGGAGTGCCAAAAGGGGATGACAGAAGTCAGAGAAACCATTCCAATAAATGCAGATGTAGAAGAGATTTACAATCACAAACTAGATAGCAATGCCTCGATTCTAGAAGCAGCTTGAGAGTTCTTTGGGATTACAAACAAACACAGGATCAGCTCTAGAGATACCAGTTCACATTTGGTTTTAAGCAGATCATACCCAAATGGTGGCTTGGAAGATGAGGAGATAAGAGTGGAGGAAAGAAACATCTCAAAAGACACAGATCAGGTAGTAGAAGAAGAAATGGTAGCAAACTGAGAATAAGTCAAAAAAACCCCAAACAAGACCTCCCCTGACTGTGGTGAAGGAAAGAGAAAAGGGAGGAAGACAAAACAAGCAAAAAGAAGTATGGACAGGGAGGCAGAAGGCCAAGTCAAAGTCACCAGAATGCTAAGATCTAGGAAGGGTATCCCCCTTCCCAGAGAGCAATGAGAATCTCATCTTGGAATGTTAAGGGCCTTAATGCCCCTAACAAGAAGCATTTGGTCAAGCATCAAATGGAAATGTCAGAATCAGATATTTTCATGATTCAAGAAACAAAGCTGGCCAACGTTGAAGTCGAAATATTTAACAGAAGGTTGAAAACATGGAATGTGGAGATGGTCCAGGCCGATGGGGCTTCAAAAAAGCTTATGATCAAGTGGATTGGAGGTTTCTCTTCAAGGTGCTAGAGGCATTTGGTTTCAATAGGAAATGGTTAGACTGGATCTTTAATTATATACCATGCCCGATATTTTCTGTCATTAATGGCTCACCCGAAGGTTTTTTTGAAGTGTTGAGAGGATTAGGCAAGGGGATCCTTTATCTCCTTTCCATTTCATAATCATGGTAGAGACTTTGGGAAGAACAATTAGTCAACCTTGCACAATTGGAAGAATAGAGGGCATACAAGTAACCAGCAGCATTCCTAACATATCCCATTAGCAATTCACTAATGACATGTTGCTCTTTGGAACAGCAAAGACAAAAGAAGCAAAGTAGATGAAGGAAATTATGAACCTTTACTCTAAGGCATCTGAGCAGGAGGTTAGTAAGGCTAAGTCAGAGGTATTCTTTTTTTACAAATGTCACGAAGGAACAAGAGATTTTAAGAATTTTGAACTTTAAGAGAGGCCAATTGCCATTGGATTTGCTTTAGCAACAATGCTCGGGAATAACAAGTCGTGGGATCCTCTTGGGGAGAAAACTTTGAACCATTTAGCATCTTGGAAGGGGAGATGGCTGTCGCAGGAAAAATAACAATGTTGAAGGCAATCATATTAGCAATTCCTATATACTTAATGTCTTGTCTTTTGCTTACTGTTGGAGCAAACTGGAAATTGAATCAAAGAATGAGAAAATTCTTTTGGCAGGGCACTTCAAGCAAAGACAAAATTGCACTTGTTGCTTGGGAGAAGATATGCAAATCCAAAAAGGAGGGGGGAGTGGAGCTCAAAAATCAACTATCTCAAAGCAAAGCACTTGGAGCAAAATTAATATAGAGAATGTTCAAAGAACCACATTTGAAGTGAGCCAAAATCCTTCAAAACAAGTATCTAGAACGAAATGACCCATCAAGCATCCTAACAGCAAATAGTCTGCTGCATGGATCTCGAGTTTGGAATTTTATGAGCATCTGCAAACAAATAATTACTGACTACCTAACCTGGGATATACATGAGGGCAGATCTACTCTATTATGGGAAGATTCATGGGGTGGTTATGAGTGTCTAGGGAAGATAATTAATGTAGCTAAGACAAGAACTTTAAGCCAAATTTGGGGGCTTTGCATCAGGGATTATGAAGTAGATCCATGGGGGGGAGATGGTGGTTGGCACTAGAAGGTTTTGAGATCTTAGAGTCTGTCAGCAATTGAAGTGGATCAGCTACAGGCTGCTCTCAAGGAGAGATTCATCTCAATCCAAGCTAGGAAGGACATTATCATTTGGAATGGGGCCAAGAATGGCCAATACAATGTGAGAGATGGGTATAGGGTAGTCGAGAAGGACAATTAAGGCACCATTATTCCAATCCATCTTTGCTGGAACAAACTTTGTCTCCCGAAGGCAAGAACCTTTGCATGGGCAGCATTGCAAAAAAAGATCATAACTGCAGAAAAGCTTATCAAAATGGGTTTCCAAGGGCCATCTAGATGCTCATTGTGTGGAAGTAACGAAGAAATTGTGGATCATTTGCTTTTAGGTTGCCCTTTTTCCCAGGAATGTTGGAGGTGGGTGCCAAACTTGGATGGGTGGGTGCTCTTTCAAATGACATTTTGAGTCTTTTCAAGGCCTAGCCAATCATAAACAAAACAGCAACCTACACGTATTTATGGATTATCAACCCCTCTATCTTAATTTGGGAACTATGGAAGGAGAGGAATAGGAGGATTTTCCAAGAAAAAGAGATGTGTATTCCTCCTTGAACAAAACAGAAGCAGCAATAGTGGAAATTGTCAATAGTAGGATGGGGGGTCAAAACGGTGAGAGCAATACCTTCACTAGTTGGGACACTATCATGAAGAGAAATTGGTTCAGCTTGTGCAACCCCCCTGTTATTGGGGTTGAGGGTGTTGAGGCTCAAAAATTGAGAGCCTTAGCTGAGTGGAGACCTCCCCAATTCGGCCAGTCTAAGCTGAATTTCGATGGTTCTTCTCGAGGTAACCCAAGCACCTCAGGTGCGGGTTGCACACTAAAGGATTGGAATGGCCAAACAATTGGCAAACTCTTGAAATCACTTGATAAGGGATCCAACAACGAAGCGAAACTTCAGGCTCTAATTCATGGACTCTGGCTTTCTAAAGAATTGAAAATAGAGGAGGTTGAAAGAGAAGGAGATTCAACCATCATGATAAATGCAATTAGGAAAAAGGTCATGCCAAGCTGGAGGTTATGGGCTCTTCTAGAAGTAGTGCTGGAGCTGACTCATACATTGAAGAATTATTGTTGGAAATTGTTGTCATTGATATCAAAGGAAAGAATTGATGTCAAGGTTGTCATTGATGTCAAAGGAAAGATTTTGAAGGAAATCATTAAGGCCAAAGGCAACCAATCGCCATCTTTTAACTATCATTCTTGGCCAACTTTATATGCAGTTCAATGGAAAAATTGTAATTAAATACAAGTGTTTACAAATAATAAATTTCATATATGACCAACTTCTTATGTAAGGCGCACCTTTCTTATGAAGAAATATGTTTTATTTATTTATGTGTTGGCCGACCTCCCTCTAATAGGCAATTTGAAGATTAAATACAATCATATGTAAGAGGCCGACCACCCTTGGCGTCAAAGAAAGATATATCAGTTAATATTGAAATACCATATATATATGGAAGCAATCATGACAAGCAACGATTGTTATTAATAATGCAGTGATAAATATATAAGTACAGTGATTATATTAAAGAATGATTGGCAGCGATTAACATTCACAAAGGCTACAATTAAAAGTGTTAGAAAGACAGCAGTTAAAATCTTAAAAAGGCAGTGATTAAAAGATTAATAAAAGCAGTGATCTAATATTAGTGGCAGCGCTATTGTTTAGGCACAATCATTAAAGGCAGTGAATGTGATTAAAAATTAAGAGGGGCAGCAATTATCTTTGAGGAAATTTTTGAAGATAATTAAAATGTATTTAAAGACAGCGATCAGCATTAGTAGAGGTGTGAAATTATTCAAAGGTTTCAAATGGTTTATAAAGTTTGTGTCTCTTTGTTAAGAGATGCCTCTCTACATAGAGGCAAGAAAATATAAAAAGAGAAAGAATTATGGAATAAGAAGAATGTGGAGAAGAGTGTGTTGAAAGTAAGGATATATCAATAAAACACATTTGTATTTAAAGCAGATCTACAGCAGTATAGATCAGAATTGTGTGGAAAGTAAAAAGAATATTAGTGAGGAGCAGCGATGATGTTGTAAGGGTGTGAAGAATAAAATGAATATCTTATATACACAATAAAGAATTGTGAAGATAAATAAGAGGAAGGTGTGAGAGAGAAATAAAGGAACATATGTAATATATCATACAAACAGACTTGTGAAAAAATAAAGTGTGTGGTGGAATAAAATAGAAATATCATCTGCATATGAAAACATAAGAAGAAGATCATAGTAAGAGATATAAATGCAGATTTGAAAGAAGAGTTTATAGTAGTTTTGTGTGAAGAGTTCATGAAAAGATAAAGGAGCAGTTTATGCAGAAATAGAAGGGGGTTTATGGCAGATCTATAGAAAAGAGTATAAGTAGATTTGAAGAGAAGAACTTGTTGATTTGAATGTGATTGTTCATCATGCATTGAAGAGGACATTCACAAGATGATAGTGATCTCATTGCATAGAAGGTCGGTGCCTTAACAAGAGGTCAGTGAATCATACGGAAAAAGGTTGGTGCCTCATACCGAAGAGATTGGAGTATATTGCTGAGTTGGTGCTCAGTTGTGGGGATTGGTGTCTCTAGTGGGTTGGTGCATACAAATTCTACAAGTGGGGATTGGTGTCTCCAATGGGTTGGTGCTCACAAATTGTATAAGAAGGGATTGGTGTCTCCTGTAGGTTGGTACCTATGAAGATTGTAAAAGAGATTTATATAAAAGCAATATTTTTCCCTGGTTTTCTCCTGTAAGGGTTTGCATGTAAATCGTGTGTTCTTGTGTTGCATAATTGTTAGATCTTATGTGAATGATATTGTACAATTAATATCATTGTCGTTGTTAGATTGAAAAAGTAAAAAGATTGCATTATACTGATTCACTCCTCCCCCCGTCCCCCCCTCTTAGTATAATCGTGTGCTCATCAATTATGTGGCCAATCATGTATACTGCGAGCAAATAAGGAAGTGGATAGCTTGGCAAACCTAGCTGCAGATGGATTGGATCAGACAGGTATAGTGAGAAATGGTTGAAGGGGGAGAAACCAAAGTGGCCAACAGAAATCAAACCCCAAACAAACCAAGGGTTTTCATCCTTGGATGCCAAAACTCAAATGCCAAAGCTCACAATGAAAAATGCGAAAATGAAATCAAGATGCCAAATAAAGCTAGGCACCCTCTTTTTATATTTTACCAATTTGGGCCCTCGATTCCCTCCAATTAGTTTTTAAAAATAGTAATTATTTTAATAGTTTTTAAAAACACTTTTTAGTTTAACAATATTATTTAAATCACCCCTTAAATTAAAATATGCCAGGCCCAACTTAAAATAATATAAAAATTGATTTCCCTTGCTTTGCCCTTTAGCCTAGGAATAGAAATAGGCTAGAGGTATTCTCTGTGGCACTATTTCCAGAAAAGGGGGCATGGCACATTTATTTTGGCATTGTGATTTTCATTGTTTCAACGTTTGTTTTATAACATTATATTTGCAGTTGATAGTAGTTAGTCACTGTCACTTCAGTCTTTTATAATCAATTTTGGGCATTTGACATTATTAATATGATAGTGTCATTCAATGTCGGAACATGTTATTTAGTAATAAAATTTCAGATTTTTTAGTTTGTTTAAGTATTTTATTTCAGAATTCCTTTTTTAAAATTTAATTTTCACATGCTATTTTCCATATGTTGTCAGAAGCCTTCCCCCTGCCCTCCCCAAAATTTGGGGAATATTTTTCTGTTCCCTGAAACGCATCCCCTCATCCCTACCAACCCCAACATGCACGGAACTTTTCACCATGCCCAGAAATGTATCCCCTTGATCCCACAATATCAGATAAACAATAGGCTTAGGATTTTGTACAAATGTCAAATAGTTGGTTTGTTGTAGGCAATCTAATAGTCATGCATCTAAAACATTGTGTGTATATTTATTATTTATTTGATACAAGAAACATATAAACTCGATTAACTAAACCCCTGAACCAGCCAAGCATGGTACTTCATTACTGTTATAGAAAGATAATTGAAACATTTCATATAATGAAAATGATTTTAAATACAATGGACAGACCTTGATCTTTGAATTTTTGCTTTTCAAATATCGACCAACACCAGTGACTGTCCCACCAGTTCCAATTCCTGCAACCAAAATGTCAACCTTACCCTTCGTGTCTTCCCAAATTTCTGGACCTGTGGTCTCATAATGTACCTACAAAAATACATAAGAAGAAATCAAGGTGCAATTAAGCATAAATATACTGCTAACAAATTTCTAGGTTGCTTTCCAGTCTGAACTGCACAATAGAAATATAAAAATTTTGTTGATGTTGTTTGCTATACCTTAGGATTTGCAGGATTGTCAAATTGTTGGAGCATGTATGCATTTGGAGTTTTCTTTAATATTTCCTCAGCTTTTTGGACGGCTCCCTTCATGCCTTTGGCAGACTCTGTGAGAACAAGTTCTGCTCCAAAAGCCCGTAGTAAAACTCGTCTTTCCAGACTCATAGATGCTGGCATAGTTAAAATGAGTTTGTAACCTTTAGCTGCAGCAATGAATGCTAGACCAATCCCTGTATTGCCGCTGGTTGGCTCTACTAGTGTGGTCTGTATATACAACTAAATTAGCACTTACTCTGTGAAAAGAGATCCAATATTTACACCCAATTTTTACTAAATGAAATGGTGACCATTTGTTAGTAGTTTATAGATTAAATCAAACTGCAAGAATTCACTTATAGAGATATCAAATTCAAAAGGAAACTTCAGTCAGTTCCAATCAGAACTTTGCCATAGTAAGAAAAAAATTGAAAATTGTTCAGAAAAAGCTGTTCAATCTGCTTCTATGATATAAACACTCACCACACCAGGAGTAATGGCCCCTTTAGCTTCAGCATCAGCTATCATACTGTAGCCTATTCTGCAAAGTAAAATACAGATAGTAGTATCAGTCATATTTTCTTAAAATGCAAATTCATCAAAAAGACTGGGAAAAATGTACCTGTCCTTCACACTGCAGCAAGGTTCCATGATTTCAAGCTTTGCAGCAATATTTGCGACACAACCTTCTTTCACAACATTGTTGAGATACACCATAGGTGTCTTTCCAATAAGCTATCACAAAAAGAAAATATCAGTAGCACAATCAAATACATTTGAAAGGTTTATTTCCACAGCTTTCCACAATCATGAACACAAAATGTTGTGTTAAGAAATTAAGAATAGAAGCAAGAATCTTGCAAGTAGTCCATCCTATCTTCAAAAAATTAAGATTTATAACTTGCAAACATGATCCATTATTGTGGATACAAATCAAGGGAGAAAATTAGTATTTAGTAGACAAATAAAGGTTATTAATACCAATCAATAAGGTATGAGATATGATCTAATGTTAGAAGAAATAGGCATGTATTGCTTATGCTAATGATGTAATAATCACATTAACTAAGTCTAAGAAGTTCACTTCACAATGTAATCAACAATGTAAGTCCCTACAACATACACCCATTGGAGTGTGGTGGGCACATAATTTTCTCAATCCCTATACGCTCATTCTTCTAAAATTTGTTATCAGATCAAGGAAACCTGGGCAGAGGGTTGGAAGAACAAGAATTCAAAGACTTAAAAAAAAAATTGTGAAGGCCAACAAAGAGACAAATATGAAAAACCCTATCTAAGTGTGTGTAGGGGTGAAGTGTGTGTAAGGCCAACACTGTTGAAGCTGACTATCAAGGGCCAACTGAACCTGCCACTGTCAAGTTTTGAAGGGCTGACTGTCAAAATTTTAAAGGCCAAATGCCAAACTGGAAGGCCAGCTGTCAAAGTCAACTCATATTTGTTACAAAAAAAACAATGCAAATACTGGTGGCAGAGTCTAGTTCTAGACAATCTGAAAGTGTAGTGATGCACAGTACAAAGGCAAACCAAAACAAAACCTTGAAAGGCAAACCAAAAATAAGATGCTTTGTTCTGATTTGGAGTGCCAAGTTTATGGGTTATTTATTGCCTTGAGGTGTATCTTTTGTACTCAGAATTTTTTAAAAAAATTCAGCAACTACAAATTTACTAAATATATGAAGCAACATCTGCACCATTAAAATACTGTACTAGAACTTATTTATCTTTATTCCTCATTGCAAAAAAAAATGCAAGTCCCAAAACATGAACTGTTCAAAATACTGCAAATATCAGGCAGGGGCTCTATACCCGACAGGATTTTTACCTGAATCATATTCACCCAAGAATGCAGATGGCTCCACCCAGTGAGCCACCTAAACTATCAAAATCTACAACTACTGGGGGCTCTATGCCCAACGGATTATTAATCTGAATCTTTGTTCAGATAACCCGTCTCAACTACTCAAACACAACCCGATGAAAGTATTTTCAAAATTTTACCGATTGACAAATCTGTTTAATTTCTTAATAAGGTAAAAGAATAATCAATTAGTGGAAAATAGACTATAACATTTTTCCTGACTTGAGCCCTTTATCCCTGCCTGTTCAGCCCTAGCATTTCACATGAATTCTGGAAATCGTTTTAAAACCTTTTAATCAATAAACAATAATAGAAACATGAGGCTGATTTTTAAGCAAAATTATTAAATAGTACAGTATCATCCCCCAGGAATTAAAACAAAAAAAGGACAAAAGGCTTGAAGACCAGCTAACTTAAATGTTCAAGTTCAAGGATAACCATTAAAGGCTAAAATTTATTCTAAAAACATTGGCAAGGTTTGGTTACTCCTGAGATTGGTCATAAACTTATAAGGTCAAAAACTAAAGGACACAAAATGTCAACAGTATATATAAGATGAAAGGAAAAAATCCCCCTTATTTTGTCAAGGGAGGTCTCCTATGCCAAGAGACAGAATGTGCGCTAGTTAGGTTGGGACCTAAAAAGTAAAAACCACCTTTACCTGCTGGCCTGAAGGATATACAGTGGAACCCGAAGATCCTCTACCCACCAAGACAACCTTCCTAAGCTGAGGAATTCTTCAAATTGGATATGGCAACTTCTCTAATCAATCTAACACCACAAAGATTTCAGTTATAAATCAGAAACAGTGATGCACAAGCATATCTACATACCTTCATATGACATTAAATAGATTAACCGAGAAATGTTTTTAAGATGCACAAGCATCTCTACATACCTTCACATGCCATTAAATAGATTAATGGAGAAATGTTTTTAAGATGCACAAGTATCTCTACATGCCTTCATATGCCATTAAATAGATCAATGGAGAAATGCTTTTAATTATGTCCTTGACACCAGTTTATAGACTATGAAACTGCATGGTTAAAAAACCCCATCCTCCATGCACACATTTCTAAACATGCTAACAAAACTGAAAGTGAACAGGAGCAGGTATAACTTCATAATCCTACCAATTCCTTTTTAAAATTGGTTCTTCTTCTACAATTGTGTCGCCATTACATTTCAGATTTCCACAATAGGTTGTTCATTTTTCAGACCGAATTCATAATTAGGTGGCTTGTTCCTATTTAGTAAGTCATCTATGACAACTTCTTCAATTAATATAACACAATAAAGATTTCAGTCACAATATCAGAAACGGCAATGTAGAAGGACCTCTCCCTAACTTCATAAGTGAGATCATAATTATGATGCCGTTACATTTCAAGTATTTCCGTAACAAGCGTTCAATTTCAAGGATTTCCTCAATTGGGTGTTAAGGTTAAAGGATTTCCACATTAGGGTGTTCATTTGCAAATCAAGATCATAATCAGGTGGCCTATCCAATACACGTAACAAAATATGTTCAAGAACTTCCTCATCTGGGTGTAAATTCACATATTTCCACGGTCGGCATTCATTTTTTAGGCCAAAATCATAATTGGTAGCGAATTACAATAAGCAAATCAACATCTATCCAACCCAGAAATGGAAGTCAAATTTTAAAATCTGACTGCAATCAAATGAGTAACTAAAAGAACATGCATATACACCTGAGTGACATCTCCTGCAATATTGAGAGCTTCCAAGTTCTTTTGGGTCTCCACAGAAACTGCCTTGCATACTGTAAGCAACTTCAGCTTCTTGTCATTGTTCATGTTCACTGCTGCCTTGAGCCTGAACTGCGTGTCATTGGTACTGTACCATTTGCTACTAGCATATCCCTTAACAATAAGGGCACCCTTGGCATTTGGGGTGCCTTTGGGAAGACCAAATTTGACCACATGGGTTTGAGGATGGGCTTGAATGGTTTGCATTGTTTGATTCAAAGGCCACTTCAATCAATATTTGGAGAACGAAGGCTTGCTTTGGTTTAAATAAGATTCAGGGCCAAGGTTAAGCCGAGTTGAAGATTACACGATAAAGAGTTATTTTCATTTATGTAAGGGTCAAACTCCGGATCTTCCGAATGCTGTTATGCTGTCTTCAAATCGAAGTAAAAATAAAATATATACTTCTATAAATTTCCTGTTTGTCTTCTGACAGTGATTTTTGTCGTCTTTTCTGTCCACTCGAAGATGACGAGGAGGTTGAAAATGATTTGATAAAGGTTATTCCCACTCTTCAAATTTCACGCTTTCGGGGAATCTTTCTCCAATGAATGGTCATTTGTATATTATAATCTTTTCTCGAAGGAATGGTGATTAAGCCGTATTTAAAATTGATGGCCATTCTGAAATAGTAGCAATTTGTCTGGTAGGACCAATTCCAACTGTACGCAGGTTATTATATTATTTGTTGACTGCAAATAATTTATTTAACTTTAAAGACATTATATTTTATTTACTTTATTCAAATGCCAATAATCTGTTTAACTTTAAAGACATTATACTTATTCAAATGATTAATCATAAGTTTGTATTTTTTATTTTCTAAAATATTTGGGTTTATATTAATAGTGTTTTTAGTAGTTTCTCAAATTTGAAATATTTATAAAGAAAAATTTGTGTTTAATTTTTATTAAATTATTTCTTTTAAATTGTTATTTCAATTATAATGGTAAATTTTATATATTTATACTATTATCTATTTAATTATCGGTCTATTTTGATGGAATGCCTCAATACATTACATATCTATAAGTGATATGCATTCTTGTGTTAAGTTTGGCCTATGATCTAATACTTATTTATATATGTTTCAAATTCATTTACATCTATTTTTATGCATTTGACCTTATTCCATTCTTATTTATGCAAATTCTCAAATATTTGTCATTTATATATGACTTATTAGTCTACATGTTCACATATGTCCATACATTCGTTTATTGCTTTGAAACTAGCACTTTTATGTCTTGTGTCAATCTTGAGTGTCTTAGGATTGACCCAAAATTTTAAAATTCAAATTTAAACCGTTGCACCCTTTTTCTCAAGCCATGGTGAGCCACAAAACACGAAAAACAAGTTGTATAAGTCATTGCACGCTCAAAGGGGCAATGACTATCTTTGTGATGGTGGATAGATTTTCTAAAATGGTGCATTTTTCATTGTCAAAAGTTGAATGGTCTATGTAAGATGCTTGATTTGTTCTTTAAGGAATTCAATTGCATGGGTTACCATCCAACATCATGTCAAACATGACATTAAGTTCCTTGCCATATTTTGGTACATTGTATGGAAGAACTTGGATATGTAGTTCAATTATAGCTCTATATATCATCCACAGATGTATGGATAGATAAAGGTTGTCAATAAAAATCTTGGCAATCTACTCAAATACCTGGTAGCAGAGAAGCTTGTGTAATGGGACTTTTTTTGGTGCAAGTAGAGTTTACATACAACAACTTGGGGAATAGATTGTCAAGGAAGATACCATTTCAAGTAGTGTATGGAACATCCCTACAAGGAGTTACAAATCTATTGGGAGTGGAAATTGAGGGAAGGTGCATAAATGTAGAAGCTAAGAACTTTGCACAACACATGAAAGAGATTAATATTCAAGTCAAGAAGTAGTTAGAGTAAAGCAACATAAGCTATAAGTTACATGCAAATGAGCATCAAAGAAAGGGTTTACTCAAAGGGTGAGTTAGTCATGGCACATCTAAGAAAGGAGCAGTTCCCTAGAGGAACATATACAAGTTAAATTTGAAGAAGATCAATCAATGCCATATTTTGTGTATTTTTTATGAGAATGCTTATAAGATCGAGCTACTAGAAGGGTTGGATACCTCGTTGATGTTCAATATATTTGATTTATATTCCTACCATGCACCTAAAGGTTTAGATGTGCAACTAGTAAAAGTGACATATTAGAGAATGGAGATACCAAAAAATAGTGAGACAAAATACAACAAATCTTTGTGTCATGGGCCTCCCCTAGCCTACTTGATTATATTTAATTGATTTAATGATTTGATTTGAATTGGTAAAATGGTATTGTTTGACATTTTAGATTATGATAGTTGTATATGGATCCTTTAATAAAAGATAAATAGCTATAGGTTTGGTTTTGATTCAATTAATCATTTTTCAATAACTTGATTATGTTTGAATAAGGGATTGTTAGTTTGTTTGACAAGAACACCTCGATCACATTAATATACTTGTTAAAGGAATGCCACTTAGTAGGGTACAAGATAATGGCAAGCCTATTTTATTGATCCTTTAACTGCGGGTTACCCTTTCCTTTTTGATGCCTTTAAATTTATTGTTGTGTTGTTTTATGTTGGGTTTGAGTCATTATGATCACTTTAATCAAAATATTATTGATCTAGTTGTAAGTCTAAGTGGTCCTTAGTCTTGATTATAGGCATATATGCATATACCTATATACTTAAGTAAACATATAGGTATATGAATATATGCCTATAATCATATATTAAATAATCCTAGATTATATTGTATGATTTCATTATTTACTTATATTGTAATTAATTTTTATGTAGATTGGTTATGCCCTTATTGGTACCCATGTTAAAATTTGGTATCAAATTATTTATTTCAAAAAGAGAAGGGTAAATATGATTAGATATTGTTAATCCCTATTCATTTTAGTCTATCACCCTTTCTTTCTTTGACCAAATATAATCTTAGCTTGTAAGATGGGGATTGTTATTAATGACCACTCTTGGATGACAAAAACATAAGGTAATGACCACTAATTATTAGGTTAGTCTAAGTTTTTACTGAGATATTTTTAGAGTCCCAAAGGACATGCATTAATTGGCTCATTAATGAGCCAACTCTCAAGTCAAAAGAGTCACTTTTGTCAACTATTTGATTTTTATTGGTTGAGTTATGTGGAGTTTTCCTCTATTTCCTAGTTGTCTTAACTATGAAATGCTTTGCATGCTATAATTCTCTTCCTTTGGTATGGATTTAAATACTGAAGTGCTCTATAAAAGAAAAATAAGGAAAAGGGGGAGAAGGAAGGAATAATGAAGCATGGATAAAGGATTTATATTGGCGATTAGTAACTTTTCAATTATGCATTTGTACATTAATAGATTAGTTTGGCCTTTTCGCCTACTTAAACAATTATACATTAATAGATGAGTGAGTGCAGGATCATGGGGGTCCAAAAAGTGGCGATATGACAAAAAAGTGGTTGATGACTTTTTTTTTCTAAATTTGACAAAATGAAAAGGGTTTATTGAGAAAATTTTCAACTTTCCACCAATATAAGATATTCCTTATTTGGAATTAAAAAGATAATTATTATTGTTTTTCTACATGCATTCTAACTAAAGTCCTGATTGATAGGCTGATTGAAAAACATCTATAATTCTTAAACGATTTAACATTTTTTGAATCCAAAAGATGCAACACATTTTATGCTTCCCATACTATAGGATAAAAAAAAATGAATTTCATAAATTTTTGACCAAGTTATGGTGGTTAGACAAACAAGTTTTAATATTTTTAAAAAGTTTTAATAAAGAAATCATAACTAATTATTCACTTGCAAAAAAATTACAAAAAAAATGTGGCACATCCAAGAATGTGTCCTCTACTTATATTGAAAATTTTGAAAAAAGATATTATTTTTTGCTTGTACTTAGGTTGGTCAAACATACACCTACTTTTTATTTTTTCTTGAAAATTTAGTATTACTGCATTGAAATTTCAAATTTCCACCAAATAGATTTACCTTCTTTTAAAAAAAGGACTAGTATCTTAGAAACTACATTCAATTTTCTACAAATTTTATTTATACATATTTTTCAAATTATGTCAATAACTCACTCAATTTTTTATGTGAAGTTGTTTAACTCTATTTTTTTGAATTTTATTGCCACTTAAGGACTTAGTTTGGACCCCCATGATCTTGCATTGACCCAGATTATTTCAATATTTAACCTAGACATGCATTTGTGCTTGGATAAAATTTATTTAACCTATTATATATGCTTGTTATGAGTAAAATGGTCATTGCTTTCTTATCAATAATAAATAAACATTGTAATTTGTATAAAGTTAGATGGTCTTTGGTCTACAAATGATATGAAATTATTGTAAGAAATTGTTAAAGCATTTGACCTTTACATATTATGTAAACTTTGTTAAGGCCTTCAACCTATACATACTATGCATATTATGTATACTCTGGAAAAATATGTCTTATTTGTACATATTGTGCTTATTCGGTAGAAATATGTTGATGGATTTGACTTGTATATACTATGGTGTATACTATGTAACTAATGGCTTTTACCTGTGAACATTATGTAAGTTTGACATGAATAAATGAATGCCTTTGACCTATGAATACAATGTTCATTATTTAAGTAAGCTTGTGGATTAGTTGTGTACTTTGTAAATAATAATTAAGGCCTTTGGACTATTAATATTGATAATATTTAGTTATATGGTATTTGGCTTAATTCATACATTAGAAATAAGAGTCATGGGGCTTACAACCTATTTCCTCTTTGCATAAAGACATGGTCTTAGACCTATGTTTTTTTATATAAGGCCTCTAGGTTGTTATATATTGGTAAAATTGATAAAGTGGGTTAGCATCCTATCACATGGCTAGAGGTGTCCATGCTTCTTGTGATATTATTTAAGCATCATAATTTTTTAAATTATGAAGTCATGATAAGTAAAGGAACTATTTTTTATAATAAATCCTTGATAAATGGTTATTGAGATTCTTATGATTGGGAATACTTTAGAACTTAAAGTATGTTAGGTCATTTGGATGTTAAAACAAGTTACAATTGGTTGTATATAACTATTTGGTTTTCTTGATAAAACTATTGAGGCCACAATGTCTTGCACACTATCATATGCTTGGGAATGGGTAAGGCAAGGGCACATATCCATGTTAGGGATCATTTGATGTAGTATATTCTTGTAATTTTCACAAAGGGAATATTGTATGATCCTTTATGTGAAAAGTTGGAAAATTGTGGAAATATGTTAAAAATATAATTCATGATGATAAATGTGATATATTTTTAAGTATAAGATTTAGAATACATTAATCAATGGGAATATGGATATGTAATCAAAATTACTTTCTCTCCATTGATTAATGTAAAATATTTATCGATTTATTTTAAATCCATCATTGAATGTAAATATGGTAGTTCAAATTTAATCAATTATTATAAATATTGTTAGTGCAAAGTTATAAATATCAATAATTTATTTTTATTGGAATATGTATTTTAGTTTAGAATCCCTAAATTATTTTGTTATATGTTAAATCAATTATTCATTAAATGTTGATTATGGATTTTATCTTAATGAAATAAAAATAGTATTTCAATCTATTCAAATTTTACTTTCAATTACTAATGATGAAATAGTTCAATCCTTTTAGTTTTATAAACATTTGAATCCTTCTAGAGCTCATAATTGAATTTATGTTGAATTTGGATTACATACACAACTTGTAGGCATTCAATTAGATATTGTGGGGCTTTAACATGTGTTGTGAAAAAATTAATTTAGCAATTAAACATACATAAAGTAAAATGTATACTAATAACCCACTTAAGTAGGTCATCTATTAGGTATGCCAATCTTGATTAAGTTGATAAGATAAATGGTTGTAGTTATGATCATATCATTGAATATACATATAAGTGGCGTGTGTAATATAAGTTTAACACATGTTCTTAGGTCTTTTTAAATGAATTTTCTAGTTATAAATTTTGGGGTCATTACACTTTGATATGTGCATAGGCAATAAGAATTTATGAAGCAAGAATAAATAAAATTCTATTTTCTTATAAAAGGATAATCAACCTAAAGATAGTCATGAAATTTTGAAGCTAAAATAACTTTATTTGGGTGGTTGAATTAGTTTCTCACACAATCCATATTGTGAGCACCATGCTTAAAATATATTTACCAAGGGTGTCTGATGTGGGAGAATCCTTGAGTCTATGCAATCTTTCATCACCAAAATAGATGTTTACCTCTTGTATGTGTAATGTGGGAAAAGTGATCCTAGGGTTTTACTAGGATTAGCCATCTTTCACTACAAAACATTAGAATTTAGATCGGTAAGGGAATTAGATTGACTTACAGCCTTGGAGATGAGCCAATTAGCCTTGGATCTGAATTGCTTTGGGGGTTTGAAATGTATTTGGAATGAAAATATAATGATGCAACTAGCTAAACATGAAAACACATTGTTTTGATGTAAATACATCAGATCTAGAAACTAACAATCAAAATTGGAAACCAGAAATGAGAAGAGCGGACATTGATGCACCTCTGGTCCAAATGTAGACTTGATTTTGGAGGACTAAGTCACTTAGGACGACTATGTTTTTGTAATTGAATTTAAGATTTGTTTTCATAGTCCTTTAGAATCTGCTTAGAGCCTTCTTCCTTTTGTGTCTCACTATCAGATCTTCGTCAGGTGAAAAGATAACTAAGTTTTTGTATGTTGTCAAGTTGTAGGGTTTGAATGCAACAATGAATAAATGAGCTTCAATCTTCCTCTAAACTTCTTTAGGCTTGTAACCTACACATTCAAAGAGAGAGGAAGGGTTGTGCCATATAGGGTCTTGCCTCAGTCAAACCCCATGTTGGTGTTTCCACCTCCATAATGGCAATGTCAATGAAAGAGAGCTTATCCTTTTGAGGGATAGACGCTAAATGGAAAATGAATGATGAATCAAAAATGGATTGCAACTCACCACCCAAATTTGATTCCTTGAAGGACTAAATTCATACAAATCTCCTCAAGGTTTGCTTGCAAATTGGCTTGATATACTTGGAAGACCTATAAGGGTTAGTCCTCACAAACAAATTATGATAACATAAACTTGAAAAAACTCACATAAAACTTGACATGACGCTTCAATGTTGAAATGTTGCAATAAATCTGCCCTTGACTTGATAATAATTGCTCTTGATCACCAACTGCTTTCACTAATTTCCACTTTTTCTTTTTCCTTTTTTAAATGGTGAAATGACTAGGTATTTATACATAATAATTCTAATTTCCCAAAAATTAAATACCGATAGAGCTGACATTTGACATTTGAAATTCAAATAATAAAATGACAACCTTGGCATATTAAATTTTGGAGGCAAAATAGGGGGACCAAGTCACCTAGGGCGACTTAGTCCTAGCCCTATTTTGCGGGATATAAGGTGTTAGGAGCAAAATACTAAATGTTTGCATTTGTTTTTCAAATGGGTTTCCTTGGTAAATGTCCAAATGGGCCATGTAATGCATAATTTAGGACATTATATGTACAATTAGGTCCATGCACTTAGGAGGGAGCAAAACATAGTGTGGAATTGTCAAGGGTGATAATTGATGATGCTACAGTATGTAGGCTTAACTTGTATGCACTTTGTAATGTGGTAGTTTATATTGTATGTTGTCCTAACCATGCATGTACCATGTTGTGTTGGGAAAATTTATATCTCATACATTTTTACCTATTTTTTTATATTGTAATGTGTCTCTATCAAGTGCAAGCTTCTTTGGCACTGAAGACCCATTGATTGATGTTCCATGTAACTCCTTCCTTAAACATGTACTTTAGCAAGATCAACTAATGTTATATTAGGTGGTTGTTCATTATGTCAAAAGAATTTTGTGAAATATCATGATGGGATGTTCTAATAGCACATCAATTCTAGAGTCAAAAAATATCAATTTTAATTTATTTAGGAATGGTTGGACTGTTCACTATCAAACAATACCTTGTTAGTTAAGTTGCTTCTTAATCATGCATTCATTTTTACTACTAACTTCCATCCTACATGGCAACAAAAGTGGCATGCACTATATATAGTGGAGCTTTAGTCTTTTAAACAAGATTATTATCTTGACAAAAGATTGGGTTTTGTTTAGTTTTATAATTGATTATAATTATGTAATTTTTTTGCATATTTCTTTTAGGGTTTGGTAACATATCACAAGGTTCTACATAGTGGTGGCTTGATTGTATTAATTCCATTAATTTTACAATATCTTTTGGTTTTTTCTTTGTTTTCTTCCTCCTTTGCTTCTAGTGTGTGCTCTACTCATTCCCATTAGACTATTGTTCATTCAACCCCCTATGATATTGCACCATCCCTACAGTGCACACATTTTATTTTGTAGCTCCCACACTTTATTTTTATCACATGCTTCTAAGACTTTGGTGCTTGTTGTTTGCTTCCTCACAATTTACCTTCCTTCCCTAGATATTTTTATTTTTGTAAGGCTTTTATCTTTTTAAAGTGTTCCCTTATCCTCTTCTTCTTTCATTCCACACTTTATGCATATTACTATGTGGATACTTTATTTATTTTGTTCAAAAGTTCAATAACAATCTTAAGATTTTTAGCAACTCATTGGTATCAAAAGAATGAGCCTAAGTTGCATGAATGATCAACTTATTTCGACTTGGAGCCTAGGACTAAGGTGTATCCATTTCTACTAAATTCATCTAAAGCACAATCCTAGCCTCATCCCTTATTTATTGTACCACTTGGGGCTTTGAACCTTGGTGGATGGCATAATCAAGGAGCATACTATCACTCTCACCAATTGTGCTTAGTAAAATTGAGCTGCAACATTGTATTTCTTGCACTAATTATTATTCCTGCACTTTTCATCTAATAAAAGAATATTAAGTCAAAAGAAAACTTGATAGTTACAAAATAATTTAATAAATGGCATAATTGTGAAACTCCAAAGGAAAATATCTTTTCATGACAAGAAGTATGTTAAAGACATAACTTGGTAGAAATCTTTTGATGAAGGTAAAAAATTACACAATATTTATTGGAATACAATTTTCTAATGAATCAAAATACAATTTATTTATAGGTTATTCTAAAAACAACATTCAAATAAAAGTGATTGGAAGTTTGAGAACTACAATGTATCAAGATGTATTTCACATTTTGCAAGAGATCAAAATCTATATGAAATACCTCACATTTCACAAGAGATCAAGAAATTAAAGAAGTAAAGGCTATATGGAATATCATGTGCTTATTCATTATGAGTACTATAAAGCTTCATGCAATAAATATAAAAATCATCTATTTTTTCTCAATAAAATTATTTTTATAATTATTTATGATATTAACTTATTTGTGATTAATTACTATTTTTTAAATCACTTAGACATTAAAAGTCTCATTGTATAATAGAATTTTACATTAACAAATCTACATCTCTAAAGATCCATGTCTCCCCAATAATTACTACCAAAATTATTATCTCTCAAAATGATGTGGATACTTATATATTGCACCCTTTGTTATCTTTAAAACCTTCTTTAATTATTTCCACTTTTGTGCCACTTGTTTTGTTGGCTCATTATGGGAAATATTGAATTTTTTTTTCTACTTTCTCCTAGTCTTCCTTTTTTTATTCTATGCATTGTTTTTGAGATGCTTCAACTTGTTCTACCTTGATATTGCTTTGATATTCATTATGTGTGATATACTACAATGCGATTTTTTTCTTTTTATATTAAAGATTTATAAATTTATTTTGTACATTCATGTTGATTGTTCCCAAAAATTCTAACCAATGATATCCGAAAACAATATCTAATCCATCCATATCTAAACCATTAAAATTTGAATGCAAAACATATTTATCCATAGTGTGCTTTAAATCTTCAAAATTTTGAACATACTTATCTCTTTTAATTATCATTGATTTATTTTGCTTGTACTTGTAGTTGCTTGATTAAGTCCATGCTAATAAAATTGTACTTGTTGCTAGAGTTTCTAAAAACAATAACCCTTACCTTTTGAATGCGTCCATGAAATTGAAGGAATGAATAAGCCTTCCTTGGAGATAAAGTACATGTACTTGTATCATTCTACTTCTCTTTTTTCTTCTCCTTTTCCTTCATCCTTAATTTCTATTTTTTCATCCTTATCAACTATTTTTTCTTTTGATGCCCATTTATCTAATAATTTTTTTCTAATTATCCTAAGAAGATATGTCATTATGTAATGACACAATCCATTTCATAGCTTCACTATATAATTGCAAAGAAAACTATATTTCTTATAGGCAATATTGACGTTAAGTAATAGAGTTGCCACACTCAAGCATTACCACTTCCATAAAACTTAAGAATCTCCATGAAAACTAAGGTTTGAATTTTTTTAAATAAATCTTCTTTTCTACCACTGATTTGAAAAGAAAAAAAATAAAATTAGATTTAAATATTTCTATCTAGTTGAAAAAATAGAATGTGATTTCCTCACTTGGATTACAAGATATAAATTATTTTTTAAAGGCGCATCTAATTTTTATGTTAAAATTGTAGGGTCAACTTCAAATTGTGATATCTCCCTTGGTTCTAATCCAAATATTTATATGACCACTTTTTAAAAATATCTTGAATTATTTTTTCCAATGAATCTAAAATCACTTTTTTTAAAGATATATGTGAGACACACTACTATCTACAATAAACTCAGCCTTAAATAGAAAAAAATCAACACCACAAAAAAATGCATCCGACTTTTCTCTAGAAATAATTTTGATACCAAATGTAATGAACCTCACATAAAAAAATAAAAATATTGTAATAATAGAAAAGAGATCTCGATTCAATAACATTAATACTCAAATGTATTCAAAGAATAAATCAAACTGACAAGGTGGGGCAACACCATACAATGCTTCAAATATCAGAAGGAAGCCACTCTACATTGTATCTCAATATGAGATCCAAGAACATGCAATATTTTCCACATGTCCTATATGATTCTATTACCCTTATATTATACTAGTCAACTATCTATTATTACTACTTACCCATACATGTGAAATAATTACTTTTATTCTAATTAACTAGTGAGGTGACTTACAAAACATATGCACATCAATTCATTATTTATTATCGTGTGCCTAATACACTATAATATTTTACCTCTAGGAACATTATAGAAATAAATCCTATAATGGACAAGATCTATTGTAGCTCTATTGAAGTTATGTATCCATTTTTATTGTGATTAAACACATCAAATGCTTTGATCAAATCTTTTGAGTCATATTTTTCATTATTGTGTTGATTGTTTAGAATGGATTGATATGTACCTCAATACATTTTATAAATCAAAATACACTAAATTATCCCATCAATAAGGTCTTTAAAAGCATGTAGTTACACAATTCACACCCCACCATACAACTCAATAAATTATGTAGTAAAATATTTTTTAAAATTGCATGCACATTCAAGTTACATGTTAGTTTTTAAAATGTATATCATTTAATTATCTAAATTTATTTAAATAATTACTAGTGTATATTGTCTAATTATTTCAAATAGTATTTATTTAAATTGTAAAACAAAATACTACCAAAATTTTGATAGTTACAGAGAGAGTTTATACTAAGAATGGTCTATCAACTAAATTATAAGTATAAGATTATAAAGTAGTTGAAATTATAGAGATCAAATCATCATTGTTAAAGAAAACTATTATAAAAGATTTCTACCAAAGTAGCAATAACAACTAAGTAGAGATACAACATAAACTATCACATGTAGAGAAAACAAGTCATCATTTGAACTCTTTAATAATAGGGATTATTGTATTAGTATTGATGTTGACTTGTTCCACCATCTTGTTGACTATGTGATGCATGTCCTTAATATACTAATAATTCGCCTTGTTTAGTTTACCTTCATTACTTGTAGAGTTTTCCCCATCTTCTAAAGATCTTATGTATTCTTGGTGATTTGATCTAGTTTCTTAAAAAGTTTGTCATGATTCTTTTCTAGCTAACTTCAATTGTTCTTTAATAATTTTTATTTGGATTAATTTGTATGGGGTTTAAGACTATCTTACAATAGGTGGGAAATATTTTTCATATTCAAAAAAGTTAGAGTAAAGTGATACCTGATGAAATATTGTAAAGGGTATATGAATGTAACATTATAACTTTGTATTTTTTTCTAAATAAATGAAACAATAATTAGTTGACAAGTCTCTAAATCAAATAATGTAGGGTTTTTATGGATATTAATGATTAGATGGACTAGATATAAGAACAATACCAAAATGTGTGTTTAGAAAATTCTCTTTTCTTATAAAGGGGAGGACATAAGGCTAGCTTTAAGAAAATGAAGGTATTATTTACCATGGGTAATTACAATAGAGCAAGATGCATGTGGTTAATTAGGCTTGACCATTAGCTTTTGATTTCCAAATGATAGAGATCCATTTTATACATTGGGGTTAGAGAAAGAGCATTTCTATTTATTATTAAATTCAAAATCATAAATTGAAGGAAGGAAATGGGTTTGTAGATAGTCTTGAGATGGAACATGGTGATCTTTGTACCATTTTTTCATCTCTTATGCTTGTAGAAGTTACAATCGCTCTAGGTAAACATTTTTCAAATAAGGGAGGTTGAAGAAATACTTCAATAGAAGAAAGAAGATCATAATGAGAGATTTTGAGCTCAAATTTATGTTTCCTAGGGGATTTATAATAAATATAAGATAACTACTGATACATATTTCTAAATATTTTGACTCCCTTATGTTGTGTTCACACATGCCTAAGTTCTTCAATCTTGACACCCCCTCCTCCCTTTTGTTTTTTCCCATTATTTTTTCTTTGTTCCTTAGTTTAGCCTAATTTAAAATTAAATCAAGATTCTCAAAATAGAAAAGTTTAATTTAATTTAATTAATGTTTTCATTTATCAATTTAATTTAATTCATGTTTAAATTTATCAATTTAATTTAATTATTAAATTTAATTCATGTTCACATTTATCAATTTAATTTGTATTTCCATTCTTTAATATAATTTTTAGTTACTGAGTATTTCCTTGGATTTCCTATTACTATTTGGGAAGATAGGATTTTTCTTTTCTTTTTTTAATGTTATTAGGTTGATAATAGTTTAGTTTCTTTGATTATATCATCTCTACTTTAGTTTTAATTCTTATATTTTAGTTTGTTATTAATTGGATTTGAAATGTTGTTAAGTTTGTTAAGTTGAATGTTTTCTTCACATCTTTTTTTTTTACTATTTAGCACATTTCATTTACTTTTAAATGGACCCAATGAGACATTAAACATAATTCAAGCTACCCTTCTTTGATTATATCATCTCCAAATGTTGTTCCTTCAACTATTTAGCACATTTCATTTACTTTTAAATGGACCCAATGAGACATTAAACATAATTCAAGCTACCCTTCTTATCCAAATTTTCCTAAATATATACAAATGAAACCCTACCATAGTCATCCTTTGGTCCTCAATTTTCTCCACACCATCTAGATGTTTGTCTTCTAAGTAATTGATTTTATGACTATTCCATTCTTTATTTTAATTTAGATAGTGGAAACTTTATCAAGTTATATAAATCAGAGTTTGTAATTTTAAAAGTTTTGAGCTTGGTTACTTATATTTTCCTTTTTTAATCTTACCTAGATAAAAAATCCATTTACATCTTGATTTAATTTCTTTTGTGTCTGGTTTTCTTTACTTTTCCCTATTTATTTGTCAACCTCTAAGATGTTCACATGTAGAATTAAAGTTAGAGTACAATTATTTTTTATTATGGGAAAAATAGGTTTTGATGGGGCCCCGAAACCCAGTACAATCAGGCTTTACTGTTACCTAAAATCCAAACAAAGAGAGAGATCTGCTAAAGAAGACACAGACCATCGGTAGCCTAAATAACAACAGCCTTAAAGAGAATGACAAGACTAAGTGGGTTGCACTAAACAGGAAAAGAATGGGCCTTAAACCCAACTATAATCAAGTTTTGATAGGGACCTAAAACCCTTAGATAAACATTATGCGTGTGTCGAATGTGGAGAGTATTCTAATGTCAGCACAAACCTTAATGAGACGGTTTACATTCAAAGTTTGAAGCAAGTAAAACTACTCTATTCGTAATACAATCAAATCTTTCAAATACGCATCATTGTTCTCTATTTCTAGGGATTTATTAAACTGTTTGGCCCTTAGATTTCTATGGGCACAAAGGTTGTTAAAATGACTACCTAGAAAATGAGATTTGATGCTTAATATGCAAGCTAAGATGATTTCTACATGCAAATGTGTGTTGGAATGATTAGTGGTATGCTTCTAAATGGAACAAAATGATGGAAAGGATAATGGATGCAATGATAAATGAAGGATGCTGTTGATGATAGATGAAGAAGTGGAGATGAGTGAGATGATATGAAACTATAGTGAACTATCCATGATTATGCATATGCTCAAACGCAAACATAAAACAAACTAACCTAAAATGTAACTATGATGCAATGAGGATGATAAAATGTAGCTATGAAGCAATTAATTAATCTAAGATGAGAATGCAAAGTAACACATGATATGAAAACTAAGTATAAGACTCCATGAAAGCTCCAAGCTCCTACGAAAAACTTGCATGGTAACAATACTCAAAGTGTGGATGAAAAATGGCATTATAACACTATTCCAATTTGTATCTCAAAATAGCATTATAACATTACTCAAAAGGTGGATGATAAATGCTAAGGCAAGAGGGTGTATTTATAGGGTTTCTCAAGCATTTTGTGAGGTGGCACCTATCAACAGTCTAGATTCGAATGAGAAATAATAGACGGTGGAGATGAAAGGAATAAGGATGTTGTCCCCTTGACCAAGGACAACATGCCATATGTGTGGAGAGAATCCCTTGACCAATTGGAAACATGCCAAATGTATGGGATTCCCAAGTGTGTGAAACAAAGACCCATGTGCTCCAAATTTGTTGGAAGTGTGGGGGAATAAAGCCATGTGCCTTTTCTCATTGGTGCAATTGTGTGAGGATAATTCTAATTAATAATTAGGCTTATTTATTTTCATGTGAACTTTATGAGGTGGCACACAAAAAGTTGTAGAAATGTGCTCTAATTCTTAATCAATACTAAGGAAGGTTAATTAAATAAACACGTTTAGGGTATTTTGTTTATTTAATTATTTAGAAGAATGTGATTTAGAAGAATTAAAAGGAAAGTGAACAATATAAATAAGGTAAGACCTTATTTATATGTAGTTGAAGCATTAATCAAATAGGTTGTATTTAATTAATTGAATGTGATGACCATTTTTAGGTGTATACAAACATAAACATCGCCTGAATCATCTAAGTGTCAGCAAACCAAAACTTGTACATCACTTGAATCAGCCAAGCGTCAACAAACCAACCACAACCAGAGAAGTCCAAACACCCCACCTCAATAGGGGATTTGAGATACACAACAGAATCAACTTCCCTGCAACATAAACTCACTTGGTAATATGAAACCAACTCCAACTCCACCTCTAAAGGAGTGACCTCCCCTCTAGTGGAGAGGATGAAACAACCAACTAGACTACCGCATCTAGAAATCTCCAACACCCTCACCCTCCACCTCCATAAAAGAACTACCCACCTCAATAAGAGCAGCAACTAAGGGAACTAAAAACCTTCACCTCCCAACTCCACCTCAAAAGGAGAGAGATCCACCTTCATAGGATCCAAGGGGAAAGCCAACACAACATCCAAGGAAACGAATGTATCATCCTTCGGTAAACTCTACACCAAGAACAAACTGTGGACCAAGACAAGAATATCAAATAAAATCCACAAATCCACCTTAATAACTTTTAGATTAGAACTAATATGGGTTTTCAAAGAAATCTTGAAAAGTAACCCAGCTGAAAGCTCATAAACAACATGAAGCAACGAAACCATCAATATCCAGTGTGTAGGAATAAAACTTGAGAGCCACCCATCAAAGAGAACAAGGCCACCATCTAGATCCAACACCACCTTAATACAAATGAGAGCAAAGAACATTTTTGAAGAAGGCGTGATAGAAGTACCCATAACCAAAAACAACTGGGGCAACAGGATAATATTAACATCATCCAAAGACACCCCACCAAAAACAAGGGAAATAAACAAAATCATTGGCTCCATTAGAAAATGATGGAGCAAAGACCAAAAAGAACACCAACCAAGCATAAGCCCATCCTAATACAAGAGACAAAACCATAGGGGAGAAGAAAAAAACTCAAAGAACCAGCCCTCGGGACACAACAACAACCAAAACAAACCAAGAAGAGGAGCAAAACCCTCCAAATAGAAACATCCATTATAGGAAACCAGATAGCCAAAGGGTAAAATATTATATTTGTGCACCAAAGAGATCCTTCGGGCATCACCAAGGAGGCAAAACAAACAAGCGCATGGGGTCTCCACAAAGAAGACCAACAATAGGACAACATCCACCAGAGCAACAACGGGATGCAACAAAGAAAAACACCAAGACCAAGGGGCACAAGGACACACAACGAACCAAGCACCTAACCTCCAACAACCCACCACCCACAAGGAGTAAAGGAGGGCAAAGTAGACGCCCAAAAAACAAGCATCCAGTAGCTTACAAGAGCAAAGGAAAAAGCCATACCAAAGGCCCATCTTAGGAGGAGGTAGACTCAAACCCCCAAAGACACAAACACCATGCCATCCATAGAATTCCAAAAGAAGATCTACAGAGGCCTCAACAACATGTCTACCACGAGTACAACCTCCCAAAATAACACCCATGACTAGGGCAAAGAGGAAAGGAGGCATCTCAAATGCCCAACCACCCACATTAGAGTTATTGCCCTCTCCGTCCTCGTCTCTTCCCTCAACAGCTTTTAAATTGGAACCACTGCTCCCATTCCTGCCCTTAAATCTCTTCGTCACATCTCCACCGTCGATAGAAAACTAATCCACACCCCTGCATCTACTCCCACTCGCAGCTCCCAAGAAGCAACAAAAGCGTTAAAAAGGAGACCCCAATGGCCCCTCAAGAGGGGTAATGGCTATATAGCCCTTAAAAGGGCATGCCATTGCGATCTTGCATCCATGACCATGGTTGCTCGTGCACCTCAGACCTACCACCAATACACCTGCCAATACAGTCATAAAAGTGTGATATTATTATGGACAAGTATTTTTTTTAACCAAAGAGATTTTTATTTATTTCACCAGCGTTTATTATATAATTAGTTCTTTTATTCAATTTTTTTAATGATATAATTTAAATAAACATAATATACATACTATAATTAATAATAATATGAATATAATATTATATAAGATAAATAAAATTAAAATAACATAAAATATAATTATAATTATATATTTATAATAATTATAATGACATATAATATTATAATTAATTAATAAAAAACTATAATCATAAAAAAAATATAAATACATAATAATATTATATAATTATAAGCTTATATGATTAAATATATTAATAATAAAATAATAAATAAAAATGAAATAATATATATATATATTTTTTAGGCTGCAGGAATCGGGTAGCACGACCCCCTATAAACTGCAGTGCGCTTGGTAAACTTTTTAACGTGACCGGCAGCGCTGGCGCGACACGCCCTCCGGTACCACGGGACGGGGGAGACTAGAACTCGTGACCAACAGAGCCGCAACGGAATTACTTAGCCAACCGAGCTAGGGCCCCCGCCCAAAAAAAAAATGAAATAATATAAAACAATATTAAATCTATATAATTTTTATGAATAAAAAATTAATAATTAAATATAATGTTTAAATAATAAATTATAATATAAATAGACTATAGTATAATATAATATAATTTTGGAACTAACTTTAATTAAAATAATACAATATATATTGTAACATTTAATATTAACTATAATATATTATATTACTATAGAGTTTTTATATAATATATTAATATTACAATAATAATGATAACAAGTGCCACGTAGTGGCCAGGACTTGGCTTTGTAGTATTCTAATTAGAGATTTGTAGAGTTGGAATAAAATTAAATGTAAGTTTAATTAATGTGAATAAAATTAAATGTATTTTTTTTTTAATTGTTGTATTTTAGTTTTGACTTTCGTATTTTGTGTTTTGTTTGATTAATAGCATTGGTTTTTTTATATGTTTTGGTTATTTAATGTAAATATCTTGTTTGATGTTAAATATTTGAAAATAAAATAAATTGGAATAAATGTTTATTGTTTGGTATTTAAAAAAAAAAAAAAAGTTAATACATTTGAATATTTATATAATGAACTCATTCATTGAGAGAAGGAAGTAATTTTGTACTAGACATAACTATGACACGCCCTCTGGTACCACGGGGGTGGGAGAGACTAGAACTTGTGACCAACCTCCTGCTATAGGAAAGATTTAGCCAACCAAGCTAGGGCCCCAACCCCGAGAGTTTATTCTTTAGAATACATATTTGTTAAACATTAAATAATCAAATGATTTATTATTAAAAATAATTCTTAGATTGATTCTAGTTGATTTTGAATTTTATATTATATTCTAGTTTAGTATTAATTATTTATAAATTATATTATATAAACTAAGTAAATAGATAATATTATAATATTAATATATTTTAAAATATTGTTATAATTATTAATATAGTGATTTATTATTATATTAATTATATTTGTAGACACCTAAAAATGACCTAGGCCTGCAAACTTCATTTTTATCACTTTCGTCCTAGCATAATTATGACATTTAATTATGTCCTTGGTCCACATTCGATTATTGATTAAATAATTCATTATTATTTAATTAATTCATGTCTTTGTATTCTTGATTTTCTAAATCGAATCTTCAGTTCAAATCTTATCTTCTTGATTTTTCGAATCTCGCAAATCAGGCAATCTTATCTTCTTGATTTTTCGAAAATCTTTATTTCTTTAATTAATTTCCTCATTTATTCTCCACCGTCGATCTGATTATCTGAGATATTATTCTGACTGTTTGATTAAGGATTTTTCCCTAACCCTAATTAGGGATTCTCAAACTTAATCTGGACCTCTCATTTTAGGTTATTGTCATCAATTAATCTCGTCCATCCATTCAAAATGACATTTTCTATAAAATGGCATTTTCCTCTCACTTTTCGATTACACATAGACGCGTTGACATTTTTATATTTACATAGGCATATTATAGGCATTTACTCACTTGCATTCTTAGACTTTTCATTACTTAGTATTTATATTTGATCAAGTTTAGACATTGTCATAGGCATAGGCATTTAGACATAGCATAAATCCTTCAAAGCTTGGTGTAGGACTTAGGCATTTGTAGATTGCTCACATGACGAATCTGAGGGCAACATCATCCAGCAAGTAAGAAGGTATTACGAAAAGGAATCATGGAAGTCTCGGTGATCAGGTATAATCATTTGGTATTTTACTTCCTTTGTGTTTCGTAAGATCTTTGGGTTTCATTGTCTTTATTGTTTGTTGCTAACACACCTAATCAAACCCTAAAAAGAAATCCCTTGACTACAATATTAATAGTAATAATATAATAATATTAATATTATAATTAACATAGTAGTCAATTAAGATAGTTTATTAATATATATAAATATATATGAAAGGAGAATCGACAAAATAAAATAACATATATTATATTGTATATAAATATATAATATAAATTAATATCTTACCTACAAATTATTACCTCTAATATAAGATATAAATAGAAATAGTATATATATATATATTTATATTATAGGTTATAATTTTTTTGAAGAAACGATATATATATTAATATAAATTAATATAAAAAAATCTTATTAATGAAAAGAAGAAGGAGCACATATATAATCAAATTATACCATAAAAATTAAAAATATAGATAAAGATATTAGTTTAATGGAAATAATAATACAATTTTTATTTTAATAGTGTGAATCCAAATCTCTATAAAATAGTTAATTGATTTTTGTAAGATTTTTTTTAATAAAAAAATAACAATTATATACATAAAAAAAATCATTCTTAAAAAAATATCAAAATAAATCACATTTATTTATTTTAGAAAGATTTAATGAAATGATTTTATAAAGCAAAAAATGAAAAATCATTTCTTAAAAAAATGTTTAATTTGCTTTATCCACCAATAACACACAAAACTTTTTTAACCAATCATATGCACAAAAAATAATTTTTATAATTTATAAAGTTAAATATTTTACAAGTTGACTTTACAAAATTGAATTTTATTTTAATTTTTGTTAAAATATTGTTTTTGATTGGTTGAAAACTAAATTATTAATAACTAGTTAAGTAGAAAAGACAAAGTGATTACAATAGTACTATGCCAATGGCAAGTACTAATAATAATAATTACTTATTATCATATTACATTAAAAAAGAGTCCATATATTAATATTAATTTTTATATTATATATTAATATCTTTTAATTAATTTATATTAATAGGCTCATATTAATATATATTAAATTATAAATTAAACTTATTTTAAACCTTACATTTATCAACAAGATGATAGTAAGAATAATTTAATAATAATTATATAGGTTTAATATTGTTTTAAATTATTTCATTTTATTTATTATTTTATTAATAATATATTTAATCGATTGGTGAAATGTTGGGTTGCTGATGGCGGATCTGTGCTTCGCCGGCCGAGCTAGGGCGTCTGTGCCCTAGCTCGCTTTCTGATCTCTGTTGACTGTGCGCGGGAGGGGGGGTTCTGTCTGTGTTTGGGGCGAAGTTGGGGCCTAGTTGGCCTTTCTTGCGGGGTCAGGTTCCTTTGCTGCGCGCTGGAGGAGTCCTTTGCTTGCCGATTGGTGTGGTCGGGCAATTTCTCTGCAACGGGTGGTGTGGTGGCGAGTTTTGGTGTGTCGCTTCTCAGGAAAGTGCTATCTTCTGGCAAGATCCGTGTGGGGCTTTGCTTGTTGGGTGAGGAGAGTAGGGTTTGGTGCGGCGCCATTTGTTTTTCGTGCTGAGTGGTGCCTCGGTTTGGGGTGGAGCTACCTTTTGTCCATTTTTCTTGAATTTTGGTGGGTTGTGGTTTGGTGCCCGAGGGAATTTGCTTTGCCTTGCAAAGGGTGCTGTCTGTGCTTTCTCATCTCGGGGGCTTGCATGCCCACTTGAGCACTTGTCTTGGATTCATGTCTCGTGGGGATTCATCTGGGGGTAGACCTGGGATGGATTTCCGGCTTGCCTTTGGCTCTAAACCATCGTCGCAGGGGACAAAGGTTTTTGATAATAATCTATTTGCTTCAGACCAGGAGATGAATAGTTCTGGACTGTCTGGAGGACCTAGAGTTACAAAAATTAATGGATGTTTGGAAAGATGTAAGGAGAGACCGAAACTGGTTATCCCGATGGAGTTGTTGGCGGATGATATTGAGTATTATTCGAAACACTCCTTTTATTGCAAGTTTATGGGTTTAAGGATCTCGTTGCAATTTTTGGAATCTTGGGCTCAGAGGACTTGGCAGCCGGAAGGAGAAATGGAGATTAGACTCCTAGCTAATAATTACTTTATGGTTTCATTTGATTGCATGGCCGATCGGAATAGGATCTTTGAGGGGGGTCCCTATTTCTATAACCAAGTGGGTTTGTTTATGAAGCCGTGGCATGCGGGTTTCAATCCGACTGAGGAACTCCCGAGTAGGGTTCCAGTGTGGGTTCGTCTGCCATAGTTTCCTGTCGAATGTTGGCGTGAGGATGTCCTTCATTTGGTGGCTTCACTGCTTGGTAAACTAGTTGGGTCTTCGCAACATACGCAGTTTAAAAAGGTAATGACTTTTGCCCGTGTTTGTGTAGAAATTGATTTAAGCATGCCATTGCCAGATTCTGTAGAGGTGAGTGCAGGATCATATACATGGGTGCAACAGATAGACTATGAAACTTTACCTTTTCGGTGTCGATTTTGTCATGAGTATGGACACTTGCAGCGTAGGTGCCCTAAGGCTAAGCCAGTTGGGACCCATTCTGGTCAAACTCCTCACAACCCACCTGGGGTGGATAAGGGGAAGGGGTCTATTCTGAGTGATGAAATGGCTGAGGATGGATTTATTCCTGTCAAAGCTCGCAACAGAAATCGGGGGCAGAAGAGGACTTTGGGGGAGCGGCAAGATGATGTTTCTTTTAACAGGTTTGAGGTATTGGATGATCTCAACCAACAGGAAGTGAATCCAGGGTTGATGGACTTGGATCAAGGAGCTATGGGTTTGGGAAAGAATGGGCCTCCTTTGGAGGTTATTCAGGTTGTGCAGGAATCGGGTGCTGGGCAGATGGACTCGGATCAGCAATTGATTGTTTCTGCTGGTCCGGATCCTGTGCATGAGGCTTTGACGAAGGAGGGAGAGGGTTCTCCCTTGCCTATAAAGACTGGTGTGGAAGTTGGAAAGAGCTCCAGTTCCTCTTCTCGCTTGGGTATTTTGCAAAAGGATCTAAAGAAAGGGGTTGGGGAGAAGAACCCCAAGCTGGGTAGGAAAAAGGATTTAGAAAAGATTAAGTCAACTGGGGAGACTCTGGTGGAGTCAGGGGCAGTTAAGCCCCTGGATTCTCACTTCTTGTGTACCCAGAAATGATTGTTATATCTTGGAATGTGCGGGGCTTGAACAGTGGCCCCCGACAAAAAGTTGTTCGTGATTTGGTTAGGAATCAATCTCCGAATGTTCTTTTTCTTCAAGAAACTAAGCTTTCCGTGGAGAGTATGGTGAATATGGTACCTAAGTTGTGGAAGTATGGTGAGTGTCAATGTGTTGGAGCTCATGGTGCATCTGGGGGGGTGGCTTGCTTATGGAATCCACAGAGGATTAGCCCTCTCTGGTGGTTGTCTTCAAGATTGGCTGTTTCGTTGGTGGCCTCTTGCTCAGTGACTGGAGAATGTATTCTCCTCTCCAATGTGTATGCACCTGTTGAGTATCAGGGTAAACAGCTTCTTTGGTCTCATCTTCGATATGTTCGTAGCCTGGCTCCTTTCCACCCATGGATTCTGGCTGGGGATTTCAATGCTATTGTGGAGTTGTCTGAGAAAAGGGGTGGAATTGCTCGATTGGAGCCTTCTGCTTTGCTTCTCAGGGATAGCATTTTTGATCTAAATCTTATGGATGTTCAGCCCAGAAATGGTCGTTTCACTTGGAATAATAGGCGAACTGGTGATGACTGTGTTGCTGAGAGGCTTGATCGGTTCTTGGTCTCTTGTTATTGGGTTGGTGACTTATGGTCTACCTCCTCTGAAATTTTGGATTGGAGGGGTTCGGACCACTGGCCTATCAAGCTTAGCATCATCTCTGCTCGTGCTCCTCGTTCTCCTTCCTTCAAATTCCAGCTTATGTGGTTACGAGAATCTACTCTTTTTGACCAAGTGGGTGTGTGGTGGAGGATTGGTAGACCTGCTTTTGGTACTGTAATGTATATCTTTGCTAAGCTGCTTCAATTTGTCAAGTATCAGCTTAAAAGGTGGAATCGTCAGTGTTTCGGCAATATCTTTCATGATAAGGCCGCTGCCCAAGAAGAGTTAAATAATGTTACAAGATTGATTCGGGATATTGGGGTTACGGAGGATCTTTTGAAAGAAGAGGCTAGGACTTTGAAGGTGGTCGAGGAATGTGAGTTACGTGAGGAGATATATTGGAAGCAAAAGGCTCGGATTGACTGGTTGCAGGAAGGGGACAAAAATACCGCTTTTTTCTTTAACTCTGTGAAGGCTAGGAGGCATGGTAACACTATCTCTGTGTTAGTAAATGACAGAGGGGATCGTATTGTCTCGTTTCAGGAAATCATGACTGAAGCTTCACAGTATTTTGCTGCTCTTTTCAAAGAGGATTCTCGAGGAGGTTCGGTCGAGGAGGAACAGGTTCTTTCGTGTGTCCCTCAATTGGTCTCCAGGGAGGCGAATGAGGATCTGATGAGGGAGATTTCTCTAGAGGAGCTGGAGGGGATTGTGTTTTAGATTAAGAGGGGTAAAGCTCCTGGCCCGGATGGTTTCCCAATAGAGTTCTTCCAAGAGTTCTGGGAAATCATAAAATTGGACCTTCTAGCGGTTGTTCAGGAATCCCAGAGGAACAAGCAAATGTTGCGTGCTCTTAATTCCACTTTCATTGCCCTCATTCCCAAGTGTGAAGGTGCGAATAGGTTAACTCAGTTTAGGCCTATCTCCCTTTGCAATGTGGTTTATAAGATTATTGCGAAGTTAATGGCAGAGAGATTGAAGAAGTGGCTTAAAGTGTTGATCTCGGAGGAACAGAGTGGGTTTGTTGCTGGGCGACAAATTTTGGATGGGGTTGTTATTGCTACTGAGACCATCCACTCTATGGCCTGCTCCAATGAGAAGACTATGTTTATTAAATTGGATATGGCTAAGGCCTATGATAGGGTTAGATGGTCCTTCCTTCGGAAGATCCTTTGTGCTTTTGGATTTTGTGTTGAATGGATCCAATGGGTTATGAGTTGTGTTACGTCTGTATCCTTCTCAGTACTGATAAATGGAGATCACTCTGAACTTTTTGGAGCATCTCGGGGTCTTCGCCAAGGGGACCCTCTATCCCCGTACCTATTTCTTCTTTTTGCTGAAGGTCTTGGGCGGTTGCTGAGAAGAAATGTTGGGTTAGGCAGCATTCAGGGTTGGCATTGGGGTGGAGACTTGCCTCCGCAGTCTCATTTACAGTTTGTGGATGACACTGCTTTGATGGGGATGGCTACTGTCAGGGAAGCTGCTTTTTTGAGAAAGTTGTTGGATGTTTACTTGGTGGCATCGGGGCAATTGATTAATGAAGATAAGTCTTCCATCTTCTTCTTCAATACGCCTGCCCCCATTCAGAGAAGAATTGCTAACATTTTGAGATTTCAGATAGGGGTTCTCCCTTTTATGTATTTAGGCATTCCAATTTCTGTTGGTCGTCTTCCCAAGGGTTCTTGGCAGAATATCATTGATAAGTTCCATGTGAAAGTCAACCATTGGACTCATAGATGGTTGTCCTTTGCTGGAAGGGTTCAGCTTCTTAAATTAGTTGTTCAAGCTCTCCCTATTTACAGGTGTATGCTTCAAGTGGCTCCGGTTGGGTTTCTTAAGGAGTTGGACTCTCTTGAGAGACAGTTTTTATGGGCTGGATGCTTGTCATCCTCCAAGTGGAGCCTGGTCAAGTGGGAAGAGGTGTGTAGTCCTAAGCAGTATGGTGGTTTGGGACTTCGTCAATCTTCTCTGTTTGGAGTGGCTGTGGCTGCTAAGCTTTTCTGGCGTTGGTGTGTGGAGCAGGATCAGGTGTGGGCCAGGATAATATCTCATAAGTATTTCCCTGGCGTTCCTCTGCATGATCTCCTTAGGTATCCTCTTGAGGGGAAAGGGTCGGTGATTTGGAGTACTCTTCAGAAGGGTGCAAAGCTCATTAAGGAGGGTTTATTCTGGATTTGTCGTCAGGGTTCAAAAGCTCTCTTTTGGTCTGACTCTTGGGATGGTTTCCCTCCGCTTATCTCTCAGTTTCCTCACCTGATTCCGTTGAGCCAAAGTTTTCTTGCGGCTGGCTGGTCTCGTATGAGTGACTTCAAGTCCTTTTCTTCTTATGGGTGGTTGGAGAAGGCTTGTTGGAAGGACCCCACCCTGTGGCCGGATGTGGGTGAGGAGGAAGGCAAGGTCGAGCTTAACGCGATTCTTTCTAGTAGGCGTTGTAGTTCTCTACGGGAAGAGGATATTATTGCTTGGGCTCATAACCCCAAGGGGAGTTATTCTATTGCTTGGGGCTACCAGGTGTTGTTGGATCAAAAGTTGGCTAGGGCTGAGGTTCAGTGGTGGAAGAGGGTGTGGAGTAAGCTATCATGGCTTAAATGTAATTGTTTTGTTTGGAATTTAGCGTGGAATAGATGCTTGACCTGGGATAACATTCGTAAGCGGGGTTTCCAGGGGCCTTCAGTTTGTGTTCTCTGTGGTAAGGCGGAAGAGGAATCCTCACACTTGTTCTTCCGTTGTCCCTTTGTTGTTCAACTTTGGCATTGGTGGTGGGAGGTTTGGAAGAAACCATGTGTTCATGCTTCTTCTTTGGTGGAGTTCTGGGATAGTATGGGAAGACCCCCCTCGTCGGCCTCCTTTTTGCAGGATGTCTGGTATGCGGGCCCTACTTTTCTTCTTTGGCAGACTTGGTTGGAGCGGAACCGTAGAGTTTTTCGTGGTGTTAATTTGGAGGTTCAGCAGGTGTGGATCTGTATATTAGGTATGATACAGGAGTCGGTTGTGGCCAAGTGCGAAGTGTCCTTCCCCCTGGGGAAAGAGGATGCTGAGCTAGTTGATAGATTGGGACTTCAGGGGAGACATTCTTCTTCTGGGGGTTCCAAGAGAGGTAGACTTGGGGCCAAGAGAGTGCAACGGCTGGGTAGATGGCTTCCCCCTCCAAATGGAGTCTTGAAGATCAATTCGGATGGATCTTCTAGAGCTAACCCTGGGCCTGCTGGGATTGGTGGGGTTGGCAGAGATTCAAGGGGTTCAGTGATTTTTATTTTCTCTATCCCTGAGGGGGAGAAGACGGTCAATCTCATGGAGGGCTTGGCAATTCTTTATGCTGTGGAACGAGCCCTTGCTTTGGGATGGCATAAGGTTATTTGTGAGGCTGATTCACAAATCTTGATTAATCTGTTGAATGAGAGAAAGATGTCTGATATTAATTGGCAGTTGGCTTCAGTGGTTCAAAGTATTCTTCAGGTTTGCTCCAGGATGGAGGCGGTTTCTTTTGTTCATATCCCGAGGGAGTGGAATCGGGTTGTTGACTGCTTGGCTAAATGGGCTTCTGAGCATGATACTGGCTGGAAGATTGAGGATTGGAGGCAGGTCTCCCCTGAGTTACGTCAGGACCTAGATAGAGTCCTTGAAGAGGATAAAAAGATATTGGAAGATAGTTGAATTTGTTCTTGTTCCTGCTTTGTTGTTTCTTTGGTCTTCTGGGGCTAGCCCCTTGGTTTTGTTGTAATTCTCTTTTCTGAGTTTCAATAAAGTTTTTACCCCTTTTTTAAAAAAAATTAATAATATATTTAATCATATAATCCTATAGTTATATAATATTATTATGTATTTATATTATGTTTTTTAATGATTATAAATTTTTATTAATTAATTATTATATTATATGTCATTATAATTATTATAAATTTATAATTATAATTATATTATATGTTGTTTTAATTTTGTTTATCTTATATAATATTATATTTGTATTATTATTATTTAATTTTTATTATAACTTTTACTATTATTAATTATAGTATTTATATTATATTTGTTTACATTATATCATTAAGAAAACTAAATAAAAAATCTAAATATATAATAAACATCAACCAAATAAATAAAAATATTTTTGTTAAAAAAAAATCTAATATAATATAATATTTATCTTATATAATATTATATTCATATTATTATTAATTATAGTATGTATATTATGTTTATTTAAATAAAATCATTAAAAAAAATTGAATAAAAAAAATTATATAATGAATGCTGGTGAAATAAATAAAAATCTCTTTGGTTAAAAAAAATACTTGTCTGTAATAATAACACCATATTTTTATGCTTGTATTGGCAGGTGTATTGGTGGCATGTCTGAGGTGCACGGGCAACCATGGTCATGGATGCAGGATCGCAATGGCATGCCCTTTTGAGGGTTGTATAGCCATTGCCCTCAAGAGGTGCCTGTAGGAAGCAAACATTGGCCTCAATGTCTGCATCATCGTCCTCAGATGCACCCTCCTCCTTGTTGGTTGAACTCGAACTCCTGCCTGCACACCTGCTCCCACTCATTCTCCCAATAGTCTAAATCTAGTGTTGCTCCTTGAGAGTACAATTTTTGTACACATGTATTAATCAAATAAAATTGAGACTTTATCTAAACCTTATAAGATGACAACATCTATCTTCCCAAATTTAATTAGACATTGACAAGTGTCATAGCAAGATGAAACCTCTACCTTAAACTTTGGAACCCATATTTTATAAAAACAACACCCTAATACGAAAGCTTAGATTCATGCACCAAATTTAATATCATTTTGTATCTCAATACCTTGGAGTACTTTAAGTCATATTTTCACCCTTTTTCTACGTTAATTTAAGTGAGTATGGATTAAAAATTTATGTCCCTAATTTATATTTTAGTTTCACATCCAATATCTCATTACACTTTAAAATGAAACTTTTGGAGAAATTGATGGTTGTCCACATATCCCAACCTTAAACCTAATGACCTTATAAATATTTAGTCCACTATTGTCACATGTCTCTACCAAATTCCACCCATATTTTAAACCCCTTTACCTAATGTAGAACTATGAATATTTTTAGATCTAGATTCTTTCAAACCTACTCAACGAAAATTTCAAACTACTTTTTTCTTCAAGTTCTCCCTAACTATGAATATTTTTAAATCTAGATTCTTTCAAACCTACTCAATGAAAATTTCAAACTACTTTTTTCTTCAAGTTCTCCCTATATTTAAATTTGATTAAATATGTATTAGTTGGAAGATTTTGGATTTAAATATTTTTATGACACCCAATTACATCAAGTGAGAACTATGTAATGTCATAAATTGCTTGCTTTGCAATCCCCATCTTAAGTTTTTGCATTAATTCTAGTGTCCATCCCCTTAGGTGTGTTCTAGGCTCATTTGCAATGATTTGCACCCTTATCCCAATTATTGGGCTAATTTCTAATGACCCAAAAACCTCTCTTCTCACTAAAATTCAAGATTATATATTTTTACACTCAAACACTAGAACCCCTAGACATGTACATCTAATGATGGGGTATGGAACAAAAATAATAAATTCAAAATTTGGGTGTCAAAAACCGTAATCTTATGTTTCCTAATCTAGATTTAAATTATTTCCTATAGTTTATCCAAAAATAAAATAAAAACATTCATATTCCTCAATTAAACAAGAATAATGCATCCCTAATACTAAGTTTTCTCTCTACACTTTTGAGGCTTAAGTACTATGTTTTCCTCTACACAAGCCAACTAGAAGGTTTTGCAGTTGAATTAGAAAGTGTAACTTTTAATTCTTCATCTAGGCGATAGCATTCTTCCATCCCTCAATCGATATATCCCATTATTATTAGGTATTTCCTTCCAATCCTAACCCATCCATCCTCTTAATTTCCTTCCCAAGTCACTCCAAATTCTCATAATCCTTTCCCATACACTCTCCATGGTTCCTAACTTCATATTTGATCCTCTAAAACCTTCCTAATTATTTCAATCCATCTCATTTCCTTTATCCATCTATATGTACATACACACACCGCTTTACATAAAATAACTTCCTAGGGATTTTATCATTTGTTAAAAAAAATCTGCACATACCATATCATTATTCCACATTAGGATTTTCACATACATCAATCTCTTACCATGGGATTTTTAAGGTTATAATATACCAACATGGGGATTAATTGAGGTAGTCTCCCATACAACCAAACATTTTCCTCTTATCCTCTAGCTCAAACCTTCCATGTATAAATCTATAGGAAATTTTGGAACTAGTAGACTAGAGAAAGCATCCACCAAATTATTTAGAACCCTTGGAGAAAATGACATAGGCATCACACTATAAATTATCATGCAAAGGTGTCACTTGTAAATCTATCTCATTGTGGTAGTAATTATCAACTCTAGGGTCTTATCAAGGTGTTTCTCAAGGATTTTCATTGATGTTTTTCAGGGTGTTCTAGAAATACTTTGGTCCCCATCTCTTGTGCCAAAGACCAAAAACAACATCCATTATCATTCTATTTGTTTGCATGTATGATTTTGGTGATATATTCCTACAATATTTAATATATATCATATTTTACAAGGCTAGTCCTCTTATCATTGTTTATTAGCTCTATTGGTAATTGTTATCCATCAAAAATTATCATTGTTTGTTAGCTTTATTCATTTTGTAGCTTAGTATTAATTTGATTTATTTAAAAATTAAAAAAGTATTGTTCTCTATTTATATAGTTGATAGATTTCTAATTTGTTAGATTAGATTGATACATTGAAATAAGTGAACCTATATTAGCAATACCCACATAAATAATCCAACACAAAATTAAACCCATGACTCACTATGATTGTTTACTTCCACTTGATGAATCAGTTAAACCAAATAATACCATTTGGAGCCCACACATTGTACTAGACATGTGAGTTCAATGGACCTCTCTAGCTATTTCTTTTAAGGTGTCATGTATGACCACTCTTGGGTGAAAGTGATGTCTATTTTATATAAGAAAACTATGTGAATAACTTGATACAAATGAATCTACATGTGTCTTCCTCCAATTATTCATAAAAAATATTTTTTTATCACTAGAGAATCTAATAGGTATAGATTTCAACTAAAAAACATTTTTGAGTAGTTGGAAAAGTTCATGGAATACAATCACATAAATTTGAATTTGATTTCAATTCATTAAGTGTTTTTCTCTAGGCAATTAAAATAAATTATTAAATAGATAAACTATGGGGGAATGGATATCAATTGGAGGATTGAATTGATTTAGCAATAACAAATATACGAAGATTTAATATTGTTTTTGTGTGTAGGATTGTTGAAACTCAAGAGACTTAGATAGGATCGTTGAAACTCAAGGCACGAATATGTCAAATGACAAAAAAATGGAAGATTATGCTTGAGAGTGAAACAACTAAATATGTAGAGCATATGTTGAAATGGGGAGTGCATATGCTAAAATGTGATGCCTACACATAAAATGGTTGATGTTAGATGAAAAGGCAATTTAAGGATGTTTAAGATGAGGTCTTGGTAGCATGAACCCATGCTAAATTGATTTTTGGTGGATAATTGAGAGTTAAGCTATGCAAACTTAGTGAGAATATATTTTAAAGAGTCAAAAAGTGGATACATTGATCAATTTTAGATCCACTAAAGTATGGCGAGGCTATGAGAAGTCATATAAATCTATAATAAAATGTACTAGACCTACAAAAAATAGTAAATGAGTTCAATTAAGTAGCATAACATCTCATAAAAATGATCCCCTATTAGAAAACCAAGAGTTAGATGAATAGAAATTGTCATTTACACATGTTGGTGATAGATGCCAAGTATATATGTTGATCTTCATAGTCGATATGCTAAAACATAGAGTGCATACACCAAGCTCTACCCTGCAAGCACAAAACAACTATAAACACACAAAAAAGAATAGTTCAAGGGACGTGGGTCCCATTAGGCATGCTATGTATGTATACATAAAATTGGAGCATACAAGAACACGTTAAAACAATATTAACCTATTCTACTCACAACTTATGCAACATTTGGATTAAGCAAAAGAGTTAGTAAGCATTAATGATTCAAAAAATGAAAGCTCACCAATACCAACCCTTGTTGCTCCAAGTCTATGGAGAATATGCTCAAGAGTGATTGTTTTGATGATATGTGAGTGCCTAAGTTACCAACAACATGACAATGCATTCCAAGGTTATATTGAAAATGACTTGGGTTGAGGTCAATTTATAGATTTTTGGCCCAAGGATTGAATGAATAAGATTAAAAGGAGAGATCAAAGGCTCATACTGGTTGAGATTCTTGTAGGGATGAGAGAATGACAAGTGTAGTCACTTGTTTAGTGGATGAGGAAGGGCCAAAGATTAAAGAGGAATCCATGGTGGATAATCCCTTTAAATAAAGTGGAGGGATGAGATGGAAAAGGGGTACTTTGGAGTACCCTAGGGGAATGGACAAGTCCTTTGATTCATGTGGCATGGTATGCAAGCCCATGTCACATGTACAAAGGGGCCATGCCTTATGTACAAAGGTCATACCTATGTACACATGTGAGGGTGTGCATGATTTGAGAGAGTTTGACCAATGCTTGACCAACATATATTTATTTATTTTTTGGAAAGGGGATAGGAGAATTAGGTAAATTTATATTTATTTACTTAAGTGAAGATTATAAGAAGGATGATTAAGTGATTTTATGCTAGAAACAAGATTGGGTGAACAATGATGTATAGTAGATAAATAGTGACTTTATTAATTTAATAATAAAATGTTATTTAATTACTAAGGGGATGGAAATTGGATAAATAGAGATTTATTCAATCAATTATAGAGAAAATGGTTAGGTAATTAGGCAAAATCATAGTGTGTCAATTTTAGGGGTTTATATATATTAATTAATAATGATAATGATAATGACATTAATGTCACAAAAGCCAAACTTAGCTATGGGATCATAAAAATGCAACAAAAAATAAGTAATAGGGAGTGCAAACACAACTCTAACAAAGCTAAAAAGAACAAAATTAAAGGTGTCCACTAAAGAGAAGGTATATGAAAATAAACCATGTCCCTTGATGTCTCGTAAAATCTTGTCATATCTATAATCCTATCATGGTGGCACTTCCTATTCAATTCCAAAGAAGAAATAGGATAAATGAATGAAATAATATTCTAAATATAAAGTATTGTGAAAGTAAAATATTTGAATAGTTATTAGCAAAAATCAAACATCTCTCACAAAAAAAGAGCTAAACATCTTTGATCCCAACAAATCATAAAATATCTAAAGAAACTAATTTAAATTCTTGAAAAAATAAAATAATCATCTCCTAATTTGATAATAAAAAATAATTCTTAATTTTAAACTCTAAAAACAAATCTAACAAATTGATTAAAAAAAATACATCACTAAAATATTAAAACTTATTGAAATAAACAAATTATTTAAGCCACCCAACCTTACCATATTCACCTTCACAAGTAATACAATAACCTTAATAAAATTCTAAAGATGTAATATCATTCCACCCTTTCTTCTTATTATGAAAAATAATTATTTGTGAAGAAAATAATCCCTAATAAACATTAAGTAAAACATCTTGATGAGTTGAATGGCAAATTGTATATATATTAAAAAATTATTATTCCATAAAATCCATTATACCCACGTGCACCGTCCTCTTGAAAATTAGATTGATTTGGATTTTCTGCAATAAAGAGCATGCAATTTTAACTTGAAGTTTCTAATTTTGTTTTCCCTTTTGTAATCATGTTACCTTATAAATTATTGAAGTTTCTAAATTTGCTTTCCAATTTTGTAATGATGTTACCTTATAAAGTACCCCTTGTGCAAGTCATTAGTATTAGTGACGTAAATGGGCACTTTGAGAAGTAGCCTTGTCCCCCCTTGTATTAACATGAGGGTCCTCAATAATAATCTTTTTAAAGCAGGAGACATTTTATATGGAGGTTTTGTCAACTCTTGGGGTTTGCCCATGTGTCGTTCTTTATCTTTTAAGAGACGTTACCCATTCCAAACATGAACATACAAACGCACTTTGGTATAACACGTGGTCAAACATGTCCATGTAGATCTTTTACAAGCTTCTATAACCACATCTCTACTTAGTGGGAAGGAATATATTAACATTTGAGATATAAGCCTCAATGATTACAAATTTTTCCTCATTTTGTTTGATGACCTTAGGACCATCTAGGGTTAGGCACATATTTTTGGTTCTCCTAGTTTTTAGGATTCTAAGACATTTATGCATATTATTTGTTGGGCTTTGTTTGTTGCATGCAAGGAGGGATCTTTATTAATGTACCATGTATGTTTTTGCTATTTGTCTTGGGGTAGATCTTTGTGATAATGTTCTTGTGTTGGTTGGTTAGTAGGAGGTGGTTGTAGTATGTGGTTTCTTTATTTTTTTCGTATATTTTTTTATGGTTTGTAGGAATAATGTGTCATTCTATAGGGATCTTTAGTCCAAACGGGTGGTTTCAAACAATCATTTGTCATCAATTTTTGCTACCTAGCTTCTATGGCATTAGATTTTGTAAGGTTGTTTTCAAGGGTTTAGTGTACAAGGTTTTGCTTGGTCTAAAGCCATGGTGCCGTAAGATTTTTTTTTTTTTTTTTAATTTTAGACTGTAGGAATCGGTCGGGTTTCCGCCCCCTATAAACTACAATGTGCCTGGTAAACTTTTTTCACGTGACTGGTGACGTTGGCACGACACGCCCTTTGGTACCATGGGGATGGTGGGGAGACTAGACCTCGTGACCTCTTGCCTGCAACAGGATGCTTTCGCCAATCGAGCTAGGCCCACCACCTCGCCGTAAGATTTTATTATTAAGTTAGTGCATGGGGTTTTAGGCATTGCTCTTAATATTTGGCTCTTATAAATGTTATTGTCAAATCATTTGAATGATTTGTTCACAACTCCTCTTAAGGGAGTTGTGATTAAACCCAAGAAGGTGTCAGGTGTTCATGGTAGAGGTGTATTTGGATCTTAGTTGGAGAAGATACAATCCTTGTAATAAGAAGTTAATGCTCAATCAAATTATGTTTAATACCTTGTGTCCATAGAACTTGCAGATTGATTGAAAGGACTAATAAAACTTGATAGAGCTTTCCACTTGTCTACTCTTCATTCCTTGAGTTGTAATCTATGTCACTACCTTGCCACATGTCAAACACCAACTTAGTTAGGCATCACCTTACAATTGTGGACTTGAGAGTATAAATAACATAGACATGAGATTGCTCCTAAGCTCTATTGCTTGTTTTTGGGGGCTCAACAAGAACAAGAGCATGAAGCAAAATAAATTCTTAATGTGGAGCCCCTTCAGAATCTGATTACTAAAACTCTTACGCCCACAAGAAGGAAGACTGGATAAAAGGACTTATAGATTTTACTTAGTAAATTTTTAGGTTTATCAATCATATTTTGTTTGCTTTGTTGCCTTTGAGGATTTCAAAGTTTTTAATTCATAAATTCCTTTTGGAGTCGAAATTTTACCATTAGGTTAGAATTTTTGTGTGTGTTAAAGTCTAGTGTTTCACATACATTTCCTAATGGACTTGGAAGATCCAATCAACTTTGATTAAGTCACTTTATCATGATTAACATTATCAAGCTTGGAGGTTTGGGGAGACTATTAGACTTTGGACCTAGAAGCATCATAGGTCAAATTTTATATTATGTCCAGGTTTGCAATCTTAAAGCAATGAATTCATAAACAATAGTGAAATTAGACTCATTTGACCAATTAGATTGTATCTACTTACCGTGTGTGGGGAACTCAAAAATTAGGCAAAGGACTAATAAAACCTGATAGAGATTGCCATGCACCTACTCTTGATTGCCTTGGGCCATAGTCCGTGTCACTCCAAGCCACGTATCAAACCCCAATTCACCTAAGCATGACCTTACAATTGCGGCTTGAGAGGATAAATACCATGGACCAAGGCCACTCATTAAGCTTCATTGCATAAGGTTTCATAGAACTGTCAAAAACACAAGCATGAAGCAAACTGAACTTCAAACATGAGGCCCTCTTTAGATCTTGATTAATGAAACTCTTTGGACTCTTAGACATGACCCAATAGATTCAAATTGATATTTCAAACTTCAAACATCCACTCAACTTAGTTATACAGGGCAAGTTAGGTCCATAAGAAATATGACAAGTGAATATTGGATGCAAAAAGCCTTGTAGACTTCACTTATTAAAAGTCTTTCAAATTTGGAAGGTTTGGATGTCTATGGACCTAGACTTTACATTGATGAAGTTTATGAGGGTTTCTACATCTAGTGATGTCTTGCATGTTCTTTAGCAAGCATAGGCTCCCATATATATGGTTAATCGATTGGTTCACCAATAGTTTCAAGTGTCGAGTTTGTTTCATGTTCAGAGGTGTCCATGAATCTAGAATTTTAATTTGAACGAGTTTGGCTAAAGATCTTGCATCTAATGAAAAGCTTGAGTCTTGAAATTTGAAGCAATTGATATCAAACACATATTGCTTTAGATAACTTCCATTGAACTTTCATACCAATTTACAAACTCATAATGCCAACACCATATTTCTAACTCCTTGTTTTATACCTTAAAAAAATTAATGATTGCCTATTACTAAATGAAAATATCTATCCCTATACCTATTGCACATCAAATGTAATTGCTAGTTGTAATTTTATAATGGACATAAATTTTTCAATGCATGACATGAAAGGGCAATGTCTATCCGTTTGTGAATCTTGATTTATTATTTATGGTCAAATATGCATCTATCTTTGGATGGATAGACCATACGACATAAAAAAAACTTGTGTATGAGATTGTATGCTTTTCAAGGATATAATCTAGACAATATCATGTCCATGTCCATGGAGTGTAATGTATATAGACAAGATGGTGTCTGGGTGCATGGGCGTGGACGGGACTAATGGTCGGCTTCAATGTTCGAAACTCAAATCAACGACGTCACAAATGCTTGTCCCTTTTCTTAGTGACCATTTAAAAAGAATTTACAAAAGCCTAATAATTAGGAAAGAAATAATATTTTTCGTACAAGCTTCTATTATGAAGTAAATGACATGACAAGCTTAGACTTTCCACGAAATAATGAATACAAGGAGTTCCGAGTTAAGACGTAGAGATTAAACTTTCAAAGAGGAAAATGGATCTCAATCAAGTACAAACCGTCATTTTGGAAGCACCATGAATGGAAAATGCTTTAAAAGTATTTTAATATTTTCAATTAAGGAAAGAGAAATTGTTCTATGGAGAGAAGAGGTATTGGAGAAAATACTTTCTATTTATTAATCAATGAGCAAAAGGGGTTCTATAATGCATGGTCCGTGAGGCACAACATTTATTGAATATTTTGCAAATGGGGTAGCAAGTTAAGTTGACTTGAACTCAAAGAAACTGCATGATTAAACATACTTGAGTCAGAGCAGTATTGAGATGAGTGACCTCCACGAAAGTTCTAATGCTTCACCCTTGTGAGCATCACCTAGATGTAATGAGTGTTAAGTGGACCATTCATTCTCATAAGAGATGGGTTCATGTGAAACACTAGTCATGAAATATGGATCAATAAATTTGAGTTAAGAATTGTGTGGTTGAATCCTAATATAAATACCATAATTGTAGTTTTTTTTACAATTAAGGTTGTTTGATGTTTTACTTTTAGATCATGTTGGATTAGGAGATGTAATCGTAAATTTGCAATCACACCTCTGTCTTCTCTACCCTCTATTTTTATATTAGTGTGACAACTTCACATATTATTATTTCTTCTTTGGCATGGTGACATCCATACACCACATTAGTGTCCTTCTAGATGGCTAAGGTGACTTGTATGGTTGTGGGTGCATGGACTCTACAACTCTATGCTTAATTACCTATAATCACAATACAATATTTGGATTAGGTGGTATTATAGGCAACTTTGGTGCTTGTCCTCGAGTAATTGAATAAAAGAACCTCCTCAATGATGATCAAGCCCCATAAAGATTTCAAAACATTTCCTTAAACAAGTCATTTCACGTCCTTTTTAACCATTTGGGCATGAATAGGATATGCAAGCAAATTGGAGTAAAAAAGAAGGAATTGAAAAGTAGAAAAACTGACTTTTGATCATTATGGAAGCTACCATTTATAATCACACCCAAAAGACACTAATGTAGGTATGTGGTGTCCAAAGTGGTTAGATGATGGGGATTGAAGTGGATTTTGGGTATTTTGATTCAAAAAGGCTGTGTGAAATGAGATATGGGATCAAGGATAATTTAGGCATTAAATGATCATAATTGGTCATTTTAGTACTTGAAAAAGTGAAGGGGCTAAGAGAATACGCTAAATGAGAGGAAAAAAGGATAAGTAGGCACTTTTATCTCTATATTTTGCCTCCACTCCAACAAAAATGTAAGATTAAGTGATTCAAATATTTTAAAAGAAAATAATAATATCCTTTATATTTGGTTCAAAAGGATGCAAAAGGATTTTAATTTGTGTTGCCTTCCATGTCTTCACTCAAGCGATGTCCTCATATTTGTAGAACACATAAAATAAGAAATCAATATACACAATAAAAATATCACTATGAATAATCTACACACATCTAATGAATTCTATCTCATAGATCATTGGGAGAGACTTAGAGAGATGTGATCTAGTTGGCTTATATGAAACAATGAAAAAGAGATTAAGAAACAAAAGGGATCATGATGTATGCAATAGTCATGGAGTTAATTATTGAGTTGGCTTCCTTAAAGGATATAATCCATATTAGTCAATATGATTGGTATATATGACCCACATGGAAACTACTTTAACCAACGTATGATGTATCACCTATGAAGGTGCCACTCAATTTAATTAGTATGTGTGTAATGGAGGACCCATGAATGCATCAATTTGACCATTGCATAGATAATTATGTGTGACATGTGTGTGGATTAGGATAGGATATATGCCCTCCTCCAATGGATTTTATAAAACAAGAGATAATCAATTTGAGGTGAAGGGAAGGAGAAACTATGCAAGAAGAAAAAAGGGAAAACATAGCAATGTATTGGCCTACAATGTGTTTATGAAAAGTATGGGTATAAATAAGTTCAATATACAAAGGAAAAGATCTTTTTCCCCTAATTTTTCTTCATTGCGAGGATAAGTGTTGTGCAAAATTTTTATTTAAGTACAACAAAATAAACATGTTAGAAGATTAAACATTATATTACCATAGTAAACTTTGCTATGAAAAATTGCTCATTGGGAAAATAACATAAGAATAGCTACAAGTTAAGCATCACTTGCAAGAGAAGAGCAATGAATAATGAAATTTGTGTAAAATTTTACATTGAAGTGCACACAAATTATATACCAAACAAGACTTTGTATATAAGAAAAATTAATGAATTGAAAATAATTTTGTATGCCACTATTAGATTTTATTATAAAAATCCAAGACACAAAAATGGTCCACATAGATATGACTTAGTTAAAATAACCTTATTGTTTTTTATTCAATAAGAAACATTATAGGGAACTTACACAAAAAGGCCCATCAGGGCAAAAAGTTCAACGTAAAAATAAAAAGATCAAAGGTTGCTAGCTAGGGACAACATAAAAACAACAAATCAACAATTGATCACAAATATTTTAAAACAAAAAAAACATAAACAAAGGGAGCACCAGACTAATATATTTTCTCCCAATCCTTCTTGAGGAATTTAAATAGGTCCTAGATACTAGAATTGGTGCTAGCTCCTTTGTAATCATCATAATTTTTGAATTATTTTTACATAGAAACCAAAGTGGTCGTTGAATGATGGATGAGTAAAGCAAGAAAGACCACACAATTTTCTCTCTAGACCATCAACCCGAGACATTAGAGCAACAAAATCCTCTGCAATTTTCATGCATTTTGAGCATGTGTCCTATTTAGGTTGCTCGACAGGGATGGTGTCTAGGTCCTTTGAGTCTAACATCATAACATTTAGCTCTAGGAATAGGCTCAGGCCCTTAATCTCCACATCCACATCCTCATCCTTTTCATCCTTGTTGTAATCATCATCACTATCCTCTCCCCAGTCGAGTCACTAGATATTTTATCCATAGTGAGGTTAGGGATGGAATGAGCAACCAACCTGTGAGACCATCAAACACTAAGATTAGGGCTATCAACTTAACTAAAAATCAGACCCACTTTTGACCTCTTACATTTATGCAACATTTGTCATGTCAACCTCCTCCCCATCTTTGAAATTGGCTTCCTCAACATAAAAATTGATCGAGGTCTTCTTTTTCTTCTTACAAATAGGAATTTTAGTTTCAGAGCCACCTCTTTTTCTTGAGCCTTTTCTAGGGCTGTCCTTAAGGTCGCATAAACTCACAACAACAAGTTTCTAAGTGGAGGTGTGAGTATTTTTAGAGGACTTTGGATGCAAGTTAGAGATTTAGACTCATGTATGGGAGTAGTTTATGAGCAACAATTTTCTTTTTCCCTTTAGGAGGAGGTGTCTTAGGCTTCTCAATAGGAGAGTTAAAGGGGTTCTCAACAAGCAAACTATCCAGTAGGGGTTCCTCAATAAGACAAGCCCTAATAGGCTTTAGAGGGTAGAGGGATAAATGAAAGTGATAAAGTATGAAAATAAGCCCCTGGTGGAGCAGGATAGTAGGCTTATTTAGGTTTTTAGCTACCACTTCCAAAGCTTCCTTCACAAAATTTTCAATTTAAGATAACAAGTAAAAGAGAAATTAATAATGAAACCTTATTTCTAAAATGATTGAGAAATGAAAGGTGATAGAAATAATAAAATTTAAACCACCCTTTGAGTATTATGTACTTCATTAATAGGAAGCATACCTTATTCCACAATTGTGGGAGCTTCACCCTTTCATAACCTGCATGCAACTTAACTGGAGTTTCACCTTTTTTAAAGAACAAGTTCATCATTTCAATGCCCAATACCTTAATCAGCCTTCTGAGTTTTTTACCATTGCAAGATAATCTAGTTGCCTGGGTGATATTTCCTCACTCACTTTGAAGGAAATTCCCCCCATCTTCACTTGGAATTTGTTCCAAGTGCTCACAAATTATACTGAAAAAATTTCATCATGTCCGTTAAGACACTCAAGAAATGAAGCTGAAGCACCTAAAATCTGCAAATGACTTAAACCTCAAACATGGGTTAGTTACATGCAAATTTATCAAATACTTCTATGAAATAACAATGTCATGCTCCAAAGATGCAAACAAATAACAAAGAAGATCAAAGAGACATATAGAAGCAAGACAAGTACCTATTCCATATTGGATTGGTGTCAATTGTGTCAATGACTCTTTCCCAATCCTTGCTAAAACTCAAATGATGCAAATGCAATGATGATGGGCAAAATTAGTTCTCAATTGAAGAGAGTAACTTTGCATGAGGGTTGTGGATGGGTTGATGAAGAATGAAGCTTTCATTTATAGAATTTCAAATTGGAAGAGAGCTCAAAATAGAGCAATGTGGGATAATGATTTGGCCAATGAGATGAAGCCACTTGTCACATTGTGATAGGTTGAGGCGCAAGTTTTGGCCAATGTGCCAAAGAGGGGGAGATTCAAATTTGAAATTGAGAGTTAAATGTTGAGTGGGGGACATGTAAGAGAGAAGTTATTGCCATGTTGGAAGGGACAAGTCAACTTGTCTTCATATTCAAACTTGAGGAATATTCAAAAGATGCTTTGTTGAGAGAAAATGCTAAATTTATAAATGAATTAAAATACTTTATTGGTGCAAGTGGGAAAAGCTAGAGGATGTGATGGGTGGTTAGATTAGTTTAATCAGGATTAGCTTAACTTAGATGATGATTAGGGGTTTTGACTTATTTGATTTAAATACTTTGATTTATTTAAATCAAGAGGGAGAAATATGAATTTTGAGATTTAATTAAATAAAGTTTTGATTGATTTAATCAAAGAGGGAATGATAGGCTTAAATTAAATAAAGTTAATTTATTCAATTTAAGTGGATAATCCTTAGAGATTGAATTAAATGAACCTGATTTGCCTAATGAATGGATTTAATGAACTTGATTAATTTAATGAGCGGATGAATGTGAACTTGGTTTACTTGATGAATGGACCTAATTAAATGCATGATGCTAATTTTGCATGTCTACATTTTGCCCCTCTTTGAAGCAATGTACTTGCTGCGTTGGTTCAAAGAATAGACTTACCGCAATCAAAATTCAAAAAATTTCTATTTTTTTTCTTTTTCGAATGCCCTAGCAGAAAGAAGTACACTAGTACATTGCCCCCTCGAGAGATTGAGCGAAAAGATTTGATTTGAGGGTCGATCGCGCGATAAAGAGGTTCAAGATGGACAGTTATGATGATGATGCAAATGAGATGGTTTTAAGATGCTTAGAATAACAAATCTATATTATCTTAAACAACTTAAATGATGATATGATGTGATGATGGATGATGTGATAATGCCTAATGAGTGTTTTATGTAAATGTATGATTTTATGAGATGCTTAGACTAACAGATCTATATTATGATGATGAATATGCATGTGAGATGATATGTAGAATGCTGATGATTTGTGGATGCAAGATGGATGCACTAGTGATGATGATGAACTACTCATGATGTGATGTTAGTGCGGAAAAGAAGAAATTAGATGATGACAAGAGGTTCCAACAAGCCAAATTTATGAGAGATGATGATGATAGATGATGATGATAAATGGATGATGAAAATTGGATGATTTTCTTATCAAGGATTGGGTTTTTAAAAGGGTCACTTACCTTATGTTTGATAACACACATAAGCACGATGCATCAAGGTATAAAGGACCAGGATGGCGTTGTTCCTAGTGTGATGGACTTTGACTTGACAAATAGATAGGAGTACTCTTGTTCACACTTGACATACAAAAACCTTGCCAGGATGCACTTTAGAAGTTTCAAACATCTTAGACCAAAACACAGAAAGGTATAACCAATCAACGCAATAGTCAACAAGCTGTCCAAAACACCCTCTATACATATCTAACAAAGCAAGTATTCACCAAGTTATATTACAAGAATGTCCAACAAGTATAGCAGACAAAAGATAATGATCATTGCCTCATTCCTATTTCTCTAAATCCTCTATTCGGATATCATCGAGAAGTCCTTGGAATGGGCATAATAAGATAAGTCAAAAGGTACAGATAAAGCAAACAAACAAGTTGATGTTCTTCAATACCGCTAACAAAAAGGGAATGTGTTTTCAAGGATAGGAACTAAAACTATTGCCAAAAGATAATGCCCATTGTAGGAAGGATGCATCCTAGGACATGTTAGTGGATGGCGGCACGTCATTTCGTTTATCCAAAGTGCTCTTTTTGATAAATAATGCCCCTTGTAGGAAGGATACATCCTAGGACATGATGTTATCAAATGATTGATATGGGACTGATTGGATGATGGGCTATCGACACAAAGAATTGACCAACTTGCTTACGTACTGACTTAGACCTGAGACTTGACGTTTGGAGTTTTTACTTTTAATCTGCTAGACTTGCTTCTAACTGTTTCACCAAAGGTTGAGGATGATGATAAATTTATTATGAGTGGTGTTTATTGTGGGTGCAAGCGAGATGAGATGGATGGATTTTTTCAAATATTTGGATGTTTTTGATGTTTTGCAATGTTTTGAGGCTGTTTTTGGTATTTTTCAAGATTTTTCAAATGTTTTGATTTTTTGATTTTTCAAATGTTTTGGGTTTTCTAAGATTTTGACCAAGAGAATAACCTAAAGACCTATCCTAGGGGCCTCGGGGGCTGATCAACAGATTAGCCTTGCCTACATTATACACGCAGAGACCACATAGCTCGACTAACGGCTTGACCGATTTACAGATGAAGATATACATGATGAAATGTCACTTTATTATGACAAACTCCTAAAGGACTGACCTAAGTGTCTCGGGGGATGATCAAAGATCAACCTTACCTACGTTCAAGGCTCAGAGACCTGTAGTTCGACAAGATGACTCTATTTTTTGGCTTTTTTGATTAACTTTTTGACCTGTTTTGGGATTTTGATATTTTTTGATGTTTTTGGATTTTCTGACATTTAGGACTTTAAGAATATACACGAATCCGATCCAATGAGAACATGCCCCCAGTGTGATGCAATAGACTACTCTGATAAAGGAAGGACAAACTGACCTTGAGGATGGGCCGAGTAGTACTAGGAGGGATCATGATACGAAAACAAGACTAAGCTATGGTGTAGATGCGAGTGGATGAGTGATGGATGGAGATTTAGATGCGATGGATGATGCAGAACAAGCCGTAAAGATTCTGGTGGATGGAAAGTGCTTATTTACACAAGGCACCTGTTTGCTTGGTTTTCACCTAGGTACTTGTCCAAAGTGTCACCGAAGTGGTTTTCACTAGAGGACGATTTTTTTCTTTTTACTATTTTTTGATCCTTTTTCTAATTTTTTTTGGATTTTTTGCTTTTTATTTTTTTGTTGTCACCAAGATGCCTTTGCAGGTTTTCGCCAAAGTAACCATTTTTTAGGACATTTTTTGATTTTTTTTTTTTGATTTTTTGGTTCTATACCTTGAAAGATTTAGGCATAAAACTTTTTGAGATGAGAGTTATTCATGGGCTCTTGCAAAGGTTCCCCTTCAGGTGTTGATAGCTGATATGCCCTTGACTTATAACTTCTTGTGATAACGAATGGTCCCAACCAATTGGGTTCAAATTTTCCTTTGCTGCTTGGGTTTGGGACATTCTTCTGATTCTCCTTTAATACCAATTCTCTGACTTGGAATGTCTTGCTTTTGATTTTCTTATTATAGCTCCTTTTGAGTCTATTATGATAGACTTGTAAATGATTCAAAGCATCTATGCATCACTCATCTAGTAGCTCCATCTCATTTAGTCTTGATACCTGATACTCTTCATCTGTGATGAGGTTTTGTAATGATATCCTGAGGGATGGGAACTCGATCTCTATGGGGAGTACTGCTTATGATCCGTAGACCAGGGAGAAAGGGGTGGCACTGGTGGGTGTGCAGATACTAGTTCGATAAGCCTTGAGGGCGGGATTAAGCTATAAATGTCAGTCACAACCTGCATCATTGACTATTTTCTTGAGGATTTTCAGAATGGTTTTGTTTGTAGCTTCTACTTGGCCATTGCCTTGGGGATAGTATGGGGTGGAGAAGCGATGTTGGATTTTGAATTTCTTGCATAAGTCATGGACCTCCTGATTTTTGAATGGTGTCCCATTATCTAAGATAATGGCTTGTGGGACACCGTAGCAACAAATGAGATCGTTCAGGATGAACTTTGAAATATGCTTCCTAGTTATGTACGTCATGGGTATGGCCTCCACCCACTTAGTAAAGTACTCTATTGCGGTTATGATAAATTTGTGGCCGTTAGATGAAGTGGGCGTGATTTTTCCAATGAGATCAAGCCCCCACTGCGAAAAGGGCCATGGTGTGACGATAGGATGAAGCTCTTGAGCTGGAGCATGGATGAGGTCCCCATGCTGCTGACATTGTAGACACCTTCTGGCATAGTCATGTGCTTCTTGTTCCATTGTGGGCCAATAATACCCCATCCTCAGTAGTTTCTTGGCTATGGTCATTCCACTCGAGTGTGACCCACAGATACCATTATGTACTTTAGTTAGAGCAGTCAATGCCTCCTCGGTGTTTAAGCAGCGTAGTAGGGTTCCTTCTATGCTCCTACGATATAGGGTATCTCCTATGATGATGAATCTAGATGCCTTTTTTTACAAAAGTTCATTTTAGATTTGATGGTAAGTCGACGGGTATGACTCCTATTCGAAGGTATGTATAAATTTCATGCTACCAAGGATCATTAGGACCAACGATTTCGCACATGAATTTTGATTTTGGTACCTCGAATGTGGGCACGAGAAGCTACTCTATCAGGAATTCATATTTTGGAACATTGTTGGGGATGTCCAGTAGGGACTCAATTGTTGCCATGGCATCTGCTGCTCTGTTGTTAGCTCTAGGTATCTGCTCAAATGTAATTTTGATGAAGGATTCTTTGAGAGTCTCCACCAATTTCTTAGATGGAGTGAGCTTGTCATCCTTGGTCTGGTATTCATCATTCACTTGATTTATTATCAATTGGGAATCTCTATATACTTTGAGAGCTATAATGTTCCACTACACTGCTATTATGAGACCTACGGTTAAAGCCTCGTATTCTGCAATGTTATTGGTGCAGGGAAATGCCAGTTTGTAGGACCTTGGTATGCAATCCCATTGCGGGGTGAAAAAGAAAATGCTAGCTCCTGATCCATGCTGTGTGTATGAGCCATCAAAGTACAGTTTCTAGTGGTCAACTACGTTGAGATTAAAAATATATTCATTTGGAAACTCTGAGACGAGAGGATTCTCTGAATAAACTGGTGCTTCTGCAAGCTGATCTGCGATGACTTGGCCTTTGATTGCTTTCCTCTCCACATATTCAATGTCGTATTCTAACAGTATCATCACCCATTTGGCCATTCTTCCTATGAGCATTTCCTTTGACAATAAGTATTTGAGAGGGTCGATTTTGGTGATGAGCTTTATTTTGTGTGCCAACATGTAATGTCTGAATTTTTGAGATGCAAACACTACTGCTAGGCATGCTTTCTTGATGAATGAATAGTTTAGCTCATGGCCAACCATTATTCTGCTGATGTAACAAATAGCCCTTTCTATTCCATTTTCGTCATGCTGAGCTAGGAGAGCTCCAAGGGCTGTTGTTGTGGCTGATATGTAGAGAATCAATGGTTTTCTTGGAATTGGTGGCATTAATACCAGTGGTGTTAGTAGATATTCTTTGATTTTATTGAATGCTTCTTCACACTTGGTATCCGATTTGTACGCTACTCCCTTGTGGAGTAGGTGAGAGTATGGGTTTTGTTTGTTTGCCAATTGTGCTATGAATCTTTGAATGGATTGAAGCCTTACTTGGAGACCTCTCAATTGCTTTAATGTTTTTGGTGCCTCCATCTCGAGGATTGCTTTTACCTTTGCTAGATCTACCTCGATACCCCTCATTGATACTATATATCCTAGCAATTTTCCTGATTGTATGCCGAATACACACTTCTTAGGGTTTAATCTAACCTTGTACTCCTCCAACCTGTCAAAGATGGCACTAAGGGTTGCTATGTGATCTTTTCTCTTTCTGGACTTGGCTAGAATGTCATCAACATAGTCTTCGACCGTCTTATGGATCATGTCATGGAATATCAATGTCATGGCCCTTTGGTATGTTGCTCCTGCGTTCTTTAAGTCGAATGACATCATATTCCAACAATAGGTCCCCCATGGACAAGTGAAGGCCATATTATGTTGGTCCTCTTTAGCTATCATGATCTGATTGTACCCTGAGAATCCATCCATTATTGACAACATTTCATGTACAACTGTCATATCCACAACCATATCAATGTTTCGAAGCGAGAAGTCATCTTTTGGACATGCCTTATTCAAGTCTCTAAAGTCTGTGTAGATTCTGATGTTCCCACCGAGTTTTGAAACAGGTACCAAGTTTGATAACCATTCTAGATAATCTATCGGTCGGATGAATCCTGCATCTAATAGATTTTTTAGCTCCATTTTGACTAGCAGGGCGATTTGAGGGTGCATTTTTTGAAGCTTTTGTCTGAAAGACTTTGCTTCTGGATATACTACTAAATGGTGAACCACAGTCTCCGGATCAAGTCCTGGCATGTCAGCATAGCTCCATGCGAAGTGTATATGTCTTTCTCGTAGGAATGCTGCTAGGAGCTCTTGTTCCTCTGATAGCAATGATTCTACATAGAATGTGATATGCAAGGCTTCCTCTGTTCCTAGATTGACCAAATTGCATTTTTCTGCCAAGACTACTGACTTTTCTTGATTAATAGCTTGGAATGGAAGATTGAATCCCCCATCCTCGAGTGCCTTAGAGAGGTTTTCACTGTTGGATGCATCCTTTCTTTTTACTTTTTTCTAGTCAGAGAGTGCCACAATGTGGTTTTCACTCAAGGACTTAGATATGATTCTTAATTTTTCACTTTTGCGACTGAGGGATTCAATTTTTTTCCCATAATAGGCATGTGTATCTAGCTCGATTAGGAACCCCGCTTTGTGGTCGCCACATGGAATGTTTTCCCGTAGTGCCATGAATTATGAGAGCGCTTCATCATTTTCAAATGTATCAAGAATCGATGGTCCTCATTGGTCATAGTCGATGAGTTGGGGATATACTAGGTGGATGTCATGATTTTGGTGGTCTGATTCAAAAGATAGGGTGCTAATCATGCAAAGAGTGGTATCCTCAAATAGCCTAGGTAAGTTGGTCAGGTGATCCTCGTCATCACTACTACTACAGAAGTCAGTTATATCAAATGTAAAGTTATCTATGACTCTACCTGTAGATATTGGTAAGCATAGTTCTGCTGCGGTTGGCTGAGGAGGATTATTAAGCCTTCTAACTGGAGGACTTTGGCCACGTATGGTTATACTCAGAGGGGTACATCCAAGGCCAAGATTTGTTATTGTTCACATTTCCGGCATGATAGGTATTATAAGCCCATTGTCATTTCTCCCAAGTCTTTTATTTCTATCGTAGCCCATTGCGAGCATCATTTGTAGACCCTTGCTTCTGTCATCCATTGGTAAATCAGCTACTGGTCTTTCATCTTGGTATAGCATATGAGATGGATCTGCCTCAATAACTTCTTGGCCAAGATCCCCCCACCTTGTAAAGTTGGGATAGTCTTTAGGAGACATTTGGGATGTGGAGGCTTCATTTATTTGCAGACGTCCCCGTGATCTAGGAGATTGTGGTAACTCTCCTACCATAAAAGAATTTTTAGGGATTGTGTAGTTTCCACAACCGTTATCTTGGATGATGACCTTAATGTCAGAGATGGTGGGAATGGCGGGAGTGTTGGGTGTCTCTGTCGCAGAAGTGGATGCGAGAGTGGTGGGATCAATGTATGGTGTAGATGGGCCCTCATCATTTTTTGGTACTTGGGGGATTTTATAGTACTTTGCTTCAAGAATTTTGCAATAGGAGAAGGGTTCGAGATCTCCATGGATGGTAACTTCTTGTCCCTCATGTGTGAATTTCACACATTGATGGAAAGTTGATGCTACTGCCTTCATTGTATCAATCCATAGATGTCCCAGAAGGATGTTATATGGTAAGTCAAGGTCCAGGACCTGACAAGTGGCTTCCATGAGAGCTGACCCTACTTGAATAGGGAGTTTGATCGTGCCTTGGGACACTCTTTCTTGATCATCATATGATCTTATTGTGATACCCTTTCCTTTGTCAATAGAATCCTCTGGGATTTTCAATTGTTTGATGAGGTTGAGAGAACATATATTCAAACCTGTGCCTCCGTCCACCAAGACCCTTTTGACTTTTCTCTTATGTACTATGACTTCTAAGTGAAGTGCATAGTTGTGAGATGGTTGAACGGGGAAATCCTGGTCAGAGAATGTGAGGAGATTTGGTGTAATGATATTTCTGACCATAGCTTGGAATTGTTCTGCATCAAGATCTGCGGGGACAGTGGATGAAGCCAATGCTTCCTCAAGGATCTTCTTATGGGCAAATGAGATTTTTAGCAACTCCATGATGGAGATTTGCACTAGCATTCTCTTGAGTTGATCTAGGACATTGTAGCCATTAGGGACAGATCTAGATGTAGGGACTCTATTTTGTTGGGATGATCTTGCGATGGTGACTTTGCTGCCTCTTGTGGTGACTCCACAATCGGCATGGGAGCCTTTGATGGTGATGACTATGCAGTATTCATCTAGGGAGGCAAAAACAGTTTCGTACACATGGTTCACGTTTGCGTGGGTGCCTTTCCCTTTATTGATGTTGTTAATATTCCCTTTATTGCCATGATTGGGCATCAGATTCGTGTATATCTTAAGATATTGGTTTCCTGTTGGCTGTTCCACGTTTATAATTCTTTGATTGATGAGATCTTGAACTATGTTTTTTAATCTCATACAACTGTTCGTGGTATGTCCTTTGATTTTATGGAACTCATAGAGTTGATTTTCATTATACCAAGGAGGTTTCACATCCGGTTCTTGGTAATTCTCAAAGGTAGGAGCCTTGATGAGTTTTTCGTTTATCAGCTTCTTCATTATGACTTCAAGTGGTTCCCCCAAAGCAGTGTATTTTCGTTTGGGGTAATTCTTGTTTCGTTGGGGTGGTCCCCTTTGATCATTGAGATTGTTGATTTTTGGATTGTGGTCTAGTTGTTGTGTTGTTTGATGGTTGTTTTGGTGTTGGATTTGGATTTGCGATGTGGGTGTATTTTGGTGGGGACCACTGATGACAACTTTGGCGTCGATGACACCATCATTGGTAACATTTTTATTCCTTGCCCACGTGCAAGGTTTATTGTTGTAATTGGATGGTGGGTGGTTGTTTTGTTGTTCGGGGTATGAAGTTGATCCCGCAGGTTGAGTCATAAGGGCTCGTTTGATGCTGACCGCCTTGGGGATCAATTGGTCATATGTGGTGATCTCTTGAACCTTGAGATGAAATTCCAAGAGGTTGTCAAGGTTGGCTATGATGGTGCAAAATTGTTGTTCCTAGGCATGGTCCATTTGCTCCGATTGGCCTTGGATTGCCATCATTGTAGGAATGAAGAAAATGATTCACCCTTTCATTGTTTCATAGCTGAGAGTTCTTTTGATTGACATCCATTGCGATGTTGTATGCATAATTTCTAATGAATGCGTCTATAATTTCTTGGAATTTTCTAATGCCTGAAGGTAGACGAGAGAGCCATTCCATAGCGTGGCCAGCCAAACTCCTAGGAAATAGCCACATTAGATAAGTATCATCATATGCGACCTCCATGCAATGAACCTGGAATTCCTTGATGTGATCTTCAGGGTTTCCCTTCCCATGATATTTATCAAACTTGGGGATCTCAAATCCCTTGGGGAATGGTTTCATCACTAGGCTCATGTCGAATGGGTAGGGACACAAGTTGCTTGGTGTCTTTGTGGTTCGCCTTGATTGAAGATCAAGCACCTATTGTGAGAGCAACCTGATTTGTGTCGTTACGTCATTTTGTGGATTAGGGGGTGGGATGAAGGTGTTCTGGGGTGTTTTGATTATGGGTTGGATGGGAAGGTTAATTGGTGTGTTGTTTGATGGGATTTGCACATTGTGTGAGCTAGGTATGCTTGAACCTGTTGCTGTATGAACAATGCTTGTTGTTGATCTTGTTGTTGTTGTGCTGCCAGTTGGGCTACTTCTTGCTGCTCTTGATATTATTTTATTGCTTGTTGATATGCTTGCAATTGTGCGGCTTGTTTTTGTGCAAGAAGTTGTGCTTGTGCTTGTGCTTGCTGTGCTTGGTATTGGGCATTTGCTTGAGCTTGAGCTGCTTGTACTTGGGCTTGTGCTTGTGTGGCTTGTTGTTGTAATAGAATTTGGGCTTGAGCAGCCTGTTGTCCTTGCAGTGCGACTTGGGCTGCTTGAGTGGCTTGAGCGACTTGTTCTTGTTGTTGTTGCAATAAATCTTAGGCTTGTGCGGCCTGTTGCGCTTGTAATGCGGCTTGGGCTACTTGAGTAGCTTGTGCGGCTTATTGAGCGGCTAGTTGCACCACTTTTTGTTTTTGCACTTGTTGGAATCCCCTTTGAAAAGTAGCTTGTAATGCGATGTTGTATTGGTTTGATATGCTAAAAGTTGGTGGTGGTGAGGGTGGTGGCGGATTTGGAATGGTGTTTGTGGAGGTGGTGAGCGATGATGTGTTGATGATGGATGGTGTTGTTGATGTGGTGGTTTGAGAGGTAAGTGGTGTTGTTGATGTGATTGGCCCTTGAGAGACCATGCTTTGAGATGTTAGGGGGGTGTCTGATGATGTTGTGATTGCTTGTGTAGTTGTCATCTGTTGTTGTGATATCGATGATAAATTTTGAGCGTTTGGCATAATGCTTTGATTGATATTTGGGATGTTGGTTTGATCGATACTTGGTAAAGGGGGAAGCCCTAAGCCAAGGAGTGGTGTGGATGATGATGGAAAAAGTGGAAGTGGTGGAAATGTAAGGGGTACGAGTTCTTGCGAAAATGTTGTGGTGTCGAAAATGCCCCCTGGTCCGAACATGTCTCCTTCCTCTTGCAAATTTGTGAGGAGAGAAGTTTGAGGTGTTGCATGGAAGAATGATGATGATGGATCATGATGGAAGGTGAGAGGAACATTCTTATGTAATGGGTTTTCGGGTATGTTTTGTTCCAAGATGGTGTTTGCATCCAAGTCTTGATTGTTGACAAGGGGGTGTGTTTTAATAGCATTAGAAAATGCATTTCCCTTGTTAACATTGGGTTGGGTTGGAGCAAAATATGTCGTGATTTGCGGAATGTTTTGAGTGATGCTTTGGGATGGGGGTGTGGATGAGATGGGAAGTGTGGATGAAATTAGAGGCATGCCCTCCAAAGATGGTTCCACTATAGAGCTCGTGTTAAAATCAGAAGGTAATTTGGCCCCTTGCTTTGGGTGATCCCACAATAGTGGTTTACAATTTTTGGCCAAATTGGACACTGAAATAATTTTTTTTAACTAAATCTTCACTTTTGGGCACCTATAGTGGCTAAACCATGAGGAATTTGAAGATGGTGCAAACTATATTTTCGTGACATTTTGTCTGTAGATTCTAAATATATTTTTTTCAAAATTCTTGGAATCAGATTGCACTTCTCTTTCAATCTCCCTTGAAAACTAGTTTTTTTATAAAACAACATTTTAAAAAAGTGACGCTCATCGTATAACACATAATTTTTTTTCCATGAAGGATAAAATTCTAATTCTTTCAAATTTAGATTTGTAACTCTAATATCTAGTGCTTCCACTTGGTTAGATAGTTTTTTATTGAATATTTTTTCTTTAATCAAGTTTCGAAGTCAAACCAATTACAATTTAGACATATCACAACCACATAACATGTAACTGTTTTTGTATGTATCGAAATTCAATTTTTTTTTTGTTGGATCAAGGAATCCAATATCTGTGCACTCATACTTTTCAATTTTTTTTTTGATAATCTTCTATTTTTCCACATGTGCAAAATAGAGAGCTTGATTTTTAGTGAAAAACCCACATTCACAAGAAATAAAAAGTAAATATAATAATAAAAATTAATTTAATTAAAATTATACTTATTTGGAAGCTTATAATAAGGACTACATACTTACAAAAAGATAAATTTTAAATGAATTCATTTTATCCCCCAAAAGGTAAATCAAAAGTGTTTTTTTATCAGCATTTTGATAGGTGTAAAGGAGACTCCGTTATAGGTATGGTTTAAAACTAGTGAGGTTCTATCCAAGGGGGCTTTGTCTAAGGTGGTTTGATCAAACCCTATTCAATTGGAATCCTTTAAATGGAAATTTTCAAGGCTTAAATCATTATATTTTCTAAAAATATGTGATTTCATAAAAAAATAGGATCTCCCAGAAAGTGTAAACCACTATTGTGCCAACACCCCTTTGCTAGTTCGAGCATGTATAGTGAAGGGTTGAGTCTCATCATGATATTGAAAATTTTATGGTTTTCTAGATTTTGAAGCATTTCAATGATTTCCTCATGTGTCATTCCAAAGGGGTTATTGATAAGATCTTCCTCTTGGTGGTCTTGCGAAGATGTCGGAAGGTTAATTGTGAGATTTCTAGACCCAATGGGATTCATTTTAGGAGTGGTTTGACTTAAGTCACTTGTAGTAGATGTTTCTTTGTTGGCTTCTATGTTCCTCTTGTGTTGCGATCTAGTTTGCACCATAAAATAGGGATAAATCTTCAAGAATACGAAAGGTGAATACTTTAATTCTTTTGGATTGATCTAATTTTAGGTATAAAAGAGAAATTTTAGGGTAATTTAAGGATCAAAGGGTGATAATGATATGGATGTAAGATGGATCTTTGATGGATGAGTGGAACTCTTGCGAGAATCTTGAAGGGAAAATTTAAACTTTAGGACTTGATTTAGGATTGATTTGTTTCAGATTCGGATTTTGGTGGACTCATAAACTCTAAGAGGTTGGATGTTGTCCTAGAGTTAAATCGTTCACAAGATGATAATTTTTCTAGGTGTGAGAAGAAGGATTCATCTAAACACTCCTATCCAAACAAGATGATTTTCATAATGAACTCCTAAATCCCAAGATGTTTAGATGTTATCAAGGGATGAATTTGTTCACAAGTTTTGATGATTTGATCAAATATGTATAGAAGGATGCATCAACACACATTCAATCAAACAAGGTGATTTTGGATTGATTTCAAATGCTTTGCCCAAAGTTTAACATAAAGGATTTTTCCAAGATTTTTGAAGAGTTGTTGATGAGATGATTTTGGTTTTTTGATGTTTCAAGGATGGATGAAGTTTTGATTTTGATCCTAGGATGTACCTAAAAAGACACTTGTTTACTTAGACCTCGGTATTGAAGAACATGCGATACTCTAAACAAGATGTTCAAACTCTCTAAAAAGATTTGGGTTTTGGCAGTAATAGAATGAATACAAACTGGGATTGTTTCTTGAAGCCTTTATGTAAAAGTTAAAAAGCAATCTTCGTATGAATTCGTATAGCATTGAGAGACACTTTTGATGGGATTTCAGACTAAGGGCTTTCACCTTTGCTTTCTTGATCTTGATTTTGCATGAAATCATTGGAGACACATGTGTGGGGTCCAATTTTTTTTAATCTTTGCTTAATGACTTTGTTTTTACCACAAACACTTTTTGATTATGTTTTCAAACTAGATGTCCAACGTCTCAACTTCTTCTCATTTCACAAGGTATATTATGCAAAACTTTGATGAAATTAAGGCAAGGGTTACCTATTGTTTAACTTTAGTGGGAAAATTAAGATGTAAATAAAAGTGTTTAGAAACCTCTAAGGATGTAATCCCAAGGGCAAGCAATAACACGAGAATTTGGTCAATGGTATTTGCCTACTAAAGGGTTTGAAATTTTGAGGATCATGTTAAATGTTTTTTTCCAAATGTTTTCAAACAAGCAAAGCATTTTGACCCACAAGCAATATAACATCCTAGCTCAATTGGTACATTTTTCTTAGTGGGCTTGCCTCATGCCCTTTGTAGAAGAAGAGATGATTTTACCTCTATACTTTAACCAAGATTGGACATGGCAAGTAACTTCTTGGAATCTAAGTTCCAATGCACCACTTTGATAAAATCGTTGAATGGATCAATTGGTCACTACAAACAAAGGTTTTAATTCAGAATTTATATTCATGGAGATTGACCCATATGGCAAGAGTCCCTTTTCAGATCCATCTCATCAGAGCCAACCACGTGATAATGGCGTTTACTCCAATACCCACATTTATATCCCAGTTGGAAATACTCTTGGCTTTAGAGTGTTATTGGTTGAGTCATTCCCTTGGGTGAGTAATTTTTCCCCAAGGCAGGCCCTCTAAGATAGAAAAAAGAAAATAAAATTATTCATAGTTCGATCGACCCTTGTTTGGAAACAAAGGGAGAACACATGCAATAATGATAGGGAGGTTGGATGAAAGAATCACTGTTTCATGCTCTGGGTCTTGCTTGGAAGACTCCTAGGGTGTGTTCACTCCACCACTTGAAACCTATAGGACCTATCCTTATTAGGGTCCCCTGATTTCTCCTTGCCAACCCAACTATCAACTCAGATTCTTCCTACCAAGTCAAAACTTGATGCAATCTTGCAACTCAAACCTTAGCCCTTAATTCACCCTAAAGGCTACAATACCTCCAAAATTGAATTAAGCTTTGCAGGGGTGTGGAGGTGTTTCTATTCATTGAAATCCATCCAATTTTGGTTCTTGAGGGTCCTCTTAGCTCCATTTGCAGGTCACTTTCACCAAACCCTCTTTTAAGCCTAAAAAGGCTACTAGCCCTAAGAGCCCTAATTAGGCCTCTTTCTTCGAGAAAATAGGGTTGTTCTCAAATATTTCCAAAGAACATCCCAATATTTTCTTGGGATACCTGGTTCATTTTCCCACCTCTCAAATATTTTTGAGGTCTTGGGTCTTTGTCTGCCGTACAAGGCCTCAACTTGAAAATGGACAAAAACTAGGGTTTTAAAGCCTTTTTTTGGCTGCTCTCAATCTGCTAAGTGTTCCTCACACCAGATGGACTGATGGAGTTTCCTCTTGATTACTAGGTCTTGGAAAGACTCTAATCTGCCTTCTCCAAAAGGAAATTCAACTAGAATCTATCACCCCTGCAAGTTATGTGCTCTGCACTTAAGTCTTCCTAGCCGAGCACCTTCCTGGCTCGCCTAGGGCAAGACTTTGCCAACAACTCATGTGCTTTCAAAAACCCTACATCCTACCATATATACATACATGGAGTCTAGTCACTATTCCCAAAGGGTCGTACAATTTGTACGGTGGGAAAGTGAACTAATACTACATTTTCTCAAAACTGTCTGGTTCAGACCAGCAACAGGGTGAAAACAAACTATTTACAAATAGTGATTGAAATTGAATAAAGAAGACTAGTAGATTGCACACAATGCTTGAGAAATTTCTACACTACATCCTACACAAAACACAATGCCATGGTTAATCCATTAAAAGCTCACTTCAAAGCAAAAAAATCGGTAAATTCACACAAACACATTGTTTTCTTCAATTCACAAACTTCAAAGCAAATACAAAAATGCTTCCAACCCTACTCTCAGGTCGAGGCACACCCTATATAGGTAAAAAAAAGTAGTTATGCCTCCCCTTGGTTGGACATGGCAGTTACATTGTGGTAAAGTTGCAAAATGCACCATTTTGCAACTTTTGCCAATTTCTAGTAAACTAAGTAAAATGAGTTTCTAAACTCATCCACCCTTCCTCAATTTCTATCCTAGAGATCAAACATATCCCTAAGCTATCTCCTCTACTCAATGGTCAACATGACCTTCATGGTAACACATCAAAAACAAAAATTCATCCTAGATTCCCTAATTGCCTAGTGTAACTGCCTAATGTTTCCTAGGTGCTCCTGCACCATTCTCCCCCTCTCTGCACAAACACTAAGGAATGTGAGGAGAGATAGTGACACATCAATGCCCTACTTCTTAAACTGAGCTTCATCCATCCATGTAGCCTCCGAGTTTGGTTTGTCCCTCCATTTGATGAGATGTTCCAAGTATTCCTTATGCCGGGTAGACTTCTTCACCCTTGAATCTAAGATTCTCTCTACTTGTAGCTTATCTTGAGTAGGTAAGGCTATGTTGCTCACATCCTTGAAGATATCCCTGCTGTTTTGATCCATGTCAGTGACTGTTCCCTTATATCTGATCAGATCAGCTACATTGAACACTAGAGAGATGCCTAAATCTGCAAGTAATTCCACCTTGTAAACATTCTTCCCATATTTGGCTAATACCTTACATGGTCCCACTCATTTCATCTGTAATTTGGTTGATATCCCCTTCTACAACCTAGATTTTTTGAGGTGGACCATAACATAGTCTCCTACTACAAATTGTAGATCCTTTCTAGATAAATCCACCTTCTCTTTCAACTTTTGAGTAGCCTCGGTGATTGTCTTCTTCACCTGCTCCTGAATCTCCTTCATTGTCTGAGAGAAATCCTCTGCATGACCACTCCTATGCTCTATAGCTCCTAGATCTATAAGTTCACACACACCTCTTGGGTGCATTCCATACACTATTTCAAAAGGACTCTTCCCTGTAGTCCTGTTCACACTGTCATTGTATGCATACTCAGCCTGTGATATGACCAAGTCGCATGTCTGTCCATGCTCTTTGGTTAGGCATCTTAGAAGGTTACTTAACACCCTATTAACCACCTTTGTTTTCCCATCAGTCTGAGGATGGTAAGTTGATCCAAAAGATAGGTTGGTACCTAATTTGCTCCATAGAGTCTTCCAAAAATGACTCATGAACTTCACATCCCTATCTGATACAATGCTCAAAGGAAATCCATGGATCCTTACAATTTCCTTGAAGAAAAGGTGAGCAATGTAGCTAGCATCATGTGTGCTCTTGCAAGGGATAAAGTGACTCATCTTGTTGAATCTATCTACCACCACATAGACACTATCAAACCCTGTCTTAGTCTTAGGGAGTCCTACAACAAAATCCATGCTAACACACTCCCATGGTCTGTTGGGAATGGGTAGAGGTTGATACAATCCTGCATTGCTAGCTTCCCCCTTGGCTTTCATGCAAACTACACACTGCTCCACATACCTTCTGACATCCCTTGGCAACTTAGGCCAATAATAGAACCTCTATACTAGTTCCATTGTCTTGTTGATACCAAAATGACCACTAAGACTACCATTGTGATTTTCTTGGATAAGATTCTCTCTCATAGAACCTTTTGGCACACACAACTGATTTCCTTTGAAAAAAATTCCACTCTGCAATGTATACTCTGAGAACTGATTATGAAAATGATTCTCAAAATTAGAACATACCTTATATGCCTCTGAGAAGTCTTCATCTTTACCATAGAGATCCTTGAAACTCTCTATCCCAATGCTCTTTATCTGTATCTCCTGCACTGTCAGCGACCTCCTACTTAATTCATCTGCCACCTTATTCAACTGTCCCTTCTTGTGCTTAATGGTAAATGTGAAGGCTTGGAGGTATTCCATCCATTTCAAATGTCTATTGCTCAATTTCTCTTGAGTGTTGATGTAGCTAAGTGCTTTATTGTCAGTAAACACTACAAACTCTTTAGGTAGGAGATAATGCCTCCACTTCCTAAGTGACTGCACTAGAGCATATAGTTCTAGGTCATAGGTAGAATACTTTTTCTTAGCTTCATTAAGATTTTCACTAAAGAAAGCTATAGGCCTGCCTTCTTGGCTTAGCACTCCTCCTACTACAATTCCACTAGCATCACATTCCACAGTAAACAAATTGTCAAAACTAGGTAATAAAAGAATAGGTTGAGTTGCCACTTCTTGTTTTAGTTTCTCAAAACCTTTCTCAGCTTCTTGAGTCCACTTAAACTTAGTCTTTAAACCACCTTTGATTGTATCTAGGACTGGTGCACATATGCCACTAAAGTTTCTTATAAACTTCCTATGAAACTGGGCCAATCCATGAAAACTTCTTACCTCTGTATCGGTGGTTGGTGTAGGCCAGTTTAGGATAGCTTCCACCTTGCTTGGATCCATCTTCAATGATCCTTGGGATACTACAAACCCCAAACACACAAGCTCTTGTTTGAAGAACTCACACTTTTCTAGGTTGATGGCTAACCTCTCCTCCTGCAACCTTGTAAGAACCAACTTCACATGCTTTAGATGTTCTTCTACTATCTTGCTAAAGATGAGTATGTCATCTAGATACACAACCAAAAATAACCCCATGAAATCCTTTAGCACTCCATTCATGAGCCTCATGAATGTGCTAGGCGAATTAGAGAGGCCAAATGGCATAACTCTCCACTCATACAACCCATCAGTTGTCTTGAAGGCTATCTTCCACTCATCTCCATCCTTGATTATGATCTGGTGGTATCCACTTTTGAGATCCAACTTGGTAAAATACTGAGCTCCTCCAAGACAATCCATCAAATCTTCAATCCTAGGAATAGGGAACTTATATCTGATTGTAATTCTATTTATAGCCCTAGAATCAGTGCATAATCTCCACTTGCCTCCTTTTTTGGTTGCTAAGACCACTGGTATGACACATGGGCTGATGCTGTTCCTAATCAATCCTTGATCTAACAACTCCTGCACTTGTCTAGCTACCTCTAGATTTTGATCCGGTGTGAGCTTATAAGCTGCTTTATTTGGAAATGAAGCTCCTGGTATGAAGTCAATTTGATGGAAAATGGCTCTCTTTGGAGGTAAGGTTGCTAGTGCACCATCATTGACTATGTCCTTATACTTCTCAAGTAACTTCTGGACTACTCCTGGTATGACTGTTTTCTCAATCTTATCTTCCTCCTTGGATTGCACCATGACCACATATCCTTCCCCTCCTTGATGTAGAGTGTTAAGGAACTCCTTGCCACTGCTTAATAAGACACTAGGGGTCTTTGAATGTCCTTCTTCCTCATATGACAGTGACTATAGTTTGAATGTTTTCTCATCCTTCTTGAATGAGATAGTATTTTCCTTTCCATCATAGATGGCACATCTGTCATACTACCATGGTATGCCCAATAGAAGATGGCATGCATCCATGGGTAACACATCACAAATCAACTTATCCTTGTACCCTCCAATGGAGAACTCCACCGTTGTCTGCTCATTCACAAGAACGCTCTGCCCTTTGTTCAACCATGTCACCTTGTAAGGATTAGTGTGGGGTATCTTCTCCAACTTCAACTTCCTCACTGCCTCCTCAAAGATTATGTTATCAGTAGACCCTGAGTCCACTATAACCTTGCACACCTTTCCCAATATTTTGCATCTTGCCCTGAATAAGGCTCTCCTTTGCTTTGGTTCTTCTTTGACTGGTTGTCTGATTAGAACCCTGTTAAACATCAAGCTCTCTCCCATTTCTGACTCAATGTGACTAACCTCTAGTGACTTGACACTCATAGTGTCTTCTTGAGCATATGCTACTCTCTTTTCTATGTTTGAAGAAGATGCTTTCTCCGGGCACCTATAAGCTGGATGTCCTACTTGACCATAGTTATAACATTTCATAGTGGCAAAGTATGAGCTACTTTTTCCTGCTCCTCTTCCTCTATTTGAACCTCCTTGAGGTCCTCTACCTCTTCCATAGCCTCCTCTAGAAGTTGTTTCACCTCCATGCTCTGTGAGTTTAGACTCTCCCTGATTTCTTTGTTCAGTCCCTCTACCTTGGTATCCACCTCTATGTCCTCTTTGATCTCTGCCTTTTCCTCTGCTCTTAGAAGCCTGTTCTTGTTTCCTCTTACTCCTCTCTTCAATCTTTATAGCCAATTGATAGCATTGGTGCACTGTCTTGGGACTTAGAAGAGTCATCTCCTCGTGAATGTTCCACTTCAAATCGTTAAGGTATCTAGCCACCTTAAGAATTTCATCCTCAGTAACATTAGACCTCATGCAAAGTTTTTGAAACTCCTCAATATAAGAATTCACATCTTGGTCTCTTTGTCTCAAGCTCTATCTTTTCTTATGCAACTAAATCTCATAATCATCTGGCATATATGCTTCCCTCACTTTGGTAGCCATTCCCTTCCAAGTAGAGATTGGCTGCTTGCCTTCCTTTTCCCTCTCTGTCTGAATGAACTTCCACCATGTCAAGGTAGAACCTCTTAACCTTGACTTTTCCACCTTCACTCTCTGTGCTTCAGTGACTCCATCACATTCAAAATGGTTTTCCATTCCCTCTATCCAATCCATGACTATATCGGCTTCCATTTTTCCACTAAACAGTGGTATGCCTTCAAGTGATTTTCCACTCAAAGCCTTCAATGCTTTCAAGAAAGGATCTTCTTTCAAAACAAGGTCAGGTTTAGGGATCTTGTCTTCCTCTACAACCTCTTCTTTCTTTGGTACCCTTCCTTTGAACTGCACATCATTCAATGCTTGCTCAAGTTGGTCTATTCTTTCCCTCAATAGCCTATTGTCTTCCTCCCGTCCTTCGACCATCTTGGCCAATTCTGCATTTGTCACCATGATGGTGGAGCCACTAGACTCAATCTCAGACATACAATAGTCAATCCCAAATCTTTTGCTTGCTCTGATACCAATCTGATAGGGAGGTTGGATGAAACAATCACTGTTTCATGCTCTGGGTCTTGCTTGGAAGACTCCTAGGGTGTGTTCACTCCACCACTTGAAAACTATAGGACCTCTCCTTATTAGGGTCCCCTGATTTCTCCTTTCCAACCCAACTATCAACTCAGATTCTTCCTACCAAGTCAAAACTTGATGCAATCTTGCAACTCAAACCTTAGCCCTTAATTCACCCTAAAGGCTACAATAGCTCCAAACTTGAATTAAGCTTTGCAGGGGTGTGGAGGTGTTTCTATTCATTGAAATCCATCCAATTTTGGTTCTTGAGGGTCCTCTTAGCTCCATTTGTAGGTCACTTTCACCAAACCCTCTTTTAAGCCTAAAAAGGCTACTAGCCCTAAGAGCCCTAATTAGGCCTCTTTCTTCGAGAAAATAGGGTTGTTCTCAAATATTTCCAAAGAACATCCCAATATTTTCTTGGGATACCTGGTTCATTTTCCCACCTCTCAAATATTTTTAGGTCTTGGGTCTTTGTTTGCCGTACAAGGCCTCAACTTGAAAATGGACAAAAACTAGGGTTTTAAAGCCTTTTTCTGGCTACTCTCAATCTGCTAAGTGTTCCTCACACCAGATGGACTGATGAAGTTTCCTCTTGATTACAAGGTCTTGGAAAGACTCTAATCTTCCTTCTCCAAAAGGAAATTCAACTAGAATCTATCACCCTTGCAAGTTATGTGCTATGCACTTAAGTCTTCCTAGCCGGGCACCTTCCTGGCTCGCCTAGGGAAAGAATTTTCCAACAGCTCCTGTGCTTTCACAAACCATAAATCATACCATATATACATACATGGAGTCTAGTCACTATTCCCAAAGGGCCGTACAATTTGTACGGTGGGAAAGTGAACTAATACTACATTTTCTCAAAACTGTCTGGTTCAGACTAGCAACAGGGTGAAAACAAACTATTTACAAACAGTGATTGAAATTGAATAAAGAAGACTAGTAGATTGCACACAATGCTTGAGAAATTGCTACACTACATCCTACAAAAAACACAGTTCCATGGTTAATCCATTAAAAGCTCACTTCAAAGAAAAAAAATTGGTAAATTCACACAAACACACTGTTTTCTTCAATTCACAAACTTCAAAGCAAATACAAAAATGCTTCCAACCCTGCTCTTAGGTCAAGGCACACCCTATATAGGTAAAAAAAAGTAGTTATGCCTCCCCTTGGTCGGACATGTTAGTTACATTGTGGCAAAGTTGCAAAATGCACCATTTTGCAACTTTTGCCAATTTCTAGTAAACTAAGTAAAATGAGTTTCTAAACTCATCCACCCTTCCTCAATTTCTATCCTAGAGATCAAACATATCCCTAAGATATCTCGTCTACTCAATGGTCAACATGACCTTCATGGTAACACATCAAAAGCAAAAATTCATCCTAGATTCCCTAATTTCCTAGTGTAACTGCCTAATGTTTCCTAGGTGCTCTTGCACTAAATAATCTTACTCACACTCGCACAAGATTTTGGTCAATTTTAAACCCAAAACGAAGTGTGGAGGTGGTTGCTTTATCTTACCCTAAAATCATGAAAAATTCCTTTTGATTCTCAAGATCGCTATAAAGCGCGAGAGAAGCGCATACGTCCTTTTATAATGAGGTTAGTTTAAGTAAGCCCTCACAAAACAAAATAGCACATGTTCATTTTAGATCCTGCAAAGTAGTTATTTTGATTCGTTTTAAAGCACCAAAATGAAATATGAGTTAGCCTAAAATAGAAAATTAAAGCATACGACAAAATCTCCAAGCATTTTGAAATGTTCTTTTTAAAACCCAAAACCAAAGATGAGTTAGCCTAAAACAAAAAATGAAGGCATGCGACGGAAGCTCAAAGCATTTAAAAATGCTTTTGGGTTTCAAGTTTGATGCTTAAATCTTTAACTCCAATCTTGCTTTCATTTTTGCTCAACTCCAACGCTCGATTTCAATGTTGATTTCACCTTTTTCCTTTTTCCTACAAACACACAAAATAAAATATTAGAAATAAAATGACCCACCAAATCAAGAACATAAGTTGAATGTTGAGAGTAAAAAAAAATGTTATAAAAAAGAAACAACCCACTACAACTGCCCTTCAAAAATCAGAAACAATTCAGAATTTGTGAAAAAAATGATCACCCTTACCTATGTTATATGATGATTGTACCATGAACAAAATTTAAAAACATGCAAATCTTTTAGCTTTAACAAAATGACAAAACAGGAGAGGCGTAAGTTCATAAAGAATAAACTTATTCAAATGTATTTCTTGGTAGACACTCATTGAGTATGGAAAAGTTGCAGCTTGTGAGCCATATCTCCTCAAAGTTCAGACCATCATTCTTGGAATTTTATTTTATTTTGTGCATACCAATGATCATACTGAAGTACCAACATGATTTGGAGGGCAAACAATACCATAGATTTGAAATAGGTATCTTTGAATCACCACTACTAAAACAAATTCTCAACTAAGGATTTCAGATAGTATATGCTATATATTTGGATTTTGTTTATGTTCCTCTTTAATTTGAATTGGTTGTTCCTTTTGCAAAGGTGCGGCATGAAGAGGCACTTATATTCAGGATCTATGCATATAATAATATGTTCTCACTAGCTTGTTGGTCCTGTCTACATTTGTTTTCATTTTTAATAAAACTTTATTCCAGCTAACATTGCAAGAAGAATTAACAGTCATGAAAGATTTTTGACAGTAGCAAAATGCATACAAATTATACCTTATACCGCCCATAAAAAGTAGTATTTATGACGATGAGTTGGTGAGTTTAAATTAAACATTGGTATTATACTTTCCTTGAGCTACACATTGTGCAACAAAATAGGATGACTTCCACAACTAGAACTGACAATGATAATGACTGTGCTCAATCGTATGGAAATATCTTATCACTGGTGGACAAAGAAACTTTCAAGCATGAAAAGGATAAATTTTTTGACAGAATGTTTGAAAGAAACGTTTTGAAAGGATTGCAAGAAATACACAAATCAAAAGGCTTGCAAAATGTTGAATTTAATGCGCTTGGCAGGTATGATCTATGACCCGTGCTAGTCTCCTCCCTAGACGTGTAGACAAGGTTTGCTACTGCCTGATATGATGGATCAACATGGAACTTAATTAATTGACATGACGCCTAAAGCAAAGGCCACTTAATGCAAGAAAGAAATATTGATCTAATACAGGCCACGACAAGATCCCTACATAAAGACGCACATAAAGATGACTCTATACTAGTACACAAACCAACAGCTCTCAACTGTGCGTAGTTAATGAAGATATGAGCATTGTATAATAGCATTGAATGAAGATATAGTCCATCTATAAAACCTTTTACTATCTCAATCCGTACACAACAATTGAGAGATAAATACAGGAGACTCAAGCGCACGATAACAAGTAACTTATATACGCTATCTTCTATGCTATCTATTTCGATCAATAAAATCTAATAGAAGTGATCTTTCATGCTTTATTTTACCTCCTACTGTAGCTTCAGAGGCATTTCATTAAGTCGTTGTCAACATATCAATGGATTTTCAAAGATTAGAAAACTACCCACTTCAGATCTAATTGATGCTCATCCCAACGGTACTAGTACCATAAGCGCATATAGTGGTGGAAAGAAACTGAAACAAGAAATTTACAACGTAAATACCTTCTGTAGTAGATACGACCAGATATATGTTGTCAATATTGAATAGCAAACAAGACACTCACAGTCAAACAAATATGATTAGAATATAAATGGAAAGACAAATGTATCCAACCAAATATTCATGCCAAGGGTTTTGAAATTTTGTTTGGAAGGCTCAACTATTATTTCTATTTGTTCGGACAATGAATGAAGTACAATGGTGGAGAAGGCTAAGAATAACCTTGGGTTATAACCAAAATTTTCTATTAGCATATTTTTGATAAAAAATAAACACCACAAGCTTTCAAATGGAACGGTTCTGACATAGAAATGATATTAGATGAAAAACTGATACATATATGTAAAACCAACAATATAGCATAGAAGACAACTTAAAGATTGATAATAACTATCATGGAGGGGCTTGTAGCCATCAAGATACAAAAAAAAAAGGCAAATGTTTGAGATATTTGTTGGAGATAGCCCTCCTTCTAGCACCAATATGAAGCGCCTAAAATCTGCAAATGACTTAAACCTCAAACATGGGTTAGTTACATGCAAATTTATCAAATACTTCTATGAAATAACAATGTCATGCTCCAAAGATGCAAACAAATAACAAAGAAGATCAAAGAGACATATAGAAGCAAGACAAGTACCTATTCCATATTGGATTGGTGTCAATTGTGTCAATGACTCTTTCCCAATCCTTGCTAAAACTCAAATGATGCAAATGCAATGATGATGGGCAAAATTAGTTCTCAATTGAAGAGAGTAACTTTGCATGAGGGTTGTGGATGGGTTGATGAAGAATGAAGCTTTCATTTATAGAATTTCAAATTGGAAGAGAGCTCAAAATAGAGCAATGTGGGATAATGATTTGGCCAATGAGATGAAGCCACTTGTCACATTGTGATAGGTTGAGGCGCAAGTTTTGGCCAATGTGCCAAAGAGGGGGAGATTCAAATTTGAAATTGAGAGTTAAATGTTGAGTGGGGGACATGTAAGAGAGAAGTTATTGCCATGTTGGAAGGGACAAGTCAACTTGTCTTCATATTCAAACTTGAGGAATATTCAAAAGATGCTTTGTTGAGAGAAAATGCTAAATTTATAAATGAATTAAAATACTTTATTGGTGCAAGTGGGAAAAGCTAGAGGATGTGATGGGTGGTTAGATTAGTTTAATCAGGATTAGCTTAACTTAGATGATGATTAGGGGTTTTGACTTATTTGATTTAAATACTTTGATTTATTTAAATCAAGAGGGAGAAATATGAATTTTGAGATTTAATTAAATAAAGTTTTGATTGATTTAATCAAAGAGGGAATGATAGGCTTAAATTAAATAAAGTTAATTTATTCAATTTAAGTGGATAATCCTTAGAGATTGAATTAAATGAACCTGATTTGCCTAATGAATGGATTTAATGAACTTGATTAATTTAATGAGCGGATGAATGTGAACTTGGTTTACTTGATGAATGGACCTAATTAAATGCATGATGCTAATTTTGCATGTCTACATTTTGCCCCTCTTTGAAGCAATGTACTTGCTGCGTTGGTTCAAAGAATAGACTTACCTAATGAATGGACCTAATTAAATGCATGATGCTAATTTTGCATTTCTACAAAAGCTAATCCCCCTTCAACACAAATGTGCCATAATAGTGGGTTGTTTCTGAATTCATTGCATGAGCCTGACTCCATCCTCACTCTAGATCTCCTCACATTGTAAATTTCCTTTCCGAGTGGCTGCACTATAGACAATTTCAGAAAGAGTTGCTTAGTCTAGGAGATAGATATAACAAACTAGCGAGGTTTCTCAAAATGAGAAGGAAATTTCTAGATCTGAGCTTAATAATTGAATCAATAAAGATAATTGAATAAAAAATAAATGATGAAATGTTCCTGAGATAAGGAGTATCTTCGAGCAAAGGTAAATCATCAACTTGTTTGAAAGCCTCATCCTCCTTAAGTAATCCTCATACAGGTTTATGATAACACCCTAAACACAAAATATAGTCAAAAACTCTGCCAGTTTAAAACCTTAAGCACCAAAAATGAAAAAGGGACACCAAAAAAAGAGCACCAGTCACCTAGAAATTCAAAAGTGCCCCCAAAGGAAAAAAGCCGATGACTACAAACAAGAGAAAAACCTATTGAAAAGGTCATGTCCCTTGAAATCCTAGAAAAAAATTGTAGAAAAACGTAGAGTTGATCGATCATGCAGGCATGCACATGGTTCATTTGGTGATTATACGACCTATATAGATTCGTAAAACCCTACAAAAATATTAGCCTTGAACCTTGTGCCCAATAATTTTTCTTGCAAATTTTTCAATTGCTCCAATTTTCTTATTTGGATAGTCAATCTTAGGATTTTAGCCCTTCTAGATGTAAGGGTAAGGTCCATTTGGCTCCATGATGCACCAATTTTTTCCCAAGGCTAGATCTATTAAAAATGAATAAGAAATTGCAAATTTTAAGGTCTAATACCATGTTGGAGTTGATCCCTCAACCCTACAGCTCCTAAGACTCACTTGCAATAAAAAACCTATCACAAAGAGAGAAAAGCATAGCTGTGGAGGCTAAGAGCCAATTAATCCAAAAAGACAATGAATCATTATGTGCTTGGATAATGAAATTATAATAAAAAAAACCCTTATAAAAGAAAAAAGTAAAAAGTAAAAAGCAACCCTAGAGAAACCTTAGGTGAGAATAAGACTAGACCATGACTTAAGTAGGCTTAAATATTAGAGTGGAAAGGGGCCTAAGTAATTAAATAATTTATTAGACAAATACCCTTTTACTCTAAGAATGTGTCCTCAAGTAACATATGAAACCACAAAGGCATTTTTGGCTTGTAACTCCCTAATGACTCACATCCTCAACTGTAACGTTTCATTATAGAGGAGATAATTCATGTGGGTCCCACTCATTATGATAATATTTTTCACTCAATCCTAGTTCGTAAAATTGAGAAATAACATTTAGTGAGTCCAAATTCAAATGTAACCATTGCCATAGTGGTCCACATCCCTAATAATCTCATTATCATGGAGAATCTTCAATACGAATAATTCTATAATTACACTATAGGTGTTTGTGTATACCTTCCCAGAGTGTTGGAGATACATAAAATATAAATAGGATTTGCAAGGTTAATGATACCTTAATCCTAAATTTTTCCCAAGGCTAGATCTATTAAAAATGAATAAGGAATTGCAAATTTTAAGGTCTAATACCATGTTGGAGTTGACCCCTCAACCCTACAACTCCTAAGACTCACTTGCAATAAAAAACTTATCACAAAGAGAGAAAAACATAGCTGTGGAGGCCAAGAGCTGATTAATCTAAAATGACAATGAGTCATTATGTGCTTGGATAATGAAATTACAATAAAAAACCCTTATAAAAGAAAAAAAAATAAAAATAGAAAGCAACCCTAGAGAAACCTTAGGTGAGAATAAGACTAGATCATGACTTAAGTATGCTTAAATATTAGAGTGGAAAGGGGCCTAAGTAATTAAATAATTAATTAGACAAATACCCTTTTACTCTAAGAATGTGTCCTCAAGTAACATATGAAACCACAAAGGCATTTTTGGCTTGTAACTCCCTAATGACTCACATCCTCAACTATAACGTTTCATTATGGAGGAGATAATTCATGTGGGTCCCACTCATTATGATAAGATTTTTCACTCAATCCTAGTTCGTAAAATTGAGAAATAACATTTAGTGAGTCCAAATTAAAATGTAACAATTGCCATAGTGGTCCACATCCCTAATAATCTCATTATCATGGAGAATATTCAATACTAATAATTCTATTATAATTACACTATAGGTGTTTGTGTATACCTTCCCAGAGTGTTGGAGATACATAAAATATAAATAGGATTTGCAAGGTTAATGATACCTTAATCCTAAATTTTTCCCAAGGCTAGATCTATTAAAAATGAATAAGGAATTGCAAATTTTAAGGTCTAATACCATGTTGTTGTTGATCCCTGAACCCTATAGCTCCTAAGACTCACTTGCAATAAAAAACCTATCACAAAGAGAGAAAAGCATAGCTGTGGAGGCCAAGAGTTGATTAATCCAAAAAGACAATGAATCATTATGTGCTTGGATAATGAAATTACAATAAAAAACCCTTATAAAAGAAAAATATAAAAAATAAAAAGCAACCCTAGAGAAACCTTAGGTGAGAATAAGATTAGATCATGACCTAAGTAGGCTTAAATATTAGAGTGGAAAGGGGCCTAAGTAATTAAATAATTAATCAGATAAATACCCTTTTACTCTAAGAATGTGTCCTCAAGTAACATATGAAACCACAAAGGAATTTTTGGCTTATAACTCCCTAATGAATCACATCCTCAATTGTAACGTTTCATTATGGAGGAGATAATTCATGTGGGTCCCACTCATTATGATAAGATTTTTCACTTAATCCTGGTTCGTAAAATTGAGAAATAACATTTAGTGAGTCCAAATTCAAATGTAACCATTTCCATAGTGGTTCACATCCCTAATAATCTCAATATCATGGAGAATCTTCAATACTAATAATTCTATAATTGCACTATAGTTGTTTGTGTATACCTTCCTAGAGTGATGGAGATACATAAAATATAAATAGGATTTGCAAGGTTAATGACACCTTAATCCTATTTTTTTCCCAAGGCTAGATCTATTAAAAATGAATGAGGAATTGCAAATTTTAAGGTCTCATACCATGTTGGAGTTGATACCTCAACCCTACAGCTCGTAAGACTCACTTGCAATAAAAAACCTATCACAAAGAGAGAAAAGCATAGCTGTGGAGGCCAAGAGCTGATTAATCCAAAAAGACAATGAATCATTATGTGCTTGGATAATGAAATTACAATAAAAAACTCTTTTAAAAGAAAAAATAAAATAAAATAAAAAGAAATAGGATTTGCAAGGTTAATGACACCTTAATCCTATTTTTTCCCAAGGCTAGATCTATTAAAAATGAATGAGGAATTGCAAATTTTAAGGTCTAATACCATGTTGGAGTTGATCCCTCAACCCTACAACTTGTAAGACTCACTTGCAATAAAAAACCTATCACAAAGAGAGAAAAGCATAGCTGTGGAGGCCAAGAGCTGATTAATCCAAAAAGACAATGAATCATTATGTGCTTGGATAAGGAAATTACAATAAAAAACCCTTATAAAAGAAAAAATAAAATAAAATAAAAAGCAACCCTAGAGAAACCTTAGGTGAGAATAAGACTAGATCATGACCTAAGTAGGCTTAAATATTAGAGTGGAAAGGGGCCTAAGTAATTAAATAATTAATTAGACAAATACCCTTTTACTCTATGAATGTGTCGTCAAGTAACATATGAAACCACAAAGGCATGTTTGACTTGTAACTCCCTAATGAATCACATCCTCAACTGTAACGTTTCATTATGGAGGAGATAATTCATGTGGGTCCCACTCATTATGATAATATTTTTTACTCAATCCTAGTTTGTAAAATTTTGAAATAACATTTAGTGAGTCCAAATTAAAATGTAACCATTTCCATAGTGGTCCACAACCCTAATAATCTCAATATCATGGAGAATCTTCAATATGAATAATTCTATAATTACATTATAGGTGTTCGTGTATACCTTCCCAAAGTGTTGGAGATACATAAAATATAAATTGGATTTGCAAGGTTAGTGGCACCTTAATCCTAAATTTTTCCCATGGCTAGATCTATTAAAAATGAATAAGGAATTGCAAATTTTAAGGTCTAATACCATGTTGGAGTTGACCCCTCAACCCTACAACTCCTAAGACTCACTTGCAATAAAAAACTTATCACAAAGAGAGAAAAACATAGCTGTGGAGGCCAAGAGCTGATTAATCCAAAATGACAATGAGTCATTATGTGCTTGGATAATGAAATTACAATAAAAAACCCTTATAAAAGAAAAAAATAAAAAATAAAAAGCAACCCTAGAGAAACCTTAGGTGAGAATAAGACCAGATCATGAACTAAGTAGGCTTAAATATTAGAGTGGAAAGGGGCCTAAGTAATTAAATAATTAATTAGACAAATACCCTTTTACTCTAAGAATGTGTCCTCAAGTAACATATGAAACCACAAAGGCATTTTTGGCTTGTAACTCCCTAATGACTCACATCCTCAACTGTAACGTTTCATTATGGAGGAGATAATTCATGTGGGTCCCACTCATTATGATAAGATTTTTCACTCAATCCTAGTTTGTAAAATTGAGAAATAACATTTAGTGAGTCCAAATTCAAATGTAACCATTGCCATAGTGGTCCACATCCCTAATAATCTCAATATCATGGAGAATCTTCAATATGAATAATTCTATAATTACACTATAGGTGTTTGTGTATACCTTCCCAGAGTGTTGGAGATACATAAAATATAAATAGGATTTGCAAGGTTAATGACACCTTAATCCTAAATTTTTCCCAAGGCTAGATCTATTAAAAATGAATAAGAAATTGCAAATTTTAAGGTCTAATACCATGTTGGAGTTGATCCCTCAACCCTACAACTCCTAAGACTCACTTGCAATAAAAAACCTATCACAAAGAGAGAAAAGCATAGCTGTGGAGGACAAGAGTTGATTAATCCAAAAAGAAAATGAATCATTATGTGCTTGGATAATGGAATTACAATAAAAAACCCTTATAAGAGAAAAAAAATAAAAAATAAAAAGCAACCCTAGAGAAACCTTAGGTGAGAATAAGACTAGATCATGACCTAAGTAGGCTTAAATATTAGAGTGGAAAGGGGCCTAAGTAATTAAATAATTAATTAGACAATTACCCTTTTACTCTAAGAATGTGCCCTCAAGTAACATATGAAACCACAAAGGAATTTTTGGCTTGTAACTCCCTAATGACTCACATCCTCAACTGTAACGTTTCATTATAGAGGAGATAATTCATGTGGGTCCCACTCATTATGATAAGATTTTTCACTCAATCCTAGTTCGTAAAATTGAGAAATAACATTTAGTGAGTCCAAAACCAAATGTAACCATTGCCATAGTGGTCCACATCCCTAATAATCTCAATATCATGGAGAATCTTCAATACGAATAATTCTATAATTACACTATAGGTGTTTGTGTATACCTTCCCAGAGTGTTGGAGATACATAAAATATAAATAGGATTTGCAAGGTTAATGACACCTTAATCCTAAATTTTTTCCAAGGCTAGATCTATTAAAAATGAATAAGGAATTGTAAATTTTAAGGTCTAATATCATGTTGGGGTTGATCCCTCAACCCTACAGCTCTTAAGACTCACTTGCAATAAAAAACCTATCACAAAGAGATAAAAGCATAGCTGTGGAGGCCAAGAGTTGATTAATCCGAAAAGAAAATGAATCATTATGTGCTTGGATAATGAAATTACAATAAAAATCCCTTATAAACGAAAAAAATAAAAAATAAAAAGCAACCCTTGAGAAACCTTAGGTGAGAGTAAGACTAGATCATGACCTAAGTAGGCTTAAACATTAGAGTGGAAAGGGGCCTAATTAATTAATTAATTAATTAGACAAATACCCTTTTACTCTAAGAATGTGTCCTCGAGTAATATATGAAACCGCAAAGGCATTTTTGGCTTGTAACTCCCTAATGACTCACATCCTCAATTGTAACGTTTCATTATGGAGGAGATAATTCATGTGGGTCCCACTCATTATGATAAGATTTTTCACTCAATCCTAGTTCGTAAAATTGAGAAATAACATTTAGTGAGTCCAAATTCAAATGTAACCATTACCATAGTGGTCCACATCCCTAATAATCTCATATCATGGAGAATCTTCAATACGAATAATTCTATAATTACACTATAGGTGTTCGTGTATACCTTCCCAAAGTGTTGGAGATACATAAAATATAAATAGGATTTGCAAGGTTAATGACACCTTAATCCTAACATCAAAGGGATTGTGGTTAATTAGTAGGAACACTTGGTTCTCATGTTGAAGAAAAAGGTTAAGTTCTCTCCAAGAACATCTTAGCACTAGTAGGACATGTTGGAGTGATATTCCCGCTTTAGTGTTAATGAGTGATAGGCTTGTAGGTAATGAAGGAAGAAAGCATGGAGGAATAAGGAGTAGCCACCTAGTAGGAGGGGAAGGAGAAAATGTTCAAGCTAGAAGAGCAAAGGATGAAGAAGGTGAAAGTAGATGCCTTGTCGGATGAGAAAAGAGGCCAGAAGAAGAAGAGGTGTTCGAGCCATAGGAGTACACAGGAGAAGGAGTTGGTATTTGAAATGTAATTATAATGATATCCTCCACTGGTAGAGCATTAGTTAAAACAACATACCCACAATTGAATTATATGGCATGTAAATGAACAAACCCTCACATTTCAAGGGTGGGGCCCCTATAGAACCCCCACCAATTAATATAAGTTAATTGGGCTAAACACCTAGTGTTGTAAATTGGGATAGGCATGCAACCCTTATATGGGTTATGTGAATCTTAATTTGTCTACTTGTAGGCATATTAACCAACACTTGACAATGATGAAAATATGCTTCTCAAGATACCTTCCTTAGAGTTACAAGCTTTTGCAAAGCATACTACAACAAAGGAAACTCATGTAACATTTTATTATGTACAAAATATCAGTTACATATGTTGGGTTTTGAGGCTTATGTTTCTAATTTATATTGGATGTGGTGATATTAACAATACAAGCACATTACCTTTCCCTTAGGCTTATGACATGAAACACCAACAATCTATCAAATGTGGGGGCTTTGCAAGAAAGTGGAGGGGATAAAAACTACAATGTTATATATTGTTAGTCGTTTGCAATTGTAGTCATTGTTCACAAATAATTTATATTGAACTTTGTATGAAAAAAAATAAAAAATTCTTGGATAAGATCAATAATCTTCATTATATATAATTATATAACATGTTTTATGTGGGACTACTCCCTTCCATCTTCGTTAAGTCATACTCACAAGTAAACAAACTCAGAGATTCCTTTCCATTGATGATGTAATCAAGTTCCATTGTTTTGTAAAGCTCTCCAGAATCCCACATCATTTCACTCAGGTATATGGACAATCCCACGTAGATCCCTGCCTCCAACGGCTACATATTTCCCAAGGGGGGAATGAACGGACACAAATTTCATACCCGTTGCTTCAATAATTTTTTAATAAATCCCCCAACGGCCACCTATTCCCCATGAAACCCTTTTAAAATCCCACCTTATACACAACCTTTACAAAACCCAAAATTTATATATTTGTTTTCTCAGCTCATATTTTCGCACAGATTCAACTGTTTCTCCTTTCAAGTGAAAATCAATATGGCTGTGGAAGCAAAATCAAAGTTCAGCTTTACCAGGGATTCTGCAGCAATTTACACCAGGAAGCTCTTCTTCTACACCAATTACACTCTATTCATGGCAGCATTTGCCTCCATAGTTGTAATTCTTCTGGTAAAAGCAAACCCTACTGGGTGGGGTTGGGTTTTGCTAACCATAGATGTGCTCACAGTTGTCTCAGGTATAGCAGGCTGTATTTCATGCAGCCAACCAGGATGCTACACCTTTCACATTGTCATGACTGCAGTGACTGCAATTTTACAGGGCATTTTGTCTCTTGTACTGTTTACAAAGCCTGGGAGCTCTCTGCAACATTTGAAGAAGCCATCTTCTTCTGATGAAGGGGCTGGTTTGGTGAAGCTGAAAGCAGGGCTCTCTCTTTTAATATTCTGTGTTCAGTGGATTGCACTAGGACTTTCTTGTATTATACATTATTGTATGTTTAATGAGTTTTATTTGGAGGGGAAGAAGAAGAACAGAGCTAGGGTTGGGGAGGAGCCTGCAGGGGAACCGTCTCATGTGGTTTGTGATGTTAAGGAGGAGAAGAGTGAAAATCAGACTGGTAATGATGATGACGCTGCTAAGAAGAAGAAAGTCGAGGATTCGCAGGAGTTTGTGAGTGTGGATTTGAGTTGAGTTAGGAAAAAATGAAATTTGTACTTAGGGTTAGTTTGTATGGAATTCTTTTATTCTTTTGGAAGATCTAAGCTGTTTTCAATGCGAATTGAATGAATTGACATTGTCTGTCGAATGAAACTGTTCTGTTTCGTTTCGCTTGCCCTGTTTTCTGGATGTACTTAATCTACAACTTTGCATTTGTTTGTTTATGACTGAGAATGAATGACATTTGGGGAAGGAAATAAGGAAGTTTATTAGTTCTCTGAACTGTTCTGGTAGATGGTGTTGTTCCCTGTTGCGTTGAATGGATGCATTCAGTTTGTGGGAACCAAATTATTTGTTGTTGCTTTCAATGCAATCTTTTAAAGTTTAAGAGAAATCAGAGGCAAAAAGACTATAAGGAAAGTTTGGGGGACATTCCAATTTCTATTTTTAAATACAATCTTCTAAAATTTAGATAACTTTTACAGTTCATGAAATTTAGCTTGAATTATTTTTGGATTTGATGTGTACATTTCAGATCTAACTCTATGATCAGTATAAAGTAAGAGAAGTGAAATGAATGGTTGTTAGCAGACTAGGCTAGGGAGTAAGGAGGCCAGAAACTCAAGATGGGAAGGCCGGAAGACAGCCATTGATTTGAGTTAAAAATTTAAGAAAATAATGACAAAGAGCCAAAAAAACTCAATACATGAGTCCAATATGTTGATTATCATTTTTGCACATATTTAATCCATCCCAATTTGTTGGATGTTTTTCTTAGCATTCTTTCATAATGTGCATGCCCTTATTTCACGCCCTTAGTTTGTTGGATTTTGCATGCCCTCACTCCCCTCATCTTTTTAATTAGCTTGGTCTGCTAACAACCATTTATTTCACTTCTCTTGCTTTTTATGCTTCCTAATGACGAATTATGGAGTAATAATTTATATATTTAATTAGAATAATTGAATTATTTATATTTTTAATTTGTAAATACAATGAATTTAGATAATTTTATAGCTCATGGAATTAGTGTGCATTCTTTCATAATGTGCATGCCCTTATTTCACGCCCTTAGTTTGTTGGATTTTGCATGCCCTCACTCCCCTCATCTTTTTAATTAGCTTGGTCTGCTAACAACCATTTATTTCACTTCTCTTGCTTTTTATGCTTCCTAATGACGAATTATGGAGTAATAATTTATATATTTAATTAGAATAATTGAATTATTTATATTTTTAATTTGTAAATACAATGAATTTAGATAATTTTATAGCTCATGGAATTAGTGTGAATTATTTTTGGATTTGACTATGTAGGGTTTTTCTTAGAAATTTTAGATCAAACTCCATGATCAACTTAAAGAAAGAGAAGTGAAATGAATCGTTTGTTAGTAGACTATGCTAGTTAAAAAGAGGATGGGAATGTAGGAAGGTAGCCACTGGTTTTAATTAGAAATATAAGAAAATAATGACAAATAGCCAAAAAAACTCAATTTGCACGAGTCCAATATGTTGATTAAAGTTTGTTAATATTTAATCTGTTCCAATTACTTGGTCATGGGCACTATCTTTCACATAATTTATCTTAGCATTCTTTTATATTGGGCTCATGTATTGATTTCTTTGCTCTTTGTCATTCTTTTCTTATTATATTTAATTCAATCAATTGCTACCTTATGTCATCTTGGGTTTTGCACTCCCTTACCCTTGTCTTTTTAATTAGCCTAGTCTTCTAACAACCATTTATTTCACTTCTATGTCTTTATGCTTCTTGAAGATGAATCATGGAGTTTGATCCAAAATGTCGAGGAAAAAATGGATCATGGAGTTTGATCCAAAATGCCAAGGAAAAAATGGATAACGAAGTTTGATCCAAAATGGTGAGGAAAAAATGGATCATGGAGTTTGATCCAAAATGTGAAGGAAAAAACTTACATAGCCAAATCCAAAAATAACTCATGCTAATCTAGATAAATGTCAATGGGCCTCTAAATAGTCCACTAGGGATCAAGCCTTGTTCAGTGCAAAGTATTGAAATTAGTCCACTAGGGATCAAGCCTTGTTGAGTGCAAAGTATTGAAATTAGTCCACTAGGGATCAAAAGCCTTGTTCAGTGCAAAGTATTGAAATTAGTCCACCAGGGATCAAGTCTTGTTGAGTGCAAAGTATTGACACCATAGGGATGAAACAATGATCATGCCTCAAGCAACTTTGATAGAATGAATACCCCTAAGTCCTTGGCTATTAGCTAAAGAAGTCTAAGGCTTGTGTTCTCATATTAAAACTAAACAATTTTGTGGGTTTGATTAAAATCCTTCCAAAAAAATTAATAAATTGAAATAAATAGTACTAAACCTCCCTCCTATCTCCCACTCCCTAAAATTAATTCTAATTAATTTATTATTCTTTTGTTTTAATAAATCTTCTAAAATTCAAATAAATTTTAATTTTAATATTAAAAAATAATTATGTTTTTAATTGGATCCTTGTGATATTGCTATTATGATTCAATCATCTAGTTTTTTTGGAGTCAAACTAATTGACCCATGTTTCATGAGTAGTGGTTCACAAGAACTCATCTCTCATGATAACGAATGGTCCACTTAGCACTCCTTGCATCTAGGTGATGTTCACCCATCCTAGTACTATTCCAATTCAAGTGTGCTTAACCATGGAGTTTTCCCCAAGGTGAAAAATCTAATCATGAACGCATTCAGATAAATACTAATGCGATTCAATTGATTTTAGAAGCATATAATGCAAAGTAGATATTTGGGAATAATATCTTATCCCAGAGAACTTTTGCATGATATTATGTTCATACATCTCACCATCATAGTGACAAACAAGAAGTTGGGTTCACATATGTTTCTCATTCATTGTCCATTATTTCACAAAGGAATTTATTTTTCTCAGCCCATCAATGGTTTTGCATGATCACTTTGGAGTAGTTTGAGGTAGGGTTCCCTACCTTGTACATATTAATTGGGTTTTGTTTTAGTTTTTGTTCTTTTTTTTATGTGTCTCATTTTTTGTTTGTGTTGGTTTCTTTGCTAGTCATGCTCAGTTAAGTTTCTTGACTTTGTAGCCCAATGAATCTAGAGCACTGGTCCTCACCAAAGATTCTAGATTCCTTCTACACCCGCAAGGTCCTTGTTCCTAGTTAGAGCCAACTAACCCAAGTTTTAACTTTATTTCAGAATTATCATCATGTTCAAGATAATATGATTGTGCAATAATTTTGAGCTACCCCTAGATTCAAATTGCTTTCCCAGTTGAGAACATTTTCTTTTTGCACTCAATTTGACCCTGTTGAATTAGAAAATAATTAAATCTCACAAACCATTCAAGATGGAATAAAATAGTTTTAAAATGGTATTCCTAGCATCATCAAAGTTATTGAGGCAAAATTTCAAGTTGAGATGCTTCCTGGAGAGGGGGATTTTATTAGTTTAAATTTTGGATATGCGGTTTACAAAAATAGTCAAAATTTGAGTTTTGGAAGGTGAGAGTAAAGTTTTAAAAGCTCTAAATGCTTTTTAATAGTTTTGAAACTAGCTTTGAAAGCTACATAAGGTTTCAAAACTCCTCTATTTTGTTGACAACTAAAGACAACTCATGGAATCACAAACAAGGTATGGATTGTTCATTAGAAAATCACATAATTGTGTAAAATGGATTTATTGAAGAGACTTTGAAAAACATTAAAGAAAATGTAGTTGACAGATATTGAGCTGAGTTCCAAATTATAGCTGGAAACGTTGCAGTTGCTAATGCCCTAGCATAAATATATGTAAAAAATGTGAAATGTTGAGGCATTGACAAGGAATGTGAGCCACTTAGTAAAGCGCCTTACAAAAATATGGTTTCATAGGTGCCATCATTGCAGGATATGTAAAACCCAAAACATCTAAGCAACTATGTGTTGACCAAGAAAGATAAGAAGTTAAAAGCACCTTTGTATCCATTAAGAAAGGTAGGGCAACAAGGCAAGGATCTTAGTCGAGGAACATCTAAATTTGATAGTTAGGGAATTGTATATGCAATTTTTTGACTTTTGTTTAAAAAAAAAGGTTGTTCACTATTAGCCAAGAGCTTTCAAGCATATCTTTCTTCCTCTGGATTCTTGCACAAAGTTTGGGAAGAAATACATAGTGCTTCTCTAAATAACATAGATATTCTTGTTCTAAAAGAATATGAAGGTGTAATATTTTTGGCTTTTTTATTTTGAAGAGCGTGAGAAAATATTGAAGACAAACAAAGGATGATACAAGCAATACAAAGCACAAGAGCTTCATCTAGAATCTTTTCTTCTCTCTTTGATGAGTGGAAATGGAGTGCACCCTTATTCTATTTGATTTGCTTTTTGATGTTGATATGTGGATTGCTTAATGCTCTAGCATAACCTTGATATGATTTTATAAGATGATAATAAGATTGATTCAATAGAGGTAGCATGTAGGTATGATAGCTCAATATTTCATTCTAGGAGAAAAAATGAAGGATGAGAGCCTCTAGATATAGTCTTGAAGAGGCAAAATCAATAGCTAGAAATGATTGATGATGGATGGCTAAGATTGATTGAGGATTAGGGTTTGGATCAAGGATGCAATCATATGACAAGTGTCACATGATGGATAGGATCTAGGTTTAGGATTGAGATAAGGACATCAATCCTTATGGCAATGGCTAGGATTAATAGGCTAAATGAGATGAGTAGATAAGATGAAAAGATAGTATGACTTTTTGGATAGGTGTCTAGATTCAATGAATATAGACATGGAGTTAGTTAGACATGTGAAGGGAACATTTGTCACATGAGGAAAAATTTATGTTATGATCCATGTGAACAAGACGAAGGGCTAGAATTAGATGAAAAAGGATAGAGGATAAAAGGAAACTGATTAAATAAATAAAATTAATTAATGAGATCATGCTGAAGGGATAATAATTAAATAAATGGAAAATATTTAATTAATTAAAAGATTAGGATAAAAATGAGAATAATTAAATTAAAAAAATAGATTTTCATTAAATTAATGAGCTAAGGATAGGCTAAAATTAGGTGTGGTTGGGTAAGGTTAGATTTTAGGTGTCTACATTTTTCCCCTCTTTGATATCATGTCTCAAAGTGGCGTTGTATCAAAGAAGTTTAAAACATAGTGCACAAGAGACGATAAGGATCAAAGATGATGCCCTAGTTAGTGAGAGGATGGAAAATGATGAAGGAAAGATTGTTGATTGGGTGATAGGATGCCCCCTCGAGAGGACATGCGGTTTAGGAGAACAAGAGTGTGCTCTTGAAATGGAAGGGGACAATGAGAGATTATGCTCAAGAAGTAGATGAATTGGAAGATGAAAGGGGATGAAGGAGATGAAAAGGAAGGCGAATTTGATGACGAGGATGAAAAGGAAGGATGATTTGATGATGAGTGATAGGTTCATGCCTGTATGTATTGAGCAATCCTAAGATTTGATATAGAAAAGGTGATTGTGCACCAAGGTATGAGGAACCAAGGTGACAAAGTAACCTTTGCATGGAATTGACATTCAAACAATGACAAGTACAACAAACGAGATAAAATGATGCCCCATTATGCACTAGTTGTTACACACCAAGATACAAATAGATCAAGGTGGCAATAAGTAGGTTTAGTCATGGGTCAAAAATATAATGATCAGAAGATAAATCAAAACAAAAGACTCATTGCAAACATGTCATGCAACCAACATATCTCTTGCCAAAGATCAAATGATGATGATGAGGATTGGTTTGCTTGCAAGGATGCTTAGGAGGATTGTAACATATTGATGAGTTTTTATTCATGGGAATTTTAGAAGTATGTGGATTGAGACATGTTTGCATTTTATTAGTATCTAATTTGGACCAACAAACTTTGTAAATGTACACATGCATTTATACACATATATATTCAAAATATTGATCATAAAATCTAAAATAAATTTATTTCTTTTAGTGCATAACAAAAAAATTCTAGCTAATTATCTATAAAGGTGAAAATTCTTTGCATCAATTATATGTATTGTGGATTAGCTTCAGTTGGATTGACTAGATAAAACTTAAATTTTAAGATCTCGATTATTTTTTATCTCCGTATTTATGAACTCAATTTTGTTGTGATGGACTTATAGTAGAAGCCAAATTAATTTTGTGGTGGATTTTCTTAAAATTATCTAGAAACACAAAGTACTCATTAGAATTATTATAATTCATAGTGTTCCTCTTCACTTTATTTTCAAAGTTCAATATACTTAATAATTGTCTTCTATGACTCAAGACATAGAGAGGAAGATGGATCTGCATCTAATTTAACTATACTTTAAGAGTTTTCATGCTTTGCACATGATACCCCATTCAAGGGATCTCAAACACTTATGTATTCAACATATGAACCAAAATAATGGAAAATGAGATTCTACCTTTGTATATCTTGAGTCCTTGCTTTCATTCATGTTGTTGTTGCTAGAAATAAAAGGAAAGGATTGAGGATGTCTTTATTAGCACCAAAAACTATAACTAGTGTCATATTCTTGATCCCCCAAAGTCATCATATGAAATGTCCTTACAAATGAAGAGAGTTTGGGGTAACCATATTGACTGCTATAACCCAATTTCATACCATTATTTAGGTTATAGTCTCTAGAATCACCTTCCAATGCCCGTACCACATATCCCATTTGTGGTCACCTTTGATTAGAGTGAAAAATACATGTAGTTGCAAGTTGTAACATACTACACATCTTATCCCTATCAAAATTATTTTCTAGCTCATCAACGACTAGACCTTCAAAGATTTCATCTTTATTTTCTTTTGCTGTTGGAGGGTTTTACAATTTCTAGAACACCTTCCAATGATTCCACTAGCTATCCCATTTGTGGTCACCTTTGAGTAGAGTGATAAATGCATGCAACTTTGCAAGTTGCAACATACTAGACATCTTATCCCTATCAAAAATATTTTATACCTCATGAACAACTAGAGTTTCAAAGTTTCTATTATCATTATTATTTTTGTTGGAGGGTTTTATATCAAACCTAGAAATGTATTAGCTACCTGATATAGGAGTATGAGGTATAGATTGAAACCTCTTTAGTTAAGAGCCAAGGGCTAAAGGGTATTTATTTCCCCAAAGTCGTCCAGGGCATGATCCCAGCCTCATCCCTTATGATGTGGTTTTACACTTAGCAAGACTTGATCCCTAATAGACTTATTAGAACCATTCAACTTCAGTAGTAAAATTTTCATCATTTGATACTTAGCTTGCACGTGCAGGTATTTGTCAAATAATTCATTTGCAGTGTCTATAGGTTTAGGGGAGAGGGGCTAGTAGTCGTGCGGGCTAACTTTGTTAGCATGTAGCGATTGACTGGAATATCGTAGAACCTTCATTTTTTTTTTTGAAATGTAGGCTGGCCTCTTATTTATCTATAACTAAGGTTTGGAGGTGTGACTCATCATGCAACTCGCCACATCAACACATTTATTGAGAAGTGTCTAAAATTTGACTTTATAAAGGATCGACCAAAACTTAATCATAGAACCCCAATAGTCATACAAAAAAATATCATTTGTTGCTTGTAGAATATCATATTTTTATTTAAAATAAATTAATATACAACCTAAATGGACCAAATTCCTATTGATAGCCATAAATCTTTGATATCTCTAGCTTTTATATTCAACACATATGGACCAATAGTTGAACACAAAAAAAACTATTTGTTGTTATAAAAATAACACATAATTATTTAAAATACAACTTATATCAAACAAAAATGGACCAATAGTTGAACACTAAAACTTTTTGAAAATCCTTCACATTTAACGGAAAAATACATGTTATTTATTGTGCTCGCCTTTTATATTTGTGATAGGACAAACTATTAATATAAAATACTCCAATGCTTGTACATTGGTACCCCAGTAGTTGTACACATAAGAACAATATTTTTCACTATGATAACAATACTTGTTTAAATATGTGTCTTATTTTATTAAATGAACATTTTATTTTTTAAATGATACACTATAGTGGATAGTTATGATATTTTATTCGAGACAAAAAAAATACTTATTTCACTTCTTCATGAATGTAGTTATGTTTTTTTATATAACAATTAGAGGTTCTCATGTGTTCAAGTATGGGTCTACTTTTGATCAACATTTGGTTATTTTTTTATTTACATTTGAACTATTTATTTACAATATATAGTATAAATATGTGGTAAGACTAAATATTATAATCACGATTGATTGACTGCATGACTACTAGTCCCTCTCCCCTAACATTTGTTCAAGGCATTTTATCAAACGCTTTATGGGCATCGTCTGTGCCTTTATATTTTGCACATATGTGCGTAAGCTAGCTGCAGGAAGAACATCATATGCTCAACTGTGTCAGTTCCATTCTTTGTCAAGGCCATGAAAAGGAAGTGCGTGGGAATAATAGAATGGTTGCTGCATGCACTCCCCATGATGTAGTATTATGACACATGATAGTACGATCCAGGAGGGACTTTCGAAACATTCCTCACTAAATTTGGTAGAACTCCCCTATCCTTTACATTAGGCTTTTATGGACATCCATACTCAATTTAGTTCATTATATATATTTATCTTCTAGACATTCTATCAAACAGTTCACATACCTTGGTTATAGGTTAATATTCCTAGAGGTGTTCTATCAAATAGATCGCGTGCCTTGTCTGTTCTTCCACGTTGTGCATGTATGTCTACTTAAGCACTTGTAACTACAATAAATGGCAAAAACCCACTCTAAAATGTGCTTCGATGGACATGAAATTATTATTCTAAAGCTCCCATTTAGGCATAGGTTGTGAGGATGCCAGTGAAGGTTGTTGAGACTGGTTTTATAGCTAGCAGTTGTATTTGCTTGAGATTTTCTTAGAAACTTTTTAGCAAATCCATTATGTGCCAATCTTGATTGTTAATTTCTATAACCCAGCAACAGATTAATTGCACAATAAGTTCACAGAAAGAAATATGATTTATAACAATTAATACAACTGGGTTAATTAACAACTAATAACAATGGAAGCAAAAATAACATGAAGCCAAACACAAAAAGACAATAACACAGATATACCCAGGAAACCCCAATGCGGGGAAAAACCTGCAAATGTTGGATCTTCTATTCAGCCTAACAGCAAACTTTTCTTTCGAAAATACAATATCAGTTTGCTACAGCAATCTTGCATTTATAGAGCCTAGTTGCTTTACTTAGCGTGCAAGGAAAGAATCTTTCCTTGCTTTCTTTGGCTTTATTTATACATAAAATCACTCTAGGATTTATCTTATCCTCACACTCTAGGATTTATCTTATCCTCACAAACTCAGAAACTTTCTATTTAAAGAATAAAAACTACTGTTGCTGAAAATCCAACTCGAATTGTTTTAAAGCAAATCTAATCTTGAGTTGCTTTAAAGCAAATCCATATCCCACTTTTCAAGCTACAAAAATCAACATTGATATCATCGAATACCATACGACCACATCTCTTTGATGCATTTGTGAAGCAATTTATGTGCCTTAAGTTCAGATAATTCTCTTTTAGAAATAGCAGAAACTTTTGGTGATTCTTTCTGATATAGCTGACCATCTATTTGGAACTGGCTAATTGTTGAACTGGTGATTAAATCATATTTGCTTATAGTATTTCTGTATATAGGGTAGAAGCCACTTATAGAGTTGTGCCAAATTGCTAGGAGGCATTCACGACACATACGATGTGAACAAGGTCTAAGCACTACATCTTCAATTGATTCCAGGAAAACAGGAAATTTCCCTCCTCACCATGATTATAAAGTGGTTATATTCTAGGTGAAAGTGGGTTTCAAACAGCTGAAACCCACCTGGGTTCAGATAAAGAATAAGCCAAATATTCAGTCTTCTTTGTCATGCTGCTGCTGAATTTTATATTCATTATACAACTCCCTTAATAGTGAAGTTTAGAAGTTGACATTGGGATAATTCTGGGCTGCAGCCTCTTGAAACATCCCTGCTTATAGATGATCGACCTGCCATAGATATGCCTGACTTAGAGGGTTCAATAATTTCTCCATATTCATTTACAGAGCTTCGACATCCATCAAACTAGAATTCATCCCATTGTAACTCTAAAAGAATATCCTGGTCTAGCGTTCCTCTCATCTCATGCAACAGAACACTCAAGCTTCCAGTATTAGACTTTGGTTAAAGCCACTTGTCTACTCTAGAAGTTTTTTCCCAAGAGGTAAAACAAACGCCACCTTCACATCACCAAGGAGGAGTGGTTAGTTTCTTGAGAACAGGAAGATGCAATTTCAGAGCACCAAGAAAGAATGGTGTACCTACTGCAGATTCTGCCTTTGTATATCTTGAATTCTTGCTTTCATTCACGTTGCTGTTGCTAGAGCTGAAAGGATTGAGGATAGCTTTACTAGCGCCAAAACCTATAACCAGTGTCACACTCTTGATCCCCAAAAGTCATCATATGAAATGTCCTTACAAATGAAGAGAGTTGGGGTAATCATATGGGCCGCTATAGCCCAATTTCATACCATTATTCAGGTTATAGTATCTAGAATCAACTTGCAATGCCTGCACCACGAGTACCATCCGTGGTCACCTTAGAGTAGAGTGAGAAATACTTGCAGTTGCAAGTTGTAACATACTGGACACCTTATCCCCATCAAAGTTATTTTCTAGCTCATGATCGGCTTGACCTTCAAATTTTCCATCTTTTGAGTGCATGGTTTGGTAGAGATCGAGCCTTTCCATACGTAGCATAAACGTGCGGGTATTTTGTCAAATAATTGATGTGCACTATCTGTAAGTTTAACATTTCTTCAAGGCATTTTATCAAACGCTTCACGGGCATTGTCTATGCCTCCGCATTTTGCATATATGTGCGTAAGTCAGCTGCAAGAAGAACAACATATGGTCAACTGTGTCAGCTCTATACTCTGTCAAGGCCATATAAACGAAGTGCGTGCGAATAATAGAATGGTTGTAGCCTGCACCTCTTGACAAAAAATTATAGGCTCTAGGAAAATTTACCGCCAACAATTCACGTCGACAATTCACCACCTAAATGTCAAACAATTCACGTACCTTGGTTATAAGTTAATATTCCCAGAGGTATTTTGTCCAACAGATCGCGAGCCTTGTCTGTTCTTCCAAGTTTTGCACGTATGTCTGCCAAAGCACTTGTAGCTACAATATATGGCAAAAACCCACTCTTAAATGTGCTTTGATGGACATGCATTCATTGTTCTCAAGCTCCCATTTTGGCATAGCTTGTGAGAATGTCGGCAAAGGTTGCGAAGACTCGTTTCATAACTAGCAGTTGTGAAAGCCTTTTCAGCAGATCCAATATGTGCCAATCCTGATATCATCAAATTCAAACGATCACATCTCTTTGAAGTTTGATGCATTTGTGAAGTAATTTATGTGCCTTAAGTTCAGACATTTTTTTTAAAGAAGAGTAGAAACTTTTGGTGATTCTTTCTGGTATAGCTGACCATCTATTCGGAACCAGCTATTTGTTGAACATGTGATTAAATCATATTTGCTTATAATATTTCTGCATATAGGGTAGAAACCACTTATAGAATTGTGCCAGCTTTGTAGTGGGCATTCACGACACATATGATGTGAACAAGGTCTAAGCACTGCATCTTCAATTGATTTCAGGAAAACAGGACATTTCCCTCTTTCACCATGATTATTGAGTGGTTGTATTCTAGATGAGAGTGGATTCCAAACAGCTGAAACCCGCCTGCGTTCAGATAAAGAATAAGCCAAATATTTACAGGCTTCTTTGTCATGCTGAATTTTATATTCATTATACAACTCCCTTAATAGGGGAGAGGACCCAGTAGTTGTGCACCCTAACTTCACGTTTCTAATTATCCTATGTGGAAATTTCAAATCACTCCCAATTTTTTACAGCAGCTTACTTGGCAAGTCCCCTGCTTATAACTTTTGTTTCAGGGCCACACATCAAATATGATGCCACATCAGCATGCTTTTTGTCAAGGTGTCTAAAAAGGCCCAAAAAAAAAGTGCTACCAATACTTATGCATTCACATCATGGATAGTTGAACACTGATGTGGCATCACATGATTGGTTACTTTTTAGATCAAAAGAATACATTTTGTTTAATTATGGGTAGTCAAGTCACAACTATTGGCATTATATAAACAACTACTATCACAACTATTGGGCATTATATTAACAACTACTATCACAACTATTGGAACATGCTCAACTATTGGGTCCTCTCCCCTAGTGAAATTTACAAGTTGACAATGGGATAATTCTGCGTTACAGCCTCTTGAAACATCCCTGCTTAGATGAACCAACTGCCATAGATATGCCTGACTTAGAGGGCTCACTAATCTCTCCAAATTCATGTACAGAGCTTCGACATCCATCAAACTAAAATCCATCCCATTGTAACTGCAAAAGAATATCCTGGTCTAGCGTTCCTCTCTCATGCAACAGAACACTTAAAGCTTATTTTATTGGACTTTGGTTAAAGCTATTTGTCTCCTCTAGAAGTTTTTGCCCAAGAGGTAAAACAAACACCACCTTCATATCACTAGAAGTGGTTGATTTCTTAAGCACATGCAAATGCAATTTCAGAGCACCAAGAAAGAATGGTGTAACTACTGCAGAAAAAAGTGAATTTGAGTTTGTGGGAGCAAAGGAGCTAGCAAGCACAAGATTGGTCAATAAATCCTTGTCAATTGGACTTTCTTCATCCACAATCAAGCCTATACATGTCCTTGGCCAACTCACCGCTATGATGGTAAGCCACACCTCCCCTTCTTTTCATTTTTCCAATGTTTTAATCATTTCCAAAGGCCCAAATTTTAAAATCTATAGTCACATTATCATGGAATTCAACATTGCAATCCAAATATATCAACAACCCCTTACTTCTTTTGGATAAGAGGTGTTAAGCATAGGTACCCAAATTTAAAATCTATAGTCACATTATCATGGCATTCAACATACAATCCAATATGTCAACAACCCTTTTCTTTACTTCTTCTGGATCAAAGGTGTTAAGCATAGGTTTCCAGGATGAAAATCATAATATATTGGCTTGAAGTTGTTATGTTGAAGAGTAATCCAAGATCCTTACTTTTCCTTACAAACTTTGATAGGATACATTTTCCACAAGTGGATGAATGAAGTTATAGTACTTTCACCACCTTCTAGAGATGTAGTTTCATATAAGAAAAATAGTTTAGAGGGTCACAATTTGATCAAAACCATCTCATGGTGGAAACTAATCCATTAATGCTAGTGTAAACTCTATCAATAATTTTCATTCTTGGGTAAAGTTGAGATATTGTTGTTTTTCGCATCCAAAGCTTCAATAATTTCCTTGAAATTAGTAGCTAACCTCATAGCAAAGCATTGATCTTTATGACTTCATCTTCCAACCATGTTTTATTAATTTTTATTTTTTGCACTAGGGTTTGAACATCATCCCTCTAAAGATCATTTGTAGGCAACAAACTTTGGGAAATAATTTACCATCAATAACCTTTTATCATCATGTTCTTCCTTTATAATGCCTTCATAGATTGATCCAAATTCTCCTATAGCCCAATAAGGCTCAACAAAATTGCTTCACATAGTTTGATAAGCACACAAAGACCGAAATACATAAAAAAATGATTTTTTAATAGATACCAGTATCAACTTTCTAGTAGACAATTTGATTGAAAAATTTAAACTTAATAGACTAAAAATTTAAACATTGCATTGTTAAAATTTGAGGACAACATACCCTTTTCTTAGTGTGTTAGGTTGTTATTTCTCTTCTTTTAGAAATTCAAATGCCTTGTGGCACACTTCAGATTTGTAATAGTGACCACTAGAAGTCCTTCCACAACCTCCTCTATCTTTGTCATCTCTTTCTTGAAGTTTTCCAAATGTTGTAGTCTCCTTCTACACATTCCCCTATTTGATACTCCATTTATTCATTTTCCCATTTCTCTTACCTTATGCTCTATGTTGCTCTTAAACAACTTCTCCTTAGCCCTCAATGTGATTTGCTCAAAAGCCTAGTCTATAAAACTCCTAGGTGTACACCTTTCTATACATTATTCCTTATGACAAGTTTTTGAAATTTTTGAAAAAATCTAAGTTATAATATGCAAAAGAGACTTTCCCTTCATTTGTGGTGCAAGGTCACCAGGACCTTCTATGCATAATTTTGTGTAATTTTTGGTTTTGGTTTTTTTTTTGTGTGTTTAGGTGTCTTATAAGGTCATTCATGACCATTTAGAAGCATAGGGGTTCATTTTTTATGTGTTAATTGGGTTTTGATCAAAAGTGTGAAAAGTTGTCAAATGTGAAAAAAGTTGTCATGCAAAAAGCAAGAAAGTTGTCCAAGTTACAAAAAAAGAAAGAAACTCTTATAAACAAAGAAAGAAATGTTACAATATGGGGAAAAATGATCGGTAATGAATGTATACACTCTCCAAGGTCGAAAAGGGGAGAATGAAGTTGATTTGGTAGTTTGGTGAATGAAAAAGTAGCTGATTTTTGTGTTTTCAAAATGTTTTAGTCTGTTATGCTATATTGTATAGCTTGTATGACCCATTTAATGGTTTGAAAACTATTGGATTTTTTCAAGCTATGAATCTACTTTATTTTGGTTTATTTGGCATTGATTTTCATTGAGTTAGGAGAAAGTTATTGCATTTTTTCCAAATCTGCCTAAAACCCTTCCAAGGGTAACTAATCAACAATAAAAATGTGATATCTTGAGTTTCCACCATGTAAAAATGATGAAATCTTGTGAAAAATTCTATTTTTATGTGTTCATTGACTTTGCAAGATATAGAGTCTTAGTTTGCATGTGTGTGGGAAATATCTTGGACAATTTGCTTCAATACTGTATGAAAATAGTGTAAAAACCTCTACACTGTGTTTGTTTGTGCAAATATTTGCATTGTTTCATAAGGTTTGGCATTGATAAGTGTTTGGTAATATCTTAAAAGGCCTCCTAGACCTGAATCAATAGTTTGGTGCATTTGTGAAAGGTTTATTCTCGCTTGGTTATGACTGTCCTAAGGGGACTATTTAAATAGTCATAAGGAATGTACTCCAAAGTTCAAACAAGTTAGGGTCTATGGGTGAAATTAGTCATTGAATGCTTGGTTGAAATCACTTTTGGCATGTTGTAAGAGGTCTCAAATTTTGTGGTGGATTGAATACTCTGTAATGGTTGTCTCAGTACATAGAGATCATCTTTCCTTGGTTGTGCAATACAAAGGTTGTAGGTCTCTTTAATGGTTGCTTTGTGTATCATCACTTTTAAGTTGCTCATAACCCTTAAAGTCATTAGATAGGTTTGTCATGGTCTCTACACTATATCAAGGTGTGTTGAATCAAAGTCTTAAAGTGAATCCTTTGTTAGGATCCATGAAGGTGTACCTAGGAGCAACTATGAAGAACATGGAAGAATACCTTGCCTTTTGGGTCTATCTTCTAGTTGAATATCCTTTCTTTGCATTAGTAAGAGGTGATAAATAAGTTGAATGTGGAAAGAATAATCAGAGAGGTGAAAGATGCTCTAGCCCTAGAATTGAGAGCCATAAAGGACATCCTTGATGCAAGACTCACATCAGTTGAGACCAACCAGAGAAGAGGAGTGGTCATAGGAGATTTGAGTGACCAACAAGAAGAAGTGGGAGAAGAAGAAGAACAAGAAGAAGAAAGAGATTTTGAAGAGATTGCTAAAGCCAGTTAAGAATGATGGTTCCAAGGTAAAAATAGAGCTTCTAGTATATTCAAGAAGTCTGAATGGAGAAGAACCCCTAGATTGGATAGGAGAATTAGACAAGTATTTTGAGATTGAAGAGATACCTGAGGGGAAACAAGTGAAATTAGCAAGAACAAAGCTAAAAAGGCATGCAATTCTTTGGTGAGATTATGTGCAAGAAGAGAGGAAAAAGAAAGGTAAAGCAAAGATCACATCTTGGGATAGAATGGTTGCAAAATTGAAGGGTAAATTTCCACCTAGTGATTATGTCATTCAGTTAAAAAGAAGGTTGCAAACTTTGAATTAGGTCAAGACACATGGAAGAAGATGTTGACAAAGTTGTAAGGTATTTGAATGGGCTAAGGTCTAGCCTACAAAATGAGCTAAGTCTCACAAGTCCAAGAATAGTAGAAGAGTGCTATCAGTTGGCCATAAAGGCTGAAGACAAGTTGAAAAGGAGACAAGAAAAGAAAAGTAGAGGTAAGGGAAGGAAAAATTTTAGAGGAAGAGGGAATTTTCCTGGTAGAGGATAGTCCCAAAGGTCTCAAGGAGAGACAAGTAACTCACAAGAACAAACATTAGAATCAAGGGGCAGCTTTAGAGGAAGAAGACCAAGTTTTAGAGGCATATTCAACAATAGAGGAGGCTCAAGTGCATTCACTAGAAAGTGTTACAAATGTAATAGATTTGCAGGCCACCAAGCATGGCAGTGCACTGAGGAGGAACCATCTACTTCTTTTAAGAGTGAAAGGAGAGATCAAATTGCACAAGGTGGAGATGATGCTGAAAGTGTTAATTCACCATCACAAAATGTAGAACTAGAAGTTGGAGAGTCCTTGTTGATGAGAAGGATCTTGATTAAAGTGCCCATGGAGAAAGAACCACCTTAAATAAAGTCACCTTTCAGGACTACATGCAAAAGCCAAGGTAAATGTTGTAGAGTTGTTGATTTTGGAAGTACTGATAATTTGGTTTCAGTTGAAATGGTAGAAAAGTTAAAGTTGCAAAGATTTCCCCATGCCACTCCATACAAAGTTTCTTGGTTAAACAAAGGGAAACAAGTATTAGTGAATGAACAAACTTGGGTAGAATTCCATATAGGGGGTTATAAGGACAAGGTCTTGTGTGACATCATCCCTATGGATGTTTGTCATTTGCTTCTTGGAAAGCCATGGTAGTATGATAGAAATGCCAAGCATGATAGAAGAAAGAATACATATGTTATAGAGAAATATGGAGTCTCATACACTCTAACACCATTGAAAGATGAAGATAAAACACCACAAGTAGAATCCACTGTGATGTTGGTAGGAGAAAAGGAATTCATAAAGTCTCTAGAAGAGGAGAAAATGGGTTTTTCCATCATAGTTAAGCCTAGGTCTATTAGGACAGTAGCAGAGAAAGAAGATTTTCCTTTGGAAATTCAAAACTTGCTAAAGAAGTATGCTAATATAGTAGTGGATGAAATCCCAAGCACCTTGCCTCCTATGAGGGATATTAGCCACCACATTGATTTTATACCAAGGGCTAGTTTTCCTAATAAAGCAACATATAAGATGACACCACAACAGAATGAGGAGATTAAGAGACAAGTCCAAGAATTGCTTGATAAGGGGCTCATCAAAGAAAGCCTTACTCCTTGTTCGGTTCCTACTATTCTAGCACCAAAGAATGGAGGTGAATGGAGGATGTGCACTAATTCTAGGGCCATCAATAAGATTACAATTAGATATAGGTTCCCCATTCCACGCATGGAAGACTTAATGGACTATCTAGGTGGAGCATGCTACTTTTCCAAAATAGACCTCAAGAGTGGCTATCACCAAATCAGGATTAGACCAGGGGATAAATGGAAGACAACATTTAAGACAAATTAAGGGCTATATGAGTGGCTTTTAATGACTTTTGGTCTCTCAAATGCACCCAACACCTTCATGAGGTTGATGAATGAAGTCCTCAAGCCTTTTATTGGTAAGTTTTTGGTGGTTTACCTTGATGACATTCTTGTTTTTAGTAAAACTAAGGAAGAGAGTTTACACCATTTGGATTTGGTTTTGAGAAGATTGCATGAAGAGAAACTAATGATCAATTTGGAGAAATGTGAGTTTATGAAAACATTGTTGGTGTATCTTGGTTTTGTGGTTATAAATGGCACCTTGAAAATGGATCCCAATAAGGTTGAAGCTACACTAAGTTGGCCTACACCCAAATTAGTTGTTGAGGTAAGGAGTTTCCATGGTTTGGCTAGTTTTTATAGAAAGTTTATTAAGGTTTTTAGTCATGTTTGTGCTCCAATGATTGATACTATAAAGGGGGGATACAAGAAAAAAGTTTGTTTGGACTAGTGAAGCTAGAAAGAGTTTTGGATATTTAAAAAAGAGGGTAGCACAATAGCCCATATTAGCCTTACTATATTTTAATAAGGTGTTTACTATTAAGTGTGATGCAAGTAGTTATGCCATAGGGGTGGTGTTGAGTCAAGAGGGTAGACCCATAGCCTTCTTTAGTAAAAAACTTAATGAAGCTAAGAAGAAATACTCTTCCTATGACCTATAGATGTATGCTTTGGTTTAGTCCTTGAAAAAATGGAGACATTATCTACTTCCAAAGGAGTTCATAGTCTTTACTGATAACCATGCCCTCCAATTTTTGAATAGTTAAGAGAAACTCAATCATAGGCATGTTAAATGGGTGGAATACTTGCAAGGTTACACCTTCACCATCAAGCATAAGAAGGGGTAGTCAAACAAAGTAGCTGATGCATTGAGTAGGAGGACACTCATGGTGCAAGAAATCCATTTGCAATGTGTAGGTGTTGAAGCACTAAAAGGTATGTATGTAGATGATGTTGATTTCAAGGAAATTTATGCATCTTGCAACCACTCTTATGGTGTTCCTCATGAGATAAGTTCTTATTTTCTGATTCAAGAGGGTTTGTTATTCAAAGGGGCTAAAATTTGTGGGCTAAAATTTGTGTGCCTAAATGTTCTATGAGGGATAATTTGATAGAAGAAAAGCATAGTGGCAACCTTGCAGGTCATTTTGGTCTTGATAAGACTTTGTTGTAGTTGAGAAGGAACTATTTTTGTCCTAAAATGCAAAGTGATGTTAGAAAGTTTGTTGAAAAATGTGTTATTTGTCAAAAGGCTAAAGGGAGCAGCACAAATGCAGGCTTGTACCAACCTCTTCCTATTCCAAATAGGCCTTGGGAGTCAATAAGCATGGATTTTGTAATGGGTTTACCAAAAACACCTAGAGGTTTTGATTCCATCTATGTTGTAGTAGACCAGTTCTCCAAGATGGCACATTTCATCCCATGCAAGAGAATAAAGGATGAATCTTATGTTGTAGGTTTTTTCTTCAAGGAAGTGGTAAGAATTCATGGTTTTCCTTTGAGTATTTTTTTAGATAGAGATAGCAAGTTTGTTGGGCATGTTTGGAGAACTTTGTGGAAGAAACTTGACACTAATCTTAGTTTTAGCTATGCCTATCATCCTCAAACTGATGGGCATACCGAGGTAGTCAATAGGAGCCTTGGAAACCTCTTAAGATGCCTTACAAAAGAGCATTCTACTAATGGGATCTGATCTTTCCTTAGGAAAAATTTGCATATAATGATTCAATGAATAGAAGTGTGGGTAAGAGTGCTTTTGAAGTTGTTTATGGTTTGCATCCTAGGGGAGTCTTTGAGTTAAGGGATATCATTGGAATGGAGAGGATGAGTGTTGAGGGTGAGCAATTTGTTGTGGCTATGAAGGAGATTCACCAACAAGTCAAGGATCATCTACAAAGAAGTGTGGACAAATACAAACAACAAGCTGATATGAAGAAGAGAGAAGTCCATTTCAAGGTTGGAGATTTGGTTCTAGCTCATCTAAGGAAGAAAATGTTTCCTAAGGGATAGTATTCCAAGCTACAGATGAAGAAAATTGGACCTTGTAGAGTTGTTCACAAGTTTGGTCCTAATGCATATTAAATTGAGTTACCAAGTCGGATCAACATTTCACCTATATTTAATGTATCTAACTTGTACCCTTTCAAAGGGGATGTTTTTGTAGGTAATGAAGCATGTTCCCAAACATTTGAGGATGAAGAATGGATCCAAAACCTTCCTCGCATCAAACATTTAGAGTTGGAGTACATCCTTGATACCAAGGAACTTAAGAAGACAAGAAACACCACATATTTTGAATACTTGGTCAAATGGAGGGGTCTTCCTATGGAAGATGCTACTTGGATGTATGAGTCTGATATCATCAAACATGGATATACAGTTGCAAACTTGCACTCAAGTGGGACTTGAGTTTTCTTCCCCTTGGGTGTATGGTGTAGGGTCAATAGGACCTTATATGCATAATTTTGTGTAATTTTTGGTTTTGGTTTTTTGGTGTGTTTAGTTGTCTTATAAGTTCATTTATGACCATTTAGAAGCATATGGGTTCATTTTTGATGTGTTAATTGGGTTTTGATCAAAAGTGTAAAAAGTTGTCAATCGCAAAAAAAGTTGTCCAAGTTGCAAAAAAATAAAGAAACTATTATAAACAAATAAAGAAAAATTACAATTTGGGGAAAAATGATTGGTAATGAATGTATACACTCTCCAAGGTTGGAAAGGGGAGAATGAAGTTGATTTGGTAGTTTGGTGAATGAAAAAGTAGCTATTTTTTGTGTTTTCAAAATGTTTCAGTCTATTCTGTTATATTGTATGGCTTGTATGGCCCATGTAATGGTCTGAAAGCTATTGGAGTTTTTAAAGCTATGAATCTAATTTATTTTGGTTTTTGTGGAATCAATTTTCATGGAGTTAGGAGAAAGTTATTGCATTTTTTCCAAATCTGCCTAAAACCCTTCCTAGGGTAACCAGTCAACAATAAAAATGTGATATCTTGAGTTTCCACCATGTAAAAATGATGAAATATTGTGAAACATTCTATTTTTATGTTTTCATTGACCTTGCAAGATATGGAGCCTTAGTTTGCATGCATGTGGGAAATATCTTGGACAATTTGCTTCAAGAATGTATGAAAACAATGTAAAAAAAAACTACACTATGTTTGTTTGTGCAAATCTTTGCATTGTTTCACAAGGTTTGGCATTGATAAGTGTTCAGTAATATCTTAAAAGGCCTCTTAGGCCCGAGTCAATAGTTTGGTGCATTTGTGAAAGGTTTATACAAGCTTGGTTATGACTATCCTAAGGGGACTGTTTAGTTAGTCATAATGAATGTATTGGAGTTCAAACAAGTTAGGGTCTATGGGTGAAATTAGTCATTGAATGCTTGGTCAAAATTACTTTTGGAATGTTGGAAGAGGTCTCCAAGTTTTTGGTGGATTGAATACTCTATAATGGTTGTCTCAATACATAGAGATCATTTTTTCTTGGTTGTGCAATACAAAGGTTGTAGGTCTCTTTAATGGTTGCTTTGTGTGTCATCATTTTTAAGTTGTTCATAACCCTTAAATTCATTAGAAAGGTTTTCCATGGTCTCTACACTATCTCAAGGTGTGTTGAATTAAAGTCTTAAGTGAATCCTTTTTTAGGATCTATGAAGGTGTACCTAGGAGCAGCTATGAAGAACATGCAAGAATACCTTGCCTTTTGGGTCTATTTTCTAGTTGAATGTCCTTCCTCTGCATCAATTTTCTCCACCACTCAAACCCACTTATAGATATTTAGAATTTTCATCCTTACTCTATCAATCTACACATAATCCCACCATATGGCTACATGTCTCTTCAATCTAGTGGTTGCATACTTGACTTTCTTTGGGTTTTCAATAAAATTAAACTCAAAATAATTTTCTAGGTTATTGACCCAATTTGCTAGATCCTTAGGAACAAATTATTTTTAATAATAAGGTCAATAAAATATTATATTTCTTCATCTCATCAATGCCCCTACAAATTTATCTTATACTTTTTGTTGTTCCTATAAATTGAAAGCTTGTTCATTGCATGGTTCCTAAACTATTCTCTCACCATTGTCATTTTCAACCATGACCATTCATTTCCCTTGTATTTCTCAAGGTCATCTAAACTTGCATTAATACCTCTAGTTCACCATCATGTTGCTCCCTTTGATCATCCTCAACCTCATTCTATTCTCTTTGATTTATCTCACCTTTTCCTTTTCTAAACATCTTCTCCTATGGCTAACTTGAAGTGCAACACATGCACAAGCTTCTATTACGGGGTTCCATCCAACCCTTTTTCTAACCTAGTCACACCTAGGCACAATAGCACTTGATCTAGCTATGGATAAATTATCTAATAAAATAATATATATTTATATATATACACACAAAATTAAAAATACTAACATGACTACACCACAAAAGTAGATTTAGAAGACATGATATGACAGAAAAATTATTTTCAAATTCTCTAATATGACAAGTTATTACAAAAATCAATGATGAATATACATGCCACAATACATTCTTGTAGGCTATGTGCCAATTACAACAATTAAGAGTACACTTGTAAGATATATGAGATAACATGAACCATATTATTATCAAACTCTCTAACATGACAAGTTATTACAAAAATCAACAAGTTTACATGCCATAATACATGCATATAGGCTATGTTCCCATTATACAAATTGATATTCTATTTGGATTTATCTCCTCTAAGATATGCTCCCTTTTCAAGGAAATTTCCCTTTATTTATAGTTTTTCCTTCAAGTGATAGGGTACCACTAACCAAAGATCATGGCCCTTCTTCTACAACTCCTCATTGAAGGAAGATCACCAAGATATTACTGTTGGAAGTTGAAGATTGCATCAAATGGTTGTCATTGATGTCAACATAGTACTGCATATATGAATAATTTACTGGAAGTTATTTCACATTGAATTTGACCATTATATGTGGTTCGACATGTTGGTTTTAGGTCCGATTCCTACTGTGTGACAAACTATGATTCAAATATTTCAAGATCTTGGTCAACTTGGAATATGCAATACTTTATGGATGTTTTTGGCTGACCTATTCAATGTGTAAGATATCTATATATATATATATATATATAGTCATATGTGCCTTCAAAAAGAAATAGTGAAGGATGCCAGATGTGAGGTTACAAAAGAAGAACATAAAGTCAAAAAAGTGCTGGTGCAACATATCAGAATAAGCGAATTAGGTGAAGACAAAAGTGTGTAATTAGAGTAGTAGTATTGAGTGATTACTGAGCTTCATCCGGAACTGAATTCAAGACAAGAAAGGTGTAATTCAACAGTTCACTTTTGGCGGTAAGCCATAAATTTTGTATTCTGGAAATGAGCCATATTCTTTGTATCTTTGTGGTAGTGAGCCCTTTGGGTTGTAGCCCTATGGACAGCAAGTCCTTATTTTGGAAAGTGAATCCTTATTTTAGGCAGTGAGCCTTATCTCAGGCAGTGAGCCTTATCTCAGGCAATGAGCCTTTTTGTAGTCAATTTCGATATTCTCTATAGTGTGACTTAATCCTCATCGTGATTTTTCCCTCATTGGGTTTTCCATGTAAATCTGGTATTATTGTGTTTGTGGATTTTCATTTGATGGTTAATCACTTAATCAGTTTATGTGTTAGTTTCGGTAATTGAATTTAAGGTTATAATATGTGACAACTGATTTAGCTCCCCTCTTAGTTGTCCTATCCAACAATTGGTATCAGAGCAAGGTCCTTTGGAATAATTTTAACAACTTAAAGGAGATCTTGGCAGGTTTAACTAAATAATGAAGCTTGGATTTGTGCGAACCTAGATTCTAATACCTGCAAGAACACAACAAATGAACACATTAATAAGATCAAATGCAAGTTAGAATAGAGGTTCCCCATAAAATCCATTTAGCCATATTCAAAATAGAAATAAAACAAGAACACAATGAAAGAAGATGAAAATAAGCTAAATCCTATTGAGAACATGCAAACTCTTGATCTTATGGGGGAGTTGGTGCCAATTTGATGTGGAAATTGTCCCTTTCCCAACTCCTTTGCAAGCATGAATGGTGATGGTGATCCACTTTGTTGAAGATTCAAGTGTGCTCCATGATGAAAAAAACCTTCATAACCTAGCTATGGATTCAAAAGTATGGATGAAGATTGCTCTAAATTTGAGTATAGTAAGTTTACTCAATTGGTGGATGATCAAATGAGGAGAGGAGCTCTTCATTTATAGAATGCTAAGTTGAAGAGATGGGCAAAATAGAGCAATGTGGGACTAACATTCAACCAATGGAAAGGTGCCACTTGTCAACATTTGATAGGATGAAGGTTGAGCACATTTTGATCCATGTGCAAGTTTGAAATTTGAATTTGATGAGATGACATGTTTAGGGGGGATGAAAGATGAGTTAAATGCCAAGTGGGAGACATGTAAGAGACAATGTAAGAGCTTTAAATGCTTTGTTGGATGTACAAGTCTATTTGGGGGGAGATTTCAAACTTGGAGGAATATTCCCTTTTTGATGCCATTTTGAAAGTAAATAGGGAATTATTAAATCAACTAAATGATTTAATTGTGCAAGTTGCAAAATCTAGAGGATTTGAGTGATTAAGATTAGCATTGATCATGATTTGATTAATTTAAATGATGTTAGTTGATTTGACTATTTTGACTTAGATTTTAGGATTTAAATAACTCAAAATGAGAAGAGAATGATTTAGACTTAGTTAAATAAATATTTTTGATTTATTTAACCAAAGGGGGTGATGTTACATTAAATTAGATAAATGTTTGATTTATTTAATTTAATTAGATGAACTTTGAGATTTAATCGAATAATATGGATTATTTAATTAAATAAAGATAGGAAGATGAAATCACCTAGCTGATTACAAGGTAAGTGCACCAAGATGGTTCCCAAAAAGGGGGCTTAAGTGGCCACTTTTTTTTTCTGAAATCAGGAAATGCTGACCTTGGACGTGAAGATAGTTACACTCAAAATTTTGAGATGGAACAAAAATAAGGATTGAAGTGCTCTGAGTCTACTTTCTAAACTACTAATTTATTTTGAAAATAGTTGAGATTAAGGGGTTCAAAAGAGGGTTGTACACAAATTGGTGCTGTAAACATAACATAGCAACTCTTGTACGACCTGAGCATGGTGAATTTTTTTGTAGTATTTTTAAAATTGCTATGGTCAAAAGCTAGCTAATAGCATCTAGTTGATGCACAATTTTTCTGATAATCTTTTAATGAACATTTGATTTTTTACTAATTTTCTAAGTGGGCACTTCCTGAAAAGCAGAATTTTGGCCGTGCTCCCACTACAAATTTTTGAAAATAATTGATTTTATTTTTCTTTTCTTTTTTAAAATTTGTAGAATGGAGTCTAGTTTCTAAAAATGTAATGTATTTGAAATTTTGATGAATGGTTAATTTATAACAAAAAAACACCAAACACTGCTTTTTAGCAAAAATAGACATACAAACAAAAGAAATTATTGATGAAAGGCTTAACATTGTCAAAAAGTGAAAAAATTTACATCGTTGGATAGCTAAGAGAGAACTTAACATTACCCATGTGTTTGATTTTGTCAATTTTGGCGAGCGCATTTTTTAAATTTTTTTGAAAAGTGGCCACAAAATTGGTACCCAACTTCATGCACCTACCCTACACAAAGACAATGATTTAATTAAATCGAGGGATTTATTTAATTAAAAGGAGAATGATGATGACTTTAATCAAATAAGGCTATTTGATTAAATGGTTAGATAGAGGGATAATTCAGGATGGGCGATGTTAGTAGATCAGGATTGAGTGTGCGATATCAATTTGTATATTTTCGATGTCTACAGGATCTGACTTAGATGAAGAATTGAGAGCAGAGACCTCAGAGTCTGAGAATGAAGATCTAAAAGAAAATCTCAAGTAGGCAAGTGAATGTATTCGAAAACTTAGAAACCAGATCCAAAAATTTAAGTTGAAACATAAAGAAGTTTACTAGGAACTAAAAGAAGCAAAGGAGACTACTAAAAATCTAAGGACGAAACTTGAAGAAAGAAAGAAAATGGAAGAGGATCTGAAATTGGACATTGGAAAAAGTAAAGAAATTATCATTCAAAAGACAAAAAAATGTGACAAGCTTGAACAAGAAGTAGCAATTCTTAAGTTTGACCTAGAAAGGGAAAAAAGTTTTGAAGACAAATTTAAGATAAGTTTGGGAATGCTTGATGAATTAATTTCATCTCAGAAGCCTGCAAAGGATAAAGGTGGTCTAGGACTTGAAGAAGGAAAAAGTTCAAAGACTAATCCAAGCCTCAAAAAAGTGAATAGTCAAAAGAAATTTCAAGGGAATACTTATCAAGGCAAGAATAGAAGGACCAATACCGAAAGGATACCTAGTCGATCTAGCCTAATGATCAAAGGTACACATATTTTAATGGATTTTGTTATTCATGCAATAAATTTGGATATAGAGAAACAAAATGTAAAAGAATGATGAAATAGAATAGATTCTTTAGTGGACAATGCTATGTTTGCAAAAAGTTTAGACATAAATCTACAAAATATAGAAGTCAGATAATGCTGAATAAATTTAATACCAGTAGAAGATTTCATTCTTTTCAAGGTTACTATTACACATGCAATACTTTTGGACACAAGGATACTTAATGCAGGAAAAAGATGAATACAAACTCTCCTGATCAAAGATTTGTTGTATGTCACTCTTGCAACAATTCCGAACATATCTCAAAATTTTGTAAGAGCAAGGTTGGGAAGAAACTGAATCTAGAACAAAAGAACAAGCTTAATCTAGATGAAGTGAGGAGAGAAATGGCAAAGATTTGGAGAAAGAAAGAAGAACTAGAGAACAAGGAAAAATTAGATAATCTTGTATCTGCATCCAGTGTAGATACCTCTTCTATGAACTAAATCTAGTAATAGCCTTAGGGGGAGTAGTCACATAAAAATCTATCAAAACCCCAGTATAAGAGATGTCATGCAAAGACACAAGGATATGTGATGCAAATTTTCATTCTGAAGGAAATGAAGAAAACTACGACAAAAAACAAGCATTACAAAAAATTTGTGAAAACCTTTTTTTGCTTACTGTGCATCTCACAAAGTAATGGACAGCTTAGGTGGAATAAGAAATTGACATCCACTAAAGTACAAATGATGATGTGGAAATAAATAAATTATCCTTTATGATGAAGCCCTAAAAGAGATAAGTTAAATGAGGAAGATTGAGTGGTCATTTTCATTTTGAAGTGAACGAGTTGAGAGAAAAAGAGTTAGGTTTAGTAGCAAGTGAAAGTATAGAGAACAAGGTAGAAAAAATGGAGTAAAAGGAAATGGTGTTATTTAATCCATGCAACAACGAACTACAAAAATTAAGTTATAGATTGATGAATTTGATCACGAAAATATTTGAAGTCTTGAAACTTCTCTTTTAGTTGAGAAAATGAAAAAGGTCAATGATTTAGGGCATAAGGGTTTAGACATTTGGAGTGAGTTTCCATACTTTTCAAATGTGGACATTGTTCACGTTATTTTAAGCAGAATTCAAGGTAACTAGATGATCCTTGAAAAACCCTATGAGATCACAAAGGAAGCAATTGCAGCAATAACAGGTCTATGCAATATCAGACCGGTTCCAGTCAAGAAATCCGTAAAGAACAAAGAGGTCAAAGCCCTAACTGGGGTAATAGGAGATCAAAGGGCACTTATAATTCACACCATAATTGACCCAATGATAAGGTTTGTGGCATATGGTATCTCATATAAGATTTATTTCAGGAATAGGGAAGGTTATACCTTAGCGATTGTTGTTTATGTTGCACATCAAATGGTTGAGAACAAATAGGATTTTGACTTGTGTGAGTTGTTGAGAAATCAACTAATGGAAAATATAACTATGATACATAATGACAATTATCCTTTTCACTTTGGAACTTTGGTTATATGCTTGAAGATGTATTTTCTAAATTCATTACCATTGAAAGAAAATGTTGTGTGGAAGTCTACTATACCTATTGGGAAGCAAGTTTATCGATATCTAAACTATAGATAGCAAAAAGGGAAAAGGTTTTCCAAGAGTATTTTTAAATCAAGATAAATACATTGAAATATGATATGATTTCTTGTCTGGTTATGTTGTTTGAGGAAGGATTCTCCTCTAGAAAGAGGAAAACAAGGAAAATCAGTTCATATCTCCCTCTAGAAATGAAGAAGTTGAAAATAGAAGAGAAGGAAGAAGGAAAGGAAGCAAAAATTTTAGGAGCATTTGATTTGGTATCAATAGATGATGATGAAGAAGATGTTACTAAAGAAAAAGTGTAAATAGTGTATATAGGTATTGTCTTCGGTGGCCTACTACTATTGGGAACTATAGAACAAAAATTGACACTATTGAGCATGAATTGAACTCTATTGGAAAAATATATGATGTTCTTAATGACAAGGATGGAAGACAAAGGAAAAGGATCAATTCCTTACAATATGATCTTGTAGTCATCATGGTACAAAGGGATGGTATTGTGAAGACCTTTTGGAAAGTCAAAGAGATAATTGAGTTAAGATTGGAACAACTTTTTGGTCTCTCGAAGGATGCTGAGAAAAACACATAGAATATTTCCATTCCAGATACTCTTCTGGAAATATTTGATTCAATAGAAAAGAACCATAGTATTTGTCTATACATCAAGTTGGTAGTGGATTCCTGGAAGAAATTTCTTCCGAAACTGAAAGAAAAATACAAGGAAATTTTCTGAAGAAAGAAGGATTAAGGTAAAGAATCATTTTTGATAAACTTTTTGATAAATTTTTTGAAGCAAAGGGAAGATAAACCTTTTTTTTGTCATTAATGCCAAAGGAGGAGAGAGAGCATGTGAAAAAGGGAGAGAGGAAGCATGTGAAAAATGAAAATTATTATTATTTTTGTTGTTGTTGGCTTTTCACATCTTGTGTTTCCATCAATGACAAAGGGGGAGATTGTTGGAAGTTGAAGATTGCATCAAATGGTTGTCATTGATGTCAATATAGTACTGCATATATTACTAATTTATTGGAAGTTATTTCACATTGAAGTTGACCATTATATGTGGTTTGACATGTTGGTTTTAGGTCCGGTTCATACCGTGTGACAAACTATGATTCAAATATTTCAAGGTCTTGGTCGACTTGGCGTATGCAATACTTTATGGATGTTTTTGGCCAGCCTATTCAATGTGTAAGATATATATACATATATAGTCATATGTGTCTAGGAAAATAAATAGTGAAGGATGCTAGATATGAGGTTACAAAAGAACATAAAGTAAAAAAAGTGTGTGGGTGCAATAGATCAGAATAAGTGAATTAGGCGAAGACAAAAGTGTGTAATTAGAGTAGTAGTATTGAGCGATTACTGGGATTCATCTAGAACTAAATTCAACACAAGAAAGGTGTAATTTATTAGTTTAATTTAGGTGGTAAGCCATTAATTTTGTATTCTTATAGTGAGCCATCTTCTTTGTATCTTTGTGGCAGTGAGCCCTCTGGGTTGTAGCCCTATGGACAGTGAGTCCTTATTTTAGACAACGAGTCCTTATTTCAGGTAGTGAGCCTTATCTCAGGCAGTGAGCCTTTTTGTAATCGGTTTTGATATTCTCTATAGTGTGAGTTAATGCTCACGGTGGTTTTTCCCTCATTGGGTTTTCCATGTAAATTATGTGTTATTGTGTTTGTGGATTTGCATTTGATGGTTAATCACTTAATTAGTTTATGTGTTAGTTCTAGTAATTGAATTTAAGGTTATAATCTGTGACAACTGATTCAAGGCTTAGTTGTCCTATCCAACAATAACATGGGGATGTGTGTTATCATTTAATAGTCTCAAGATTAAAATATTAGAGAAAGAAATCCATCTATAGTGAATTGTAGTATATATTATCAACTACAAGATTATGATGTTAGATAAAATAGGTTCTATAGAAGATGTTTTATCAACAAGATTCTAGTATGCATGTAGACCTCCAAAATGCTTCAAAAAAATAAAAATAAAAAGGAAATTTTTTTAGTGATGCAAGGTTGATTGAACATTGAGATGCTCTTGAATTACATCCAAATGCTATTCATCTCAAAGCCAAGTAACCCTAGGTATTGTTAGAAAAAATGGTGTATCGGCCTTGCAATTATAATAGGTTAATATAGTGAGTGCGGGGGGTTGCAAGGGATGGGGGTATACCCCCATTTTAAGTTTTGGGAGCCACTCACCTTGACAAAGGTTTGGGGTCAACACCCTCGAAAGCAATATTTTATGTATATTTTATTGTTGTAAACTTGAATTATTCATCATTAGGTCTCATATCTAATGATGAATATTTTGTTGGCTTGTCTTTCCCTAGAATAGAACCCTATTTTATGAGGGAATTGTATTATGAATCTACATTGAGATGTATTCTAAGAGTCTAATAGTTGTGTTGCCTCCAAATCTTTGGTCGGTGATACTCATATGAGAATCTTGCTCTGCAAGTATACTCTAATCTTTGTGATTTCTAAATAATATAGTAGGTGGATTTTAGAGTGGGATTTTTCTCCCAAAAGGATTTTCCCATGTAAATCACTATTTTGTGGTATGCATGATATTTATATTTATTTTCTATTTAATTTCTGTAACTGTTGTAAAGATTTGATTTTTTTACATTACCATCCTCTCAAGGTTAGTGTAGGAAGTTGTTTCACTACCTCAACTTCCTTATAGGTTCTCACATTTAGTTAAAGGGTGATTCATTCAAGATTATGCATATTTTATTTATATTGTTATCCTATCCAAAATCACAACATCCCTTTGAGAAGGATCCTCCACAAAATGAAAAGCTCATGTGAAAAGTACCCTATCAAGGCTAAGGGAAACTATGCTTACAAAATATGGATGACCTTTGTAAAAAATTACATATGCTTGATCATCCATCACTACCTTGAGCTCATCCATAATTGTGTAGAGAATGAAAACTTGAAGACCTAAACTATTAAGGGGAAAGGGAAGGGTAATCCCCTCAAGTGCCATACAAAGGCTTGAAAGATCCAAAAATGTTGTCCCCAACTAACTTTCCCACACTTGAATTCTATGAGTCTCCTATATTACTAGGAAAATGATGTCATACATAATTTTTATTTTCTAAGTGATTTATACTCAAATAAGGACTTCCAACCACCCATCAAGTTTATTATTATCCCCGTGTTCTGTAAATATAACAACATAGACCTATGTAGTATGGTTGTCTTAATCTTAGGTATAAAGAAGAATCAAAATGTCTATCATGGGTAGTTTCATTGCAACACATAAGCTAATAATATCCTCCAAGAATGAGGACCTAAGATTTTAGCTTTTCCTCTTCCTAAAAAACCAAATAAATGAAAAAATATCCAATTTTTCCTCTACCAAAGATTTTAATTTTCCTCTACTTTATCCACATGATTCTACACTAGTGCTTTGAGGTCTACCCAAACCTTAATCTTAGAATGATTCAATTACCAAATGCTATGATCATATAACAATTTGGATCTTCACCTTTCACTTTATCTCTAACTACAATTAAATTTTCAAATCAATTTATGTTTCCCATAGTTGGTCTCGTTGAAGAAGATTATGTTCCTAGGATTTCCAAGACTAGAACTACCATGATCTAGATTAGCTTCAAGTGTGTGTGGTGTTTCAGGCCAGCTAGAGCTAGCATTAGAATTTGGGATTCATTGAGGATGTATACAAATAATACATCATAGTTCTAATAGGGTTTTATCATTGGAGCACATGAGACAAAAAAATATAATAGATGTGTTAAATGATAATAGTAGAGTAAAAATAGCCTAGTAATTAGTGCTTGCCCCTATAGTAGTTGTAGACACCTAAATTTGACTAGTTTCTTCCAAAACATCATCAATTTTTATTATCATGTCTTATCAAATCCATCTTTTGATTTAATTAAATAATTTCATTGTTTAATTATACTAGCATCATTTCCCCTTCATCATGGATAATTAAATAATTATTTTATTATTTAAATGTTAAAATTTCCCTCCAATTCTATTTTGATTAAATAATTTTGAAGCATTTAATAAATCTCCTACTTCATCTTTTCTCTCTATTGATTAAATAATTTTAATTATTTAATTAATTTACTAACTATTCCTCTCCTGCAAATTGATTAAATGATTTATAATTATTTAATTAATTTTTCTTCAGTTTATCCTTTTCCTAAATCTCAATAATTGAACTAATTATTCTTCCCAACATTATTTTCTTCTAAAAATAAATAAAATTGTTATTTTATTTCTTTTCCCCTTTACACATGAAATAGATAAATAATTAATTTAGTTCTTTTATTATTTGTCCATGCATTTACACACTCCCACTCACTTCGAGTTCACTCATCAATCAATTTTTCTGACTAACAGTCACTCATACTTATCTCATCAACTAATTCTCTTAAATAATTCATATAGTTAGTTAGCTCAAATCATGCAATCAGCTAACTCCTCATCAATTCCTCTCAAGAATTCTCATCCATTGATCTTTTCAATCTTCATTTTGATCTCAACCATTGACAGATATCACGTAGAATGTATAAATACAATTGTAATACACACATTATCTCTCTCTCTCTCTCTCATTGCTAGAAATCTATACACATATCATTTTAAGTGTTTTGTGCTAAAATATTAGAGCAACCACACACACCATTCTTCAAGGTGAAAAAATGAAGAACAATGGAGCTCAACAAGGTCATTATGCAGGTTTAATTTGATTAATTCATTTGATTTCCTTATACTTCTCAATCATTTTGGAATTGATTGTGATTGTTATTTGTATTTTCTTTTCTTTGTTTCATGGTATTTTTCATGATCCGCGTTCTAGCATGCCAGGTCAGACCCACATCCTATTTATTTTAACAAAATTTTGTGAGTTTTTGTGTTTTAAGAAGTTACAGGTAAAAATGGCGTAATTGACCATGGATTCAACATATTGGTTTTCATATCTATATCCTTGAAAATCTTTGTTTTTTATAGATTGATGCAATTGTGTAGGAAACTATGCAATTGATTAAAGGAACGATGTAAACGACCAATAGAATGATGCAACTAAATAGAAAAATGACATGAATGATTAGGGAAACAACACAAATGATCAAGTAAATCATGCAAATGCTTAGGTATAATATTTGAGCCTTTACAGTGTTTTTTTATCAAATTTCATCAAGTTTTATGCATTTGACTCAGTTTATTATGTAATTGATCCATTCTATTGCATAATTGTCCTATGCATTTGACTTTTATTTTAATGGTTACTAATCTGAGGTTTCCAACTATGGAAAATACTAGTCCAAAATACAATTTAAAATTGAAACTATTAACAAGTTTGTTGCAGGGTTTTATTGTCTTCATTTTTATTAGCTTAGCTCACACTTCGATTTTCCAAAGGGAAAGAGTTTTTTTGTTATGTCTAGTGGATTCACTGATATGTATGCTCTCCCCTTGTATCTAGTGTGAGCCTAGAGACAAAAAACATCTTTGAGTCCACATCTTTGTAATTTTTCACCAAAGGAGTGCCTAGTGGGAGCCTGGAGATAAAAAAAATAGAAAATATATTTTTTAATTTAGGAGACCTTCTTGGGGAATTCATCACCCCAAGGACAACATCAATCACATTTTTTGGTGGGGTGGGAGAACAAAATTTGTACCCCAAGGTGTGGCCACTGTCATTCGAGCCAAGTGTTGGCAATGTGAGCATGATAGTATATGGTGTTGTCATTGATGGAAATCCATTGTAGAAATGTAGAAGTGTTGATCTAGAGAAGACAAGTGTACTGAAGAATTGGATAAATCTCATTGTGTATTTTTAGTGTTATAGAGGAACAGTTTTGTGGTTTGCATTGCTTCACTATGCAAAATCTTGTCATGTAGTTTTGAAGTGTTGATGGTATGTGTTGAGGGAGTCTATATCCAAAATTTGAAGGTTGTATGCCTTCCATAGTTGAAGATATTGTTGACAGTGTATTGGGCTTAGTAATGGAATAGTTGCAATTGTAGAGTGCATGTTGGAATGCTCTGCATTCCATCTTGGATGAATAGTATGTTGTGTGGTTTTGAGGAAGTGTTGGAATGTGTCAGATGTGTGTGCACTCCAAGTGGAAAGTGATTTTTTGATCCACATATCAAGTTGTGAATGAACAGTTGGTTCATTTAGTTGTTGCTTCACCAGCGATGCTGACCTAAAGGTTTTGGGGTCATGTGGAGTCGAGTAGTGTATAGATAAGAATCATGGGAGTGATTATAGGTCATGCTAACCTATTTTGGTGTGTTACTATAGACACTTAAAAATGTCCTGAATGGTATTACACACTCGAATTTGATATAATAAACACTGTCTCATCCTGAAATCCATCCTCTTTTTGCTTGTTTGATTAAATTAGCCTAGCTATTTAATTAAATACATCATTTTCATCTATTAATCTGATTAATATAATTAGGTTAATTCCTACCCTTTTCATGCTAACCTTTCATCCTATTAAATTTGATAAATCAAAATATCTAATTTTAAGCACCCTAAGTCTTCTCATTTAAATTAAATAATTTTAATTATTTAATTAAATATCATTTTGACCCCTTTTCATTAAATAAGTTAAATATTTAATGAATATCCTAAATTACCCTAATTTGCATAATTGTAACTTTATTTTAATTATCAAATTACTAATTAATTCTAACTCTCCCACTTGCAAGGGAATATTCCTCCTTTGCACTTTCCTCCAAAAGGGAATATTCTCATAGAATATTCCTTCCCCTTTGCACATTAAAATTTGGTTTTAATTAAATAAATTTTAATTTTCCTCATCCATGAGAATATTCTTTAAGAATATTCTCTCTTCACTCATTTGAAAAAAGGGAAAATTCTTCCTTGTAACAAACTTTCAACAAACTTCTTGAGAAAGTTTTGAAAGTGTGCCTCTTTGCATGATTGTGAGCCCTTGATTAAAAATTAACTTGCATTCTCAACCCTTGATGGGAATCCATGATCCATGCCTCCACCTTCTTTCCATTTTGACCATTGATTGATTCTTTCAATCTTGACCATCGGTTTCTTTTTTCCTTTTCTATAAATAGACCTTGCATCTATTGAATAGGGATCCAACTTTTTAGAGAAAACTTATGTTGTTGAAAATCACTCTCATTTGCATCCATTTTTTAATGTTTAATCATTTTAGATTAATTTACATGCATTATTAGCTTAGAGCATCGCTTAATGGCTTCCATGGTAACTTAGTTGCATCCATTTAGTATGTTTTGAAACTAGAGCTTTAATATTTTGAATCTTGCATACATTTAGTATAGATTGCATACACTTACATCAATCATCTTATCTTTTATCATGTTAATCTAGATTTTATCATGCATTCATTCATATTTTTTTATCAATTTCAATCAATTTTAATCAATAATATCAATTGTAAAGGATCATATTATCCAAGGGATTGGGAAAGGGTCGCCATTCCACATCAATGCGACACCACTCCCCCAATAGGATAAGTTTCAATGTCTTAGAATAGATGTTTGTCAAGATTTCATGTTTTAATATGTTAGTTTTAATGGCTTCTTTGATTTTATTGATATTGAATATCTTATTAGGATTGATGCTTAGTGGATTAAATATACTTTGAATCTGTATGGATCAAGTGTAGTTAACCTATACTATGACATTAGTTACAATTACACATTTTTTCTCTTCTCAAAGCATGTGTGTTGAATTTTTGGGCCAACAAGTCATGGTGTTACATGGTTCATGCAATTAGGCTAACCTAATTGAGGTTTTGGTTGGTTGCGGTGTATATACAAGGTTAATTTAGTGTTGAGTGGATGATGAGAGATGTGAATGAAGAGTATAGGATGTAAGTTAGAGTGTGTGAGATCTGGTGTAGTGTGAATTATGAAAGGTGATAGTGGTGAAGTATGAAGTGTGCAAAGTTTGTTGTTTGAGCTTAAGTGGAACTGCATTTTTAGCATGTTGTAGATGTAATGTTAGTAGTTCAATCTTGGTAGTGATCCACCCTTTCTTGTATCTCTTTCTATTCTTGGTAGTGAGCCCTTAGCAGTGAGCCTTTGGTAGTGAGCCATTCTTTCTAGATAGTGAGTCCACCATTTTGTAAATCCATTGTAACTGGTTATAATATATTGTGATCCAATCCTCATCATGGTTTTTCCCTTTCGATGGTTTTCCACATAAATTTGGTGTTCTTGTTGAAACATAGAAAAATAGGATGATCACGAAATGAGATAACAATGTGATGCACCCAATTCTTGCTTGATGTTTCACTCAATTATGAGGTCTATAATGCATAAATAAATATAAAAAACTAAACCTAACTATTATAATAGTAAAAGGTGGGTTTTAAGATGGTAAAATGATGTGTACCTTTTGTAAAAAGTGTTGTTTTGGGCCTCACTAAGGACTCATTTTCCCAGTGGCGAATGGGTCCCTGCTAGGGTTTTGGAAAAGTGATTTATGGGTTCTATTCTTCAATGTTTGCACTCCTAGATCCTAGGTGTTCAACTCCCAAAAGTCAAAAATAAATTATGTAGAGTACTTTCCATGATATTGCAAGAAAGGTGACAACTTTGGCAACTTTGATAATTTTTGCAACTTGTGTTCTTCACTTGATCTTCAATCTAAAACTTGTAATCACACATCAAGAGAGAAGAAATTTTTTTGGGTGTTAGGGAATAGGGGTTTTCCTTGGTCAAACCCTGTTTTGGTAATTAAACCTTGAATTAAAATAATGCATAAAGGAAAGATGAATGAACAATATAATGCCACAACTCACCAATCCTCAATTGAGCCTTGGAGTACAAATAAAAAATCTAGCATGAAGTGGCCTAAATGTATGTAGATCTTGATCATGAAATTTGATATAAAATAATGCTTAAATAGGATCTCCAAAGCTACATCAACATATTAGCTCAACAACATGCATGATGCACTATGCCTTTGACATGATGAAATGAATCTTGATTGCTGCAATATTCCTTCAATAATCTTCCCTTGAATTCCTTAGAAATTTCTCTTGAATGTTCTATAATGTTGTTAAATCTTAGGATGATTGAATCAAAATTGCTAGGTGAAATTAAGTGAAATAGCCTTGTATTTATACATAACTTAAGATTTAATTTTGAAATTCAAATAACACAAGCCGTCATCAAATCTAGGATTTGAAATTATTAAAATACTACCAAAAACATATCCCAAAGGGGGTTTCCTAAGTTAAGGAGGACCCATTCACCATAGGTTGAATGGGTCCCAACATACTTAAATAGGACATGTTTTGGGGATTGTGAAATGTCATGCCAAAAGGGGGTCTTAGGACCTAGTGAGGACCCATTTTCCAGGTGGTGAAAGGGTCCTAGGACACAATCCTAGGACACATTCCTTGAAAAATTAAGTTTTGTATAATTTCATTTAAGAGTGTCGGGTTTTATCCCTCAAAAAATGCAATAAATTAGGCTTGGATTTGAATTTAAGGGGCCAATTAAGCTCAATTTAACCTCAATTAATTAATAAAGCCGTAGATTAGTGTGAAAGTATAAAGAAACACTTTACAACACCCTAAATAAGGAAGAAGCAAGTCCATTTTATTAATTCCTTCCCAAATTAAGGAAAAGGGATACTTTTTCCGTTACTACACTTGTGTTATGTGTTGTGATGCATGCTTTAATTGTTTCTTTCCATTTCTGCAAGTTTGATGAGATGCCCTAAATATGTTTTTAAGTCAAGATGAAGTTAATGAATTTTAGTGAATACTGATTCACCCCCCTCATAGTATTTTGGGTGTTCAAAAGTTGGTATCTGAGGTTGGTTCCTTTAATTGGCTTAATCACTGAGGTAGATCTTGGAGGTTGAACACATGGTAACTAGGAGATATCCTATTCCTCCATAAGAGATCATCCCTGAAGGGTTTACTGAAGAAGACTGTGAAGTTGATATTTAAGGAGAACTCAAATCAACCCTTGATGATCTAGATAAAGCAGAATTTGAGAATAGAGAATTGAAAGAAAATATTAAGGATACGGATGAGTGTATCAAGAAGTTGAGGGAGCAACTCGAGAAAGATAAAGAAAGATTCAAGGAAAAAAATGAGTAGCTCAAACAATCAAATGAGACAAACACTAGTCTAAAAGTGCAAGTTGAAGAAGGAAAAAGAGTTGAAGACTGCCTGAATTCCAAATTCAAAGAAAAGTCTACAGAATGTTCAAAGCTTGAAGAAGAAGTTGTGTATCTAAGGAAACATCTAGAGAAAGCATAGATTTAAGAGGACAAATTCAAGAAGGGCTCCACCTTGCTCGATGATATTCTTGCAAGTCAAAAAGCTTTAAAGGACAAAGAAGGATTAGGGTTTAAAAAAGGAGAAAGCTCAAAGGAAAATTAGACTCCAAATAATGCTAAAAAGAATATTGATGAATGAAGGAAGATTGGAGATAAGAAGATCAATATAAGATAGATCCAAAATCAAAAGAAAGATTTCAAAAGACCACCTATCGGACAACCAGCTACACAAAGGTATTCATCTTTTAATGGTTACTGCTACTCTTCTAATAAATTTGGACATAAAGCTATAAGTGTAGAAGCAAAATGAATCGTAATGTTCAATCATTTTTCCATTAGTGCTATACATGCAATAGATTTTGTCATAAAGCTAGTGAATGTAGAAGTTAGATGATGAATGGTTACAATAATTGTATATGATATTCCAATCATTCAATGGTTACTATTATACAGGCAATGGATTTGGGCATAAGGATTTTGAATGTAGATCTAAAATGGAAATAAGTAAGTTTGTTCAGTAAAAGGGTGTCATCTGTCACAAATGCAATAAGCCATGACACATAGCTAAGTTTTGCAGAAGTAAGAATGTGAAACCCTCCAGTTCACAAAAGAAGGTTGATCAGATGAAGAAGATTCATTCAGTTGAGATGAAGAAGGAAATGAACAAGATATAGAAGAAAAAGGAAGAGAATGAGGTGAAGAGTGAATCTTTGCCAAATACTGGTACATATGTTTCCTTTAGAAACTAGATAAAGAGCATTGGCTCAGGGGCAGTTTTAGTAAAAAATTCCCCCTGCTAAAGAGAGATGTTGATGTCTTCAACATACTGGTATATGTGTTGGTTTATATGCTTGGTGAAACCTTCAGTGTGAAATCACTTGTTGCAGAGATCTGTGGAATGTTTTGAGGTGCCTGTGACAACATAGTGAGTGTTTAACAACTTTTTCAATCTAACTTTTCACTGCTGCAATTAATGCATATTAGGTCACTAAAAAAGGGTTTATATTTCATTTTGAGTTTTCTAAAGTCATTTGTGATCAACCATTTAAATTGGAGAGTAGAGAAAGAAAGTGTTGAAGTGATTCTGAAGTGTTGTTTGAAACCCTACTGGTAAATTTCAAAGGTATTTATCAATTTCTTACAAAACCCTAGTTTGAAAGAAGTTCAAGATGTATACACCTCAGGTTATTAATGTACTTGAGCAACCAAGACCTAAGTTCAAGAATCACTTATATAAATCTATGGTAATGGATCCTAAAGGTGCGTTTTTTAGGGTTTCAAGTGGTGTAAAGCATACAAAGGATGTGTGCATATACATTCATACAAAGATGGATGCGTATGACCATTTGAAGATGACATAATGTTATAAATGGAGATGATTTTAAGCTGAAACTAGAGTAGTCCAATTTGAAAGAGAAGAAATTGGATGTGTGGAATGCATTTCCCAATTTTTTTCATGAAGATGAATGGTTGAAGTATGTTCTTAGCAGAATAAATGATAAATTCATGTGCTTGGATCTGCCACACATAATAAACATAGATGCAATTAGGGTTGTAACTGGTTTGTGCTTCATTGGACCAGTTCTAACATTGAAGGTTGTGAAGAATGATGTGGTAATGAAGCTTATTGGAGTGAAGTTCGATAAGTGTTCCCTAATGGTGAATGCCATTAATGATTCAATGGTGAAGTGCACTTAAATGATGATTGGATATAAGACCTTCTATACAAATAGAGAATTTTGCATCTACCATCACAATACATACTACACACTAGATGGTGAAGGAAGGTTTAGACATTGATTTGTGTGAGCTTCTAAGATTGCAATTGTTGGAAAATCTATAGAAGAAAAAAGAGTGAAGGTACCCATTTTGGTATGGTACTCTTGTTATTTCTTTGTTGTTTTACTTTCTTAGAGAGTTTCCTAAAAAAAATAATGATATATGGGTTGATAATATTATGGTAGCCATACAAATTAGAGATCACCTAAGAAGGTTTCTAGATTTTTGAGTTCAGAAAGTCAACCTTGTAGGGATTCTTCAAAACTTTTCAAGAAAAGATGTAAGAAAGGTAAAATATTTTGGAAAGTGTTGTTGAGAAATATAAGAATGACATAACTTTTATGGTGAATAGAGACCACTAGTACATGGAAGTATTTGAACCCAAAATCATTCGGGTTCTAGCTATCTTATGAGGTAGATGAGTCTATATGCATCAATATTTTTGAAATTATGTTAAGTAAGCCTAGAGATCAAACTACGGATAGGTTTGGAACATATGCAAAATAATCCAACCAAGTAAACCTAGAAAAGAAAAAGAAAGATATTGTAGAAAATGTGGAGAAGATGAAAGCTAAGTTGGAGGAGATGTTGAACCCACCTAAGGTTTTTGTAGAGAAATCTATAGGTACATTTTCTCCTTTGGAGACTCCATAGAAGTTAAAAAAGTTAGGTAGGACCTCAATTCCCACACCACATACTATTAAAAATCCTTCTGAAATTCCTCCTTTTGGAACAAATCCTATTGGTGGTTCAAAGAAGAAAGATACATCTACCACCACTATGCAACAAAATACTCCTAAGATGAGAAGGAAAGAAAAAGAAACTAAAGAAAAGAACATGAGTGTTGAAGATGAAGAAGAAGAAGAAGGACTGCAATTGGTCTAGAAAAGGAAACCTAGTGTCTCTCAAGAGGAGACTAGTTCAAAGAGAAAGAAAGTTAATATAGTGGACAAAGAAAGTGAAGAGGAAGTGGGAAAGGAAAAGAAAGATTTTTTTTTTTGAAGAAGAGAAAAGAGTAAGAAATTTGAGAAGACCCCCCCAGTGCAAAAGCATAGTCCTATGAAGTTGGATGCATTATTTAGTGGCATTGTAGTGTTTGGTATGTTGAAGGAAACTACTGAAATGTATCCGGAAGTAGATAATGCAAACAAGGGAACCATAAAGAGGCTATTGTTAAGTATATGGTAACATTCAATATTGGCCTAGATAAGATAGAGGATCAATTACCTGATGATCTAAAAATTATTTTAAGTGCTAGAAGACAATAAGCTATTGAAGAGGATGAAAAGATGAAGGCATTTTCCTTGGAGAAGATTGGTTTCTAATTGTCTCATGAGGATAGAGACAAGCTATCGAAGTTGTGTCAAAAAAGATTTAGGACAAAGGAAAGAGTTAATAACCTTATGAGCAGAGATAAGGAAGACATTGAGAGGTTAAGGGAAGATACATTGCAAATAGAGGAAATTATTTCTAAAGAGTTGGGAACACCTTCAGAGATTGAAATACAAATACCAGATGATAATCCCCTACTAGAAATCATTTAACTTGTCAATGGACAACATGAGCATGAGAAATAAGAAGATGTTTTGACTGATAACACCCCTCTAGTTGTGGAGAGTATTGTTGATGAAGAGAAGGAAGAAGATAAGTAGGATGCCTCAGAGAAGAATGAAGCTCAAGATGAACAAAAATTTCCCCCTCTGAATAAGGAGACAAATGCTGAGTAGAAGGAAGAAGATAAGAAAGACCTCCTAGAGAAGACTGAAGCATAAAAAGAAGAAAATTTTCCTCTAGAAGATGAGAAGGTTGTAGAAGAGTGCTCCAATAGTGGTGAGAAAGAAAAGATTGATAAGAATAAAGAAGAAAGCACTAAAACTGGTGGTGAATCCTTTGAACCCTCTGGAGATTCATTAAAAGATATTTTAAACATGTAGTTATAGTTTCAACTGGTGGTGTCTTCACAACCCATGTAGATTCCTATGCAAAAAGGTCAAGTGGACCTAGACAAGATTTCCCATTTATAGAAGTTACATCTTGGTGAAATATTTCATGCCTTTTCAAGGAAGGATATTCTTTAGACTCACCAAAAGTGTACTGAGTTGATTGATGAAGTTGTGAAAGTGTTGCAAGAAGGGCATCCCAGAGCGTCTATTGACAATTCTTTATCTAGTATGCAATAGTTGAGGTTATTCCTTGATTCCTTTCAGGAATATTCTACTGGGTTGGAAGATAAGATAGAAAAGGAAATGAAAAATAAAGTCAATGATAGAAGGCTTTTTGATGCTTCTAATAAGTGTGCTATTACATGTACACCAAGCTGCAAGGAAACTTAAAAAATGTTAAAAAGCGTTTGGAGGAATCTAAACAATTATTTTAGTTTTGTTTGAAATGGCCTATTTTTACAAGGAGCATAAAGGATCAAATGGATTCATTTGAGTCAGAAATTGCTTAGGCCTATGGTGCATATGATTTGTTGAATTATAAAGATGGAGCTACAAGAGCAATTATTGAAAATCTGCATGGTCAATTCTTTCTACAACAAGAACAAAAGAAGATAATAATGTAGTATAGTCAACTCAGAGATATGGTAAGCACAAGGAATACACCTTTAACTAAAGTTTTATTTTATGTAGAGAACGTTGTGTAGAAGAATGCAGTTCCTAGTTCTTTGGAAGAAGGAGAAGACATTTAGCTTGAAAATCAATGTCATATGCTTGCCTTTGCTAAAAAGGACCGGGAGGTTGCAAAGAAAGACTAGGAGGCACACCTTGCAAATTTGAAGGAGTATTATAAGGGTATTTGACCCTCTACTAGTTAAGTTATACATTTTTTACTTTGTGTATGCAATTTTCTGATTTCAATGTACATATGAGAAAGTAGTTGATGGTGTTGTGGTACAAATTTTGTCATTTTTCATGGATAATATTGAAAGGGGGAGTAAAGTTGTTAGGGGGAGCCACTAATATGGATATTGTTGGAGAATTTTGTTGAATATAGAATAGAAGTATCTTTTTGGTACCCTTTTCCCTTGATGTCAAAGGGGAAGAATATTTTGGAGTGTTTTGGAGAAGTGTGTTGCCATCAATGAAAAAGGGGGATATTTTTGGAAATATGAGCATGATAGTATATGGTGTTTTCATTGATGGAAAACCATTGTAGAAATATAGAAGTGTTGATCCATAGAAGACCAAGTGTATTGAAGAATTAGCTAAGTCTCAGTGTACATTTTCAATGTTACAAAGGAACAATTTTGTGGTCCACATTGCTTTGCTATGCATAATCTTGTCATGTGGTTTTGAAGTGTTGATGGCATGTGTTGAAGGAGCCTGCATCCAAAGTTTTAGGGTTGTATGCCTTGCATAGTTGAAGATATTTTTGATAGTGTATTAGGCTTAGTAATGACAAAGTTGTAGTTGTAGAGTGCATATTTGAATGCTCTGCATTCCATCATTGATGAATATTATGCTATGTAGTTTTGAGGAAGTGTTAGAATGTGTCAAATATGTGTGTGTCAAATATGTGTGTACTCCAAGTGGAAAGTGATTTGGTGATCTGAATATTGAGTTGTGAATGAACATATATTGTTGAGAAAGAGATAGCAGTGGAAGAGGAAGAAGATCTAGAAAAGAATCCTAAGACTCCTAAGTATGTGTAGAAGAATCATTTTGAAAATCAAATAATTGGAGATAAGAGAAAAGGTGTGTTGACAAGGAGAAGATCTGTTATGGAAAAGGAATATGTAATTTTTTTTTTACTTTATGAGGTAGAACGTAAAATAGTAACTGAAGCATGTAAGAATTAGAGTTGGATCAAAGCTATGGAAGAATAATTGAGGTAGATTGAGAAGAATCAGACATGGGGACTAGTCCCAAGTATAGCAAACAATAATGTGATAGGGTCTAAATGGGTTTTCAAGAACAAGTTGAATGAGAATGTAGAAGTTATCAGAAAGAAGGCTAGGCTTGTGTGTAAAGGCTACTCACAAGCAGAATGAATAGATTTCGAAGACTTTAGCTCTAATGGAAAGAATTGAGGCCATTGGGATGTTTTTGGATTTTGTAATAGATAAAGACTTCAAGGTGTATCAGATGGATGTCAAGTTTTCATTTTTGAATGACAAGTTAGAAGAAGAGGTATACATTGAACAAATAGAGGGTTTTCAATTATCACAAGATTATGATATGGTTTGCAGATTGAAGAAAGTTTTGTATGGACTCAAATAAACTCCTAGAGCTTGGTATGCAAGATTGGATAAGTACTTATTGCAACAGGTATTCAAAAATGGTATCATAGATAGCAACCTTTATTTTAAGGTTGAGAAAGATCAATTTTTGATTGTGGTTGTGTATGTTGATGACATAATCTTTAGAGGAAATGAAGTAATGTGTAAGAAGTTTGTAGAGGAAATTCAAAATTAGTTTGAAATGTCAATGTTTGGGGAGATGAATTTCTTCCTTGGGTTACAAATCATTCAGTTTGATAAAGGTATATTCATCTCACAATTAAAGTATATCAAAGAAATGTTAAGGAAGTTTGGAATGGAGGACTCTAAACTAGTATGTACTCCCATGGTTACTAGTTGTAAGTTGAGAAAAAATGATGAATCTCCTAAGATAGATCAAAGCAAGTATAGATCAATGAATCGTGGATTGCTATATCTAACTACTACTAGACTGGATATCATGCATGCAGTATGCCTTGTGGTAAGATTTCAAGAAGATCCTAGAGAATCACATGTGGCAACAGTAAAAAGGATATTTAGATATTTGAAAGGCACTCCAGACTTTGGTCTATGGTATCCCAGGGACACTGATTTCTCTTTGAGTGCTTATACATATGTAGATTGGGAAGTTTTTATAGATGATAGAAGAAGTACACGTGGATGTTCTTTCTTTCTTGGAAGTATATTGGTCTCTTGGCTAAGTAAGAAGCAAGATTTAGTGTCATTATCTGTTACAAATGTAGAATGTATTGCAACATCTTGTTATGCACACAAGTGTTGTAGATGAAGCAAAATTTCAAGGATATCAGAGTATCATATGATGAGCCTATTACTATCTTGTGTGATAATACAAGTTCTATCAACATCTCAAAAAATTCAATAATGCATTCAAGGGAAAATCATATCTCTATCTGGTATCACTGTCTAAGAGAGAAAGTTGTAGAGAATGAAGTGAAGTTGGAATATGTGCCTAAAAAGGATCAAATAGTAGATATTTTTACAAAGGCTCTTCCAAAAGATAAATTTGAGAATCTCTAAAAAAAGCTAGGGGTTATTACCCCTCCTACTTTCAACTAGATGAATGAGTTGGTGCATTTGTCTAGGTGAGCTATTCAAGATACATTCTTGGTCTTGGATTGATGAAGGATACCTCTCAAGGGGAGTAGGTTGTGGTGTCTTTGGTTGGTGTAGTTAGGGGGAGGATATCTAGTGCCCCTAAGGGGGAGAGAGCAGTGGAGAAAGTGTAGTGGAGAAACTGAGAGAGAGTTTCTTGCAGATGTTGCCTGAAGTGAAGTATGTAGGTGTTGCCATTTTCCATTGATATCAAAGGGGGAGAGAGTGCAGTTTGAAAAAAATGGAGAGTGAAGTCAAAAAATCACAAGGAAATATGATGTCAAAGGGGGAGAGAAGATTGAAGTCTAAAATGTAAGAAATGTCCTGGAGTAAGGGGGAGTAGTACTTGATGCAAAGTTGATTTTGTGAATTGGTGTTGCCATTGTAGTATTGCTTATGTTATTGATGGTTTTTTAGAGTTGGTGTTTCCATCAATGACAAAGGGGGAGATTGTTACAATGTTTTCATTGATGTCAACAAGAAGATTTTTGCACTATGTTTTCCTTAGTGTTTTCATTTATGTCAACCTATGTCAACCTCTAGTGTGGTGCTGAACAAGTGCTATAGATGGGGAGATTGTTAGTGTTTTAGATGGGGATATTGTTTTAATCTCTAGTGTGGTGTTGATGAGAAGGTGTTTGTGATGTTGCTAATGCAACTGGTTCACTTGGTCTCCAAGTTCTTTTGAGAAAATTTGAATAAGAGAGTGTACAACTTGTGACAAAGTTGTGTTCTACATTGTGCTCTGTATTTCTTCATGGTTGAATATGTGCTTGTGCAGTTTGGATTAGATGATGAGAGGTGTTATATCTAGAGTTTTAGGTTTTGGATCATGTGGTAGTGGAAGATGTGTTTGACAGTGTGTTACCTGTGAAAAAGGTTGTCTAGGAGAAATGGATTTGCTTTACATTTCTCTACATTAAGGTTCCATGTCTTGCGGATTTGGGAACATGCTAATATTATCGATGTCTACCTTCTCTTGGAGTGTTGTGTGTTCAGGTGTTCCAAAAGGTTGGCTAGTGAGTTGTATGTCTATGGTAGTGTTGCTAGTTGCACAAGATTATAGCATTCTTAGTTGCAAGTGGTTGCAAAAGTGTTGCTAAATATTCTGATGGTGTTGGAATATTTTGGGATGTTGTGTAATGTTGCTTTGTGGTCTACAATATTTTTCTAGACTTGGTGAAGATTGAATGGATTATTTGGTAGCGTTAAGTAGGTTTGGTGGACCTAACATGTTAGTGTTACTTGTGGATGTGCTTCATGATTTGTGGAAGCATGGTTAAGCATGTTGGTGTGGATTTTGGTCCTAGTTAACCACTAGCATGGTCCACCTTCACTTATTTCCATAGCAAAAGTGTTTGGTACCAACCTATTTGTTGGTTGCACATTTGAGGTGCATATGTTTCATTAAGGCGGACCTAAACAAGGTTGTTTAAGGTCATGGAGGATATATAAGCAAGTTAAATTGTTGGAGATGTGAATGTTATTGAGTGTGGTGATTTGAGTGTGAGCTTAAACACCTAAGGCTACAAGATGTAGTGAGAAGAAGGTATCTACATTTTCAGTGAACTTGAAGTTGCTAGAGGTAGTGAGCCAAAGGTTGTGGATGGTGTAGAGTTCTTGTGGCAGATCTTCTTGTTGATATGAGGTAGTGAACCTCCTTGTAATTTTCTTATTCTATTTGATTCTATTTTAGATAGTGAGTCCTTTGGGTAGTGATCCCTTGACAGTGAGGCATTCTTCTCTTCTAGGTAGTGAGCCTTTTGTAATTAGTGTTTTTATTCATATATATGTGAGTTAAACCTCATCGTTGTTTTCCCTCATTAGGGTTTTCCATGTAAATCTAGCATTCTATTGTTTTGATTGTTGATGTGTTGATGTTTTAGTTTTTACCTTCATATTGATGCATAATAAGGGTTTGAAGGTTAATGAGGTTTTGAATATTTTAATGTACAACTAATTCACCCTCTCTTAGTTGTCCCCTATTTCTAAAAACCTCAATGCTTATTCAAATGTTATATTTTTCCAATTAGGAACCCAAAACTCTTTGATGGCCATTAGAATGCTAGCAGTTTAGAAATTTTATCTAAGTGTGTATTATATCTAGCATCCAATATTTCTTTTGATTCCTTCTTAAAATTGATTAAGATGAATTCTAACCATATGAGATCAACCATTGTTTTATTTAGCAATGAGAAATTAGGCTCTCCACTTGTGCAAATAAATGATTATAAAGAAGGGATGATTGTGCAAAACTCACCATTCCAATGAATGAGTGTCTTAGTTATCACATTGGAATCTAATATGTTTGGCATAATCCACTTCACAATATTTTCCCACATCTTCAATTTTCACTTGAGTTGTTCTAGCTTTGATTGATAGGAAAAAATTTCTCATAGTAGATTAACAATTTCATTTGTACCCACAAGCCCCTCTAAGACATTTGGGTGAAATATGGAGCACTTGTAGATCTTTTGAATTGATAGTACTCTTCGATTCCACTTGATTAAAATATATTTCAAGTTGTTCTGATGTTGCATGTATTTGATATATGCACTATTTAAATTGTTGTACCCCTTCCAAGTTTCCTCAAGTCTATTAGCAATCTTGAATAACCTATTACCAATGAGGTAACCTACTATGTCAATCACCTTCTTATTCTATCCTCCTTTACTTATTTTCATTATTCTAAGCTAGTTCCTTAAATTTTAAGGATAAAGCATCCTTGTCTTGTATTGGTACACATTCCAAGCTTGATTGGGTGGTGAAAATAGGATTATTAGCATAAGGGGAAGGAAAATTGGATTATATATTAGTATTCCTTCATTAACCTCAAATGTTCTACTTATAATTTGTTATAGTAAAAATACAAGTTTTTAGTGGCAACCTCATAGAACATATCAATATTTATAGCAAGGAAAGAATCTTGAGGAGTAGAGATGTTAGATAATATTTTGGAAATCATGCTCCCAGTTAAGTCTCTTATATTTCCAACTACTTGTGGCTTGTTGGTTACTAGAGTCATGATGCAAATGGTCAAAGTTTCATAACTTATGCTAAAAACAAAACCAAAATAAGATTTTTTTGCTTATTCCTCTATAAGGAGGGATTCCTCATCCTGTCTCCTCATAGTTCCAATGCTATTATTGAAGAAATATCCCATTCAAGGAGTATGAGAAAACCACTATGTTGGAGAATCTCTTTTCCCTTATTTAGAGTGATTTTTTGAATTCTAAACTCCATCTCCTACATAATTTTATTTGTGATTCCCTCAATTTTGGATGGGCTTGCCTCTCCTTTTTCTTTGTTTAATTTTCTTTGGAATTGTTCTATTTTCATGCTTATCAAGTAGTCATTGAATACTTTATATTTGATGAATTGATCATTATAAATGAAATGGGTGCATGCAAAGTCTTTGATGTCATTTGTATCATGCTCTCTACATATAACACTAGTGGTTAATCTATCTTGATATGAAGTCTATGAGGTGATGGGATCATATAATTTACCTCTCCTTATCCAATTACATTTCCCCAATCTCTCCTGATTCTAGGAGATGGTAGTAGATAATGCAACTAATGGTTGCAAAAGTTTTATTTTCTCCCTTGGATTCTTAGGACAATTTGCACTTGATTTTGAAATTTCCTCTTGTATTTTTTGAGCTACCATGGGTTTTTCTTCACATTTCTCTTAGCCTATAGATTCTTGTAATTTTCTTTGGGTCCGCCTCATGTTGTGGCCTTTCTTCTAGTTTCTTTTTTAGTATGTTTAGAGGCTTGCATGTAAGAGTTTTAGCATTATCCATTATAACCTTAATCTCATAAATTGGGTCCTCAATATCATGATATGATCTAGTATAATTAGGGTTTTATTGTAACAACCTTGGTGTGCTTAACAGTAAAATTTCCAATGTTTTCACCTCAAGTGAATAAAACATGATGCCATGACATAGCAATAAATTTTTTTCTTCCAATAATGTAAATTACATGCACAATTGAAATAACACAAATTCCAATTTGTCATTGCATTCCAAAGTAATTTTACAAATCTTACCAAAACATAGATATTGTTAAATAGGTGAAGGACAATTAAGAGGGGGGGTGAATCAGTTGTCACACAAGTTCAAACTTAAAACTTTATCACTTGTCAATAACGCGCTCGAAATCAGCTACGCCGATTTCGGAAAATTTTGGGGCCATTATGGGAAATCTAAGTGCCTCAAATCTAACTTGAAATATTTTCAGGTGCAAATCTGGGAAACTAAAACTGCAATATCTTTCAACCTAGGAATAGAAAATAAAAACCGTAAATTGGGAATTTCATTATGATGAAAAGGGTATCCAAAAAATGTAAGAACATTTAAAAACTGAGAAACTTGAAATTTAACTATTTTTGGGTGATGCAAGATTGCCCTTACACCACTGGATGTTCCTGCATCAGACACCAAGGGTAATTTGAGAAGTGACCCCATCACGTCTCAAATGGTTGAGGAAAACCCAACTGGTCAACCGTTGCCTTAGATAGCCAGGATGAATCTTCTACAGGCCTTCCACTCCATTTCACCAGATATTCTTCATACTACCTGTTTCTAGTACTCCTTCCCACATGACTATCCAAGATTGCTTCAATCTCCTCCCTTTCTGAGGTAGGTGCTGGAATGCCATACTGCCCTATTACTGGTGCTTCCTCCATTCCACCTTCATGATACTCTATCAAATCTAAAATGCTGAACAGAGGGGAAATGTTGATTCCATCAGGCAACTCTACCTCATATGCATTCCCTGAATCATGCTTCTTCAAAATCTTACAGGGACTGAATTTCTTCATCTTCAATTTGTTATAGGTTCCCACAGGAAACCATTCTTTCCTCAAGTGGACTATTACTTCATAGCCAATCTGAAACTCCTTATTCCTCCTTTTCTAATCTGCCTTAGCCTTATATTGCATATTCATCTTATTAATGTGTTCTCGTACCTTCTCATGTATATTCTTGATGTGCTTTGCAAAATCTTTGGCTTCAACACTTATTTTCTGCTCTTGTTCCATCTTCCTCAATTCTGGAGCTATTCTAGGGCTACCTCCATACACAATCTGGAACAATGATCTACCAGTGCTTCTGTTGATAGAATTGTTGTAAGAAAATTCTACCTGGGGTAAGATCAAGTCCCATCCCTTGGATTTATCTCCTACCAAACATCTCAATAGGTTACCCAGACTCTTGTTAACAACCTTTGTCTACCCATCTATTTGTGGATGGTGTGTAGAACTGAACTTTAGCTCTGTCTTCAGCTTCTTCCACAAGGTCCTCCAAAATTACCCCACGAATTTGGTGTCACGATCTGAAACAATACTCTTTGGCAGACCATGTAGCCTCACCATCTCTTTGAAGAACAAGTTAGCAATGTGGACTGCATCATGGGTCTTCTGACATGGAATGAAATATGCCATCTTCAAAAACTTATCAACCACCACAAAGACTAAATCATTCCCTCGTTGTGTCCTTGGCAAACCAAGAACAAAGTCCATACTTATATCCTCCCATGGCCTCTCTGGTACAGGTAAGGGCTAGTATAAGCCCGTATTCTAGCTCACTCCTTTAGCCATCTGACATATCTTGGAGCTTTGTACAAACTTCTTCACATCCTATGACAACTAAGGCCAATAATAATGCTCACTGATAATGGCAATGGTCTTATCCTAACCAAAATGTTCTGCCATTCCTCCACTATGCTTCTCCTTTATTAGGTTCTCCCTCATGGAACTCCTCAAGATACACAATTGACTTCCCTTAAATAACATGTCATTCTGGATTATGAAATCCAGCCACCTTGTCCTGTCCACTGTAACACATTCCTTGCAAGCTTTCCAAGCCTCTGCAAATCAGGATCTTCTGCATATAGTGTCTTAAGTTCATTGAACCCAACCACTTCAATTTGCATCTTTGTCATCAATGTATGCCTCCTACTTAAGGCATCTGCAACCCTATTTGACTTCCCACTCCTATGTTTCAAAACAAAGGTATAACTCTACAAAAACTCTACCCATTTCATATGCCTCTGATTTAATTTTCCTTGACTATTTAGGTACTGCAAGGCCTGATGATTAGTATATAGAATAAATTCCTCTGTCAACAAATAATGTCTCCATTTCTTTAATGCTTGAACTATTGCATAAAATTCTTGATCATATAAAAAATACTTTCTCTTGGCATCATTTAACTTTTCACTGAAATAGGCAATGGGTTTACCTTCTTGGCTCAACACTGCTCCAATGGCACAACCACTGGCATCACAATCCACCTGAAACACCTTGTTGAAATTTGGGAGGGCTAGAAAAGGTTTCTCTGTCATCTTCTACTTCAACAGTTCAAAACTTTTTCTGCTCCAGGCTCCACTTGAATTCTTTTCTATCCCCTCTCATTGTTTCAGTTCAGGGGTCCACAAATACTACTAAAATTTCTAATGAAATTTCTATAAAAACTAGCCAAACCATGGAAAGATCTCACCTCGGTAGTAGTTCTTGGGGTAGGCCATTCTAGAATATCCTTCACCTTCTTTGGGTCCATCTTGAGACCTTCTGCTGAGACAACAAACCCCAAGTACACTAACTCCCTCTTCACAAAACTGCACTTCTTCAAATTAATCAATAGTTTCTCTTCTCTTAACTTCTTAAAGGCTCTCGAATATGCATCAGATGCTCATCCAACATCTTACTGAAAATCAAAATATCATCTAAATACCTAATAACTAAACTTCCAATAAATTCTTTTAGTACCTCATTCATGAGCCACATGAATGTGCTCGGTGCATTGGTTAGCCCAAAAGGCATGACTAACCACTCGTACAGGCCCTCTTTGGTCTTGAAGGTAGTCTTCCATTCATCTCACCTTGAATCTGGATATGGTGATATCCACTCTTCAGATCAATCTTTGTGAAGTACTGAGCTCCACCCAAACAGTCCATCAGGTCATCCATCCTTGGTAGGGGAAATCTGTACTGATTGTTATCTTGTTTATGGCTCGGGAATCTGTACACATCCTCCACTCCCCATCCTTCTTTGGTGCTAGTACTTCAGGTACGCACATGGACTCAAACTCTCCCATATCAAACCCTCCCATATCAAACCTTTTCTCAACAACTCTTGAACTTGTCTGTTCAACTCCTCATTTTCTATTGGAGTCATTCTATGAGCTACCTTATTTGGCAAACTGGCTCTAGGAATCAAGTCAATCTAATGACTGATCTTCCTTATTGGTGGTAAACCCTCAGGTACATTATTAGAAACAATATCTTGAAATTCACCCAACATCCCAGAAACTTCTTCTAGAACCTTCTCACTATCCTCCTTACTCACTCTAGGAATCAATGCATAACACACACACTCATGCTTCATACCTTCTAAAATTTTTCTTCCATCTACATAACAAATTCTAGCACTACTGCATACCTTTTCTTCGGTCTCCTTTAGGGGTTTCAACTTGTGACGAACCCCATCCTTTGTCAAGGAATAAGTGTTTGCATGGCCATCATGTATAGCTCGCCTATCGAACTGCCACGGCCTCCCCAACAACATGTGACATGCATCCATGGGGATGATATCACAGAGTACCTCATCATGGTAGCTCCCGATCTTGAACTTTACTAGGCACTGCTCATTGACCAAAACTTTGTGGTCTTTCTGCAACTAGGCAATCCAATATGGATGCAGGTGCCTTTCCCTCTTGAGCTTCAACTTTGTGACCATCTCCTTTGACACTAGGTTATCGGTGCTCCCAACATCAATAATGACATCACAACATTTTCCTTCACACTTGCACCTTGTGCAAAACAGATTCTTCCTCTGTTCTGGTTCCTTTTCCTTAGTCACCAGGGCTCTCCTAATCACTAGGGCTTCTCCCCTTTCAGCATCATCTGAATGTTCAGATTGGGCCTCCTCATTTTTGTATGCGCAACCCTTCCACGACCTTCGGCCTTTTGTCTGCCCTTCGCGGTGTTGTGGACATTCATAGGCTCAATGCCCTTCTTCACCACACTGAAACACGTTCCTCTAAAGGCCACCTCTTCAGATCACTTGTCCATATCTCCCTCATCCTCTACCTCTTTGATCACCCTTGTTTTGATCACGAGGGTAGTAGAGTTGTCATTCCTTTGGCTTGGTGGTACCCACATCTTCACTTTTCTTTTCATCATCATTTCGGCTTCCTGAAGGTCTGCCATTGCCCCTTCCGCTTTGACCTCCTCGTCCTTTTTGCTTGCCATCAAATCTTTTGTTCAGCTTCTCTTCCACCTTCAAAGCAAACTGATACACATCCTCAATGGTGGTCATTCTGACTAGGCTTAACTCCTCCTGAATGCTTGGCGGTCACAACTCATTAAGATATCGAGCTACCTTCTCCTTATTGGCCTCTGTGTGACCTATTCTGATGATTATCTTTGAAAATATTCCAGTATATTCTTTCACAGATCTGCTTCCTTGCTTCAACACTTGCAATTTCTTCAATAGATCTAACTCGTAGTCCACTGGTATGAACTGCTTCTTTAGTTTCTCTACCATGTGATCCCATCTGGTGATCTTTCCTTTTCCTCTTCGATTTCTTTCCAACTAGACCTCTTTCCACCAAATATAGGCATGGACCTTCAGCTTCATTTTTGAAAACTTAACCTGATCTGGGTCCTCTATTTCTTCATACTCAAAATATTCTTCTAGCTCGTTGATCCGGTTGATCAATTCTTGCGTGTTTAGACTTAACGGAGTACTGGGGACTTACGTTCTAGGTCTTTTCCCGATCTTTGAAATGGCCCTTATTAGCCACATTTGGTCTTGATCAATTGCTTCTTCTTCCTCTTCTACATTTGAACCTTCTTCCTCTCCTTCATCCTCACTTTCCTCCCTCGGGTTTAACCCTCTTCTCAACTGCTCTTGTAAGCATCAATCTGTCTCTGGAGGGCTGCTAGTGCATCTCTTCCACCGCATCTCTGCCTCAACCACCTCTGGCACCACCATGCCTACCGGGCATCACTCTTGGAGGCATCTTTCTTGACCTCAACCCACAACCACGGTCACGGTGCGACTGCCTCTGATCGGCGATCGTCCACACACTCAGAAAACCCACTCTTTTACCACTTGATGAGGGCATAGCCCGAGACTTAGAAAATAACCCACAAACAAGAGAATAATTTTATTATTCAGAAAATGGAACTTCTTACATGCAGAGGATCTCAAATCCCCAAGTTCTACAACACATGCAAGTTACAGAAAGCTACAAAATAACCCTTTCGCAATATGCGAGCTTGTCCCCAAAAAGCTACCCAAAATTAGAAACACACCCATAAATAGAGCTCCTCTTTAGTTTGGAGCCAAAACAACATTCAAATTTGAGTTTAGGTGGTTTGGCACCGAAAATTACAACTTGAAGTTCAAATTTCAAAAGAATATTTGCAATTGTATCTTCTAGAAAGTGCGCCAACTTCTCGGAGCCATAACTTTTGATCTGGGACTCTGATTCGCAAACTGTTTGAACCGTTGGAAAGGTCTCAAAGTCAATAATGCGCTCAAATTTTTTTACCTTGATTTTAGAAAGTTTTGGGGCAATTATGGGAACTCTAAGTGCCTCAAATCTAACTCAAAAGATTTTTAGGTGCAAATCTAGGAAACTAAAACTACAATATCTTTCAACCCAGGAATAGAAAATAAAAACCATAAATTGGGAATTTCATTATGACGAAAAGGGTATCCAAAAATGTAAAAACATATAAAAAAATGAGAAACTTGAAATTTAACTATTTTTGGGTGATGTAAGATTGCCCTTACACCACTGGATGCTCCTACATCAACAATATACTTCATACATTGAATACCTTTCACCAGATCATCTAAACTATGTAAACTTGCAATAGAATATAGAAACATGACTTCTAGATTACCAAAATTCAACCTCTTTGCCAAGAAATAGAGAACACCATCATAAGACAAATCCCAAATCCGTAAGATCTAAAACAAACTAGTGGAGGGTTGTAGAGTAGAAACAATTCTCCTAGTCCACAGAAGATCAACTTTTCCAGTAGAACACACATACCGGTGGACACAAATTTCACATAGCATCTCACCAAAAACTAAAACTGAGAATATATCACCATCAAATCCTAGTAATGAAAACTTTAGAACCAAACAAGCATAGGATCAACATAGGAGAAATGTGAAGCACATACTGAAGCACAATCTGAACACATTCATCACTTTGACTTCTCTTCTTTATTAATTTTCTCAAAAGCATTTGGAAACTCATCAACACAACACATCCGCAACCAAATAAGACAGTTCCATGTACTCATAGTATCTTAGCAGCATCTCAACTATACATGTACAATATACAACATACAAAATAGTGATGACATCATTGAAAACACCACCAGACTAGCCCATACTTGCAACAATATCCCCCTTTGTCATTGATGGAAAAAATGGTGTGAAAAACCATCAAAGAAAACAACCTACTCAATATTTCGGGAGAACACCTTCTCTTCTACAACAAGTATTTTTCACATAACTTTCTCTCCCCTTTTGACATCAATGGAAAAGAACAACTTCTTTGATTACTCCCCCTTAGGAGTACACCCATCTTGCAACAATGAAAACCTTTTCTACTCCCCCTACGCAGTAGACCAATCTATCAATCCAGATAAATAAATAATCTATGAATTCACTAGACTGATGCACCTTCATGTGCACCTAGTTTGGAGGGCCAATGACCCCCAACCTTTCCCTAAGATGCTCAAAAGTATCCTTCAGAAGAGCCTTAGTAAATATGTTTGCAATTTGTTCCTTTATTGTCACATACTCTAGTCTGACCTCATTCTCCAACACTTTTTCTCTCATAAAATGATACTTGATAGATATGTGATTTGCTCTTGAATGCATAAACGAGTTCTTAAAAATATTTATTGCACTAGTGTTATCACAAAAAATAGAAATAGGCTCATCACATACTAATCCAATGTCCTTTAGAGTTTTCTTCATCCACAGAACTTGTGTGCAATAGGATGCTTCAACAATATATTCTGCCTCTGTAGTGGATAAAGAAACTGAGTATTACTTTTTACTCAACCATGAAACTAATCTTTTGCCAAGAAAGAAAGCACCACCACTGGTACTCTTATGGTCATCTACACATCTGACCTAATCAACATCTGTATAGGCACTTGAGGTGAAATCATTACTCTTAGGGTACCATAGTCCATAATCCAGTGTGCCTTTAAGATATCTAAATATCCTTTTCACATCTATAAGATGTGCTTCTCTCGGATCTACTTGAAATTTAGCAACTAAACACACTGCATGCATAATGTCTGGTCTAGTAATAGTAAGGTACAACAGTCCACCAATCATGGATCTATATTTTCTCTAATCACTCTTAGCAGATTCATCATCCTTGCTTAGTTTACATCTGGTTACCATAGGGGTACAAACTGGTTTGGAATCATCCATCCAAAAATTCTTCAACAACTCTTTTACATACTTAGATTGTGAAATGAATATCCCTTTATGTTGGACTCAAGGAACACTAAGAGGGGAGGGTGAATCAGTGTTCAAAAAATTTAACTTTCAATTCAGATTCTTAAACAATTTACAACACATAAACAAAAATAAAGATGCAAACACATGAAGAAGATGTTCAAAACACCATAGCACCAATATGTTTACGTGGAAACCCTATTAGGGGAAAAACCATGGTGGAGATTAATCCACAATTTATGCTCTATTAAAAGTATGAATAAAAGGGAATGCACTTGCATTCAGGCACACTTCTTAGAGCTCATTGCTCAAATTAAGGAAGGCTCACTGCCTTACAAAGTGTTTGTGATTACAAAAAAAATTGAGCTGAGAAGATAACATCTACAAATTCCTAGATTTAGTTTTGATGAAGCACATTAAACATATTCTGGACCTTCTGCCTAATTTGCACTTTTGGTCTGGTCTACTCTGCTACACAAAAACCCTTCTACTACACAAACAAAACTCACTCAACAAATCTTTTGACATTTGTTCACACACATCTTCTCTGCCCTTTCCACACCTCAAAATGATTTACCAATTTCATATATATATATCCGCTAACAAATATTTTAATTACTTAAGTTAGCTTGAACAAAACATGAAATATTCTCCATTAGTCAGCTCAAATCACGAGAAATATTTAATGCGTACCCACACAAGTTGGATAGGACATAGCTGGGACCAAAAAAAATATTCTCAAACTTAGAAACAATTAAACAACTACTCCTTATACATCCGTGACAGGCTACATTCATTGGGTCAACCACAATGAGTAAATAAACATAAAATCATTCTACCGAATCTCCTAACTTGTACACCGATTGCTACAACACCACAAAACTTACCGATAAGGTAACACACATGCTTAAAAAAATTTCTTGGGGATCCACAACACAAAATGATGATCTAGTGAAGCATTCAAATTGACTAACTGACCAGATACCTTGTTCTTCATACTTTCTGCCAGTAACACACTGTCTTCTACATTTCCTACCAATATAAGTAGATATTGATCTGCGGACCAAGATAATGACTTCAGTTGCCATCAATGACAACACTAGAATCCATAAAAAATCTTCCCAAGCCATATTCCAACAATCTCCCCCTTTGGCATTGATGGCAACACTTAGTGAAAAATAACTAAGTGTCAGAACTAAAACTCAAAATTTCAAAACACAACAAAATATTGCTCCCCCTTAGAATATAAAGGCATTTTTCACTACTCTCCTCCCCCTTT
>VDFB02000008.1:270643868-270656233 GCA_007258455.2 Sequoia sempervirens
GACGATGGAGATGGCAGTGGAGAAGGCTCGCTTAGTGGAGGAGAATTTGGCCATGGCTTTGGGTGGTCACATTGGAGTGCAGATTGGTAGTGCACCTACACCTGACTTTAGCACTCATGGAGGTCAGTCGCAGGGAGCAGGAGCTTCTAGGAACATGAACCCACCTTCTAAAGGGGGTCAGCAACGTCAGCAGCAGCAGCATCAACAACAACAATCACAGCCGAAGCATGAAAACTTTCAATCTCAGCAAGGTGGCAATTCGCAGTTTCGTAGGGATCGGAACAGGATCAGGCACCAAATTCGACAAGAACGTTTTGCTCAGCCTGCACCTAGTTTTCAGTCAGCGCCGAGTCGAGCAAGCTTTCAACAATCCAATGCTCCATCCGAGGGCAGAGGATTTGGCCGAGGTACTGGTTGCTACTCATGTGGGCAATAGGGGCATATCGCTAGATTGTGTCCACAAAAGAGCACTTCTGGATTTAATCAGAGACCTGCAGCTTCTGAGCCGACAGTGGGAGATGCGGGTAGATCTCATCGAGTGTTTTCCGTTGTCGACAATCGTCAGGCTAGGTACCAGGATGCAGGGGCAGAGGCTTCTGGTAGAGGACGAGGCTCTGGCTTCGGAGCTCGTGAGTGAGCCCGAAAGGGTTCGATGGTGTCCTAAACGTTGTGATCTTGGCGTCATGGGAGGATGTCTCCCTTATTTGAGAATCTTAATTTATTTTTTTTAATTCTTTTATTTAATGGCTTCCAGGAGTAAGCCATGTCCTAGGGGGGTAGGATGTAATACCCCTCATACTGCTTAGACTTATTATTTTATGTGCTTTGGTTGGATACTGTGATGATGCTATTATTGTTTGATTTGGTTGGTTAGATGTTTGATGATGTTGGTATTCCTCTAGTGGACATGATTATTTCATATGACATTGTGGTTGGTGATGTTAGTTGATTTTTCAGAATTATATTATGATGCAATGATTTAATGAATTATGTCATGAGATGAATTGTTAGTTTAGAAATGCTATTTTATCAGTTAAATTATAATTTCTAGGATATAGGTGATGAAGGACACATGGCATCACTCGCTTATGCAGTGCCTTGTTATACAGGATTCCTTCACAATGCAGTGCTTTAATTTAATGCTTCGATTATATATATATATATATGTATGCACATGTACACAACTTCACTTGTATGCAGGATTTGCAGGTACAAGTCTTGATTCCACCTGCTTCGGCAGGACAGGGCGAGCACCAATAGCCCAACAGATAAATGTTGAAACAGAGGTGATGATGAAGTCCTCCCGTTCCATGATGTCAGGTCGTCTCGTTTGTTTAGTATTGTTTATTTTGTGTAATTGTCGTCAGTTGTGTTTTGTGTTATGTGTTTTGTCATATTTTATTTAAGATGGCATTTATAGTTATGATTTATTGTAATGATTGAAATAGTTATTTATTTTAATGTTAGATTAAGTTTTATTTAAATATTTAAATGATTCAATGATTTTTGAAAATCATATATTTCAATTAAATAATAATTAAATATTAAATGTGTCTCAATCATTTTAATCAATTATCTGGTGGAGGATAATTATTAAAATAATTTATTTAAATTAAATGAGTAATGTGATGTGCAAGTAAAGTGGCAAAAACAGAAATTAAAGCAATAAAACAAATAAAAGAATGAGAAGATTGTGTGAGCCAATAAGAATAGAGATCTGGAAAAAAAGCTAGCTTTTAAAGAATTGTTTTCTTTTATTTTTGATTTTTAGAGTTTTTGTGAGAGATGCACAAGATATTTTTATTTTTAATTAAGAATTTGGGAGCTTAGAGACACAGAGGATTTTGTTACGTATGGGTACAAGGCTTGGTTTTGCATGTTGGAATTTTAGAAAGGAGTTTCAATCAATCTATTTCTCGTGATTTCTAAACAAGAATTGATTGAGTTCGAGGCTAGATACTATAGAGGAGATTTGGAAGCACGAACAGGGAGCTCTTCGAGATCATCAGAATCAAGCAGGCATCTTCAGATTTTCGAATTAGCGTTGGACACCAGGTTCCACTCGAATTCTCCTTCTCGTGCCTCCTCTTTTATCTTTCTACTTCAGAGAAAACAAAACAAAATTTATTAAATATGATTTGTGTGAATAAGGAAAAATTGTTGTTCGAATTGAAAATTAGTGAAAGATATTAGACTTGAACTTTTGAAAAGAGAAGAAAATATATAGTATTGAACTGTTTTCCAATTTGTCAAAAACAAAAGAAAACCTTATCATCTAAAATATTCAACTTAACAAAAATAGGATTTTAGGGAAGATAATGTCTTTGTTGGAAATAATAAATTTTGGGAATTTGGGTACATCTATATTTAAATATGGCTGAATCTATTTATTGTTCTGTATTTTTCTTTACTCTGTTATTTACCCTCTGTACTTCTTCTCAGTATATTAAAATATAAATATATATATATATATATATATTGGTTTATATTGTTTTAAATATTTAATGTAATTGAGCATCGGTCATACGCCTTGTTATTATTTTGTTCATGGAAGTGAAATGAATTTTTAAATTCATTCTGAAATTTGAGATATTGTGTTTTCTGGTTATTTTGAAATGTTTTAAATATATATATATAATTTTAATGCAGGGGAGAGTTGAAGGGACGGCCGAAGCTGTACCCTTCTCCCCTCAACCCCACTGTCGCGGTACTGCCACAGCAGTCTTTATGACTGTTGTGCACAACAGTCAGCAAGACTGCTGCGGACAGTGTACTATCGGCCTTCCTTTATGCGTCCCTTTTTTTTATTTTCATTTATTTATACATATATAAATATATATATATAAATGTATAATTTGTGGGAATATTAATATTTATTAAATTTAATAATTATTTATTAAATATAAATAATTTATTTTAAATGTAATTATAATTATAATTATAATTATTTTATTTTATTTATTAAATATAATAATTATAAATTATTTTATTTAAAATATAATTATAATTATTTTATTTAATATTATTTGTTAGTTTATTATTTTTATTTTTTTAGAAAAAGAAGAAGGATGTAATTTGTGCATTTTGTTTAAATGATTATTATTGCTTTTATTTAGGTATTTATAATTTGGAAGGTGTTATTTCATTATTCGATTTGGTTGAACAAATATTTTTAACAAAAAATAAGTTTTAATTTGTTGTTGTGAATTATATCGAGACAAATGTGTTGGTTATGATTAAGACTTGGAACCCCTTTAAGGATCTGTTTGGGTGATTTAATTTAATTCTTTGTTTGGGATGGAAGTTAATAGTGCAACCTTGCAAATGTAATTTGAGTTTTCCTTTTTATGTTATGGTTTCTTTGTTTAGTGTTGTCGATGTGGGAACCGTTTTGGTCTGTGATTCCTTGTTCCAAAGGCTTGTCATTTAGAGTGTTATTCTCCTCTTGATTATGCTTTTGAGCGTTATTGGTTTTATGTTTGGAAGGGTTGAACGGTTTTGTAAGACTTTTGATTATGAGTAATCGCAAGAGGGTTAATGCCTCATGTGTTTAGATTTGGTTTATACTTTATTGATGTTAGTTCAACCCTTGCCTGCTTTGAGATGTTAGGGGTCATAGGGAGAGTGGCTCTTCGTGGGCGCCGATGCCTCAGGATGAGGAAGGGCTCAGGATAACCCACAAAAGAGTAGTTAAACAAGTGATAACCTAAACAATAGAATTTAGGGGTTGGGTAGTTAAAACAAAGATAATAAAACATTGGATTCCTCGCTATGCATTAGGGCTACCATAGACTAGTGATAGAATGAGAAGGCCGTGGACGGCAAGGTCATAGTCTCGCCTTCATGAGATTACTGGCTCGCATTAGCTACCCTATGGTGCCTGCGCTTAGGAGGAAGGGCTAGGAGATCCATAGATGGGTGCCGGCGCCTCAGTTGGAGGAAGTGCCAGGGGATCCCATGAGAGCTATGCGATGACCCTCTCCACTTGACACCCTTGTGCTTTGTTTGTAGTTGCCTCTGGATATTGTAAGCTTTATGTATTTTCTGATTCTTGTGAATTTGGTTTATGATTACTATTTAGTCACTTGTACATTTGGTGATACTTTGTTTAATTGTGATGAGTTCCATAGTGTTAACTTGTTATGTGATTTATGAATGTTGATGGTTGTCCATTGTATGCCTTGAGTTGTTCTCGTTTTGTACTATATTGTTGTTGAGTCGGTTTGGCATTCATGGTCGGGTTCTCTTCCTCGTCACCTCTGAGCACGGGGGGTGAGTTACTTGTAATTCACATGGTTGGGTGGAACGTGCTCCGCACCCGTTGGGTTCCCCATCAGCATCTTGTCTTCTCAGCATTCCGCAGTGGAGTTGTACTAGTAATCACTTGTATTTCATATTTCATTATTCTTGTATTAATCCCCATGTTGGGAAATTCAATGTAATTCAATTATCAGAGATTGTAATTGTAACATTAAAACAATGATGTAATAGTTAGGCTCATTTGTATCTTTGTTAAAAGATTTATCATGGATGTAATTAGGCGATGTCTATTATTCTTGTACCATGGTTATTGGATGCATCATTATTCTTGGTTATTACATAATAAATGATATTATTATAATCTCTATCTTTTTTTCTGTTTAGTTGTTGCGATGTAACCTCGCGTGCCCCAGAGAACTAAGTGTGTTAATGTTATGTAATGTGTTATGTGATTATGGTATAATGTATTTGCATGTTTAATTTAATTGTTTAAAAAAAATAAAAAAATAATTTGCTTTGTGTGTGTTCTCTGGGGTTTGCACGCAGGGCTACAACTTTCCTTAAAGAATTATATTTTGGAACATAAGATAGATGTCTTACTCCTATAAGAAACTAAAATGAACAAAGCTAGCTTTGATAATGTTGCTAAGTACTTATGGCCTAGGGCCTCTTTCTCTTACAATGATGTTCAAGGTGCCTGTAGAGGTCTTACGGTGCTCTGGAACCCTTCCAAGTTAAATGGAACCGAACTATTCTACTACTAGAATAGTGTCAATGTCTCTTTTACCTTCCCTTGCAGCTCTTGGTTTCTTATCAATGTGTATGCACCAAACCAAAGGAATACTATACTTTCCCTATGGATGTCTCTAGCTGACTGGATAAAAAAACAATAGTGGGTCTTGTTGGCTGGTGGCTAGGGACTTCAACTCCCCTCTTTTCCCATTAGAGAAAACTGGTGGTCTAATTTACTACTCTGACAACATGGCTAATCTAGAACACTTTTTGAGTTGTTTAGGTTTGATTGATATTGATTTGTTGAGGAAAGATTTTACCTGGTCCAACAGACATATGGGTGAAGACTTGATTCAAGTTAGATTGGATCACTTCTTATGTTATTGCAATTGGTCTGGCCTGCTTAGTGCCTCCCTGTAGGCTTTACCTAGGACTGTATTTGATCACAATCCCTTGTTGTTAACTTCATGTGACTAGTTTTCTATTGGACCTTATCCCTTCCACTTTGAAATCATGTGGAATTCCCACCCACAAACTTTAAAATGAATTTTTTTGAATGATGGAATATCCCTATGCATGGTTTCCCCATGTTCAGAATCTTTTTTAAGCTAAAACACATTAAAGGAATGGTAAAAGGCTAGAATAAAAGGGTTTTTAGGGATGTTTTCTAAAAGAAAAAAATCATTAGGGAAAAGTTGAAAATGATTCAAAAGAGAATGGAAAAGGGTGATATTAGTCTTTTCACTTGCAACCAAGAGAAGGAGATCTGATGGGGGTGGAAGCAAATTCTTAAGAAAGAGGATATTTTCTAGAAACAAAAATATAGGGTGCAATGGTTAAAAGAAGGAGATAGGAACACTTCCTTCTTTCATATTTCAACTATCAAACATAAGAAGAGGAATTAGATAAATAAGTTACACAATGCTTAGGGTGAGATAGTTTTTTCTCCCTATCTCATTGGGTTAGTGGTAGCAGACTATTTCTAGAAGGCTTATGCAGCTCCCATTGATGCTCCTAACCTAGATCTTGATAGTCTGTTGGTTGACTCACTTCCCAACTTAATTTTCTAGAATGAAAATATGGAAATTCTCAGTGTTGCTACTCTTTAAGAGGTTAAGCTGGCCACTTTTAGCATGGGGGCCTTCAAAGCCCCAAGCCCTGATGGTTTCCCTCTAGATTTCTTTCAGTCCTTCTAGGAGATCATTAGTGAGGATCTTATTCTACCTACTCAAGATTTCTTCAAATTTGGTAAGATTCTTAAGCAAATAACTCACACTTTCATTGCTCTTATTCCCAAGATAGTGGATCCTCAACATATGTCAAACTTTCTCCCTATCAGCCTTTGCAATAATTTTTTAAAAATCCTCTCAAAATTTTTGGTTAACTGTATCAAACCTCTTCTTGATAAAATCATCAGCCTAACTCAAAAAGGATTTGTTCCTAGTAGGCATAACCTTAATGCTACCATCACAACACATGAACTAATTCATTCAATGGATAGGTGCAACTATGCTAGAATGGACCTTAAATTGGATATTTCTAAGGCCTATGACAAGGTGATATGAAATTTTGTCCCTAAATTTCTTGCTAAGTTTGGTTTCAATAAATTTGTGATCAAATTTATTATGGAATGTATTACTACTATTAAGTACTCTGTTTTGGTTAATGGCTTTCCCTTTGGGTTCTTTCATGCTAGGAGAGGAATCAGACAGGGAGATCCCCTATCTCCCTATTTGTTTATAATGGTGGCAATTGTGCTAAGAAAAAAATTCTCTAATATGTCATCAGAGGGGTCCATAAAAGGAATTAAGGCTACTTCCATCCTTGAGCCAATTGTGATTCAACAATTTGTGGATGATACTTTTTGTAGACATGAAAAATATCTTGATCAAATAACTTCAATTCTTCTTTAATCATCCCTTTATTTACCATTTAATTAATTCATCTAAATTCCTTCGTTAATCAATCGAATTTATTTAAATAATTATCCCCTTTTTGATTAAATAAATCATTTTATTTGTTTAATCCTAAAGTTCATATGTAATTAAATAAACCAATTTTATTTAATTTATCTTTACCACTAACATCATCCTCTTTGATTAAATAAATCAAATCTTTATCATTTTCTTCTCCTTTTGATTTATTTTAATCCATAAATCTAAGTCAAAAAATTCAAATCACCTAATCTTCACTTAATTTAACTAAATCATGATTAATCTTAATCATAATGCAAGTCCCATCCTCTAGCTTTTTCCACTTGCACATGAAAATAGATTTAATTTATTTATTAAATCTCTATTTTCTCTCAACATGGCATAATAGAGAATATTCTCTCAAATTTGAATTCAAATCCAAGTGGACTTAGTCCTTGCAACAAGGCATTTATTTCACATTACAAGTCCTTTTGCATTGAGCCAAGTGGCCACTACTCCATTTGAATCTCCCTCCACCTTGTCATTTCAACATTTTCAAATTTCAAATTTATGTATTTATGGGCACATTCATCAAAAATTGCACATCCTTGGCCCATTCACATGGTGACAACTGGCTTCTTCCTATTGGGTGGGTTTTTATCCCACATTCATCCTTTTTTCATCTTCTCTCATCAAATTCTTCTATAAATGGAGGGGCTATTCTTCATTTTGAGCATCCACAATTCATTGAAAGTTACTCTCTTCATATTGAGAGCTAATTTTTTCCAAATCATAGCACACCATCTTCAAGACATTTGATCATTGAGCTTGTGAAGGGTTGGGAAAGGGCCACTTTTCATAGCAAAGTGGCACCAATCCAATATGGGATAGGTATACTTCATGTTTTTCTTTATATGCTTTAGTTATCTTTTTATTGGATTGCATTTTAAAGCTTGTTGGGTTATCTCAAATGGATGTTGAATATTTGATTTTTTTTTAAATGATAATCATGCTAATGGTGTGTGTTATAATTTTAGCCATTTGTAGATTTTGATGTCCACATAATGGTGCTAGAAGGAGGACCCTATTGACAACCAAATCTTTCAAAATGATTTATGTTCTAAATCTAAATTTTATTTGAATCACCATGTTTGAAGGCTAAATCTTTCACATAATTTTATTTGAATATGAGTTTTATTTGGGCATCGATGGAATTACCATTTTGTGAAAACTGACTACTTTGAATAATTTTGATTTAGAATGTGAATATCATTTTCCAGGAAGAACATTAAATAATGAATGCTCATATTTTAAGAACACTAATTTTTATCATTATCTTGTTCTTGTGGTAGATATTACAGAAACTGTCAAGAATCTTATAATCCAAGTTTGATTTCAATTAAGGTTTTATGAATATTACTTCTCTTCAATTGTTGTCCAATTAACTAAGTGTTGTGAAATTTTGGTGTATTGATATCGTAATCATGTAGTTTTCTTTGAAAACGTGGGAAAATATTTTTTTGAGTCATCTTTTTTAAGTTGGGAATTTGTGTAGTCAGAAGTCCACTCCATTTGTTTTCAAATCCCTCCAAATATTTCTATTTCTTTTTGGTTTTCTTTTGAAATATTTGATATATTTTCTTCTATGGTGAATTTTTTTGCTTTCCCTACAATGACAAACACAACTACAATACTAAGTAGAAATTATGTACATTACTACCAATTTCAGGTCATTAGCTGACTAGGATTTCACATAAATCAGATTTTATTTATGGGTCAGGTGGAAGAGAAAACAAAGTTTTAAGATTGACAAAGAGTATATATTCTGCTAAACCATTTTTATGGAAGGAGGCAGAAAAAGGTGAAGGTTGATATTGGAATCGAACGTTGGAATTAGGTGAAAACATAGCGAGATTGGAGTTGAAAAGGAATTGGGCATTAAAATTTGAAATCAACAAAGTGTTTTTAAATGCTTTAAAGAGCTTCCATTCTATGCTTTAGTTTTCTATTTTAGATCAACTCACATCATTTTGGGCTCTAAAAAGAACATTTTAATTTTTGCTACAAGGAACTTAAAAGGAAATTTAGGACAAACTTACTAAAGTTAGTTTTCGGAGTTAACAATTAAACAAGACAAATTTTCACATTTCCTTTGGTGCTTAAAAAGAAGTCATTATTGCTCTGTGGGTCTTAAACATGTGCTACTTTGTCTTGTAATTACTTACTCAAAGTAATACCATCGAAAGGACGTATGAACTTCTCTCGCACCTTATGGTGATCTTGAGAATCAAAAGGTCTTTCGATGATCTTAAGTTGGGTAAAATAATTACCTCCACATTTTGATTTGGGTTTAAAATTGAACAAACAAACTTTGTGAGTGTGAGTGAAACCTATTGCATGTGTTCTCCCTTTATTTCTAAATGAATTTTGATTGAAATATGAATATTTTTACTCGCTATTGTTTATCTTAGACGGCCTACCTTGGGGAAAATTACTCACCCAAGGGAATTACCCAACTGGTAACACTCTAATTCCAAGAGTATTTCCAATCGGGATATAAAAGTGGGTACTAGAACAAAGGCTAGTATCACATGGTTGGCTCTGACGAGAAGGTCAGCAATGATCTCTCGCCGCATGGGTCAACCTCCATGAATGAAAATTTCAAATTAAAACCCTTGTTTAGAAATGCCAAAATCCCTATCTATTTGTTGCTACAAGAATGGTTGTTCTGAATCTAGCCCACACTTTTATGACTTTTAGTAGAGATTCAAGGCATGCCATGGGATATTCATGGGTACTGATGCTTGGCTTCCCCGAAATAAGTGTTGAGCCATGGAGGGGAGCCAGTGGGATCAAGCATCTAACCATCTACTAAAAGTAAGTGTAGCTGGACTTGTCCAAGTGGGGACTCAATAAATATAATCTTTCATATCCATAGGATTATGCTTGTTCTTGGTTACAAAACACTTTTCTTGTTCGAAAACATTTTAAAACAAACATTTAACATGAGCATCAAAAATCAAACCCTTTAGCAGAAGCAAATATCCTTGAATGAATTCACATGCCCTTGCTTGCCCTGGGATTCATATCCTTAGAGGTTTCTAGGAATTTGAATTTCATCTCAATTTTCTACTACTAAAGTAAATATTAGGTAACTCTTGCTTTGATTTCCTCAATTTCCACATGATACACTTTGCGGGATGAGAATAAATTAAAACATTAGACATCTAGTTTCAAAACCTAATCAAGAAGTGTTTGTGGTAAAACGAAATCATTAGGAAAAGACTAAAGACAATTGAATCCCACACATGTGTTCCAAATGATTTCATGCAAGATCAAGATCAATAAACCAAAGGTAAAAGCTCTTAGTCCAAAATATCACCAAAAGCATCTCTCAACGCTATACGAATTCAAACGAAGACTACTTTTAAACTTTTACAGAAAAGCTTCAAGAAACAATCCTAGTTTGTACTCGTTCTATTACTGTCAAAACCCAAATCTTTTTAGGGAGTTTAAGCATCATGTTTAGAGAAAAGCTTTTTCTTCAAAACTAAGGTCTAGTAAGCAAGTGTCTTTTTAGGTAAACCAAGCATCAAAATCAAACCTTCATCCATCTTTGAACATCAAAACCAAAATCATCTCATCATGAACTCTTTAAAAATCTTGGAAAAATCCTTCATGTTAAACTTTGGGAAAATCATTTGAAACCAATCCAAAATTATCTTGTTTGATTAGATGTGTGTAGATGCATCGTTCTCCACATATTTAGTCAAATTATCAAACCTTGTGGACAAATGTATCCCTTGATAACATCCAACATCTTGGAGTTTAGGAGTTCAAAATTCAAAATCAAAACCCAATAAAAAAACCATCTTGTTTGGTTAGGTGTGTTTAGATGAATCCTTCTTCTCACACTTAGTCAAATTAGCATCTTAAGGACAAATTCACTCTAGGATAGCATCCAACCTCTTAGAGTTTATGAGTTCACAATCCAAATCCAAATCAAATCTAATCTAATCCCAAATCAAAGTCCTAAAGTTTAACATATCCTTCAAGATATCTCAAGAGATCTAAAACATCCATATCATCCACCTTTCACAAATTTAAGCATCATAATTTTGATCCTTAAAGCATCTTAAATTTTCTCTTTTGTACCTAAAGATAGATCAATCCAAAGAATTAGATATTCACCTCCCACATTCTTGAAGATTGATCCCTATTTTATGGTGCAAACTAGATTGCAACACAAGAGGAACATGGAAGACAACAAAGAAACATCTACTTCAAGTAACTTGAGTCAGACCACTCATAAAATGAATCCCATTGGGTCTGGTAGTCTCACGATTAATCTTCCTCCATTTTTGCAAGACCATCAAGAGGAAGGTGTCCAAGTAGAGGATCTTACCAATAATCCCTTTGGAATTTCACATGAGGAAATCACCAAAATGATTCAAAATCAAAAGAATTATAAGATTATCAACATCATGATGAGACTCAATCCCTCACTATACATGCTCAAATTAGCAAAGCAAGGGGCTAAACTCCCTTCCGATTTCAATGTGAGAAATATTGTGGAACCATCTTTTGGGGTCATGCCCCCAATTTCATCCACACTTCCCATTTCATCTACACCCCCATTTCAAAACATCCCTCAAATCACATCATCCATTACTCCAACTCAACCCATTGTCAACAAGGGAAGTGCATTTCTCAATTCATTGCAAACACATCCCCTCGTAAACAATCAAGATTTGGATGCAACACCATCTTGGGATATTCTATACCCAAAAATCCATCACATCCATATGTACCTCTCACCTTTCATGATCCAAGTGACCCATCATCATCATTTCATGCAACACCACAAACCTCTCTCCCCATAACCTCACAAGGAGAAAGTGACTTATTTGGACCAAGGGGCATCTTTGACACTACATCTTCATCACTTCCACAAGGGAGTATGTCACTCACATTTCCACCACTTCCACCATTGCCATCAATATCCACATCACATCTTGGTTTAGGGCTTCCCCCTTTACCAAACATCAATCAACAAAATCAAATCAACCCACCAAACATCAATCAAAGCATCATATAGAATCCTTCCATCTTGTCATTGACATGACAACAACAGATGGAAACTATCTTGATAATGCAAACCACCACCATCACATCATCATCTATCCCCTAAAAATCTCAAAACAGGGTCTCTCAAGGACCAAGCATATCAATCACACCATCCACCACTCAAGCCCCAATCATCAACACAATGGTGCCTCTCATCACCACAACAAGCACCATTACAAATACACCTCCACCACCACCACCACCAAACTCGAACACATATAATGAATACAGTATTGGATTAGAAGCCACTCAGTATGTTTCCTATCAAAAGGAACTACAACAAATCCAAAATTGACAAGCTGTACAGCTAGCTGCTCAACAAGCTACCCAAGC